>OY728161.1:773304836-774554836 GCA_963277665.1 Viscum album
AGCAGAAGAGGCTGGTCAACGGACTCCTTGCCGAGCACGCTGTAGAGCGGTGACCGACTATGGTAATCCCAAGCCAGGGCAGCAGGGGTAGGAACATCATCCCCCCGGAGAGATGCCTCCGGGCAACCCTGATCATGCTACTCTCGTAGAAAGACAGAAGCCAAAACTCAGGGCAAGAGGGCACGATACGTCTCACCAAACCCTCCTGAACGGTGAGGCAATTCGAGGAATCTATCCCTGGATCCCCCAGCTTCCCCCCCGGGCTGTTCTTCCAGTCGCTCCCCGAGGAGTTGAACCTGTATACCATGTCAAAGAGCCCATCAATTCACTCATGGTTTGGGATCCCCATCAAGACAGGGACTCCCACCCGGATGATCCAATAGCGGCACTCATCGCCCGCCTCGAGGTGTTGGGTACGTGACATGTGGTAGTACCATCAAATGGCAAGACATATCTTGCATGGGTGGATGATATGCCTACACCACCAGGTTTTGGAAATCCCACTTTTTATCCTTTTAATGGGACAGGGGACCCGCCGCAGCACCTGGACCACTTTTCCTCAAGGTGTGGCCCCATGTGGGGGACCCCGGCACAACAGGAATCCGCCAAGCTCCAATGTTTTGTTCAGACATTGGAGTTCCCTGCATTTGTCTGGTACAGCTAGCTCCCTATCATATCAGTGACCGGCTGGGAGGATCTCCGCTGTTAGTTCCTATAACACTTCAGATCCACCACATGAATGAGAAGCATCACAGACCACTTCAATTTCAAACAAAGGCTTGATGAGTGAGTCACGAATTTCATCACCCGGTGGAAGGGGCTTACATACTCCCTCGACATGCCACTAACATAGGACCATTACTGATGATGTGTGTAGGGAATGTCAAAACAGAATTGGTTCTATCCCTAATAACCGAGAACTACCCCAGAGGGTTCCAGGACTTCTCATATAAGGATCAACGCCTCGAGGAAGCTCTGCAATAGGCTAGTCAGGCCAGTTTTCTTCCCCCTGTGATCTCAGCGAGGAGGGATGCAAGAGTCGATCCCACCATGATGGCCCAAATAGAATCCCCGAGGTAGCTAGAAATGTTGCTAGTGGTTCCGGCTTTGTAACCTTGCAGAGGCCCTCCACCTCAGGCACAGCCTCTGGCCCAGCTGTGATCGCCTCAGAACCGACATGTTCCCCCGCACAATGTGCCACCACTGCCTAGGTGGGACAATCGGCCTATGCTTCTTTGGAAGTCCCCTCCTGCCCCTCGTCAGGGCCAGTATCCCAGAGCCCCTATCCAGAAAGAAGGAACCAGACATACTCGTTCAATGAGGATCAGGTCCCTAGTTACTTCATAAGATCCCTAGAGCATGGGGTTCTGTGTTTACCCGAGTGCAGAAGGCAAAAAGAGGAGAATCTAACTGATCTCCCTAACTACATCCCCTATCATCATATTCTAGGGCACACCCTCAAGTAGTGATATGTGTCTAAAGACTGGATCCAAGACCAGGTCGACAAAAACATAGTCAGGTTTTGCCTGGCCCCGACACAAGTGGCGGGTGTCTTAGTCCAGTCATAAAGTGGTAGTGATGATGATGGTGAGTGGCAGTAGGTTCCCAACTGCAGGTCCCAGATGTACGACGATTGTATGGATCAAAAAATGGTCACCCGCACCCAAGGAATTATTCAGGCATGCCTGAATTAGCTAGATCCATCAGAAGATGAGACTATAACCTCTACATCATCATCTCAGTCGGCCACTTCCCAGAAGGTCAAAGAGCGACGGTGCATGAATAAGCAATGCACTCCACCACAAACATCGCCATCATGCACTCTTGGGGACTTCATGCCCCTTGAGAAGGGGATTCCTCCCTGAATCCTCCCAGTGGTGGATGAATCTTGGAGCGACAGTCATGTGTACTCTTTAGTTAATACCGTGGAGCTGATAAATCCCTATATGACTCCCGATGAGGGGGAACACCGGGCGAGCCTCCCCAACGTCCATGGAAGATTCCAACGTCACCGGAACCACGACCACATGGGTCGTCAAGTCAAGTCAGCAATAGTTTTCATCCAGGACGTTCATGCTAATGAATTTAGATAGTAGGCCCAGTGTAGAGCTCAGCACGCGTAGCCTCTATATCTGGTGTCATCTGGACCGCCTCCTCCGCCATTTGTGCTACTAGATCAGGAAGAGCTACCTCGTCTATACCGCGGTCAGTATTTCCCTACTATAGGACAATATCAGTTGTCCGATCCTCATTTGGTAGAAACTCTTCAGGCCTCAACTAGAATTTAGCGGGATGTACCCAGTACCAGCCAGCCACCGGTCAAGCCGGTAGGGCCTGCCATGCCTCCAATTGCAGAGTGACCTCCTATAAGCAGAGTCTCGTGTTTGGCATGGATGTATGATGTTCTCAATCACCTAGAAAGTATTCCAGTGAGTCTTTCTTTCCTTGAGGCTCTTCTCCTGTCGTATGAAATGCGTGACGTGCTTGCCGATGCCCTAAGGATCCCCCTCCAGTTTGAGATATAGGTAGCAGCTACAGAATCCTTCCACGCTGAGGTAATTGGGAATAACGAATTCCAGGATGTTATCTCATTCTCTGGTGAAAACAAAGACCCTCCGATATAGGGGAACATTCTCCCATAGTACATTATTGGTCAGTTCAATGGCGTTGATGTCTGTCACTTCTTTGTTGACACAGGCTCTTGGATTAACCTAATCCTTACTCAGACACTGCGGAAGTTGGGTTTGTTTGAGGAAAATCTAACTCCCACTGACCTTAGAATCCAGGGATATGACAGAACCGAGAAGAACCTGGTTGGTATGATCCATTTGAAGACCTAGTTTGGTGGCCTAATTTCCAGTACTAAATTCATGGTCATCTCCTAGGACACATAGTACAATGCATTGATGGGCAGGTCATGGGTATATCTCTATTCAGCGGTCCCTTCATTATATCACTAATGCCTCAAATACTCCCTCAATGGTCTAGTAGTCATGATCCAAGGAGATGAATCTCCTTTTTCCTCTTCTGAAGCCCGTTATTTGGATTCTGACTATTACAAGATCAAGGATAAGAAGATTTTGGCAAGAGGGGTTGAACCTGTCACTACCACAAGTGATCCCTGGGCAGGTGTGGACGACACCTACATCTTCCCAACCCATCAGTTGGAGGCCACAACCCCCAAAATGGGGTAGTGTTTTGTTGTTTCTGGTACAAGAGGAAGGCATATTCCCGTGTCCTAGTGACGGTAGAAAATCACCTCGTACTCATACACCAATCAGGCTCAGGTGATCCTGGAACCTCTTATTTTTCTATTGTATCAGGGCGTCAGGCTCATGGAAACAGCGGTACATCATACGTGTCTCTTTTTCTAGGATGGAATCAATCGGCTCAAGCCGATGCACCACTACATCTTTGATGTTAGCAAGCATGGCCCCATGGGCTAAATGCCAGATAGAATTGAATCATCCACTTTCATCACTATGGTCTTAGTGGTGCATGACTCTCTTGAAGTGATGACCACTACCACTCAAGCCAGTACCATCCCCCAATCAGAGTCTGGTGGCTCAGAAATGACTCCCCCCGCAGAGGATCCCTCCACAGGTGGAGAAGAGGATATAGAGGATGATCCCCCTGCCTTTGAAAAAGGAGTCTCTACCACAGTTGATGAACTGGTACTGGTGAACCTTGGTATCAAGGCAGATCTGAGACCCACATTGATTAGGGCCACCATTTCCCTCGAGGAGAAGCATCAGTATGTGGAGTTCCTCAAACAGCACCATAATGTATTCTCCTAGAGTAACGACGAGATTCCAGGACTAGATCCCTATGTACTCGTCAACCACATTGGTCTCCCGACAAACCATTGCTTGTTCAAGAAGCCTCCCAGAAAGATGCACCTTTCTCACGGTTCCATGGTTGAGGCCAATGTTTAAAAGCTTATCAAAGCCAAATTTGTCATGGAAGTCTAGTACCATAGGTGGCTATCCATCATTGTGCCAGTTAGGAAGAAGAACTGAAAAATCAAGGTTTGTACTGACTTCTAGGATCTTAATCACCACTGTCCGAAGGAATATTTTTCCCTTCTAGTGATAGAGCTGTTGATTGATGCCATGGTTGGGTTCCAAGCACTCTTCTTTCATGGATGGGTATTCTGGGTACAACCAGATCATGATGGCCCCAGAAGAAGAGGAGTCCACTGCCTTTAGGGCACCCCAAGGTACTTTCTGTTATCATGTTATTCCCTTTGTCCTGATGAATGCGGGTTCCACCTATCAGCGGGCCATGCATCTCATATTCAAACAGATTCTGGGAACATTGGAGGAATGTTATGTGGACGACCTGGTGGTCAAATCTCGGCAGCACCAGGACCATCTCAGGGATATTGATAAAGTGTTCAGTTTCCTCTTCTCCCGCCAACTATAGATGAACCTTTTGAAATGTGACTTCGCGGTCACCTCTGGGAAGTTTCTTGGATTTGTTGTTAGATACCGAGGCATCAAGATCGACCTGGAGAAGATCAAGGCCATCAGCCAAATGACTCCCCCGAGCAATATTCGAGAGCTTCATGGTCTCCAAGGCCACTTAGCCTACATAAGTCGATTCATTATGAATCTGGCCGACAAGTGTAAGCCATTTTCCAGACTCATGAAGAAAGGATTCTCCTATGAATGGGATAAAAAGTGACAAACCACCTTCTAGGAAATCATGCAGTATCTACTCTAACCTCTGGCCTTGATGCCACCCTTTTCCAAGAAGCCTTTGGCCCTTTATGTGACTGCTCTAGCAAGGTCTCTCGGTGCACTTCTCTCCCAGAAGAACGACGAGGGAACATAAAATAGCCTCTACTACCTCAGCAGCATGCTACGTGATACAGAGACTAGACACTCCCCCATCGAAAAGAGCTACCTAGCGCTCATGTTTTCCATACAGAAATTGCGGCACTCACTGAAGAACCATGATTAAAAGTTGGTCTCTCTGGTAGATCCACTAAAATACATTCTGAACCACCCCATGTTGACTAGCCGGCTAGTAAGGTGGGCAGTGATCCTCCAGTAGTTTGACATCAGGTTCATGCCTCAGAAGGCTATCAAGGGGAATGAATTGGAAGACTTCCTAGCTGCACATACAACCTCTGGGGATCAATCCCTAGACCTAGATTTTCCTAATGAGGCAATCCTCTCAGTCGATCATGTCATCTCATGCTGGAAAATGCACTTCGACGGTTCCTCCTGGAGCCCCACCGGTAGGAGGCTTAACGATCCTATGCTCAACAGTGTGGGTCTAGGTATCGTCTTCATCAACCCAACACAAGCCATACTGCAACACTCATTCATATTGTCAGAAGGCTTCACCAAAAATGAGGCAGAGTATCAATATCTCATCATCGTCCTCGAGCTATCCATTGATATTGATGTGCCCCATTTTCACGTAAAAGTGGATTCTGAACTAGACGTCAAAAAGGTCAATGGTGACTAAATTGTCAAGTAGCTGAAGCTCATGCCATTGTTGGAGTTCACGCTCCATATAATGGCCCCGTTCCCTTCTCTACAAGAGGTTACCCATGTCCGTTGGTCACAGAACGGTCAAGAAGACACTTTGGTCGGCTTAGCTGCATCACTCACAGAACCTAAGTAGGATGATCTGATTATACATGTGGCACACCGAAGAGTCATAAACCTCATCACCCCATAGGACGACGACGGCATGCAGGTAAGCCACCTTACCGTTGGATCCTCCATGTCAGGAGCCCCAGGTTCTTTAGATGTAGTGTTTGGGTCCACTCCCGACTGGAGGGCACCTTTTGTCGAGTATCTCCAAAATGGTTGCCTCCTGAATGATCTGGCCGAATGGGAGAGAATCCGACGCCGCGCAGTACAATTTACCCTCCAGAGCAGTCCCAGTCTTGAGCAGATCCTTTATTAGCGGGGATTTAATGGTTTTCTCCTCCATTTCATTCAAGGATTTGAGATTTCTCAGGTCATGTAAAAGGTTCACGCTAGTTCTTGCGTTGCCCATAAGTCTAGGACAAAGCTATCCCATCAGATCATGAGATTGGGGTACTTATGGCCCTCTATGATCCATGTTGTATTGATTTTTCCAAGAGATTCCACACGTTCCAAGTTCATTCTAACATCCTGCATCGATCGCCAGAGCATCTCCACTCCAGTAAGTACTCTTGGACATTTCCAGTGTGGGGACTCGATGTTATGGGACTATATCCACTGGCGACAGCTCTCCACTATTGGTTCATCCTGACCTCTACATATTTCTTCACTAATTGGGTGGAGATAGTTCCACTCAAAGCGGTCAGGGACCGTTCCATCGTTGACTTCATGAGCTCCAATATCATCCATCGGTTTGGAGTCCCTCACGTTGTCCTCACTGATAACAGCACCATATTCCTCAAGCTAACGAAATTGTACACCAAGTACAATATCTGTTCTATCCATACCTCTCGCTATCATGTACATGCAAATGGGCAGATCGAGGCATTCAACAAAATCATCTCTAACATTTTTCAGAAAATGGTTGGTCAGAACAAGATGATTTGGCTGGATAAACACCCCAATGCACTATGGGTGTATTAGACTATGACTTGCAATTCCACCCAAGTGACTCCATATTCCCTAGTGCATGGGGCTTACGCCTTCATGCACATCGATATCCAGCTGCCATCATTATGCACTGCAGTTTATGACCAGCAGGCGCTAGATAAGGTGGCCAAAATCCATCTAGCTGAATTGGAAGCATTGTACGTGAAAAGGATCTGTGCCCTGAACAATCTGGAAAGGCATCAGAATAAAATAGCCAGAGCCATCAACCATAAGATTTCCCTTCACCATTTTCTGCATGGCGACCTGGTGTTGGCCCTCCGAGCGCCAATGATCCATGGTAGGTAACCACCCAAGCTGGATCCCAAATGAGAACAACCTTACATCATTCAAAAGGTTTACCCCAATGGAGCATACAGCTTGGTAACCATGGATGGTGAGAGCATAACTCCTTCCCCCAACACCAAGTTCCCCAAGAAATAATTTTCTTGAGCCTATGGGTCATGCATGACCTTAAACTGCACCCTGGTCTCGCATGACCTTAAACTGTACTGTCCCACACGACCATAAAATGCATGGTCCTATACGACCTTAAACTGGATGGTCCTGCATAACCCTAAACTACAAGAAGGTTCGTCAAAATCATAAATTGTACAGCCCCACTTGACCCAAAACTGCACCTTGGTCCTGCGCGACCCTAAACTGCACCCAGTCCAGCATGGCTATAACGGAAACATCTTCCTACTCAACATGAAACTACATCATCGTCCGTCATGATTTTAAACTGCTCAGTATTGTTCCTCATGACAATAAACTACAAAATGTTCTGTGGTTTATAACATTAAATTATGACCTCCTTCGTCCTCACTACAAGATGTTTAACTGGAAGCTGGTTAGGCCTTCCTTACCGAGCCCAACCTCAGGCCCATTGGCATTCCTTGACTCAAGCTCTCTTTTGGGATTGTACGTTGTGGCATGGGCCTCATTGACATCGGGTTACTCATCATACCGTAAATATCCCCAGATGATATGTGTCCCCCATCCCGCATGCTGTTAAACTGCATTTCATCCCGCATGACGTTAAATTGTGCTTCTAGAACTATGTATGGCTTGATTTCCATACTCATGGGATACATAGAAACGCCTAGACATTTCATCTGTTGGCCTATCCCAAAACCCATAATTCATACCCTCGGGTTAGGACATATGGTAGGGAGCATATTTTTGCCTGAATTGACGTTGAGTTATCCTCGATCCGGTTGTATGTCACCCTTCATAGAGATGTTCACCTCTTTTGTAGATGGGTTCAACTATGCTACACCCACTCCGTGACTAAGATTTTATCACCTTCCTCATAAAGAAGGGCCCCTGACGGGTATGGATGCTCGGCCTAAGGGCCCTCTTACCACTCCGGGCCAACACCCTTATGGAGGTCGAGCAAAAAGCTGATACAGCTCCCATGTTTCGATTACGGTGAGCGGTCGACGCTCACTTGTTGTTCCCATATCAGGCCACCTTAGGGACGCTATGTTTCAAACATGGTCAAAAGTTGTCCTGGACCTTCGAGTCCACCCCATAATGTCCCAAACACGAGTGCAGTGGTTCGTTCTACCCCATCTCAAAGAGAAAAACTTCCCTCCTGGTGGTGCCAACAGTTGGGCCACGAGCCACAATTCCCTTATGGGAGTGTACAGAATTGTGTGGGAGTACGTCCTCATTCATGTTAATTTTCTTTCCATGCCATACACATTCCCTGACCATGGCTCCACCTCATGCCCTATGGCCTCCTTGGGCCCCTGGGCCACGTCCTTACTGCTAGATGTTAAACTACAAGCAGGTAAGGCCTTCTTGACCGAAGTCCGACAGTCAGTACCTTTGGCCCTTTTAGGCCCCTGGCCCGTGTTCTCTATGATGGGATTGTATGGTGTGGTGTGGGATTATGTCCTCATTCACGCCGGGTTACCCGTCATACCGTACACATCACCGGAAGAGAATCCATACCATGACCCTCGTACTTACTGCAAGACGTTAAGCTGCAAGATTGTCAGGCCTTCCTGACTGAGGCCCAGCCTCAGGCCCCTTGGCCTTCCTGGCCCCCTTAGCCCATGTCCTTACCCAGAGTATGCAGTGGGGCATGGGATTATGTCCTCATTCATGTTGGGTTACTCGCTGTGTCGTACACCTCCCCTATCCAGGGAATCCTATTCCCTAACCCTCATCCTTACTACAAGACGTTAACCTACAAGCTGGTCAGGCTTTCCTGACTTAGGCTTAGCCTTAGTCTCGTTGGCCTTTCCGGTCCCTTGGATCTCATCCTTACTGAATGACGTTAAACTGCAAGCTGGTCAGACCTTCCTGACCGAGGCCCAGCCTCAGGCTCATTGGCCTCTTTGGCCCCTGGCCCTCGTCCTCACTGCGAGAAGTTAAACTGCGAGTAGGCCATGTCTTCCTGACCAAAGCGCCAACCATCAAGCCCATTGACCTATTTGTGCCCCCAACCCAGGTCCTCTATTATACGAATGTATGGTGTGGTGTGGGATTATGTCATCATTCACGTCGATTTATACTCTATACCATACTCCTCCCTTGATTGGGTGTATCTTACTCCCCTCCTCGTCCAGCATGACGTTAAAATTCATATTGAGAACTATGTGTGGCTTTATTCCCATCCTTATGGGATACATAGGACCGCCCAAAATTCTTGGCTTCCGGTCGAGCCACATCTTCCAGAAATCTCCATCCCACCTTGGCCCCTTGGCCTACCCTTCCGCATAGAGGGGAGTATATAGCGTGTTGTGGGACTATGTTCTCATTAACGTCAGGCTTGTAATGACCAATCTGTGTACCTCTCCCTCCTGAGCTACTATTTTGACCCTTTTCGGTTGTTCACCAATGTGTCTAAGGGTACTCTGGTTTAGTTACCTGGAATGTTAGACTCTACTCGGACACGTTCTCACCCACTTTTCTGGATTCCTTTTTCCCTATATCAGGGCATTCATCAGTGTTCACACCCAGAGGGACCCCCACGAATGGCCTTGATACCACTCCTAAGGGATATCCTATCATTATGGGCCAATGCCCCCGAGGGTTTCAGACAACAAAATGATAAAAATCCTGCATTACAAATATGGTCATCGGTTGATGCTCGTTTGTTGTTCCCACATCAGTCTAACTTGATACGGAGACTGTTTTTTTCCATGATTAATAGTTATCCTCCATTGCCACGTCAACCCCATTAACCCCAAAATTTCAGTTACATGATTCACATCATTCTCTATCCTCATCATGTCCATGTAGAGCTTCAAAACTCCTGATATTATTCCTCAGTATGCATCTGCGTGTTGGGGGAACAAAGCCACGTAAAAGGTGTCCTTCGGGGCTCTTCACCGACTTCCCTTTGATGGACGTTCCATGTATTGTAGTAAGTATATTCCTTCCTTGTTTACCACACGGAGTTTAACGCGCGTGGTCTTTGGTATCAGGTCGAGGTATGCACTTACTTGGGTAGTTTCCATCCAATCATGGTCCGAGCTGTAAGACCATAAACTAAGATCTCCTCAGAACTACGTCTGGCTTGATTTCCATCCTCATGGGAAACATGGGAACACCTAGACCTCCTGTCTATGTGTCCAGCATGAGTTTAGCTAATTTCTCTTCTTTGTCCCACCTTCGAGACCTTGACTACGGGACCACATGGTGTGGTATGGGACTACGTCCTCTTCCACGTCCGGTTTTCAATAGTCTCCCCACGTGAACCCCATTCTAATAAATGGCCCTCCTATTTCCTATCACACACGACATTAAAAGGCACCCTCTAGAACTACGTGTGGCTTGATTCATATCCTTATGGGATATGTAGGACCACCCGAATGTCTAGACATTGGGTCCAGCCACACCTCTTAGAGATCTCTCAATCCTCCAGGTCACCTAGGCCCTATGGAATGTCCCTCTCCACAAGGGGGATATATAGATGTGATAAGGGTTTTTGTAGGAACCAAGCCCCCTTTCTCTCGGGAACCCTCCAACTCCTGGCCTCCCTCTAGTTGAGTCCATCGATCCCATGTAGTGGTTCTCCCATGTGTTATGAGTACTCTGGTTTATTACCAAGAGGGTCAGATTCAACTTGGTCATGTTCCATCCACTTTTCAAGCTTCGTGTTTCCCTTCATCAGGGCTTTCATCACCTTTCACACCCGAAGGGACCCCCAAGAACAGAATGGATACATCATCTATGGGCTCTCCTACAGTTACGGGCCAACGTCCCTAAGGGTTTTGGACGAAAAATCAATACAAATCCCGCGTTGAGTATAAGGTCAGTGGTCGATGCTCATTTGTTGTTCCCATTTCAGGCTAATGTGATATAGATGCTACTTTTCCACCACGGTTAGTAGTAACCCTATGTTGTCATGCCAGCCCCTTCAGTCCTTGAATGTTGGTTGCATGATTCAAATTATGTTGCACCCCATCATGTCCAGGTGGAATCTCGACATTTTTGGCGCTATCCCTTACTGCAACTTTGCATGTCAGGGGGATGAAGCTACAATACGGTGTCCTTCGGGGCTCCAATGGTCCGAGCCCTATGACCATAAACTAAGATCTCCTCAGAACTATGTATGGCTTGATTCCCATCCTTATGGGATACTTAGGACCACCCAGACATCTAGTTTTTGTGTCCAACTCATTTGGGAGCTAGTCTCTCTTCCCCTTTATCTCTCACCTCTATGTAGACCCCTCGGCCTGAGGTTCCTCTCTCAGAATTCTGCACACTATGATGAATGATCATGTCCTCATTCACGTCAGTTATGCTGTATGGAACCATACACATTCCACGCCTAGCATCATCTCTACTACATCTGTGCTACATATAATTAAAATGCATGCTTGGTCCTTTCACAATACCCTAAACTGTGACATTATAGTCCAAGCCGAACGATGAAAAAACGAAACTGCATTGTGGTGGCCTCATCATAGAGGACATCTCGTTGGTTATTTGTCACGTGCCATACCATTTGTCAATGCCTACTATGGCTTGATTCTTGTGGTGACACCAGGGCTTGCTACCCTCAGCCTGTTGCTTCAGAAAAAAAAACCACACACCTTATAGGAAACACCAGATCTATCAAATAGCGATCCTCTTGTGGCGACTTCTAGACCTGCGTGCCCCATCACCCTTTTCACTAGTTCCTTACAATGATGTTCCACCTTCTAGAAAAACTTATGGATTGGTTATCATCCTTTTGAGATACGTAGGATCACCGGGGAACTTCCCAGTGGGCCCAGTCTAACTTTCGTGTTCGGTCCCTCGACTCCAAAATTTCCCCAGAGAACACATGGTAAGTAGGGCTTATGGCCCCATTCAAATAGGGTTTTGTATCCACCTTACCGTATGTACCCTTATCTCCTTACCCATTCATGGTATGAGCTCTAAGATCTTAAACTAAGACCTCTTCATGAACTACGTACAACATGATCTCGTCCCCATGGGGTACATAGGAATGCCTGTGCATTTTTCCTCTTGCCCAGATCAACTCTCGTTTTCAGTACCTTGACCTAAAATTTATCTCAAGGCGATTGTGCGGTGTGGTATGGGATCATGTCTTCATTCGCCTCGGGTTTTTTTTATAATTTTCCACCACATGCCTCTTGTTTTTCCTTCTATCCATGGTTCGAATTCTACGACCCTAAACTATGATCTCCCTATGGGATGCGACTCAACTCCATCTGTCTAATACATCTCATTAACATATTTAGATGTGTTTTGACAAAGATTCTGAAGTGTGGAATTCTCATGGGGACATCCCCTCATTCCATGAACAAGCTTTGTTTGTTCGATATTTGGATCCTCATCCTCTTCCACATCCAAAAAAACCCTTGGATGACATGGATTCTAGTCTTAAGGGCTCTCTATGGATTCTGGGCCTAAGGGATCTCCTATCGTTTTGGGATAACGTCCCTACGGATCTAGGAAAACATTTGCTACGGGTCCTGTGTTTCGAACATCTTCAATGATTGATCCTCATTTTTCTGTCCCCATTCTAGGCTAACACGATATGGAAGATGTGTTTCTGCCACGGTTTATAGTTATCCACCATCATCACACTGCCATCATTTTGATACAAATTTTGAGTGTCATGATTCACACATATCCACTTCCTCAAGTTCATGTGGAAATATGACATACTCGTCTTTGTCTCTACTTACATATAGGTGTGCCACATGGATGTGTTGACATCATTGGGTAGGTATTCACTGAGCATCCCTTCACCCTATCTTTCCCCTTTCTGTGTTAGGAATGTCCCACCACTACTTCTTGATTCCCACATTGAGAACGAATCATGTGGGCTTAGTGGTTTTGGTAGGATGTGTAACGGCGCAATGGGAATTCTCATCATCCAACATGACTTTAAACGGTACATCTAGAACTACGTGTGGCTTGATTACCATCCTCAAGGGATACGTAGGGACACCCTGGTATTTTTCTTGGGGTCCTGCCCCAAGGATCGTAAATCACGTTCTTCCCCTTTCTTCCCCCCTGGCCGGACCCCTCGTAGGGGACCATACAAAAATAACTCAACCCTGAACAAGTTCAGGATGCCCCACTTCACTGGGAAGCAACATACCCCATCGCCAGAGAGGCCATGTCATAAAGAAGGAATGATCCATGAACAAACTGATGCGCCCATATAGCATACTCCCACCATGGTGGCGTAATTTCATGAGTGTTGGATTTTGTTTAAACAATCCATCACTCCACATCCCACACTTTTTCTACCCCTTATTCAGACTCTCATCCTCTTTGATGCCATGAGAAACCCTCTACCACTATGGATGACTAACCTATGGTCCCCCTACTGTCCTGGGCCAACGTTCCGGTTGATTGGTCATGTTTGGAGGGACCCCCTAACAGTATGGGTGCTTGACCAATGGTCCGCTTGCTGTCTTGGGACAACATCCTAGAAGTCTGATCGACGGTATTTGAGTTAGGCCCCGTGTTGTGAACATGGTCATCAGTCAACCCTCATTTGTTGTCCCCATTTAATGATAATGCAATATGGATGTTGTGTTTCCGCCACAGACAACATGTATCCTCCATTGTCATTCCCCCCATCAATGTTCTGAATCATGGGTATTGTGATTCACACTTATCATTCCCATATCTTCAGAACAATTTCAGTTCCCATGGAATTACACCGTTCTTGTACAAAAGAACACTGGAAAAACTGTAATTCAGATGTTCTGAGAACTTCATTCTCCTATCAGGTCTCTCCCATTTCCCGGAAATCCGGACCGGTTAACCAAACCCCATATTCCCAAAGCATGGTTTACACTCTTATGTTTGGATGGGTCTATGAGGAGACTATCTCTTGTTTCTCACATAGGACTCGACCCACGTGAGCTTAGGGAATTGTCGTTGGACGTTCTGCAAACATTGTATGGATGAAATGAAATAGTGCAAACAATAGAACTCGTCCATTCTACGACATTAAAAAAATAAAAGCTTGAAAATATGTTTTAGCGTTTGTAACCATTATAGTACTCGTGGGTCAACTCCCCCCATGGATGGATTGACCCTGTCAGAAGAGCGTTTCAACTCCGCCACCCTTTGACTTGTGTTGTCCAGGAATTGCTGCCACTGACTTAGCTCCTGCTCCTCCTCAGTTGCGATGGGGCGCAGTTCATCAGCCTCAGCTTGGGCCCTCTCTATGTCAGCCTGAATGAAGGTCATCTCTTAAGAATCCTTACTCCTATGCTCTTCTTCCACTGCTAGATAGGCCTTCAATCGCAAGTTCAGCTCAGATTGTGCATTGGGAGAGGCTGAGTACTCATCCACCCGGGTCTGTAGGTGTTGGACTTTGTTTTCAGCCTCCTGTAGATTCTTGATGTTCGTCACCTTACTCCGCTTCTAGCCCACACTGATCCCATGATCAGACTCCAGGATCTTCTCTACCACGAGATCTCGGATGATCGTATGAGGGAATTGGGCTTCCACACTTCCAGTACATAGTTCGCGCAGTCACGAGCGAAGCCTGTCCATCTCATTCAACCACAGCACTTCATGGGTGTCAATGATGATGTGTGTGATCATCTTCCATGATTCGCGCTAGACTATTTTTTATTCCTCTTCATCGAAGGTTGTTTCATCCCAGTCCGCGCGATTGGCAGGCTCGTATGCAGGGTACGCCCACAAGAAATATTCAGCAGGATCTGCGTCTGGCATTGAATCTAACGCGACATCCAGAACCGGAGGAGGCGTGGCGGGACTTGGGTCGACCGGTCGACCCTCATCATCGGACTCCACCTCATTAACCTCGGTCGTGACCCTGATGGTTGTCCTGCCAATGATAGGGAGTGCTGCAGCCTGGGTAGGCGGGGTGCCTATCTCCATGATCACTGGTATGCCCCTAGGAGGGATGCCACCAGACATCCCGACCAGCCTTTCCGCAACAGCCCATTCCAGTCATGGAACTGTAAACAGTAGGGAAGGGCATGTAAGTCAGTAGGCATGATTCCCATATGAATGAAATGAATTCAGTGGATAAGACTTATGAAGATCGATCACCTGGTGCTGATCCTGAGTCGATGCTGACAGGACCCCAAGGCATGGAACTCCTTAAATTGTTGGAAGGTCCAAAGATTCATGAAGATCCATCTCATGTGTTCTAGCCCTACCAGTCATAGAACTGGATGCGGCCACAGGTGCGGGTTCTGACTGTCCTGCATCATCACCCACGGAGGGGCGAGATCGAGGTCTTCGTCCAAGTCATCCTGCACAATTCAGATGTTCTTAAGAGGTCCATAATGGCCTGAGAGTGGATCATGAGGAATGAAAGATAGAATTCTACCTCTATAACCTCCATGAAATTGTCAAAATCTGTTTCTTGATCTCCTACATCGCCTTCATCCACCGTGCTCCCTCCCCCAGCCTCTTTTTCCCCAAAGGATTTGTCTGATCCTTCCGGCATGGGGAAGCCCTCTCTCAGTTTGGGGGCCAACAGCTATGGGGGAACCGTCTGATCCAGCAGTACCCTGACTTATTCTATCATTGGATTTGGGGAACCACTGGAATGGACAAGGACCTCTTGGTCATCCAGATATTCCTTCGCCTCTTCTATAGACACCGTGAATCTTGCCCGAACAGGGCCTATACCCGGTAAAATCATCCCGAGTTGGTTCAGTTGTTCCTACATCACTGGAACACTAAGGTGTTGTCGGTTGACGTCCAAAATGTCCTAGGCCTCCGGTAAAACAAAATTCTCTGGCATGTCGATATGGTGTCACCGCTTCCCTGGAGCCTGAGTGGATATCCTGGGAAATCCCCTCAGTGGCCGCCCCTCCAGATGGTTCTTCTCTTCCGTGACCATCGGGTCCACTACCGTAGTTGGATCCGCCACTTCTGTCTCATCCCCAGCTAGTGCAGGTCTCACCGCCATGGAATCCCTGCCTCCACAAGAGTACCTTTCTTCCCATAGACTCCAAACTCAGGATAGGGGAATCCCACCATCACCAGCTCGAATGGTTGGCTGCTACAGCATTTTCCCCGGACAAGCTTCCTCCCAACTGATGGCATACTCCTTCACCAGTCCGAAGGCAGCGGTAGATCGAGGAAATGCATTTCAGATTTTCCCATATTACCCTATGAACATGAGCCCCAATTTCCTCTTCACTCACAGGTGCTCCTCATGGCGCACCTCCCAGTAAACCTGTGGGGTCAGCCGCTATAGGCACCAGAACTGCCTCGCGAAACGGTGCATGGTATACATCTCGCAAAGAGGCTCACAATGTAACACCCCAGACTTTTATGTTATATAAACCATCAAAGGAATCTTTTTCTACACAACACTTTCTTGGCTTGCTTTACACGCAATCGCGACCTTCCTCGATAGCTTGCGTCGTACGCAATACCGAGTTTCACTAAACAACAATATGCTATTAAAACTAGCCGTTATGAATAGTAATAACCACTTTTTGAAATTTTATAATTTTTATTTTTCAAAATGGACTTCATTTTTGGACTCAGAATTTCGAAATTAGGCTAGGGTGAAATTTTGGTATTTTTCTGAAAACTTTCAATTTTTGATGAATAGTGAAACCACTAAGTGGTAGGTTAAAAACTGAATTTTGCATAAAACTTAATTTTACCGCTTCTGTGAATGGAATTTCGAAAATCCGACAGACACAGTTGATATCAGTAAGTAAAATGTGGTTCAATGAGATGAAAATAATTTTTTGGTGAATAGTAACTTTTTACTTTTTTTACCGCGGTTAATAGTAAATAAGGTAACTAAGGGTAAATATGATATTAATATTACCCTAACACATGTCCTAATTCTATTGGACAAGTTTAATTCGACCAAAAACAAACTTAGGAATAAAATATGACCATTTAGGCCCACTTGGATTAGATTAGGACATTTATTATTAATTTATTTAAAGAAGGGTTAAAATAGTTAAAATCAAAGTTTAATAAGTAAATCATTTTTAATATGGGGTTATACATAAGATAAATTCGATTGTAAATATTCATTAGAAAGCTAAAAAGATTTCCTACATGATGGTATTTTATTTGTAATTTTTAGACATCAAATAATTTAATTTATTTATGACACAAAGATGATGCAGTAATTATCTTATTAATGAAATATTGACAAAATTGATAATATAAATACAAAAATAAATGTAATTTAAGACTTTTTATGAATTCCACTAATTTTCTAGGTTACTATGATATATTAGTGTTGATTTAATAAACTTGGTGCGTACATATAATTCTGTTATGACTTTCACAAAAATCATATATCAAATAGTGTCAAAATTGACACAAAATAGTTTTTAAATCAAATATTATATTATTAATTGTTATTTTATTCCTAAAAATCTAAGGTTCGGACAAATGACTTAGATAAGGATATATGTATTAATAATAAACAATTTGGGGTTCGTTTGGCTTGATATAGTATGTTTATTAACCTTATAGTATAAGAACACAAGAAGACACGGTGAAAGTAAAATTATTTAACTTAATGTTAAATCTAAATGATAAGGTTAAAATAGGAACCTAAACTTGTCTAAATCCTATTGGTTGATATGATTTCGACCCATCCCCACTTTAGCTTCGAAATAAGACCCTTTGGAACCATTATAAACCGATTTTGACTTTAATATAAAATAATATTTTGAGATATTCCTAAGGTTCCCCTCTCCTCCCTTATAAAAGGGCACCTCCTCCCCCTCCTCCTCACACAAATTTGAGCACTCAAGCTCGGCCAACCCCTGCCATTTTCTCCTCTCCAATTCCCTAGAATAATCCTAGAGGTCCTGGTCTTCTCCAAAGACCAATCTTAGTTCCTTAAGTGGAGGATTCAAAGAGGCGTTCCAAAGAAGAGGTAATATCCATTACCGATCTTTTCAATTTCTTTCTTCTTCAAATTCTTCTTCTTTAGTTGTTTCATGATAAAGTAATAACATCAGTATTACTTACATACTGATATGTTATTATAAATATGAAACAACCCTAATTCACCTTCTATCCATCCTACGGAAAAATGAAATCACCGCGCGTGCGTACGTACGGAATACCGTCTCCACGCCGTGGTGTAATCTATTTTCCACCATCACCTTACAAGGATGTGTATAATGGTGTAATGAGTAACTATATATGATTATTATGAAGTAATATTAATACTGAAATAATATATATATACTCCAATACAATTCCACGATCATAGGAACGATATCATCACTCGTGCGTACGTACGGAATACCGTCTCCACGATGTGATGCGACTCGTTCTACATGATCTTCATTTCATAATGATTATATAAATGAATTGAATGAATGAAAATGGTATATACTACACTAATACCATTCTGTAAATTAATTATCTATAACCTAAAGATAAGAATAAGAATTTATTCGGAAAAACACGCATAAGAACAAAAAGTTATAAAGACCCGAGTAACAAGTAACAATGAAATATTACTAACAAGAAGCTAATAATATGACCATATATGATATCATATCAATATTTATGATTCTGTAATAAGTCAATAACATTATTTAAACCATTATACAGGAGCTTCGGACACATACAAGGCAAATTGGACCTAATGTAAGGGAAATATCACAATCTCATTTTTATCCGAGATTGTTTATTCGTAAGTATTTACTGGGGTGTATTTTATCATCCACATCCATGTTTCCTCAATATGTAATATTATTTCCATCCACATACAATAGTTTAAATCCAATTTTACCCTTCGGTGAGTTTTTAGTAAAGAATAAGAAAGGAATCTTTTGTCGTTTTTTGTACGAGGTACTTTTTGACTTTTCCGACAAAAGTACGAAGAAAGTTTTTTTTTAACTTATAAGGCATGAATGGATTTTTAAAACATTACTTCAAAGAAGCTTCCTTTACAAGTTTTCAAGTTTATTTTTAATCAACATCTTTTATTTTAATGTTTTATGACATTTTATGAAAGGAAAAATGTTTTTGAAGAAGAAAGGATATTTTCCTCAAGAATTCAATACAAGTGTTTTATCAAAATTATTTTCCATCTAAGATAATAAAGGGTTCTTTTTCTATCCATATTTTTACATTGGTTTGACTATGTTGTGATGGAATTATGTTTATGAATTCCTTTATCATATATGAATTGATTTATGATGTCATGATGTTTCAAGAATCCCATTTTTGTTATATGTGTTATGCGATGATGTATGTTTTATGATCATGTGGAACACATAAGAAAGGATTCATTATAAGATGGGTGGGACCTATATCTCCCTCCAATGCATTGGGTAAATATTTTATATCTCATGAGATATACATGGCTGGAACGGAAGGTTATTTCGGTTCAGTGATACAGGACTGAAACGAGGAGTGAACTCGGTTCAGAAAGGGACTTTGTCCACTAAGATAGTCTTGGCAATGAGTCATGACTAACAAGAAATGATTTTCCATGATTATGTGTGCATGCCACAAAGTTTCAAGTTTTATGTTATGATTATGGGGATCTTATTTTCACTTCTATGATTTATTCCATGTTAAGATATTATGATATCTTTTGCAGGTTTTGATCTTCATAAAGATATGATATGATTTTTATTTCCTTTATTTGCCCTTGCTGAGCATTTGAGCTCACCCTTTTATGTTTTCTTCTCCCCAGGTCAGGAAGATGGATATTAAGTAGAATATGCTAAAAGGGACCCTAGATATGATGAAATAAATGGGAGACACTGTAGAAGATTTATGAACCATTTGTTTATGTTTCCCAGTTTCTAAAGACACTATACCTATACAGTCCTTTGTGGTTTTGTCATATGTTGTAATAAGTGTGCTTCAATTTCGAAGTATTAACAGTGTATGTAAAGTATGGGTCGTTATAGTTGGTATCAGAGGAAAGGTATAGTCAACCTTTGGGAACTAGGATGTGAAAGCCTTAGTAAGAACCCTAAGGATAAGTCTAAGCATAGAACACAATCTTAGAAATGGCCATGAATAACCTAGGATAAGACCATAAGTATGAATTTTTTTTTGAATTATGTGGTTTCCTATTATAATTAGTGTTGCTCACACTATTCTTCTTGGTTTTAGTCAATGGCTGGAAGCCGAAGGAACCGTTTTAATGCGGAATGCGATGGGCAATGCAATGATTGTTCCCCTGAGCAACCAAACGATATGGGAGCTGGAATGCAAAATCTTGTAGCCATGCTCACACAACATTCTCAAGCTATGAATCATGCAGGATTTCCAAACGAACAAAGGAGGGAGCAACATTCTGTTGAATCCTTCATGAGGCAGCGTCCACCATCTTTCTGCGGGTCTACTGATCCATTAGTTGCTGAACAATGGATTAGTACTACTGAAAAGATATTTTCAGTTCTTCAATGTTCTGAGCATGATAAAGTCATCCTAGCAGTGTATCGTTTGGAAGGAGGTGCGGATCAATGGTGGAATCTTGTTAAGAATACGAGGCAAAGGGATGAAATTGAGTCTATGGAATGGGACGAGTTCAAGAACTTATTTTTCAATAAGTACTTCCCTCGTATTCTTCGAACAAAGATGGAGAAAGAGTTCCTTGAACTGAAGCAAAGGGATGATGAATCTGTTAGTACCTATGAAGCAAATTTTACATGACATGCAAGGTACGCTTTTGGTATTATTATCCAACCTGAGAGTAAGATCGATCGATTCTTTAGTGGCTTAAAACCAAGTCTTCGAAGGGCATTAGATATAAGGGACTTCAATAGCTACGAGGAAATCGTTCGATGTGCTCTCAAAGTCGAGATGGAGATTGGAGTAACCCATCAGTCACATGGTTTTGATAAGAAGAGGAAGATGGAATTCAAAGAAAAATCTAAAGAGCACACGGAAAAGAAGATGAACTTTCCCTTATGCTCAAAGTGTGGAAAGAAACATGGAGGGAGTTGTCTTAAAGGGACAAGTAAATGTTTTAAATGTGGAAAGGAAGGTCATCGGGCATTTGAATGCCGTGATAATGGGAAGAAGATGTCTAATGACGCAAACAAAGGAAGGGATACACAGAATGAACCTACTACACTTCAATGTTTCAAGTGTAAGGAGATGGGGCATTATGCCAATCAATGCCCAAATCCAAGGGTTGATGATGATGGTCGACGTCAACAAAATCTTAAGGTGAATGAAAAAGGAATGTCACATGCAATTTCTATCAGCGATGTGGAGTACGATAACGATGTGGTGAAAGGTACACTTACCGTCCACTCTAAAGTAGCAAATGTTTTATTTGATTCTGGATCCACACACTCTTTTATTTCTAAAGAATTTTCTAAGGGTATCACCGTATTACCTCAACAATTAGATGTTGAGTTAGCTGTGACAACACCTAATGGCACATCAATTGCATCAAAAGTTTATAATTCTTCTCCGATCGAAGTTTGTGGGAAAGTGCTTCCTGCAAATCTTGTGATCCTTCCTTTAGTGGAATTTGATGTGATTATTGGCATGGATTGGCTTTCTCTACATGGACCTCATATCAATTGCCAAAGAAGGGAAGTCACATTTCATATTCCAGATCAATCTACGATCGTCTATAAATGCAAGGATGAACATAACCTTCCAGTGGAAATTTCTTCCATCTTATGGGTATTGATTCCACTAAATGAAGGTTATTTATCTCAAATGGTTGGTGAGAAACTCACGATTAAGAATATGCCCATTGTACGGGAGTTTGATGATGTATTTCCGGAGGAATTACCGGGTCTTCCACCAAATCGTGAAGTTGAGTTTTCAATAGAACTCGTACCGGGTGCTTTGCCTATTTCAAAGACACCTTATAGAATGGCCCCAATTGAGTTGCAGGAATTGAATAAGCAACTCCAAGAGAATCTTGATAAGGGATTCATACGCCCCAGTGCGTCACCTTGGGGAGCACCTGTTCTATTTGTTAAGAAGAAAGATGGATCAATGAGACTCTGCATTGATTATCGAGAACTTAACAAGATCACTATCAAGAACAAATATCCTCTCCCACGCATTGATGACTTATTTGACCAACTACGCGGAGATCAATACTTTTCCAAGATTGATCTTCGTTCAGGGTATCATCAATTAAGGGTCAAAAGGGAGGATATACCAAAGACGGCTTTCCGTACAAGGTATGGACACTATGAATTTATAGTGATGCCATTTGGTCTTACTAATGCCCCTGCTATCTTCATGGATCTAATGAATAGAGTCTTTAGAGACTATCTTGATCAATTTGTGGTAGTCTTTATAGACAATATTCTTGTCTATTCAAAGAGCAAGGAAGAGCATGAAGATCACTTGAGAATTATATTGAAGACCCTGAGAAAGGAGAAGCATTATGCCAAATTTACCAAGTGTGAATTTTGGCTTCAAAAAGATGCATTTTTGGGTCATATAATCTCAAAAGAGGGGATATCTGTGGATCCAGCAAAAATAGAGGTTATCGAAAGATGGTTAAGACCAACAACAGTAACTGAGATCCGAAGTTTTCTTGGTTTGGCTGTATATTATCGACGTTTTGTAAAAGATTTTTCACGATTATCTAATCCACTCACCAAGTTGGCTCGGAAAGGAGTTAAGTTTGTCTGGACAGAGGAATGTGAAGAGAATTTCAAGGAGTTGAAAAGAAGGTTATCCAGTGCACCTGTGCTCACACTGCCTTGTAGTGGAGAAAGGTTTGTGATCTACAGTGATGCATCCAAGAAGGGATTGGGGTGTGTTCTTATGCAAAATGATATGGTGATAGCTTATGCCTCACGACAGTTGAAAATCCATGAGCAAAATTACCCAACACATGATTTGGAGTTGGCTGCGGTAATATTTGCATTAAATATTTGGAGGCATTACCTTTATGGTGAAAGGTGTGATATTTATACTGATCATAAAAGTTTAAAGTATATTTTCACACAAAAGGAGCTGAATATGCGCCAAAGAAGATGGTTGGAGCTGATTAAGGATTATGACTGCTCAATCCATTACCACCCTGGGAAAGCAAACAAGGTGGCAGATGCATTAAGTCGACAAGACCATGCTAGTTTATCCATGATGAGGATCACAAAAGATCCAATATTTATGGATTTACAAAGGATGGATCTTGGAATTATAATGGAAGGGGAAAAATCTTATCTTTCTCAAATGAATGTTCAACCATCTATACATGTGAAGATTAAAGAGGCACAGAAAGAAGATGTCGAGTTACAAAAGAAGGTGAGAAATGTTCCTGAATTCAACCTTGATTGTGATGGGATAATAAAGTTCAGGAATCGGGTTTGTGTTCCTCCCATCCCTGAATTAAAGAAGGAGCTGCTGGATGAGGCTCATAGTTCTTCATTCTCTATTCATCCTGGAAGCACGAAGATGTATAGGGACCTGAAAGAGTACTTCTGGTGGGATGGCATGAAAAGAGATGTTGCTGAATATGTCTCTCGATGCTTGGTTTGTCAACAAGTTAAAGCTGAGAGACAGAAGTCTAAGGGGATGTTACAACCATTACCCATACCCGAATGGAAATGGGAAAACATCACTATGGACTTTGTCACCGGACTTCCTAAAATATCCAAAGGCAATAATGCTATTTTGGTCATAGTTGATCGTCTTACAAAGTCTGCACACTTCATTGCTATTAGAGAGGATTTCTCTCTAGATCAGCTTGCCAGGATATATGTAAAGGAAGTGGTAAGATTGCATGGAGTACCACTTTCTATTATATCTGATCGAGATCCGAGATTTACCTCGAAGTTCTGGCGAAGTCTTCAGCATACTCTGGATACAGAGTTGAGTTTCAGCACTGCTTATCATCCCCAGACAGACGGTCAGTCTGAGAGAACAATTCAAACCCTAGAAGATATGTTGAGAGCTTGCTCTATGGATTTCAAAGGAGGTTGGGATCAACACCTACCTTTGGTGAAATTTTCTTATAATAATAGCTTTCACTCCAGTATTCAGATGGCTCCTTATGAATCTCTCTATGGAAAGAAATGCAGGACTCCAACTTGCTGGGATGAAGTTGGGGAAAGAAAGCTATTAGGACCTGATCTCGTTGATGAAATGGCAGAAAAGGTCAGATCTATTCAACAACACATAAGAGCAGCTCAGAGTCGACAGAAAAGTTATGCCGACAACCGAAGAAAAGACCTAGAGTTTGAAGTGGGTGATAAAGTGTTCTTATGAATATCTCCCTGGAAGAGGGTTATGAGATTTGGAAAGAAGGGGAAGTTGAGCCCTAGATATATCGGTCCTTTTGAAATACTGGATCGTGTTGGGAAGGTAGCTTACCGATTGGCACTTCCACCGAATCTCTCTCAAGTTCACGATGTGTTCCACGTATCTCTCCTGAGAAAGTACATACCAGATCCTTCACATGTACTCAGCTCAGAAGTTGTACCACTGGAGAAAGATCTTTCTTATGAAGAACAGCCGATAGAGATTCTGGATCGTAGAGAAAAAGTCCTACGAAACAAGACCACTCGCTTGGTGAAAGTTTTATGGAGGAACCACCATTTGAAGAAGCTACATGGGAGCTTGAGTATATGATGAGGGAGAAGTATCCTCATTTGTTTGTTACAAAGTGACGAATTTCGAGGGCGAAATTCTTTTTAAGGGGGTAGAATGTAACACCCGAGACTTTTATGTTATATAAACCATCAAAGGAATCTTTTTCTACACAACACTTGCTTGGCTTGCTTTACACACAATCGCGACCTTCCTCGATAGCTTGCGTCGTACGCAATACCGAGTTTCACTAAACAACAATATGCTATTAAAACTAGCCGTTATGAATAGTAATAACCACTTTTTGAAATTTTATAATTTTTATTTTTTTAAAATGGACTTCATTTTTGGACTCAGAATATCGAAATTAGGCTAGGGTGAAATTTTGGTATTTTTCTGAAAACTTTCAATTTTTGATGAATAGTGAAACCACTAAGTGGTAGGTTAAAAACTGAATTTTGCATAAAACTTAATTTTACCGCTTCTGTGAATGGAATTTCGAAAATCCGACAGCCACAGTTGATATCAGTAAGTAAAATGTGGTTCAATGAGATGAAAATAATTTTTTGGTGAATAGTAACTTTTTACTTTTTTTACCGCGGTTAATAGTAAATAGGGTAACTAAGGGTAAATATGATATTAATATTACCCTAACACATGTCCTAATTCTATTGGACAAGTGTAATTCGACCAAAAACAAACTTAGGAATAAAATATGACCATTTAGGCCCACTTGGATTAGATTAGGACATTTATTATTAATTTATTTAAAGAAGGGTTAAAATAGTTAAAATCAAAGTTTAATAAGTAAATAATTTTTAATATGGGGTTATACATAAGATAAATTCGATTGTAAATATTCATTAGAAAGATAAAACGATTTCCTACATGATGGTATTTTATTTGTAATTTTTAGACATCAAATAATTTAATTTATTTATGACACAAAGATGATGCAGTAATTATCTTATTAATGAAATATTGGCAAAATTGATAATATAAATACAAAAATAAATGTAATTTAAGACTTTTTATGAATTCCACTAATTTTCTAGGTTACTATGATATATTATTGTTGATTTAATCAACATGGTTCGAACATATAATTCTGTTATGACTTTCACAAAAATCATATATCAAATAGTTTCAAAATTGACAAAAAATAGTTTTTAAATCAAATATTATATTATTAATTGTTATTTTATTCCTAAAAATCTAAGGTTCGGCCAAATGACTTAGATAAGGATATATGTATTAATAATAAACAATTTGGGGTTCGTTTGGCTTGATATAGTATGTTTATAAACCTTATAGTATAAGAACACAAGAAGACACGGTGAAAGTAAAATTATTTAACTTAATGTTAAATCTAAATGATAAGGTTAAAATAGGAACCTAAACTTGTCTAAATCCTATTGGTTGATAGGATTTCGACCCATCCCCACTTTAGATTCGAAATAAGACCCTTTGGAACCATTATAAACCAATTTTGACTTTAATATAAAATAATATTTTGAGATATTCCTAAGGTGCCCCTCTCCTCCCTTATAAAAGGGCACCTCCTCCCCCTCCTCCTCACACCAATTTGAGCACTCAAGCTCGGCCAACCCCTGCCATTTTCTCCTCTCCACTTCCCTAGAATAATCCTAGAGGTCCTGGTCTTCTCCAAAGACCAATCTTAGTTCCTTAAGTGGTGGATTCAAAGAGGCGTTCCAAAGAAGAGGTAATATCCATTACCGATCTTTTCAATTTCTTTCTTCTTCAACTTCTTCTTCTTTAGTTTTTTCATGATAAAGTAATAACATCAGTATTACTTACATACTGATATGTTATTATAAATATGAAACAACCCTAATTCACCTTCTATCCATCCTACGGAAAAATGAAATCACCGCGCGTGCGTACGTACGGAATACTGTCTCCACGCCGTGGTGTAATCTATTTTCCACCATCACCTTACAAGGATGGGTATAATGGTGTAATGAGTAACTATATATGATTATTATGAAGTAATATTAATACTGAAATAATATATATATACTCCAATACAATTCCACGATCATAGGAACGATATAATCACTTGTGCGTACGTACGGAATACCGTCTCCACGATGTGATGCGACTCGTTCTACATGATCTTCATTTCATAATGATTATATAAATGAATTGAATGAATGAATATGGTAGATACTACACTAATACCATTCTGTAAATGAGTTATCTATAACCTAAAGATAAGAATAAGAATTTATTCGACAAAACACGCATAAGAACAAAAAGTTATAAAGACCCGAGTAAAATGTAACAATGAAATATTACTAACAAGAAGCTAATAATATGACCATATATGATATCATATCAATATGTATGATTCTGGAATAAGTCAATAACATTATTTAAACCATTATACAGGAGCTTCGGACACATACAAGGCAAATTGGACCTAAGGTAAGGGAAATATCACAATCTCATTTTTATCCGAGATTGTTTATTCGTAAGTATTTACTGGGGTGTATTTTATCATCCACATCCATGTTTCCTCAATATGTAATATTATTTCCATCCACCTACAATAGTTTAAATCCAATTTTACCCTTCGGTGAGTTTTTAGTAAAGAATAAGAAAGGAATCTTTTGTCATTTTTCGTACGAGGTACTTTTTGACTTTTCCGACAAAAGTACGAAGAATGTTTTTTTTAACTTATAAGGCATGAATGGATTTTTAAAACATTACTTCAAAGAAGCTTCCTTTACAAGTTTTCAAGTTTATTTTTAATCAACTTCTTTTATTTTAAAGTTGTATGACATGTTATGAAAGGAAAAATGTTTTTGAAGAAGAAAGGATATTTTCCTCAAGAATTCAATACAAGTGTTTTATCAAAATTATTTTCCATCTAAGATAATAAAGGGTTCTGTTTCTATCCATATTTTTACATTGGTTTGACTATGTTGTGATGGAATTATGTTTATGAATTCCTTTATCATATATGAATTGATTAATGATGTCATGATGTTTCAAGAATCCCATTTTTGTTATATGTGTTATGCGATGATGTATGTTTTATGATCATGTGGCACACATAAGAAAGGATTCATTATAAGATGGGTGGGACCTATATCTCCCTCCAATTCATTGGGTAAAGATTTTATATCTCATGTGATAGACATGGCTGGAACGGAAGGTTATTTCGGTTCAGTGATACAGGACTGAAACGAGGAGTGAACTCGGTTCAGAAAGGGACTTTGTCCACTAAGATAGTATTGGCAATGAGTCATGACTAACAAGAAATGATTTTCCATGATTATGTGTGCATGCCACAAAGTTTCAAGTTTTATGTTATGATTATGGGGATCTTATTTTCACTTCTATGATTTATTCCATGTTAAGATATTATGATCTCTTTTGCAGGTTTTGATCTTCATAAAGATATGATATGATTTTTATTTCCTTTATTTGCCCTTGCTGAGCATTTGAGCTCACCCTTTTATGTTTTCTTTTCCCCAGGTCAGGAAGATGGATATTAAGTAGAATATGCTAAAAGGGACCCTAGATATGATGAAATAAGTGGGAGACACTGTAGAAGATTTATGAACCAGTTGTTTATGTTTCCCAGTTTCTAAAGACACTATACCTATACGGTCCTTTGTGGTTTTGTCATATGTTGTAATAAGTGTGCTTCAATTTCGAAGTATTAACAATGTATGTAAAGTATGGGTCGTTATACACAATCCACCCTTGACACCGGGACTCCACCTCAGAAGGCCATGAGATAGGGATTTTGCTCTTGCATTCCCTGGTCGTCGTCGGTGAGTACCCCTGTCGGCAATTGAAACAGGTGGAAGTTAAACTCATCTACCTTGCACATCCGGTTCAGCACCATCGGTACAGTTAGTTTGACTGTGAAGCTCTCAGAAGCATTCAGAATATTGGGGTGGAAGATAGACCCTGATGGTGAAATGGGGATTGGATAATCCTAAACCCCACTAACATGAGCTGCGATCCACCCATACAGAAGGTGGAAGAGCCCGCATATCCTATGTGGATTCTTTCCCTCGCTAATGTGTTGCAGCATCTTGTACAAACTGTCGAACATTGGAATCCCCAGATTCACCTACAATCATGTGGCCAACATGGATTCCATGATTAATGAGCTAGGCCTCACCCCCATGTTGGTGTCCCTCCCAGGTAGGATCCAACAGCAGATAAGGGCCACGATAAATGCCGCCAACCTGACTATTGGATGTTGTTCAGTGCTGACACTGAAACACAAGGTCCTCCATAGGCTGTCTTCCAAGAGCCGCCAATATGAGTTCTCCTTGCCACGTTGAGCTACCTTCGGAAATGTTTGAGGCTTCAGAGGGAACTCTTGATCCTCCCGGAAGTTTAGGAACTGGTTGAACCACTTCATAAAGTGGACATCTCCCACTGCTTCTTTGTCCTCTCTAGGGACTAGTCCTTTTAGTTCCAGCGCCAGCCACGACATCGGCTCCAGATCCTCCCATGCACTCATGATGGGGAGTAACTCGTCATACATATCCCCCATGATCGAGGCCCCCAAAATATGATGGACATCCCACAGACTGATTCCAACCTCTCCATGGTGTAGGTTAAAAGTGTTTGTCCTAGACGACCATTTTCTCAACAGCTCCAGCATCAGCTGTTTCAGTTGATAAATGTGGAATTGGGAGACCCATGCTACCTCATACAAACCAACTCTCCTCATCTCGGTTCCGAACTCCTCGCATGAGGTGCCTACCCAGTAGGCCCATAGCCAATAATTGGTTATGTTGCCGCCCTGGCGCAGGTCACACTCATCGGACCACCCCTTCTTCGAATCCCTCAAAGATGCCTTCAGTATGGTGCAGTACATGATAGGGGACATCTTTGGTTGAAATTTATTCCAATCAATGTTGTTTAAATGGTTGTACAGACAGTCGAAGGTGACATGTGTGATCTCCTCCCGCGCATGAACATCGGTAGCCCTGAACCATTGGCGCTGGGATGATGTGTTTATGAACAAGAAAATAGGTTCGTCCCTGCTCACCTCAGGGATGAAGACTCCATCCCTCATCCCTAAACCATAAAAGGGTAGATTCTTGCATAGCGAATAGTTCTTTTGGCTCTCTGCCAAGAGTACCGTCGAAGAATTATGGTCCGAGTGGCTTCAGACTAGCTCTCCCATGCCCAAAAAGTTGGCCATCTCATCCCTCCGGGCAACGTCTGCAAGCACCCCCAGCACAGCTTCTTGATATGCCATTGGGATTCAAAAACTAAGACAAATTTCTGGTCGGGTCGTGGAGATTAGTCGTTGAGCTCATTTTCAGAGCTCTCTCACAAATCCATGATGTGGAGCATGTCCTCGACTTGGAAGCAGACATTCGCTTGGTGCAGTCGCGGAGTTGGAGACTTGCGGTTCACCGCGAAGCTCAATTTACGGTGAGCAGACGCGGAGTACACAGATCTTCACAAATCGAGAGCGCAAAAGGACAGTATCGTGGAATAATTAAAAATACAAGAGAGGCCAGTCCATTATTTATTGGTGGTAGCCCCTGGAGCTTCACAGTGTGTCCGGTCCGCACAGAGTTTCACAGCGCGTTCGGATCGCGCGGCCCCTTTCCACCACACGCACCCTCTTCGCGAGTCATCACTATGAACTACCGATAATTTTGACGATTTCCCTCAGACATCGACACTTGATCCCTCCGCAGCTCCACGTCTGAGGGGGGGTATTTGTTGGCACCAAGATATTTGGTGAAAGGAGAGATGAAAAGGAGGCCCCACACCCTGCCTCGCGAAGCTCCAATGTGGAGTCCCCAAGCAACGCGGCCGCCAAGATGCACCAGATGCGGGCCACCACACGAACCTGCTGACGTTCGTGAAGCCGCCTCAAAGCAATGAAGGTAGTATCTCTCTGTAAATGCCCTGACTTTCACGAACCCATCATGAAGAAGATGAGGCGGTACCTTTCCGCGAATGCCCCTAATGTTCGCAAACCCGCCGTGAAGAAGATGAGGTAGTACCTCTCCGCAAACCCGGTTGATGTTTGCGACCCACCAAGAAGAAACTGAAGCCCTCTTCCCATCGCGTGAGCTCTACATAGTGGCACCTCTTGACTATAAATACTGAGAACCCCCTGAGTTATCCTGATGGACAATCCGACCATTAGGCTTCTCAGCTACCAATCACGAAGCACTCTTCCCTATGATATTCATGAGCTCCGCGAGGTATTTTTACTTCGCAAGAGGCCTCCACCTTGTCTCGTTTTGAGCCCCTCTTCCTAGAGGGATTCCCTTCGTGAAGAATAAGGAAATTCATGAATGAATGGGATCCCCAAGGGGACCCGAGAAGTCACAGAGCATTTATGCTTAGCGAAACAACCACCCTGTACATGTGATCCACATGCCAAGGCAGGGTCACTGTACTTCGCGTTGAACACATCCTCAGAGCAGTATGCTTCGAGAGACACCTATACATCGCAAGGCAGTGCACCGTGAACACCCTTCAACATTGCGATGCACCTCTGATTCTCACCTATGCCCCATGCTAAGGCCAACAATCCCCAATTCTCGAAGTACCCCCCTTCGTAAGTGCCCTCTACTATGCAAAGCAACTGAGTTCTGCAAGGCCCCTACCTGTGGACCCCTCTTCTTGGAAATTCCTCTTCCCATACGACTCTCCAGGTTTGCACAATGTGACTTCAATGTCCCATGGATGATAACACCCATATCCTTGATTTGCCTAATGATTCTTTACATAGGCACGCTAATGGATGTTGATTCATTGCATATCCATGCTAACGTGGACCACTTGATGGTTCGATCTACGCCCCCTACTATACAGAATTGTCGATGCCTTCCCTTTTACAAGGGGAAGAGGGTAACATTCATGTAATCCCTAGGGGTGTAGAGTAGACCCACCTCATCCGAGATGCATGACGTTAAAATTCCAGGCACCACATCCATATTACATGACGTTAAACTATGACCCGACCCAGTTACTCAAACGCAGGGTCCCCCCAGCTCTGACATTCTTTACGCCACTCTTCTTCATGGGGATGAGATCACCCACAAATGGGATGATATATTCCCTCTCGGAGTGGCGATTCTCTGCGGGGAAGGGAAGACACCTTGGTGTTAGCCCCTATCCCCTCTTGCAGAAGGTAGAACCCATGCACCTCTGTACATCCACACAGCCAGGGCCAGTGGAGGGCGTGATAGGGAACAAGAAACATCCTTTGTTCGGTGCCAAATCCCTCTCCCTCTACGCTTTTTCTCCCTTGGGCCTCCATCCTGGAGTAAGTCCTGGCACCATGGGCCGCCTAATGCATAATCCCCTCTTCGCTTCTCACGGACGCACCCTTCGCGATGTGATTGTCAGGTCTTTACCTCCTCTTGTTTCTCACACTGATCACGACTCATGTGGGATTAGAGTAAGCATCGACCAAGAAAATTCCCTCATCCGGAATGATGTTAAACTGTATTCCCTCATCGAGCATGACGTTAAACTGTATGCCCCATCCAGCATGACGTTAAACTGTATGCCCCCGTCCAACATGACATTAAACTGTACACCTAAACTATGAGGACTTTCATCCATGTCAAGGAATGGTATGTAGGAAGCCTCCACGTGGTTCAAGCACACCTCCAGTGGACACCCCAGGTTCACCTTCACGTCGATTCACTGAAAAAACCCTCCCCGAACTACGAGGAAATTGATCCAAGTCAAGTCATGGTACGTAGGAAGCCTCCCTGAGGTTCAAGCCCATCATCCCTCAGACCAAGGTCCATATTCATGTTGGTCATTCGACACACACCATCCTGAACAATGAGGACTTTGATCCATGTTAAGGCATGGTACGTAGGAAGCCTCACGAGGTTCAAGCCCACCACCCGTCATACCCACGGTCCACCTTCAAGTCGGTTCGCCGACATCCCCATTTGAAATATGAGGACATTGATCGAGTTCAAGGCACGGTACGTAGGAAGCCTCACAAGGTTCAAACCCACCTCCCATAGGACCCCCGCTCCACTTTCTCGTTGGATTTCTAGCATACCCATTTGAACTACTTCTTCACTGATCAATGTCACGGCATGGTACGCAGGAAGACTTCACGAGGTTCAAGCCCACTATCCACCTGAGCCAAGGTCATTTTTCATGTTTGTTCTCCAGCACGCCCCCGTCCCACCTAATGTTAAACTGAATCCCAATCTAGCGGTAAGCCATTGCGACCCTTCCATCCAGTTGTCCCGACACCCCTTCGTGTCAGTTCAACAGCCTCGTTCCCCGAACTATGTAGACTATGATACATTCCAAGGCTTGGTATGTAGGAAGCCTCACTAGGTTCAATCCCACTAAATGGTCATTCTGACCGCATTCACCTTGGTTCTCCGACCACCTCAGGCGGTCTAGAGTGTAAGCCCCAAACATCCATCATGAGTTATGCAGGCTTTTATTCTCTGCCATGGGGATACGTAGGAAGTCTATTCGAGACTCAAGACCATCAACACTATCATCTCCATGACATCTCCATTTCATTCACCCTCCGATCCATGTAGGATTCCATTATCCATACTGATTCTTATCTGGGTCTCCACATCCCTCTGAGATCATGCCACCCCCATTCCCCTTTACAGCATTCAAGAAGCCACCCACAGGCTAGCTCCGATATTGGTGTTCCTTCACGAGGTATTCCTCAATCTGATCCACTCCATCTTGTGTTATGATCAGCCCAATCCATCACCATTGGACGTTAAACTTGTGTCATAACCTGTGTTAAACATGGGAAGATGAATAAAACCTTAGATACATGCCTATGGAATATGATTCACCGCGCTCGATGTGGGATACCTCGGGCTTCCGCGCCCTCGAGAAGCCCTATAATAAGGGACAAAAGACATACACACCAATTCCCCAGTGTTCAGAAATGTTAATGATGCCTCGATGTGACTACTCCACCAATTGAAGTATGCTACCTTGACCGGACCCGTGGAATGTCCTCACAGAAGTAATGTAATGAACCGGCGTCCATGGAAATATGGCACATGGAAGAGTTTCACGTACAAAATATTAAATATATGAGGGAGACCCAGACTAGGTAACAAGTTATGAGGAGGAATCTATGGAAGGAGGAACTGACATACCATCATCCCATTTCAGTCATGGAGCAGACTTCCCTGAACAAGGAACAGAAGCCGCAGACCTTTGGAAAGCAGGAATGCGGGGAAGCAAAAAGCCGCACCGACATCCTCCACAGATGGACGCATGCACCCTGACAAAATCATCGGAAAAAAATTCTCATAAAAAATAATTTCATTTTAATTATAATTATGCTGCTACTTATTAAATATATTACATAATTATACATTTTCTTCATAAATAATATGCAATTGTTTATTTTAAAAACATATAACATCTGTATTTGTTAAATATTAATTAATTGTAAACATATCACTCTAGTGGACATCACTATCTCAGATTTTGTTCAATGCCATAGCCTCGTGTATAGTCAATGTGTTTACCTCATTCTTGTTAAAGTTTAGGATATGGCATAGCCACTTCCTTTGTATTACATTCTATTGTAATTTCCAATTCAGTCAGTGTGTTTTGTGGTGGAGTGAAATTTCACAAACTGACATGGTCTTCTATTAAAACCAATACTCAACCCACAAAGTGGCATGTCCCAAAGGGTGTTCCCTATCCCCATGAGTAAAAACTAGTGCCTGAGAATCAATTTACTCCTTTGGGAATGATTTCCCTATCACATTATTCAAAATTATCATAATTAATACAATAATCATCCCTAATAAAATCTAAAACAAAAAGGACCATACAAAATATTAATGGTTACATTCATTTCAATGTAGCTAATTGAAAAAATTTAAGATATACAAAAAAATCCATAAATCTCCTCTTGAAATATTGGTTAACTGCCCTCATGATACCACCATCAAGTGTACCAAAAGGACACTAGAGTTATTACTCACCACCACTATATGGTGACATTCCATTACATGAGTCAGACAAGACAGGGTCTACAAACTCCCAGTTGATGTATGTAACATGTGACCTCACTTACTCAATGGGACCCCAGCTTGTGTTCCATGAATAGAAAATATAAGACAAATTAATATTCTAGTTTTAAATGAATTGACATAGTTTATGTTCAAAAAATGTTTTAATCATTATATGAATATTGATGGAAATAATAATAACTGGTATGTAGGTAATCCCAAAATATAAGAACCAAGGGAAATCCCATAGTAGTTGGGGTAAGTAGGGACCTAGGATAATTGAACTCTTAGTGATCAAACCATGTTTGTGAAGTGTTGTTTCCAATATTGATCTATAAAAATCACATTACAATTGATTTAGTTAGTGGTGTATAATAATTCTGGTAGGGTGGAAAATATGAAGCCCTACTACCACATCTAGAATACTTTTCCTACTCTTTATTCCTATATATACACGATTCCCATGTGCTTTGCACAATTTTATGTCATAGAAACAACATTCCAAATATGAAAAACTAGAACATTCCATATCACAACATTTACAACAATTTACAAAGGGGATATCAATTTCAAATTCCTTTTACACACACCACATAACCTTATAAATCACCGATTTACATACACAACAGAAATTATAGAAATATTTAATTTATATGCATTAAAATTTCTGTTGATAAATAATCGAACAACATGAAAACACAAACATTCTTATTTTAATCCACAATTAACTATTCTAACATAGAATTCCAAGAATATATGGAATCCTATTGATGAAATGTAAATCCAAAAACAACAAACTCCATTCCATATAGTTTAGATTTTACCACCACAAGGTCAACAGAACCAAAATGTTGAAAGAAATTCAATAAATAAGGGAGTCATGTCAAAGAAGAGGGTACAGAAGAAACAAACATGGAAATTTCCTAAAGAACCTAGTTCAAAATCCACAAAACATTTGAATCCATGAGTGGTTAGGATAAGGGGGTCAGTACACATTAGAAGGATGGGGTCAGGAATGAGATAAAATGAGGGAGGAAAGGGGTTAAATTAGGGACTAGTGGTTTATGAATATAAAATATTTTAAAAACTCGTAAGAACGCTTAGTTTTCCCACATGGTTAACCAAACACTTTTCTAAAAACATGGGTGCCTTTGTATCTACTAGAAGAGGGTGTATGATTTTACAAATCATACACCAATCTGTGTGGTGCTCTGGTTCTATGTTATAACTTTATATAGCTTTCTATGTCTTTTCATCGTGTCCCCTGACTATTTGCTAATAGTGTTCCAACCTCTGTCTCCCCCATAATTTCAATTTTGAAAGAAAAATATATTGAAAATAAATATATGAAATGGAAGACCAAAACTAAATAAAAAATCCCTGAAAATGGAACCATGGGTGAGACAAATCATACCAAAATATCACTTTTCACCCCCAAAATGTCAATCCTTATTATGGATAAAGAGTAAGTGAGTCCATTTTCCTTGAAACCAATAATTTCATTCCCATGTATCATGATAATCATTGTTATGTTTCCATAGACCACAAACTAGAAGAATTTATTTCTCTTGAAGAACCATTATGTGTGAATTCAAAATACAATATAGATGCTTAGTTATAGAAATGTTAATTTCCAGATCAATCGCTTCTCTACTCAACTAATCATAAGGATCAATATTATACATTTAAAACATGAATACATGGAAAACATCATGAATCAAAATCTACTAAGAAATAAATGCTAAACATTATATAACTTTACTCATCCCCTCAATAATATTTATGGTATGAAATACCTTGGTGTAATCTTCCCTTCCTTCCTAGGATGATGATGGCCTAAATGAGGTGTTACCATTAGAAACACCTTTTCACCCCTAATAATTACAATGATCTACATTGATGATTTCCATATAACTTCTAATGGATTTGAGATATTTTCACATATTTCTATCTCATATAAATCGTAGTTCTCATTTTAGTTCATGATGATTATTCCCACTGAAAGAATTTCATCCACATTCATCTAGAACATGGTTAACTATCATGGAAAACCAAATAGAGCATCAAAGGGATCCATCCTAATCGAGGAATAGTAACAATTATTATAGAAAACTTCCAAAAACCCCAAATGGTTATCCCACAAATCTCTAATGTCTATTATATAGGCATAATGCATATCTCCTAAAATATGATTTTTCTCCACAGTCTGTCAATCCATATGGGGATGGTATGCCATATTAATCTAGAACATTGATCCATTTTATTTTTAATGGCCATCCCAAGAAAAATATCTGATGAAGTGGTCCATATAATAATTAATAGATAATGTCACACCCGATTCTTCATAATCTCTTGAACATACAACTTCCATAACCCTTCCACTTTAGTTGTGTCCTTGATTATGAAAAAGTGAGGAGATTTTTAAAAACTAAAAATGAAAACCCAAATAGAATTCCATCCCTAGTGTGTATGAGGTTACATAATGATAATATATAAGGCTATCTCATCAAACAAGAAGATAAGAATTGGTAGAGGCTAAAGTAAGAACATGGTCCTGTGATTCTCATCTATGATTTTATAATTAGTATGACAATGAAAAAAAAAGTCGGTGATGTCACATATCATAACTACACACTAGAATAGATATCACACATTGTAAAAATATTGGATGAAATAGGATTCATATTTCACTATGAATTGTGATAGTTATAAACATCATCTTTCTCAGAGACAAAGGTACCATTGAATGTTCATTGAAGAATATAACTATTTAGAGAGACAATGAACATTCATTGGGTACTTGACCACGATTTATAAATGGGATATAATGATGAAACAAATCATGGGAATTATCATATTTCAATTTTAGGTCCATAATATAAGAAATATATTGAATTTTATCCAAACAAAATCTCTATTTGTCTTATTTGGATTCCATGTGAATCCATGAAAAACTCACCAAAAGTATCCACTCACTACTGGAATGCTTTTGAGGCTGATTCTGAAATTTCATATATAGTGATTCATAAAATACATTCACTTTAACTAGAGTGTAGAAAATGTTGAAGTTAAACCCTTAATGCATTCTACCCCCTTGTCTTATCTGGGGATAAATATATTTGGGAGAATATAATGATCATGATTTTAAGATCTAGGAATACTATAAATATTACCAAAAAAATATAACCACGCATGCAGTTAAGAGAATTAATTATAGCTATATGGTAAGGTTCGTGGTTTAGGTAATTTTTCATTTGTTTTTTAATTTGGATTGAGATAAACGAAACCACATGGTCACCATTAATAATCACAAAAACCAAACATTTAACCTACATATCCTAGTAGACCATGTAACCCTTACCAGACTCATGTAATTTCATGGAATGTATGGATTTATTCTACCACATTATCTCTTAATATGATAATTGAAATGTTGGGAATTAATAAATCCTTATCCCATTTTGGGTATGTGTCATCATAGGTGAAGAATGTTGTGAGTTTTTTTTGAAAAAAATCCTATAATACCTTTCAAGACACAAAAATATTATTATTTTAAAAAAAATACTAATGTATTTCCATTACATCACTTCAATTAATTTCTATGGATCAATATACACCCCACATCATGGAATCACAAGGCCCTAAAAATTGACTTCTAGAATCTATAAAATACTTTTTTACAATTCATCATAAAATGGTGTTATATCAACATTCCCAAAATGATACTCAAATGTTGTCAATCCTCATATTTTTATTTTTATTGACCAAAATGTCATCCAAAAATCCTATCACTAAAGAATCAAGGTGTCTATTGAACACCTCCATCATAAGATCCATAAAAACTATCAGGGAACTTGTTTATATGAAAAAAATTTCTATGTATTTTTAATTAGATTACCTTACATGGAAAGAGTACTTTTGAACATAACCTTATCTCAACCTTCATGGTGATACCATAAATTAAATTTGATATTTTAAAATCTTATTTCCCCATTAATCTATTCACAGAGATCATCAATATGTGGTAATGTGTATATTCTCATGACTTTATTCCACATTAGATAATGAACATATAATATAAGTGATCCTTAGGATATCTTGGAAAGATTTGTTGGATATACCCATGATGATATTCTTGGATGAATAAACCATTGTACACTATATTATCCAGAAGAATCATTAACTCACTCAATTCATCTGGATCTATATGATATGAAGAGAGGTATATCAACTGTGTCAATTGAAAAAAATAAATTTTGTAATATGGGCCCATTTCAGGAATAAATTATGATAAATTCTTCAAGAACACCTCAGGAAAGTCATTTACAAGGGTGGGAAACCTACTCTCTAAAACATCCTCATTAACATATAATAGGATGAAGGATACCTGAAAATAATTTTTTCCCAAATCTGGATGTATAGGTCCTACTCCTACTAACTATGGATCTCATTATCTATTGATTACATGATTGTTCCCATATGGGGTTGAATGGTGTCCCAATGATTTTATCATTTGATGTTTGATTTAATGAAGATCATCCATTACATCCCTAGACACACATCAAAATGGTCTATCTCTATGGAATGAAAGTACCATTTCTGGTAAACTTATAACAAGGATACAACACATGACTTTCATATTAAACTCTGTTCCTTACATTGTAAAAGTAATGTAACTAGATACATTGCATATAAAATTATCTTGGTTGGGTGTTTCAACAAATCCACAACCCAAGAAAATATGTTTTTTTGTGAATTACGCATATTCATAAATTAAATTATCATGGGCAATGAAACAAGAATAGTACCTCAAACTATCCCAAAACCTACATCCAAATCCTGTAATGATTGATCCATAACATGCAGGTTATACATCGCAGTTTGGGACTGAGTTCTACTTCATAACCATGGTACTTCCTTAATATGAATTTACCCATAATAATATCTATCTTTTTTACCATATCCAACCGATAAATACCTGATTACATTTTCAGAAATAGATAGATATGTATTTTTTCTTATTGTTGATGATCCTTTACCACTACGAGAAGGATCAAAATTCAAAAAATCCTTCACATGTATCCCAAATTTGTACAAAATTAGAATTCCATATCTCGGACATAACATGTGAACCCCATGTTTTTTGGATTTCCACACTAATAACACAAAAATGATTTTCCACCTACGACTACTAATGGGGGTGGTTAGGTTTAATATCCTGAGATGATACCACCATTTTTACCATACACATCCTCATTCCTCTTTTTTTAGGATCCAGACCTACTATATATAAGTACCAAAAGCATACCCATCATACCTTACATACCTTCGTGGTCAATTTACAAAATTAAAGACCAATCTCCCAGCTCATCATGGGACTTCTATTTTAGATGGAACACATAAGATCCAATACCTGGAAGATTCCAATTTTAAAACCATCATGCCTTCAACATATTATGACTGATCAACTCATGATAAATGTAAATTATCTCGAAATGGAAATTTTCTTATTTCATCACTGAATGATCCCCTTACTAAAATGATAGAAACATATAAGATATGATTAGATTAATATTATTAAGAATTAATTTATTGATGATATTTCACTTAAAATCCCCCCATCCCTCTCTGTTAATGATTCCAAACAAGAACCATAGTCTCCCACAACATATAACTAGGTTTCTCCAAAATAAATGCTTCACAGATTACATTAATGGATTTGGAGTTCCATGGATCCCAAATATTTTATATAAATTATCTACCCAATTTTCTGCTTCCAAAGTGTTATTTCAATACCTAAAGGAAGGGGGTTTATACCTCAGGAACTCCTGAGCCCAATCCTTCTCTATCCCAATTTCAGATTCTCTAGCATGAGTAAGACCTGAGTCCATTCTGTAGTCTATGGATAAAATATGTTGAACCAATACCTCAGTGAATATCTTATTAGGTAGTGGGTTAGAAGATGAATAATTCTATTTGGCCTCTTCTAATGGCTATATATTTTGTCTCTGAGGAATAATGATACAACATAAACAACACAGGAAAAGTAAAATCATAAATATATCATACCACTATGAACCAAATGAAAAACACAATACAAATTATCATAAACAATAATTTATATCATAACTCCAACTACATCACCCTACAGTGGTCCCCTTACTGAATCTACAGTCCTTGAATTACAACCTAGGGTGGGCTAAAAAAAGTTCACTAGCATCCCATGGTGTCCCAAGGTCTTTTGTATGATGTTTTTTCCAAACACCCCACTCAGAACTAGAAAATTCAACCCTGAAATTCGTAACACCTCTATATTTATGAATTACCCAAATAACAAGGCCAAATGAATATAAAATCCAACTATGATACTATTTTTTCAAAAAATTTCACGAGAATCAAATATATTAAAAAAATAACCAGGATTAGTTGAATGACAAATGATAATTATAGATCCCCAAAGGCTATAAACCAATTCTTCAAAATACAAGGAATCCTTTGAGATTTATTTAGACATCACATAATTCAACATCATCATAAATCGTTATAACAATCATCCTTAACATGATAAAACAAAAGGAACCATACTCAATTTAAAATGATTCATCTATAGCAATGTACCAAAATGGAAAGAAGAAAAAGTTTCCAATCAATGAGACTCAAATATTATCATGTCACATGGTCCAATAACTCATGATTTTAGTTCCAACAACTATCCCATATGGACACTATCAGGAGTACCATCCGAAACTAAACAAAGAATTGACATTACCCTAGTTAGAATTAATACATTTATATATACAACCATTTGTTTTATAAAGGATGTGAAATGACATCCACATAAGTATATAACCAATTGGTCCATTTCTTGAAATTATATAAAAAATATTCCTGTCTAAAAAGTGAAGAAATATTTTAGGATCAAATGCTTCTATAAAATTTATATTAAAAGTGAAGGATTCATGTATAAATAGTAATAATGTGAAACCAAAAAACAATCACCAGGGTAAATCCAAAAGTAGATAGGGTAAGGGGGGAACTAGGATCCTCTTACTCTTGTTGTTCAATCTAAGTGCTTGGATGTCGGTTCCCATGATCGATCAATAATAATCAAATCAGATCACATAAAAAATCATATAGTTATTGATATTGTGTAACACTTTTAGAGAGGATAATAATAATACCTTATACTAAATATGGAATACATTCCCTTATCTTTCCACATAGATACCCAGAATTCATATGTTATTTCCCCCATTTTTCACTTTAAAAAAACAATCTTCCACAAATTCCATCCCACTAGATACTAAAGAATGAAATCACGATTCATTTCCACATGGGAAATCTATTTCAAAAGAAAATCACACACACCCCAGAACCTTTTAAATATCTCATTTATACACTCAAAATAGATTATAAAATAATTTAATTTAAATTAAATGAAATTTATGTTCTCATATAATGTAGCAACATGAAACCTTCTACCATATTCCTTGAAACCAACATGAACCAATTGAAAATAACAAGAAAATATGAGATGGGATCCTAAAAAATAAAAAATAAACCACAAACATAAAACACCATTCCATAAATTTTGGAATATACCAAAATTATGTCATCACAACAACTAGGTAGAATGAAACAAAATAAATAAGTGAGGAGACACCATGAAGTTTGTATAGGAGACACATAAGTGGATTTTTAAAGAATAATCTAATCCAAATCCATCCAAAATTGATTCCTTGCTGGAAGATGTGGATAGGGATAGTTATCCGGGGGATGGTGGGGTTAGGAATATGACAAAATGAGGGGTGAAATGGGTTAAATTGGGGAGGGGTGTCTTAGGAACCCCAAATATATTTAAAATTTGGTAGACCACATGGGTTGGAAACATGGTTTTCTAAATAATATGCAAAAAATGTGGGTTACTCTAGTACTACTTAAATATTTCCCATGGTTTGATCACATGTATTTAAAAACAATTTACCCATATTTTTGGGATCTGTAGTACCAATGTATATGGTCGCATATTATTCTGATGTAATAGAACGATTCCCCCTAAGTGTGTGCCATCCATGAACTATCCACTATATCAAAAATGAAAATCTTTTAAAAGAAAATCCCTAGAAAAATATGAGAACTCATGTATCTATGAGGATGGATCGAAATATCAACATGATAGAATGAAAAAAAAAATTGGTGTTTACTATTGAAGAGAAATTCCTTCCCTATAGTTCATTATTGAAGCTGATTCCTTGTAAGTCACATTCTAGATGGTTAAGTATTTATGTTGTGTTTAATGTTCTTATTTTTTCTATAGTGGAGATCACATATGTAGAAAATAATAGTATTTTTACAGATAATTGGCAACATTTAAAGAAATACATTGACATACTTCCGACAAATTCAGTTGATTTCATAACACTGCTTGACCCAATCATCACTTGAAAATATAATGTTGTTCCTAATCATTTAACTTTTATATTATTATACCTATTTAAAAATATTCATTTCATGTCAACATATAATCTTATACATTCAAATTTTGGAAAATAATATATTTTATGTGTGGGAGAGGGGAAACCATTTTAGGTTAGATATTTTGGAATTTTATATGTGTTTTTTCTATTTCTTGTCAAGGATTCTGAAAAAATATTTAAAACAAAACAACAAAAAATTCCAAAACAAAAAATCAATAAATAAAAAACCTATCATGTTTCATTCTAATATACTTGTGGAATATATGTAAAATGTATCATTTCAAAATTCATTGGTGGCATGATAAGAATGAGTACTGTTTCATTAATAATGGTTGATTTTTATAGAAATGTATGTTTTTGATGATTTGATTGGATATGATAATATAAATAATTTTAGATTTTGAAACTAAAATGGAGAACTTTGTTGATGGTAAATTGTATAATTTATTTCCCAAAACATATTTCCACGAACCATGAAGTGTGAAATTTTTCCTACTCAGTTGAAGGTATAACAATGTTAGCTAAAACAATTCATCTTATATCAATGGTTGGTTAATATATCTGTTTCTATTGAAATAAATTTCATTACGATTATAATTTTTGCTTTTTATATGTACCTGATATCTGAACGTCATATTACCTCATCAAAAAATAAATAAAATCAAAAAATATTCATATAAAAAATATATTAACAAAGAGGGGAGCGATGAAAAGTACAACACATGGGGATATCTTGGTCAGGAGAATAAGGTCTGACTTGAAGGAATGATTATGTGAGTGGGTATTCAAATTTGATTTCAAAGGAATTTAAAACATGATGGGTGAATTTAACTAGGTAATAAAATCTATTTTACCTAACCACAATATATCGATTAAAGGGTAGAGAAATGAGATTGAAAATGATGGAGCACACACACACGGGGAATTAGTGGCATAGTAGACCCATGGAATGTTTCACTATGAATAGTTTCATTAATCTCACATAATTTTATTCTCATTCAATTTATGATACAATTACTTTCAAATTTACTAATATTGACTCTTTTTAGAATTCATACATTTCCAATATTGTAATGATTTATTGAGGAATATTAATATTAATATTTTTTCACATTTTTTACATGACATGAGGATTCATCTAGGCGTGAAAATTAGTAAGTGTAGGGGAGTTGATAAAAAGTTATTGATTATTTTATTGATAATAAATTATTTAATTTAATCACATGGTGATAAATAAGTTTCTTTATAAAATATTTATTATAAAATCATTCACTTTAAAATGTGTTGAAAATTAAATATTTTCTTTTTAAATTTCACTATATTATTTAAGATATATTTTTATTTAATTTTAATTATTTGATAACAATCATTTATAAATATATTTCTTACTTAATGGGATACAACTTTTATTTAGGACATTTGAGCTATATCTTTGTTTTGATTATTTTAAATGGGCGTTGAATTCAATACTGGGATGGACTCAACAGATTGGATATAAAATCAATTTTTGGGCCATAATTTCTTCATACATTATTGGATTAGGCCAAAATTTAGATAGAATTTAGAGAGAATTTTTTTAACAAATAATCCACTTGTTACGATTGCTTTTCCACTCAATTTGAATGTTAAAGGGGCAGTTCAATTTGGATGGAAATATTTATCTGAATTTCCCCATTCGCACATGAAACCACTTGTAACCTAACCTCATCCACTCTATAAATGATTGTTTTTACTCATTTTTAGAGGATTGGACATGAATTATCAGATTTTGAGTCGATAATAATTGTTTCCTTTCTAATTAAATTAACCATTGGTGGTGGGAAGCTATCATGCTTAGATCTCCTACAAAATGATGTTACCTTCCTCTACATTATTGTAATTTTATTTTATTTTAAATAATATCTATGTTAATCTTCCATTTATTATATTATTTTCAAATTAATTTATATATTATTCAATTATTTTTTATGTAAATAAAGAGTGTATACAAGATTGGGTGTTTTACTTTCACTCCACTTCTTATTCAAAAAATTTCCACTATGAGAACACCCCATGGAAGAGTAGTTTTCTTATAAATCTATTTACCTATCCCCTTTTTCATTTATTTTTTTTATTCATTGAGATACAATAAATATCATAACATGATCCATGAATTGGTTTTTTAAATTATTTGAATATAAATAATTAATTTAACAATTAAATCAAAAACACATGTTCTCAATATTTAGGTAAATTGTGAGAGCACAAAATATATTGGAAAAACAATGCCAATCGGGATAAATTAGTACAGTAGAAACGAAATTTATAACCCTAGTTCATCATTATTTCTATAATCTACATATTCCATAATTATCTATTGACAATAACCTAGACGTATAATGATATTAAAATATTTTTCATGTGATTTCATGTTCTCATACAGGCATATGGATTAATTAATTTCATCTTTGTGGTAAAGATAATTCTCACAGGCTTCATGGGTTACCAAAATCAATTATCAAAATTATATTTATATTAATTTAAATTATAGTGATTAATAAGTAAGTGAATAGGTAGATTTAGATCAATTACTCGTGCTAAAAACATTTTCTAAAAAACTTCTTCTCATTGTCACTTATTAATCGAATTTTATCTCAAAAACAAAAACAAAAAAGAGTCAAACTTATGTTAGAGTACTTATTATTCTTTTATAAATGATATTGAACACCCGTTACATATAATTAATGTATTTATATTGTATTATTTTATTTTAAAAATACCTATAATAAGTTGTTATTATTACTACCAATTTGAGAGACAATCATAATTAACCACTCTGCATCTCTTACATACCCAAAAACCCTACATCATTTGAAATCACCCCAGAATGTGAATTTCAATGATCTAGTGAGATGATGTGATCTTTAAATTTTTTCATTTATACATTTGATAATATTATGTTGTGGTCAAATGGTGGAGGCCACTGGAGGGTATTTTCATCTCATTGGAAATGAGGCATGTGCAATGAGGCATCACATGATATGTATTTATCATTTTCATTATGTATCATTTGGAGATCTATAAATGATTTTGGGTAATGTGTGATGGATTAAAACATTTTTACGGTATTCTACATGTATTAAGACAATTTTAGTGGGTTTTGACTTACTAGGTTTCATCACAGAATGGTATGGAAATTTAATTTCCATTGATGTTTGGTAATTTTAGTTGGTTTCATCGCGACATGGTTTTAAATTTTGGTATGTTCTATAGTTTTTCATTTCCATTAATTTTCATCATAATGGGTTTCATCATAGAATAATTAATCATTTTTGTTAGTTCTTTTTATCCAGGTGATGTTTGAATTAATTCAAGAATGGGGCGGGGGATTGCATCATTTTTATTGTATTTTTGTGGGGATTTCATGATGTGTTGTAATATTTAGTGGGATTCATGGAATTTGGTTTTATTATAAAATGGTTTAGAACTTTTATTTGGGTTTCTTCATAGTTCAAATCATCTATGATTAATATCGATTCAAATTTTTCATTTTTTCATGTGATAATGGCTATTTATGAAGGTGTTATCAATTTTATTTGATGTAATTTTACTACCAGTTTTTAGGTAAATCCCAAATTAGTAATCCATGAAATTTTTCTGATTTTTTTTTTGTGGATATGAAGGTATCATATATTATATTTGATTTTTGTTTGGGGTAAATCTAGAATTTTTTTTATCCAAGACCATATTAAGAATTTTACAGTGGATGTTTTACTGGAATAAATATAAAACATTCTTTCATTATAGATGATCCACTAGTTCATACATTGGTATTTCTAATCACATGAACTTATACTGGATGTTCTAGAAGATCTTATACTAGAACTTATACTAAAACATCCACTAAAACTTCAACTGGAGCATCCACTAGAGCTTATTTATGATCTTCCAATATAACTTCAATTAGATCTTCCACTAGATCTTCCACCGTAACATCTACTATATCATCCTCTGGAACATCCAATGGAACCTATAGTGTAAAATAAATTCAATTTCAAATTATTTATACAATTAAATTTTTGAACTTAATTCCTCTTTACTAAAATATTTAATATTAATATATTTATTAATGGTTAATTTTAATTAACATATTTGTTAATTTTTAATATATATTTTTGTTTGTTCCTGAAACATTAACTAGAACTATCACTAGAACATCCAGTGTAACTCTAAATGGAAAATCCACATGAAATCCCACTTGAACATCTAATTGAAATTCAATAGGAACACCCATTGAAACATCTATGGGACACATAGTGGAACATCCTCTAACAATTCCATTAGAAAATACATTTCAATATATCTTATAAATATTTTTAATAATTTCAAATATATAATTATATTCTATATATATGTGAATAATTAATTTCCTTATTTTATAATATTTAGTTAAATTTTTATTCATATAGCTTTTCAATTTTAAAATGAATTAAATCATATTATAAATTTTATGTTTTTTTCATGAAATTATTTTATTTATGTGGTAGCTTTCTCCAAAGATGACGACATTGATGTTATAGGATCTTCTATAAAATAAGTAGCAAAGATGAAATTCGAATCAATTGATGATGTAAAATCTTTTTATGTCATGTATGGGGGAGTAAATGGGTTCTATATATTTCAATAATACTCTAGTAAAAGAAGATAGTATAAATATATTTTCATATCAATACTTTATTCTTGAAGGAACTATATTCATAGGAATTTTGAAAAATTAGATATCATGGTAATATTTCATCGGGATGAGACATGTATAAGATGTCTTGCTAGAATGGGGTCAGTTTTCTGTCTTCTTGAAATATGGATGTACTGTATTTGTTTATGGGAATAATGATCCACGTCAAATCCCAAAATCAAATCATATAATGAGTTCCCAATGAAAAATAATAGATTCATAAGTCGCTATGTTAGATGTGAATGATTCGGCAGGTATTAAATTGATTGATTCCTTCTCCTTGAAGAAAAATATTTTAGGGGGGTGATATTTTTTTTTTGGGAAAACACATGTTGATCAGTTGGATTTTTAAAGGATAAAATTGAAGAGATAATTGCTTCATGGTGGTTCATTTTTCATTCTAGTGTATCAGGAATGTCAATTTAAGGACAAACCATAATTTTTTCATACTATGAAATTTGGAATGAATGGGAAAATTAGTATTATTTTCTGGGTTAGTAAAAAAATGAAGACAATTTATGTTTTTCATGGTGATTTTGTTGTTTTTACACCACATTCCTCTATAATAAAGTGTAAATTCCCCTAGGTGTCTTTGTAGGGTTCAATCACCATCGAGATATTCTTGTTCTTAGTGAAGCATTGTTATATGATGAAAAATTGAGAATTTTTTCTCAGTTGTTCTGAAAAACATTACATTTGAATCAGATGATGTGACCTAAAAAAATTACACACTGACCAGGTTGTGGGAAATTTAAAAATCCTTTTACGATGTTATAGTGGGAACACGACATTTCCTTTGTTCATGGATTCCGATGAAAATTGGTATTAAAAATTTAGGTAATTAGATGAAAGTTGGATTTAGTTTTTAAATATATTTATGTGGTGTATGTTCCAATAACATGATTAAAATAAATTTGATCAATATTATTATTCTATTATAGTAAATATGGAGATGGTAAATTTCAGTGGTTATATGATGCATTCATGTTTTGAGAAAAGTGGGTACATTTTTTTAACTATGCATTAACGTTGGGAATCCACATTACATAATTAAGTGAATGTATTAATTGATTTGTTAAAAATTTTATACATCACATTATACATTTTATTTATTTATTTAATAATTTTGGGATATTTATTAATGAAATCTATATCATGAATCAAAGGATTGCTTTGAGATGTGATCACTCTATGACTCGTTGTTTTATTTCACCCTTACTACACTGTACTAAACTAATTTTGTTATTAACTTAAAAATATTAAAACAAGTTGAAGATCATGTTTTATTAAATAATTTGAATTTTATAACTATTATAAAGGGATTTTTACATGGTGTTGTATTTTATTTGTTGTTGTAGGTGATTTGGAGGCCCAAGAGATGATCCTAAAGGAAAATATGCCAAACTGCGTGGAATCGCAAGGACACATGTCCACTGTTTCACACATTGATAAAAATTCATACATCTAAATGGGATGATATTTTTTGGTCCAGTATAAAAATCCATAGCAGGAAATTATTCTCAAGGAACTCAATCCTAATTCTTCCACTAAGAGGCTTATCTGAAACGATATGTCAGGGGAATAGAATCTGCACAATGTCAAAAGTTGTGTTCTATATTATGTTGATATCTCAAGCTATAATTGTCCAAATTGTGGAAAAATATTCAGTGGATATATTAAAGAGGTGGTGATACTACTTTTTAATTTTCTCTAATGTGATATATTACATTATAGAGGTTTGAAATCACTGTCCAAGTGGGTTCTATTAATCTTTGGGATCAAAACCCCCTTACAATTTTCCTATTAAATTATACCTTGTGAAACCCATTTTAATTTAGAATATTGAGTGATGTGATGAAATTATAGAGTTATATAGGTTTCCTCTATTCATATTATATGTTTTTGGGGATCCTATCCTCATAATGGGATCAATTATGATGATGGATATCTACATAACTTTCAACCTCTACTAAATGTTGGACAAAAGGTGGGTGTTTTTTGTGAGAAAGATACACACATTTATAGGGATTTTAAAGGATTATTTAGATATTATATTAGAGTAATTATGATTTTAAAACATTTCATTCCATGTATCTTAAATTATTTCATATATGAATGATTTTGTGATTCATGTGATTGATTTTCACTTAATTTCTAACCAATCAGTGTGAGGTTTTGAGTGTGTGGCTTGTGTTGTTTTCAATGGAAAACACAATTAACATTTTCATACTCACATTATTGAGATTTAAATTTATTTTATTTCATATTTCAATCATATGTTATTTACCTTCAAAATAAAATTGTTATATCAAGGTTTGGATATTCAACAATTTATATAAAACACAAGGAATTAATTGGAATTCCAAAAAATTTAAACCAATAAATTAATCCTAACATGAATGAATATAACAAAAAAATTAAAATTAAATATGTGTAGTGAAATAGATATTCCACCTTTGTCTCTATTTTTTTTCAAAATCCACTTGGATTCAAAATTATTAAACTCGTTAAATTATGATATTAAACAAAATTGTTTTCTAAACCACCACCTCTTTTAATAATACTTATTAGAAATACACAATCAAAACCTATCAAAAATCCATGAGATATGACATATGTTAGGAACTATACTATTAAATCAACTTTAAATAACAATAAATTTTTCATTTCACAACAAAGAAATCAAATTTTGTTCCTATTTCTAGGGAGTGCTATGGTTTTAGTGCGTTTTATTGATAATATATTTGTAAATTATATGAATATGTATTTGTTTTATCTTCTACCTTTTCAAAAAAATTGATATATTTTATTTTTTGGTCATATTCATGTCATCCTAAAATATCATAGATTAAACTCCATTAAAATAAAACCAAATAGGATCTTATGTCAATAACACTGAGATACATAAGAAAACCCTATTAAGGATGACACTCCACAACTTGATACTTTTCTAGACCCTAATTCATCTGGAACAAAATCTGAAACTAAAATTAAAGAATCTAACATGGATAAAAAATAGTAAAAAATTAAAATAATTGGACTAATCCAATGTTAATATCCGACAAAATTATATTCAAATGAAATACAGGGAAACAAATTTTGAACTAAAATCTAGTAAAATTTACTTTTATACATGATATCAAGGACCTGATAGAGAAGACACACATATTCACATAAAATATTTTTATATAATGTGTTCATAATTAAAACATGGAAATATTGATATAGAACATATAATGATTTGGTAATTCCCTTCATTTTTATAACATAGATAAAAATATTGGCTTTACAATGTTAATATACAAATTAGATGTTGGGAGGACATGAAATTCCTTTTTCTTGAAATATAATTCCCAACCACTAGAACCGCAACAATAAAGAGAGAATAATATCAGATAAGAAATTATCAAGTTAAATCAATTCATAAATACTAGTAAGCATTTAAATTTATTTGTTAAAGTTTCTGACACCACCAAATAAGTGATATACATTTAATACAATATTTTTTTGGATTAATAACTATTCATCAAAATATGATTGATGCTGGTGTAGATGGTTAAGGAGTTGATAGAACGCAAATTTAGTTCATGAAACTGATTTAAAACAGGTATAGATCACTCAAAAATTAATTTCAAGGTATAGTTTACAAATTCAAGGTGTTAATTCGGTGAAAAGCTCCATGATTGAAAAAAAGGTGGACACAATGTTTGAAGAGGTTTGTACCCTTCTTCAAAAACATACTCTTTCCTCATGGAAATACCAATATCTTCCTCCCACTAATTGTGGTATTTTTTATGCCAAAAATAAATATTTTGGACAATTACCTAAATTAAGAGAAACTTCTGAGAGTTATGAGACAATCTTCTTAGGATTTCCCTTTAACCAACCGATCAGGAAAGAACCTTACAATCCATCCAAACCTGGGTGAAAAAAAAACAAACCCTATAGGTATGGAGGTATTAAAACTAACAAAAATGGAACTAATATAGTAAAAATAGTCATCTACCACCACCTAGAAATCACCAATCCCATAATTATCTTACCAACACCCCTCCTTAAATTGAGCCTAGCCTAGAAGCCATGATGAAATAATTGGATACAACTAATCTATAATTTCCACAATCCTCTCATGCATATTTTCAAGACCTAAAAATCCCAAATAGGACATCTCAGCAATTCGGTGGGGGAAATCCAAATTCGCATATTAGGTAAACTACCCTTTCAACCATTATCAACCATAGGGATAAGGGAAATGATAGTTCCCTCACATTTAATAGTGAACCTAACATAATTTCAAAATGAACCCTCTAATATATTCATACCATTACAAGGAAATATCCATTCCATTCATTTAAAATGTTCCAAATAATAAAAATATTTTACCTCAGAAAGATTCCACTAATGGAAGGTGTGTGACTATTGATGTGTTCTTTATCCCAACATATCTACATTCTTTTCCCCGAAGGGCCATCCAATCAAGAAAAAAAAATGAATCTGAACATGATAATGAAATATTGGAATATATAAAAAAATGTGTAGGTTAAAGTCCCCTTTATTTATGTCGTGAATAAAATTACATGTTATGAAATGTTTTTGAAGGAGATGTATATAAACTAAAGACAACATCAGAGGGATGAAAATGTTATATTGGGGTGTAGCGTATCATCCTTGATATAGCCATCACATCCTACCAAATTTAATGATCCAAGAATATGTTTGGTTTTGTTCACCATAGTGGAGTATTCCACTTCAAATCCCATTCTTGACTTTGGTGCATCTATAAATGTGATGTCTCAAAAAACTTAATCTTCATTATAAGTCAGGGAACTAAATCCCAATAAATTTATGTGCAATAAGAAAACCGAAGTACTGTATAACCCTCTAGTGTGTTATAGGATGTTCTTTCTTGGGGGACTAATTTAGTTTTTCATGATTATTTTTATATGGTTAAAATTGAATATGATAGTATGAATAGACATGCAGAGAATATATTGGGGATCCCTTTCATGAAAACCAAGAAAACCATAATTAATGACTAAAATTGTACATTATCTATGGGGTTTGTTGGAGACATTGTTCACTTTAACATCCTTGATGTCATGAATCAACCCTCCAAAGAAATTTCTTAACATTTTTTAATTAAATTTATGTACTCCCTTCCCTTAATAAAATATATTTTATTTCCCTTGAAGCACTTTATATGTATTTATCATTGATATACATGCTAGGTAATGAGTCATTCATTTAATTTTGTACCATTTTTGAAAAAATTCATGTCTGTTTGTTAATTTAGTGTTTCTTAATCACTAAGGACCACATGATAATTGATGATATCGATAAATGTGTATAAGATCATTCCTCAAATAAGGATGTCACCATTGTTTAGTTAGATGTGATTAGAGACATATCACATTCACAATCACAACCATAAATCAAAAATGTACCATTATTGGAACTAACAACAACTACCTCAAGATTTATAACATTCCTATCATGAGAATGGAAACAATTTTCCTACCATCACAACTAGTTCTCTCTCTCCAGAGCATGAATTTTGAATTATAAATGTATTGAGGGTTTATGATCAAGATATATGATGGAAAAATTAAATAATTACTTGTATTATCACATCAATTTTCACTCATAATATGTTATTAAATGATGAGTATAAACTAGTGTGGTGGTCATAATGTTTTCTAAACCCAAACCTCCTAGATATTTTTAAAACGTTGGTAAAAAAATTATTGGATGTTAAAATCATTTTAACTATAAATGAATGATAATGGGTAAGTATCGTGTATTTTTTTCATAAAAAACATGTCAATCAGTAATAAATAATAAATGTAGTGAATTGTTTCCAACCCTTGTGTAGAATAGTTGGCATGTCTTCATAGACTATCGTTGATTAAAACAACACAGTAGGAAGTATCATTTATTATTAAAAATCATTGACAAGATCTTTGAGGGGTAGCATGTATTTAACAATACTATTTCTATAATGGGTATTATAGATACATCCATATCCATATTTCCCCTCAGGATCAAGAAAAAAAAACCTTCAATTTCCCCATTAGCATATTTTCATATATAATGGTGCCATTTGGTCTATACAACTCACCAGGTACATTCCAGTGATGAATGGTTAGTATTTATTTTCAGATTACCTAGAAAACTGATTGAAATTATTAAATGGATTATTTCACAATATATTGATCATCTTATAAAGAATGTTTGAGTAGTATTGATTCTATCCTACATCATTGTACTTAATATAATCTTGTATAAAATTATGGGAAATACCAATTCATTATGTGAATAGGTATAGTACATCGGCATTTCATTTTTGGGGATGGTATCCAATTTGATAAATCAAAAGTAGGTTTCATTTCATCCGTACCATTCACAAAAAATATGTCGGATTTGACTTATTTAATAGTTCATGCTGAATTTTTTCGTTGTTTCACATATGAAATTATTAAGAGTTCACATCCCCTCTCCATATTAACCAAAAAATAAATGAATTTATTTTTGATAAGGAATGTGAGGAATAATTTACCAAATTAAAATGTATTCTCACATAACCCTCGATACTCCAACCACCTAATTGGGATTTACCATTTGAGATGATATGTTTCTCCTCTATCTATAAAGTTGGGGATGTATTATTATATAGGGTTGATTGAGCTCCACATTTCATCACCTATGCCTCACGTACACTAGATCCTACCAAAGTAAACTACCCCACAACTAAAAAAATACATTTTTTATTTTTTTCATTGGATTATTTTAGGTCATACTTTTTTTGTCCAAAGTCATTGTGTTTTCAGATCAAGTATCCCTTTTGTATCTCCTAATGAAACTGGAAGCCAAACCTTATCTCAATCATTGGATTGTACTCCTATAAAAATTTAATATAGAGATTATAGATGAAAAGGAAAATGGAATTTTTTTGCTAACTATATTATTTTTATCTTTCCATCCTAAAAAATTTACTCATCCTACTGTATTCCACACAAATGAAATGTTTCCTGAGGATCAATTTTACTGGGTGAAAGATGTTATTCCTTGGTATACTGAAATTTTAAATTATTTCTTAGTATCTTTAATTCCTATCTATTTCAACATAAACCATGTCAGCCTTCTAAAACATGTGCCTCATTGGAACATTTTTGTATAACCCATACCTATGGTGCATATGAAGTGATCATGTCTTCAAGAGATGGGTTCCTGATAGTGAGTTTCAGTCATTCATAAGGTTCTACCACACACTTTTTTATGAGGGAAACATTATTCCCCAATATAATTATCACTAGGTCCTTGATTCTAGAATATTTTTTCCAACAGTAATTTGGGATGCCCATGATTTCAATCAATGATTTCTATGTTTTTAAATAATGGGGAATGGCTCTAAAAGAAGTGAAATAACACCAAAATCCTTTATCTTCAATTAAAATTTTGATTTTAGGGGAATTTAATAAATAGAGAATTTTCCAAATTAATTTGGAAACATGTAAATTACTTTGGATGTAGATTATATTGAAAAATGGGTAGTGTCATGATCCAGGAGGATAGATGATTCCAAGAAAGTTGTTGAATTTTTTAGAACCCAAAATATATGTAGGCTTGGATTACATAGGATCATAATCATTGACTAGGGTTCCCATTTATGCAACAAACAATGGATTCAATTTTGTGCCGGTATGGGTTAGTTCATCGAGTGTCTAATGCATATCACCAACAGGCCAATGGTCAATCCTTGGTGTGAAATAGAGTGGTAAAAGACATTATTGAAAAAATGTTCTATACAAAATAAAATATTATAGTATTAGACATAACAATTCATTATGGTCCAACCATAATACATTCAAAAATTCTATTAGAATGTTCCCCTATCATCATGTTTTTTTGAAAGTGTTATCACATCCCTTGTACGATAGAGAACCATGATAATTGGGCCATAAAATAATGCAATTTTAGTCATTCTGGTTCAATTTCACATATGAATTTATAGATTCAATATCTAGAGGAAATGAGAAGTTATTCATAATAGAACTCATAGATTTTTAAGGAGAGAACCAAGGATTCCCATGTCTATGTCATCCTTCACTGTCAATTCCACATTGGGTAGAAGTTTATCCTTTACAATGAATGAATAATGTTGTATATAGGGAAGCTTCATTCCAACTGGTTTGAACCATACACTATTACTAATTTTTATACATTTTCTGTTGTTCATGTTTAAAATGATGAAACAAAACAAACGTTCACTTTCAATGGTATGGGGATTAAATCACATTCTTGATGCCATTTTAGAGACATCATTCGAGGAATTCCATGTTCAAGAAGCGTCCTACCAATGACACCCACTGGTTTTTATCCATTCATCCCACATTATATATTATTCTTGTGAGGACACTACATGCTCTAGGTGAGTTGGGATTGATAAATTCCAGGGTTAGTTATGATTATTCATCACCTTTATTCTTTTTTTTGTTTTTGTGTGGATGTATAGTATTGTCTTTTCCCCCTATCCCCTCCAATATTGTGCCAGAATAATAATTTTTATGCCCACTATATCATGGAAAAGGTTTCCTACTTAATCGTGTACGTTATTGAAAATTCATGAAAAAAATTCCTATTTCATGTTGTTTTGAAATTTAAAATAATTATTTCAATTATGAATTTTGCGTTTTAGACATAATTTAACATTGGGTTGTAACATGTTCATAATAATTTGTTTTTTTATTATATGAATGATTGTATCACATTGAATCCTTTGAGAATAATATTACCATTTTTGGAAGTTGATTTTGAAAATATTGACTCACTTAATTTCTCCTCACATTTTTTCACCAAATCATGAACATTGATTATAACAGAATTCATAGAAGTTAAATATATTTATGTTTAATATTTATCTTCCTTCCAAAATTAATTTTCAATACATTTTCTCATTATCCAATCATTTTCAACTGCCATACCAGATTGACATATGTGTGTGTATATGTTATCTGATTTTTGGATGCCCTAAAAACAATAAAAAAAACACAAAATCTTGGGTTATGTCCAGGGAAGGTCAAAAACTACACTTACTATGACTTTTCTGTTTTTATAAATATAACAATTAGTGTCTTGAGGATATCAAACAATGGTTGAGTGATGAGTTTCAGATTTATAAAAAGTTCTACATTTTGGAAAATCAATAATAATAATAATAAATGAGGAGCATGAGGAAATCTAAAAATATGGGGATATCTAGGTCAAGTGTTTATGGTTCGAATTCCAGAAATGCTTATGTAAGTGGGTCTTGAAATTTGATTGAAAATGATGTTGTACATGTTCGATGGAAAGAATTTTTGAAGTAGAATTTTTTAAAATAAATTATAATTACTATATAGAAATTAGGATGAATATAATGAAATTGTTGGAACAAAAAAAGGAGGAGAATTAGTGACATGGTAACCCTATAATTACATTCTCAGATTGGTATCATGAATCTCCTCGAATTTTATTTTGATACAATTTATGAGACATCTTTTTTCCATGATCTCTAAGAATAACTCTATGGTGTGACATTTTCTTTGATCACAATTCTATCATGGATTATGTTTTCATTAAAAGTTAAAAATTCATGATTTTGGTAATATCTATATGAATAATTATTGTAAATGTAAAATTTCCAAATGGAAAATGTGCAAAACTGCATGGAATCCCAAGGACACATGTCCACTATTTTAAACATTGTAATAAAAAAAATTACTAAAAATGGGATGAAATGTTCTGATCCAATCAAAAATTATGTTGGCTATAACCAATACCATTTAACCAAATCCCAATTAGTCTACTATGAGTCTCATTAGAATCAATATATCAATGTAATACAATCTTCGCAAAGAAAAAACTGGTGTTCTATATTCTGTCTATATCTCGAACTGTAGATATCAAAATGTAAAAAAAATCGGTGGATATTACAAGGAGGTGGGGATAAATCTTTTTTGTTTTCTATAAATAGATATAATAATTTATAAATTTTAAAAACCATGTTCCATGTGGTTCCTCGAAATCTGGGTGCCCAAAACCACCTTTCAATTTGAGTAAAAAATGAAACCATGGGGAGTCCATTTTTAATTTTTACTAAGGACTAAAGTGTTGACAATATGAAGTTCAATAGGAGTCTTCTATTAATCCTAGAAGTTCTGGTGTCCCCGATCCTAATTGGAGGATCATTTATGAAGAAGGATATCAATCCAAATTTCTTCCTCCCCTCAATATTGGGATAAATAGTGGGTGTTCATTATGAGGGAGATGAAAATGTGTCAAGGGAGTCACAATGTTCATATAAACTAATATTTTTCAGTAATTTTGGTGATAAACATTTCATTCAATGTATCTTACATTATTACATATCTTAATTCTTGTTTGGATGAATGTGATTTATTTTTTCTTAATTTCTAACAGATCTAGGTGAGGTTTTGTGAGTGTTACTTGTGTTGTTTCGATTAGAAAACAAAATAATCCTTTTGTTAACTAATGTATTGATATTTCAATCTTATTTTGAATCTATTATTCCATGACTATTTTCTGGACCATGACAATACAATTGTTTTGTCAAGGCTTGGTTCATCATGAATTAAAATAATAGATTTGGAATTAATCGGGATTTCAATTATTTTCAACCAATAATTTACACCAAAACTGAATGAATATCTATGAAAAACGAACATGATATATATGTAGTGAAATCAAAATGATTCATTTATCTCATATTGTTCAAATTTAAAATTTTTTGTATACTAGTAAACACTTTAAATTATTCTATTTTAATAAAACTATTTTCACAACAACCTCCTCTTTTAGAATGTCTTATTATAAAGACAAACTATAACCCTATCAATGCTCATTGACGGACGACATGTTGTATACCCTAGACTATAAAATCAACTTTAAATGATAATTAATTTTATGTGAATTAAAACATGATCAAGATACATGATATATTTTTTCATAATGATTACCCTTAATATGAATTTATATTCCATATCACTTCATGATATACTACCAATTAATTTGATTTATTTAAACAACAATATTAAATTATTTGTTCTTGTTCTAGGATATCATGTCATGAAATTAGAGTTCAATTTAGTTATGTTATTGGAGTGGATGGGTGTGAAGACCAATTTTAGATATCAAATAAATTTTCCAATGATGTTGTGGAATGTTAAAATTGAATGTTTTGGTAGTTTGGGTATATTTAATATCTTATTTAAAAAAAGATCAGATTAATGAGAGATAGTTACCTAAAAACATATTATAGGGAGTTGGACCCAATAGGATCGAAATATTGTGATTTTTAATGAGGATTTTGTCGAATTAAATGGTGACATTAAATAAGTTATAGAAAAACGTTAGAATTATTTAGCACGAATGGGAATGAAGTTTATCACTGTAACTTTTAAGACATATGTGGGTTATGATATGTTCTTATCTTGTTTAAGTATTTTTTTTCAAAATTGTTTAATACTATAAACATATTATTATAGGGTGTTACTAGTCATCAAACATCCAATATAATTTTAATAGTGGATTATTTTAGAATGAAAAAACAAGAAAGGGGGAGACAGAATCAAAATATTTTTAGAAAATGGGTACCGAATGTGGAAAAAATTGAATAAAAATAAGAACAATCCTACTGATTTGATGATTGTATGAATTCATGTAATGATGAATTTCATTTATAAGATTGTTATTCTATTCGTAATGGGGTATTTTAAATAATTTCTCAATTCACACTAGGAATTGACAATCAATAATGATTAGTTTGTAATATTGAATTAAAAAAAATTAAATATGTTTTGTAGAATTATTTTTCATAAGTATTGAAATTAATTGGCTTCTCCTTTGCAGGAATAATTTTCAAACAATTTGGAACTTCATATTTGTAGGTAGAGTGAAATTTTTTGGAAGATATTGATCAGTGTATACCATAGTGGTTTAAAATTGTTTTTGTTTGAATTTTGACCTTTTATAGGATGTTTTAAATTGTAATGAAGACAGTGAAAAATTTATATTCAAAAAGAATTCCTAGAATACTTTCAGTTGTCATGGTCGGGGATAATGAAACTGTAAATGTGATATATAAAAATGTTAATGTTATCACATTTTATTCATTACATAAGTCAAATTAACAATTCATACAAATAAGATTAAATATAATATCATAATAAATCCATGGCTATATATGAATCCATGTTCCACATAATGATTAAATGTAATACGATATCAAATTTGATATAAAATATGGTAGAATGAACTTGCTAATAATTTGAATGTTTTTTTTAAATTTTGTGGTTTCAATTAAGGGAAACTAAAAATGTGATAAATTATTAGAATCCCGCAAACTACTTCAAAACAAACCAATGCAATAACCAAAAAAATTAGTCATCGACCTTAAAAAAACTCCATAAACAAATATAACTTTGAAAAATATTGTAACACCCAGACCCCAGTTATCCCGAGTCGGTGCATTATTACATAACAATGGCATGATAACAAAAAATCACGTCTCGAAAGACCAATTAGTTTATTAGTATTGGAAACACTAGATACATTCATAATGTTTACATTACATAATAAAGTGAAAAACTACAACAACAACTTGTCTCCATAAACCACACACATTTCCTCTCATACTATCTCAAAAGGTCATTCATAAAATACATATTCACTTCCTGGGAACAATTAAAACATTGAATGGGGTGAGCTCATATGCCTAGTAAGTAAAACAATATAGTGGAAAGATTCATAAATAAGAATAAACATTTAAGGCAATGTATTAATAAAACAAAATCCTATTAAATGTGAAATTCATTATAATATTTTATAAATAAAATGAAATAATTCCATTTATTATTCAAATGGATATTCTACTAGTTCAATAATCACATGAAATATCAATAACCACTTTCATAATGATGGAATTCATAATTTCAGACTATCATAACCACAAAGTCAAGGCCTTGTGCCAAGACTACAAATAAGATTTTGAAAAGGACTTGTGCCAAGAAACTAGTTAGTCTCATGAGACCTAACGATTCATCGAGGAGCTATAAAGTGCTCCACCCATGACATACTAAGACCAATACATTACTCATATGAAAAGGTTTAAAAATAACATAAACATTCCTATTAAAACTAGCATACGAAATGTCAACACATTATCCATAAACCAAGAATGATTTAAAAATAACACATCCACAGTCAAACATATCACATTCCCTTCAATACAATATGGAAGTTTTCAATCATAATAAATAAACTTCAAATAAGCTTAAAATCTATCAAAGGATATTGATAGAGATAAAATCAAAACTATTTGAGAGAAATATCACATTTTTTAAAATCATTTAAAAGTCACATAATTTGAAAAGGAAACATTTAACATGAAAATATTCTTATATGATTGTAAGGGATGCTTCGATAATTTTATAACGGCAGAAAATAACTGCACCCACCGTATAAGTTCACAAAGACACTCTTACCTGAATTCGGTCGAAAATGTTAATAATGACCCTCTCTGGAAAATGACGGAAATGATCCTTTATAAACATCTTATGAAAATTCAAACAAGGGTATAAATGACATTAACCGATAGTCTCTAAGATGTTAAGAATGTTTTGATATACATTTTTAAGTAACATGGATGTGGATGATAAAGAGGTCATAGTAGATAATTACGTATTAACAACCTCGGATAATAAAGAGATTTTGAAATAAACCCTTACCTTGAACCTTTCCTTGGTTGAGGGTAGGTTAACCTCCTGTATAATGGTGCAATAATTGTTATTAAATTATACAAGAATCATATACAGTAATATTATATCATATATGATCATTTATCATTTCATTGTAACAACATCTTAGTATTATCATTGTTTCGGGTGTTAACTGATTCGTTACCATTATATGCTTTGTTGCGTATGCCATGTTTTTTATGGATAGGCTGTATCTTATTAATATCCATAATGATATCAAGTCCTTAAACATTAATTTTAATCATCAAATGATAATTATTCTTGAATGGATACGATGGGGAATGAATCTCATCGCGTTCGTGGAGACAGTAGTCCGTACGTACGTACGAGCGAAAATATCATTATTTTGATATTAAAATAAGATATAATTGGTATTTATATCATATATTCATAGTATTTAACATTTTATATTTATTATTTACAAGAATTACACATCATTATTATAACCATCCAAATAATAATGTATTGAATACCAATTACACCACGACATGGAGACGGTAAGCTGTGCGTACGCATGTATGATGTCATGTCATTCAAGGGATGCATAGAATACTGAATATGGTTGTACCATATTTATAATAACATCACATTATATACCAGACACTGGATTTATTATCTTAGAATTGAAACAACAAAGAAAAATTAAGTGGAAGACGAAAAGAACTTGAAAGAGGTTGTGAGATTTTTACATCTTCTTCAGGTTCTTCAATTTGATTTGACAAAAATGGATCTTTAGGATGGAATTATTATCAAACTAAGGCCTCTAGTTTGAATTGAGAGATTTTTGGAGGATATTTTGAAGGGTTTGTCCGAGATAAATAACTTTAACGGTGTGAAATTGAGAGAAGGGAGATTGTTGTTTTATAAGATGGGTGAGGGGCACCTAAGTAAAAGCTTGAAGTAATATTTTATAATAAATTCATATTATATTTTTAATGGATCCAAAGTGACTTATTTCGTGGGTAAGGTGAGGATGTGTCAAAAACTACCAATCCAATATGTTTTAGGCAGGGTTGGGTCAATCTATTAACCTTATATTTTAGTTTTAACTCTTAGTTAATTAGTTTCACATTTACCATGTCTCTTTGTATTTTTATATAATATGGTTAATAAACATACTACATACATCCAAGAGAACCCCAAGTGGTTCATTAATGATACAACCATCATTCTCTAAGTTTCCTGACAGAAAATTAAATTTTTAGGAATTGAATATCAATTAATAATATAATATTTCTTTTTAAAACTCTTTTATGTCAATTTTGACAATATTTGATATTTGATATTTGTAAAAATAATAAAGCATGGTTACTTCGAGAAAACACAATTAACTAAATAATAAAATATATTAATAACCTATTAAATTAGTTGAATTCATAAAAAGACTAAAATTAAATTTATTTGGGTATTTATATTATCAAGTATTTTAATATTTAATTAATTAAGTAATTACTACATCACAATTGTGTCATATATAAATTAAATTACATAATGTCTAAAAATTATTAATAAAATAAAATTATTTAGTAAATTGTCTTATATTTGTAATGAATATTTTTAATATAATTTATCTTGTTTATAACCCTATATTAAAAATGATTTAGTTATTATACTTTGATTTTAGCTCTTTTAACTCTTCTTTGAATTAAATAATAATAAATGTCCTAATCTAATCCAAGTTGACTAAACAGGTTCATATTGCATTCCTAAGGTTTTTTTGGTCGAATAATACTTAGCCAATATTATTAGGACATATTTTAGGGTAATAATAATATCATTTTTACCCTTAATTAGCGTATTTACTTTTAACTGTGGTTAATAAAAGTAAAAAGTTACTATTCAACAAAAATTATTTTTATATTATTGAACCGCAATTTACTCTTTTATATTAACTGAATCTCTCATATTTTCAAAATTTCAATCACAGAAGCAGAAAAATTATGTTTTATGTAAATTTGAAAATTCTCCTAGGAGATGGGTAAATGACCGTGAGAAGTTGAAAAAAAATTATATATCTAAAATTATTATAAAATGACTCTAATAAATTAAATTTTACATATATAGGTATTATGAATCTATTTTGACCTAAAATAAAATTATATAAAATAAATATTTATTTAAATAAAAATTGGGATTTAACTATAACTTATTGTATTTCACTATTCATCGAAATTGAATGTTTTCAGAAAAATAAAAAAAATCACCCTAAGATAATTTCGATATTCCGAATACAAAAATTATGTCCATTTTTAATGATAAAATTTATAAAATTTAAAAAATTGGCTATTACTATTCGTAACGGGTAGTTTGATTGGTTTTGGAGTGTGTTAGAACAAGAAGTTGCGTACAACACACACTACTGTATTATTCAAAGGGAAGCGTACCATGGAAGTATGGGGTGTTACATTATCCAATCCTTCAAAAAATTTCATCCTTTAAATTTCAAATTGTTCTTCTAAAATAAATGTTTGAAAATAGAAAATACCTTTCTGGGAAAACCCCCATCGGAAATTGGGTTTAAAAAATATATTCTTAATAATAGGAAAAGATGAATTAAAAAGTAACCAACAAATTATGATCTTGATTAAGAGAACATTAGTGGAAATTAGAGACACATAATTGGAGGATAAAATTAAATATTTATTGGGAGTGATTGAGGTCATTAGTCACAAACAATTGTAGAATTGAGGCCCTCAAAGCCATCAATCTATGATGATTTAAAATATCATTGGTTCAACAAAAATTAAGGTATCAGGATAACACATTTTTAGTTTTAAGATGCCTTTACTAAAGTTAATAATTTATTTCTTCATAGAATAAGGGAAAAAAAAATTTACTTGAAAAGTAGACTTCCATCCTGTAACTAATTTCTGTTGAGTCAAAAGTCCTCTTTTGACTTTTATACCTTGTTTTGGAAATCAAAAATGTCCTTTATCATGTTTATCGTATCGTACTGATCATGCTGATCTTCCTGAGCATACTGATCGTATTGAACATGTTGATCGTACTGATTATGTTGATCGTACTGATCATGTTGACCGTACTGACAATGCTGATCGTACTGACCATGTCACTCGTACAATGCTGATCGTACTGACCATACCAATCGTACAATGCTGATTGTACTGACCATACCAATCGTACAATGCTGATCATACGGAATATTGAAATTGGATTGACTCTGCTACTCATAACATTCATTGCATACTTTTTTTGGTAATTAATCAAAAACACATGTTTCATATAAATCGTACTCATGATTATCTTGTTCATATATCTTATGTTTTAACAAAAATGATGTCATTGAGTTAGTTACAAACTAATCAAAACAATGTCATGCTTTCTGTTTCAATATGACCATTATAATGACAGGTGTCCATGTCCCTCTGAGTTTTTTGGAGAAATATGACTGTTGGAGGCAACATGACCGTTGGAACCCGAGGCCTATAAATAGGAGGTCATTTTAAGCTGAAGGTATAACAATGAAGGACTGGGGAACAACCGCGATAATCTACTTCTATCAAGATCTAGAGAGAGACACTATGACGTCTCTCATCTACTTTGTGTGTCTGATCATCGTATTGAGGGATTTCAAGTGATTTAATGACAGAGGTGCCGATTACCTACAAAATCGAGGGCTGCCGGGGATAGGCAGACTGACGGTCCGATCATCGTATCGGGGGCTACTGGGGATAGGCAGACAGACGTTCCGATCATCGTATCGAGGGCTTACCAAGGTGTTGGTGAGAAAAACCTTTTATCCTAGGTGAAAGGATGAACCTTATCTTTGGGTCAAAATAATTGTAATACTTTTACTTTTCCGCTGCTGCTTGTATTAGAAAGGAATTTTTACTTTTTCCTTTCTTCTTTACATATTCAATTGTAATTGTTTCAATTATAATCATTCTATTACATATTGTATTGATTGATTCTATATGCTTTAAGGTATAATCATTCATAATTATATTACTCTGATTATTGTGTTCATCTCGAATACAATTGTTTTACATTTCATTAGTATTACATTACATCATACCTTTTATATTCAATAGAATTGTGGGTGTTTGTATTTGTATTAGTTTAAGACCTTTTAAACTAATGTCTTAAGTATTTAAATAAAAAGTTTGTAACCTACAATTCACACACCCCCTCTTGTATTGTTCTATCTAATATACAAATACATATTCTTAACTGATCCATCAATTGGTATCAGAGGAGGCTTTCCACTGATTTGTATTACTTGTTCTATTTCTTCCAAACATTATTTTCAACTACTTACTAAACAAACGTGTGGAGTGGAAAAGTTTATTGTATTAGATGGAAGGAATGAATATTGGGTCAATTGAAAATATGAATCCTTCTAGACCACCAATCTTTGATGGGAATGATTATGAGTACTGGAGAGATCGTATGAAGATGTTCGTTATCAATACCGGTGTAGACAATTTTATTATGCATACTGGAGGTTACAAAATTCCTGACAAAGAATTCAATACTTTCACTAACCATGAGAAGTAAGAATATCTACTGAATTACAAGGTACGCAATACTTTATTATGCTCTAGGAAAAGAAATATATACAACCAGATATCTTCATGTGAAGCAGTGAACTATATTTGGATGAAATTGTAAGTCACTCATTGTGGTACATCAAAGGTTATAGAAACAAGAAGAGCAATGCTTCGAGCTGAGTATCATGGATTTGTTTTTCCATATGGAGAGCCAGTATGTAAAGTTCAACAAAGGTTTATGACAATTGTCAACATCTTACAATCTATGGGAGAAAAATGCCTTGATGATGAATCTCTAGTAGATAAGATTATAGATATAATGCCGAATGAATGGGAGTAAAAAAGGACATCTATTGATGAAAATAGAAAAGTTTCCCAGATTACTCTTGATGAACTTTTTGGAACTCTTTTACAGCACAAGACAAGATAGAAAAGAGATGCTGACTTCAAAAAGAAGAAGAATGGAAATCGAAGTGTAGCTTTTACATCTAAAGCTAAAACACCTGAATGGATAACAAGATCCAAAGCCAAGAAAGTAGTTATATCTGACTAAAGTGATTGTGATCATTTGAATAATGAGTTATAAAATCTCGCTCAGAGGATGAACAAAATTGTGGGAAAGAATGATTTCCAATATAGATTAAAAAAGAAAGACAGGAAGGAAAAAAAGATTCAGATGTAACTTGTTATGAATGTAAGAATGTAGGGAATATAAGGCCTGATTGTCCTTTACTAAAGAGAAAAGACAGAAAGGAAAAACACTATGAAAGAAACAAGAAAAACTTATACAAGACAAAGAAAAAGAAAGTCTTGAAGGAAAATGATTCGTAGAGTGCAAGTGGTGGTGATTCTTCAGACGATTCTTCAGAATATGAGTCCTTAGGCCGGTGAAATATTGGACATATAGCCAAATTACCAATTGAATATCATTTTCTCATGGCTAAGGTACATAATGATGAAGCAATTACAAATGTTTCTTTAAAAGAAAATTATACTGATAATGGATATTATGAATCTTCAAATGATGAATCTTCATCATCAGATGATGATAAATTACCTTCTTTTGAATAAGTATCTATATTTTCTAAATTACTCAAACTTGAAAATTCCAAACTCAAGAAGAAGCTTGAGAAAGAAAATTCGAAAATTTCAATTTTGACTAAAGAAGTGTCAGATATTTCTAAGGATCTTGATGTGAATACTTTTGATTTTGAATGTATTTTAAAAACCCTTGATAAAGTCAAATACGATAGGGATAATCTTTATAAGGATCTTGAAAATGTAATTTCAAAGATTTTTTTTAGAATCTAACTCTAGCTCAAATTCAAATTTTTTGGAAAATAAGAATTTAGTTTAAAAATTACAGTCATAAATTTTCTCTTTAAAGAAATGTTTGTCAAACATTACATTTGGCAAGGAAAACATTGATATGATGTATTCTCAAATTAGAACTTTGAGAAATCGTTCTGTGATTGGATATACTTATTCTAAACCGGTTTTTAGCAATAACAATTTTATTCCTAAAAAAACCTCTTTTTGTTCTAAGTTCCAATGTGGAGGACACTGGAGAAGAGATTGTTCTCTTAATAGAACTCAATATTTAGGATTTAATAAAGCTCATTTTGCAAAACAAAAGTGGATTCCTAAAATTCTTATATCTAACCCTTCAGGATCCAACCATGTTTGGATTCTGAAAAACTAATTGTTTCTTTTTTAGGAAAATGAGAAGTGTATGAATAAGAATATTTGGTACATGGATAGTGGTTGTTCTCGACACATTATCGGAAACAAAGATCTCTTTGAAAAGGTTATCAAAACAAAAGGTGGAAAAGTTACCTTCAGAGATAATGCTCAAGGAAAGATTGTTGGCATAGGTAATATCGGTTTTCTTGGAAAAGTTCTTATTTCAACTGTTTTGTTTGTTAAAGGTCTTAGGCACAACCTCATCAGCATAAATCAATTATGTGATGAAGGTTACCTTGTGAATTTTAGAAATGATATGTTTCTAGTTCACAATTCCAAGGATGAGTTCATTCTATCTGCTCATATGCAAGAGAATGTTTACACTATTAACGTAGAAGACCATATGAGTCAAAATTTACCCTTCTTAAGTGCGATAGAAGATCATTCATGGCTATGGAATAGAAGACTAGGACACTTTAATCTGAGAAACCTTAGTAAACTCTCAAAGAAAAGACTTGTGAGGGGGATACAGGATCTTAGATATGATTCTTCAAAAGTCTATGATCCGTGTCAATTTGGCAAGCAACATAAAACTATCATTAAATCAATTAATGAAGTTTTAACTTCTAATTCATTACAGCTAGTGCATATGGATATCTTTGGTCCCACACAAACTGGAAGCATTGGAGGAAAATACTACGTATTTGTTTTAGTTGATGACTTTACTAGATTTACATGGGTCTATTTTCTAGTAAAGAAATCTGAAGCCTTCTCCTATTTCAAAAATTTTAGAGCCCAAGTTAAAAATTAGAAAAACCTACCATTGATAACTATCCATAGTGATCATGGTGGTGAATTTCAAAACTCAGATTTTGAAATTTTTTGTAGTAAGAAAGGTATTACTCACAATTTCTCAGCTCCAAGAACTCCATAGAAAAATGGTGTTGTTGAAAGAATAAATTGTATTCTTCAGGAAATGACTAGAACCATGTTGAGTGAATACTCAATTGCAAAGCACTTTTGGGTTGAAGCTGTTAGTACTACTTTCTATACTATAAATCGTGTTTTAACTGGACCATTTCTTAATAAAACCCCTTATGAGTTATGGACTAGCCGAAAACCAAAAGTTTCGTAATTCAATGTTTTGGGTGCAAAGTATTCATTCTGAATACAAAAGATAATCCTTACAAATTCGCACCAAAATCTGATGAAGGAATCTTTCTAGGCTATTCTACAACTTCTATGTCTTATAGAGTATTCAATAAAAACACTTGTACTGTTGAGGAAATAGTACATGTAAAATTTGATGAAACTGATCCTTTTGTTTTCAACCAACCCAATCCTACATTCTCGGATGTGTTTTCTAAAAATGAGTATCAACCATTATTAGAAGATCATTATGATAAAGAAAATGTTCAAGAAAGAATTGTTGATACATTTAACACAGAAGAATTTCTACCATTTGTTGATGAACAGGTTTTACAAAACCAAAATCAATTGTTTCTTAGGAATCATCCGAGTGATAACATCATTGGTGACGTAAATCAACCTGTAAGGACCAGAAATTCCTAAAGAAATGAAATAGAACATCTTTCATTTCTTTCCCAATTTGAACCAAAAAGTCCAAGTGAGGCCTTAGGTGATGAAGATTGGATCAAAGCAACGCAAGATGAACTAAATGAATTTGAAAGGAATCAAGTCTGGATTTTAGTTGATAGACCTAAATAAACAACTGTAATTGGTGTAAAATGGGTTTTCAGAAACACATGTGATAAAAATGGAATCATTGTAAGAAATAAAGCAAGACTTGTTGCTAAATGATATAATCAACAATAGGGAATAGACTATGAAGAAACATATTCTCCTATAGCTAGACTTGAATCTATTCGTATTCTATTAGCCTTTGCAACATACTTTAATTTCAAACTTTTTCAAATGGATGTAAAATGTGTTTTTCTAAATTGTTTTTTTCAAGGAGAAGTTTTTGTCGAACAAACTCCTGGTTTTTTGGACCCAAAACACCCTGAACATGTTTTTAAACCTACCAAGGCTCTATATGGCCTTAAACAAGACCCTAGAGCGTGGTATGATATACTTAAATGATTTCTTTTACAAAATAATTGTACAAAAGGTACAACAGATCCAACCTTTTTCATAAAAATGGAAGATAAAAATGTTTTTATTGTTCAAATTTTAGTTGATGACATAATATGTGGTTCAACTCAGCGATCTTTAACTGATTCTTTTGCTAATTTAATGAAATCTGAGTTTGAAATGAGTATGATGGGTGAGTTAATATTCTTTTTAGGTTTTCAAATTTCACAAAAAACAGAAGGAACATATATATCTCAACATAAGTATATAAAAGAATTAATCAAAAAGTATGGTTATGACATGACTAAAAGTATTAGCCCTCCAATCGGTACCTCAAATACACTTGATCCTGACGAAACTAGGAAACTAGTAGATCAAAAAAATTTCAGAGGTATGATAGGATGTTTGTTATACTTGATAGCTAGTCGACCAGACTTAATGTTTTCTGTATTCTTATGTGAAAGATATCAATCTAATCCAAAAGTTTCTCATTTAAAAGCCATAAATAGAATCTTTCGGTATTTAAAAGGCACTATGGATTTAAGCCTTTTTTACTCCTCTGGAAATGATTTTGTTTTAAAAAGTTTTTCAGATGCTGACATTGGTGTTTGTAGAATGGATAGAAAAAGTACATCTGGAAAATGTCGCTTCTTAGGAGACTCCTTGGTTTCTTGGTCATGCAAGAAACAACACTCTGTAGCAGTCTCCACTGCTGAAGCTGAATATGTAGCAGCTGGAAGTTGTTGTGCTCAAGTGTTGTGGATGCAACACACACTCACTGATTATGGAATGAGTTTTACCAAACCTCATATTCTTTGTGATAATACTAGTGCCATAGCTCTCAGTAAGAACCCATGACATCACTCACATGCAAAACACATAGATGTTAGGCATCACTTTCTTAGGGATCACACACAAAAAGGAGATATTGTTTTACAATTCATCAGAACACAAGAACAACTTGCTTACATTTTAACAAAACCATTACCTTCCGATAGATTTGAGTTTATAAAATAGAATCTAGGAGTGATTACATTAAAATAATTTTTCATATCTACTTCATGTTTAACAATTCTCCTAACATTAAATAAATCCTCTTAGAAAGGGGGAGAACATTTATCTTAGTGTTTTTCTTTTCCCTATATATTTTTTATTTTATTTTATAGAATTTATAGGTTTATCGTAATATATACCTATTTTTTTATCGTATTGACAATTTTATTTTTATACACCTTTCTGTCCATCGTACTATCAGTTGATGGTAATGTTTTTCTTTTCCATTGTACTGTAAGTTGATGGTAATGATTTTCTTTTCCATCGTACTGTCAGTTTATGATAATGATTTTCATTTCAATCGTACTATCCGATGATGGTAATGATTTTGTTTTCCATTGTACTGTCCGATGACGGTAATGATTTTTATTTTCCATCGTACTGTCAGTTGATGGTAATGATTTTCTATTCCATCGTACTGTTAGTCGATGGTAATGATTTTATTTTCCATCGTACTATCTGATGATGGTAATGATTTTCTTTTCCATCGTATTGTCTAATGATGTTAATGATTTTCTTTTCCATCGTACTGTCAGTTGATGGTAATGATTTTCTTTTCCATCATATTGTCCGATGGTGGTAATGATTTTATTATACATCGTACTGTTCGATGATGGTAATGATTTTCTTTTCCATCGTACTATCTGATGATGGTAATGATTTTCATATCCATCGTATTGTTACTTAATGGTAATGAGTTTGTTTTCCATCGGCATGACGATTGATAATATTCTTTTTCTTTACATACATTTGCGTTTTCTTTTGAACTATAATAAAACCAACAATTACCCTACGTTCTCCGGCAGGTACATTCCATTTATATTAAAAAAAATATACTTTCGTTTAAATCCTAACCATTGATATTTTTTCCTCTAATCATGACCATAGAAGATCAACGGTCACCCTTTTCTCGTTTATATATAGACCCCCCTCCCCAAAACCACATTGTTTTTTTTTCAGGATCTACGTTGAAGCTCTGACTCTCTATTTTTAAGTCATCGTACGATCATTCATTGGCATCATCCCTATGTCTCAGGCTTCAACCAACACTCCTTCTGATATGTCTTCAAAGGCTTTCTCGGAAAAATACCTTTTATGGGAAATCTTAGTTTCCCCAGACTTCTTTGATTAATATGATTCTACTATGAAGAGGATTATCTTGTTTCAAGGATGGGAGAATTTGTGTGTTGAAAGGAATGTATCTCATGATCCGGTTCTCTTTGATGAAGTCTTCCAGTTTTATAAAACCGTATCTTTTGATAAGAATATGACTATCAATTTTGTTGTGTACGAAAGAATGTTATCTATGTCTGTAAAACAAGCAGCTCATTTTCTGAATGTCCCAATAGAAGGTGATCCTTTCTGTCCATCCCATAAACTAACAGAAGAGGTCGATACGTTTAATAGAGAAAGTGCTAAGAAGTCTTTGTTTGTTATAAATGAAGAGAAGAGGAAAGTGGCTCATCATTCTCCGAACAATAGGATTGTGACTTTATGGATGCAAGGTCTTCATATCCCAAGAAAAGGGGATAGGGAAACTCTAAAAGTTTCTGATATCTTCATGTTGGACTATCTTTCCAACATGAGAAAAGTGAATCTCATGGGATATGTTTTTGAAACGATTAAGAATATAAAGTCAGGGGAAATAAAATCTCATTTGATTATGTATCCAGCCATCCTTAAAAAGTTTATTCTCGTGATTATGATGTTTTAAATCATTCCTTTGAAAGGAAAGCTGATAGATTTGAAGCCCTCATGGATTATCAAAAGTACTATGAAAAAGTTGAATGTTTGTTTTGATCATAATTCAAAACTTTTTGTTAAGGGTGTAGAAGTTGAATCTCCTCAAATTCAATCAGCACCTATGCCAGCCAAATATTTTCAATATGCTCTTATTACTCAAAATTCTGATCCGCAAACCATCTCAAATGCTAAGAAGAAGCCAAAGAACAGTAAAGAAGTTATAGCCAAATGGAGAAAGGATAAGGAGCAGAGAATGGAAGGTGATCCAATGTTTGGTCTTGACCCAGCTGAGGCTTTTGCAGAAAGAATAAGGGTAGAAGAAACACTTAATGCTGAAAAGAAAAAGAAAACTGTTTTTAAAATAAAGGCTCAAGACTTTGATATCTCTAAAGTCTTGAAGGTGGTTGAGGATGCTAGTGCTCAACTGACGGAAGAAGTGCATCAAGAACCCATCATATAGAGTCTTCCTGAAAAAGGAAAAGGAAAACAAATGTTAAAAGAGATACAAGAAGTTCAAGTAGAGGAAGGAGATTTTCTTTTGGAATTTCATCAAAGTTCGAAGAAGAGTAGAGAGGAATCGGTTCAAAAGAAAAGTGAAGGTATTCAACAAGTTCCTCATGCCGATCAAGCACTTTTTCAATCTTCTGAAACTCCGGATAGAATTTCGTCTCAAGAAAAGAAAGGTGATCAATCCTCTCACGCTGATAATGTTATTGTCATCAGTGATATAGTGGAGGAAGAAATAAATCAGAAAGAAAAATCTAAAGGAAAACAGCCAGTTGTAGACTCAAGCCGATAAAATGAACTGGCTTCATACGATGAAGATACAGATTCAGAACAGACAATCTCTCTCAAGAATAGTGATTACATTGTCCATGTTTTGAGAAGGTTTGAGAAGACCATTCCATATTTCCCTAGGCTGGAAGGAAAGATTTATTTTATTACTGACAATCAGAAAATGTAGTTTGGTTCTGTAAAAGTATTCAGAAAGAATGTTTTGTCAGTCGAAGCCGATTTAAAAGTCCTTTCAGAAATTTCGGCTACCCATAACAAGGCCTGCAACAAGATGACCAAGTGGTCGTACAAAACAGAAATCTCAGTCAATGATCATGAGAGAGCAATTGACGATATAAAAATGTTGTCAAATTATCTTGCAATTTCATTCAATAAGCTTGAAAATGAAACGGTTGAAATGTTGAACCTTATGTCTTCCCAACGAACTGATGTTCCTTAAGTAAAAGACTTGCAGGAGAGAATGAATGCCTTTCAGGATGAGTTTTCAAAGGTTTCATCTTTCAAAGATGAAATAGTTATCTTGAGTAAACAAAACACTAGGTTATCCAAAGTTAACAAGAATTTGAAAGACATAATTAATACTCTGGAAGAAGTAATCAGAGTTCAGGAAGAGACAATCAGAAATCAGGATCAACTCTTTGCCAATCAACAAGACCTTCTCCAATCTCAGGTTGATGCTATTTATAATGATATGAAGGAGATAAAAAAGATGAAGGATGTTCTTCATGAGTTGATCAAAAAGGAGAAGGAAAGATAAAACATGTGAATTGTATTTGTTTTCATGTTTGGCCTTAATTGTTATCATAATGAAATTTCTTTTACCCATTGTCTTGTATTTATTTTCTAATCATTTCAGACAATTCATGTTTACCCCTTTCTTTTTGTAAATCACAAAGGGGGAGAATGTTTATAAAGGGAAAGAATGTTTTATCAAGGGGGAGAATGCTTTACAACACGTAAGGGAAATCTATGAATATAATCCTTAAGAAAGTCCATACCTAAGGGGGAGTTAGTTGAATTCAATTTCTTATTCAGAATAGTTTCCAATAACTAAGAGGGAGATACATATTTATTTTAGTTTTTATTTTTTGATTTGTGCTTTCCAAAAAGGGGGAGATTATTGAGTCAAAAGTCCTCTTTTTACTTTTATACCTTTTTGGAAATCACAAATTCCCTTTATCATGTTTATCGTATCGTACTGATCATGCTGATCGTACTGAGCATACTGATCGTACTAAACATACTGACCGTACTGATTGTGATGATCGTACTGATCATGCTGATTGTACTGACCATGCTGATCGTACTGATCATGCTGATCATACTGAACTTGTCAATCGTACAATGCTGATCGTACTGACCATACCAATCGTACAATGATGATCTAACTGACCATACCAATCATACAATGCTGATCGTACGGAATATGGAAATTGGATTGACGTTGCTACTCATATCTTTCATTACATACTTGTTTTGGTACATAGTCCAAAACACATGTTTCATATAAATCGTACTCATTATTATCTTGTGCATATATCTTATGTTTAAACAAAAATGATGTCGTTGAGTTAGTTACAAACTAATAAAAATGATGGCATGCTTTCTGTTTCAATATGACCATTATAATGATAGGTGTCCATGTCCCTCCGAGTTTTTCGGAGAAATATTACCATTGGAGGCCACATGACTGTTGGAACTCGAGGCCTATAAATAGGAGGTCATTTGAAGATGAAGGTAGAATAATGGAGGACTGGGGAACAACTGAAATACTCTAATTATATCAAGTTATAAAGAGAGAAACTGTGACTTCTCTCATCTTCTATGTGCATCAAATCATCGTATTGAGGGCTTTCAAGTGATTGAAAGACCGAGGTGCCGATTACCTACAAAATCGAGGGCTTCCGGGGATAGGAAGACGGACGGTCCAATCATCGTATCAAGGGTTGTCAGGGATAGGCAAACATACATTCCAATCATCATATCTAGGGCTTACCAAGGTTTTGGTGAGATATACCTTTTATCCTAGGTGAAAGGATAACCCTTCTGTTTGGGTGAAAATAATTTTAATACTTTTACTTTTCCGCTGCTTCTTGTATTAGAAAGGAATTTTTATTGTTTCCTTTCTTCTTTACTTATTCAATTGTAATTGTTTCAATTACAATCATTCTATTACATGTTGTATTGATTGATTCTATACGCTTTAAGGTAGAATCATTCATCTTTATATTACTCTGATTATTGTGTTCATCTCGGATATAATTGTTTTACATTTCATTAGTATTACATTACATCATAACTTTTATATTCAATACAATTGTGGGTGATTTTATTTGTATTAGATTAAGTCCTTTTAAACCAATCTCTTATGTATTTAAATACACTGTTTTTAAACCTACAATTAATCCCCCCTCTTGTATTGTTCCATCTAATATACAAATACATATTCTTAACCGATCCATCATTTTCTACCACAAACTCATCTTTCACTCTAAAATATAATAGAACATAAAAAATATTCTATTTATCCTATTCATATAGGGTTTCAAAAAAAATGAATTTATAATTCATATACAAGATCCCTATAAAAAACTACATTATTCAATCCAGGATATCATGTGGGTCAGTGGTAGGTGATACACCCTTGTCGCTCTGCGGCTGTGAGTTCAAGTCTCGCAGCCTTGCCGGATGCGACGGGTTGTCACCTGACCATCATGTTGTCTTTTTTCCAAAAATAATCTCAAACTAGACTTATCAAAAATACTTCTGTCCAAACACACATTCCAAAATTTATAGGGAAGGTAAACACAATGAAGATCCTTCATGCCACAAAATAACATGTTAACACCTTTATCAGGTATTTTTTTTAAACACTGCAACATCTTGAATTACCATAAAACCTTGTTGATTACATTTATGATCCCTTATTCCTTATAGAAAACTTCATATACTACTTCTATCCAAAATGGTAGTAAACTCCAACAACGATGGAATATACAAATCATTAATTAGTTTCAACGTATTTAATAATAACCAATATAATTTATCCAAATCAATCATGTATAATTCCAAAATCACTACCTCGGTATCAAAACCATATTAAGGTTTATCTTTCTCTCAACCATATATTTTCCCATACTTTAACCTACTATTGAGTCACTTTTCTTGATTCCACACAATCTCATGTCCTTAATGAAATAGTACTACAGTACAATCCTTATATACTCTATAATTATTATAACCAATACGTCGTTGATACAACACTCAAATGACATAATTATTTAATAACACCATAAAACTCTAATCATTACTCCTCATATGTGGTTGTATCATAAGTTGATTATTATCCAATAGCATCATTTGTGGCATACTCTGAGGATTTGGACATTGGTTCGCGTAGTGTCCCAACCCTTTACAAATGAAGAATTGTACATTTGAAACCTTTTTATTACCCTTACAGTCACATACTTGGTGTCCTTTTTCTCCACACTTAAAAATCTTCCATTCCCTTCTGGCATGTTCTAGGGTGTTTATTCCCCCAGTTATCACATATGGGAAAATTCTTCAATTTCCCTCTTCCCTTTATCCATCTTTCTCTCTTCCATCCATTTCTTCTATTACATCCCTTCAAGGCTATAAGTCTCTAAAATTTATTTACATATCTTATTAACACATGATTCTATTTCTTCATATGTTGAGAATACATAGGAGAATATTTCCCTTTGAAATGTTGGCTTAATACCGTGAAAGATATGATCCTTCTTACTCTTTGGATCATATGTATTGCTGGAGTTCACATTCCTTCTACTGGGCGCCATTTCTAAAAAATGTAATGCACTATATTAGTTTATGAATAACAACACATAAATCCAAAATTGTAAAATACATAACATAAATTGAACAGTTTATGGATATAATCCATAATCATAAAAAAAATCTCTGAGGAAGTATTTATTCATAAACCCTTCATAATGGTTTGTAAAGAAAATGAAAATTACCCTAAGCAAATTACCCAGGAGTGTCGTAAACATTAGTGCTTCAAGGACCATTATCGTGCACTAGCTCCCATTCAGGTCTAGCTCAAAGAGGTGTTTTTGGGTTTTACCCTTAGGTACATCTGTGCCATAGTTGCCTCTATCTGCTTGTATCTAGACAGGGATCTATTTCTCAGAAAACTCACAAAATCTCTACAATACAAAAATTCTAGGAATTTCTTCTATACTAATCATCAAAGTCCATCTTAGGTCTATGTGATCTAATCAGTGTTTATCTAAATCTAGCTTCCAAGGTTTGTTTTAAACTTCCTCGGATACAAACTTTAACACCCCGACCCCAGTTACCCAGATTTGGTTCATTGTTACATAACATTGGCATGATCACAAATGATCATGTCTCTAAATACCTATTTGTTTAGTAGCCTTGGAAATACTAGTTACATTCGTAAATTTTAAATTAAATCATATAATGAAAAACTAAAAAAACATATTCTCTCTATAGACCACACCCATATCCCCTCATACTATCCCTTCATGTCATTCATAATATACTTCTTCAATCCTGGGGAAAATTAAAACATAGAAAGGGGAGAGATCAGATGTCCAGTAAGGATAACAATATAGAGTAAACATTCATAAAAAAGCATAAACATTTAAGGAAATGTATAACTAAAAAATCCTTTTAATCTTGAACTTCAGCATAATATGACAGAAATAAAATGAAATAATTCCATTTACATATTCACATGGATATTCTACTTGTCGAATAATCACATGTAATATCAATAACCACATTTATAATGATGGAATGAAAAATGCCAGACTATCATAACCACATTGTCAAGGCCTTATTCCATGACTATAAATAATATTTTTCCAAGGCCTTGTGCCAAGACACTAGTATGTCTCATGAGACCTACTGATACATCGAGGAGCTACAGCGGGCTCCACCCATCACTTATAAAGTCCAATGCATTCCCCATATGAATAGGTTAAACATAACATAAACATTAGTATTAAAACAAGCATACGAAATGTCAATAATTTCTCTATAAACCATGAATGGTATAAAAATAACACATCCAAAGTCAAACATATCACAAAAACTCCAATACAATATGGATTTTTTGTATCATAAAAAATCAACTTAAAATAATCTTAAAATCCTCAAATGATGTTGACATTGATGAAATCAAAATTATTTGGGAGAAATATCTCTTTTTTTTAATCATTTAAAAGTCACGTAATTATAAAAGAAAACATTTACCTTGAAAATATTTTTATAAGCTTGTAAGAGAAGATTTGATGATTTTATAATGGTGGAAAATAGCCACACCCACTATATAAGTTAGAAAACATTCTTACATTAATTTTGTAGAAAAGGTTAAAAAGGGCCTTGTTTAGAAAATGACAGAAATATTTCTTTTTAAACATATTATAAAAACTAAAAAAGGGTATAAATGACATTAACCCATAGTCTATAAGATAGTAATAATGTTTTGATATACATTTTTAAGAAACATGGATGTTGATGATAAATAGGTCCCAGTAAATAATTACGTATAAATAACCTTGGATAATAAAGAGATTATGAAATAAACCCTTACCTTGTATTATTCCTTGTTTGAGGGTAGGTTAACCTCATGTATAATGGTTAAATAATTGTTATTAAATTATACAAGAATCATATACGTTAATATTATATCTTATATGATCTTTTAACATTGCATTGTTAATAATATCTTTGTATTATCGTTGTTTCGGGTGTTAATTGATTCGTTTTCTTTTATATGATTTATTATGTATACCGTTTTGTTTATGGATAGGTTGTATGTTATTCATATCCAGAATGATATAAAATCCTTAAACATTACTTTCAATCATCAAATGAAAATTATTCTTGAATGGATACGACGAGAATGAATCTCATTGCGTTCGTGGAGACGGTAGTCCGTACGTACTTACGAGCGATAATATCATTCTTTTGATATTAAAATAATATATAATAGGATTTTATATAATATATACTGAATAATTATCATTATATATTTATTATTTACATGAATTACACATCATTATTATTCCCATCAAAATAATAATGTATTGAATAACAATTACACTACGACGTGGATACGGTAAGTCGTACGTACGCATTTATGGTGACATTTCATTAAAGGGATTGATAGAATACTGAATATGGTTTTAAACTATTTCTAATAAAATCACAATATATATAATATACTGAATTTATTATCTTATAATGGAAACAACAAAGAAAATGGAACTGGAAGAAGAAAGGAACCTGAAAGAGGTGGTGATATTTTTACCTCTTCTTCGGGATCTTCATTTGGATTTGATCAAAAGGGAATCATAGGATGTATTTATGATCAAAATAAGGACTCAAGGTTGAATTGAGGGAAGTTGGAAGGCTATTTGGGCAGGGTTTGGACGTGAAAAATAGCTTTAAATGTGTGTAATTGATAGAATGGGGAGTGCCCTTTTATAAGAGGGGCAAGGGGTCCCATAGGAAAAGCTAGAAATATTATATTATAATAAATTAATATTAGGTTTATAATGGCACCAAAGTGACTTATTTCTAGGATATGGTGGGGAATTGTCTAAAACCACCCAACCAATAGGTTTTATAAATTTTTTGGTCACTATATTAACCTTTTCTTTTAGATTTAACTCTTATTTAATTAGTTTCACATTTACCATGTCTCGTTGTATTTTTATATTAAATGGATAACAAACAGACTATATACTTCCAAGAGAAAATATAGTTATTCATTAATGATACACCTATCATTATATATGTCTCTTGGATAATACATATATTTTTGAGAATTGAATATCAATTAATAATATAATAATTTTTTGAAAAACTCTTTTATGTCAATTTTCACACTATTTGGTATTTTATATTTGTGATAATCAGAACAGCATGATAAAATCAAAAAAAATTAATTACATAAATAATAACATGTCATATTAACCAATAAAATTAGTTTAACTCATAAAAAAATATCAAATTACATTTATTTGCGTATTTATATTATCAATTTATTTAATATTTCATTAATTAAGTAATCACTGCATCACCATTGTGTTATATATAAATTAAATTATTTAATATCTAAAAATTATAAATAAAATACCATTATGTAGGAAATAATTTTATCTTTTTAATGAATATTTTTAATCAGATTTATCTTATGTAAAACCCTAAATTAAAAATGTTTTATTTATTAAACTTTGATTTGAACTCTTTTAACTCTTATTTGAATTAAATAATATTAAATGTCCTAATCTAATCCATGTCGACCAAAAAGATTCATATATTAAATCTATTGTTGTTTTGGATCGATTTATACTTAGCAAATAGATTTAGTACATGTATTAGGGTAATAATAATATCATTTTTACACTTAATTACCATATTTACTTTTAACCATGGTAATGAAAAGTAAAAAGTTACTATTCACCAAAAATTATTTTTATCTTATTGAACCAAATTTTAATCCTTGATATTATCCATGTCTCTAGGAGTTTCTAAATTCCACTCACAGAAGCGGTAAAATTATGTTTTATGTGAATTTGAAAATTTTCCTAGTGGATGAGAAAAATACGGTGGAAAGTTCAATGAAATTTTTATGCATCTAAAATTATTATAAACAAACTCCAATGAATTACATTGAACTTATATAGGTATTATGTATCTATTTTTACCTAAAATAATTTTTAATGAAATATATAATTATTTAAAATAAAATTCTGTTTTAAACTATGACTTAGTGTTTTTCACTACTCATCAATTTTGATAGTTTTCCTAAAAATATCAAAAATTCACCCTAAGCTAATTTTGATATTAAGAATACAACAATGAAGTCAATTTTGAATGATAAAATTTATAAAATTTCAAAAAGGTGTTATTACTATTCATAACGGCTATTTTGATTGGTTGTGGTGTGTGTTAGAACATGACGTTGCGTACAACAGACGCTACTATATTATTCATAGGGAAGCGTACCGTAGAAATTTGGGGTGTTACAATTCATTCCCCTTAAAACACTCTAATAATGTAACAAAACATCAAATCCTCTAAAAAAACCTATATATGAGAAAAAATAAAGATTCTATAATCAAATAAATAAACGATGAAATGAAAAATTAGTAATCTCACCATTGGTGTAAATATTCCCCCCAGAAGCATCAACTCTTAATATTCCTATCAACATTTTATAAAATTAAAATAATACCTATATAAGACAAATATAACATCAATATTAGTAGTTAAATATCAGTATTATATTTTTAAAATCATCAATAAATTAAATATGATGTAGTGAAATAGCAATATAGTATCAAATAGTATAATAATGATGAAATATCCATCAACCAGTAAAATATGAAATTTCAAACACACAATCACTATTAATGAAATATTGATACAAATAAAAAACAACAATATGTATCTATATAAAACAGAAAATAGATACTCTATGACAATAAATTTATAATAATGTTGAAAAATCATCATTGAAACAAAACCCCAAAATGAAATAATTATATTCCACAATATACTAAAATTTTACATAGAAACAAAAAACAATCATTACTAAACACCCATTTAACCAAAACCAATAGACTATAAAACATTCACCACACCTAGAAGGAATTCTCATATTAATGACATAACCATTGAATATTTTAATTTAACAATAATTTCAAAAATACATTGTGGTTTAACAAAATTCAAATAAAACAAAATATTCCAGACCTCAAAAGAAGAATGTGAATAATTAAAAAAAATCTAGACCAATAGAATTAATAATTAACAAAATCAAATCATCACATGACATTATTTCGAAATCATTTCCATCCCCACCCAATAAAAACAAGAATATATAATTAATTTTATAATTATATTTAATAGATGATAAAAATAATCCTATGAATTATAATTATCAAAATTTATTTTCCATACTCTTAAAAAATTTAATAAAGAAGAAACTAAACCATTAGGATTTTTTACTCTCCCATTAAAAAAAATTTCTAGTTATTAAAAAGTACCCCTTCTAGGAACATAAATACTAGTTTCATATTCCCCTCTAGATAAGTTTTGATTTGAGTCAGGTATCAAATACAAACCATCATAGAATATAAATATAAATAATATGAAATAAAAAAACAAGATATAATACAGAACAACCCGTCTACATAAGGATATATAATATAAATTTAATTTTGGATTCTGATAAAAACAAAAAAAAAGTTGTATAAAACAATGAAAACAAGAAACCTACAAGTTCAGTTTTTGGTAGCATCCATAAAATAGAGTTTTTTAAATGTTATATAACCTCACAACCTTTTAAATTTCACATTGATGTCACATCCATTAAATATGGTGGTTTAAAGGATTATCATGATACTATCGACACTATTTCTAAGAGGAAACTCTAGCTTCTAAATGATGTTTTGTGAATCTTTTTTAATGGTTGGTAAGGAAGAAATGAAACATATAAAGTTCCACGTCATCTTTATCTTCATTCAATAGATTAATCTTGTATTCTTGATAAGTTTCCAACATCCCTATTAGAAAGAAAATTATTATTCCATAGTCCAGTGATGAATCCACCTATTGAGGAGTATCATCCACTAAGAATAATAGAGTGGGAGTTGTCTTTTCTATGGAATCAAGGCTCCATTTGATGATGATTTTTTGTACATTCATTCTAAAAGTGGTAAAAAATTGATTCACTCAGTTTTCATATATTAAAGTGGAAATAATTTCTAAGAGGATAACATTTACAATTTCTAAATAATCCTTATGATAAGAATCATGTCCATCATGACCCATTATAGGTTCCATAGAGTTATAGTGGCTGAAATATTTCCTAATAATATAAAAGACATGTAATTTATAATGCATATTTTTTTTTATCGATGCGGACAAATTTTTTTCAATTAAACTTCATTGTCGGGTTAACTGGTTCCATACCAACACATATTTTATTTTTAGGGTTTTCCAAAATATTATGCCATGTAAATATTAATGATTTTCGACAAAATAATAATTAATGTTTTTACAATATAAAGAATATATAGAATAACACAGTCACTATGGAAGAATATATAATAATCATCGATTTCTTAGGTAATATTCCAGATGCCTTCCCCATTTCAAAATTCTATTTTATAATATGAAACTACTAATCTATATTACGATATCATTAAAAAATATTAGACGATGTAACAGTAATTGAATATGAGATTAAAGAAATATTGGTTAACTAAAACACTCAACCTACATCATATCACTGTTTTATTGAAAAAAGATAAAATATTATCCATTTTAACTAAATATAAAGTGTTCTCACATTCACAGAAATATTCAATAAATTATAATAATAGTAATTTTTTTTTGAAAAAATATACATATCATTTGAATTTTATATGAAAAATTAAATTCAATGTGGTCATTCCATTGGGTCGTAACAACTTAACATGCCATGTCCAACTGCATTATATTATCAAGAATATCATATGCTTTTTATGAGGTCCCGAAAATAACTGACCCAATTGGGTAGAACTGGAATCCCTGTAATAGCCCTTTTATGTTGTGGTTTTATAAAAAAACTGCCTACATAATTGGTTTCTTCCAGCTCTTTTGGATCCTCTACGACTTTTATTTGAGCTTCTGTTATTCTTATTCTTGTAGTTTAGTCTTCATATAGATAAGTTGAATCAAATTTTTATTATTTTCTTACTCTTGATTTCATATTTCTTTTCATTGATAGGGTATGGAATGTTTCTCTTAAATTATCTTCTATATGGATAATGTAAGGGAGAGGTGTGTGTTTTCAATAGGTTCTTGCATACGATCTGCCTCCTCCTATATCTGAGCATAATTAAAACTTTCTATCTTGTTTCAAATTATTATATAATATGTTATTTCCGGGTTTTTTTCTTTGATACTGTCCAGGACAGGTCTTGTTTTTTCAGTAGGTTTTTTTATGTTCTCTTCCTCCTTCATCCAAGATTAATTCGTAACAACTGTACAGTTTTATATTTCTAAAGAAAGGGACATTTCCTCTAAAAAAATTATAGTTTCTCTTTTTATTGCATACAACATCAGTTATTTAAAATATTCATATTTTTCTCTAATTACTACATCCATTTTCAAAGTTTTGTATTCAATTCTTAATTTTCATTTTTAAAAACTTTTATTATTTCATCCTTGTCAACCATCTTTTCCTGCTGGGAAACACCACATTCCTAAATGGTTTTTTTATCCTCAACAATTTCATCATGATATATTATCTATAAGAATTTTCTTTTCACATACATGTGGGTTTATAAAATCATTAATTTTAGAATGTAATTAGTAGACTTAACCCACTACCTATTTTTTTTTGAATCTTCAGTTTTTTGAAATATGAATCATATTTTAACAAGATCCATTTTTTGAAATGTTGATTTCAGTCATCTTCATTTCCTTTTACTATTCATATTTTTCACAATCCCAAAAACACAACAAAAAATATTCTATGAATTCAAAATTATAAACAGAAAGGTTAATAAATATTAATCAATACCATTAATGTGACAATAGCCACAATTATCATTGCATGGTAGCTCTGAAATTCTTTAATAGAATTCATCAAATATTGGTGGATTGAATGAGATGTATTTAGTGTTATAATGATTCTCAAAATATTAACATAATTAACGAGAAACCAACTTAAGTATGATCCCATAATAGTGAATAAATATTACGACACGTCTATAAACACAAATGTGTTGTTGTGTAAACATGATTTACTTCCTCATTTCTCAATATAGCATTCAAAAGAGATATTTTGATTGAATTTATTTCATTAATTTATAACCTATCTGAAATCTCTATATATAAAATGAATGGTATAATAGATAAAAAGAGCTTCAGTCCTATATTTATATTACTCCTTTAGTTATTAAAAATTTCCTTTCTACATCATCTTCATAGAAATGACCCACCACTCCACCATATCAAAAATATTTTTTGGTTGGAAATTATGTATCCATTTCATAAATAATAGAAATATTGGATTTATCACAATCTAATAATGATATTTTTTTGTTATAAACTTCTAAAACGTATTCGAAAATGGATTTTTTAAAAAATAATTTCTATTATCATCTTTAAATTGTTGTTTTATTTCATGTAAATACCTTTTAAAAGATGTTATATTGGACCTAAAATGCACAAAAAAATAAATAAAATTAATATCATTCCTTTAAAAAAATTACAAAAGAAATGAATAGAACATTCCTGTGCTGAATCCTATAAAAATTTCACTACAATATATAAAGCATTTTTTGGGGGGTAATTAAAAATCCAACTTATATGTTTGAATGGTAGAATAACACATGATTATTAAATGGATTCCCCACTAGATATACTATGGTAACGAACATCATGAAAATAATAAAAAGAGTAGAAGTTACAATGGAATGTTCTAATGATTTTTAATGTCATAGTACCAATTATAGTTCTAGTGTAAAATGTAGTGGATGGTCTAGTAGAACCTCTAGTTGAAGTTCTAGTATGAATTAATGAAATGAAATCACATTTGAATACTCTAAAAATTCCCCTAAAATATATTTTTTGGTATTCCACATAATACACAATAGGGTTTGAAATAACAAAAAATTTTTTTTACTTGAGGTACCTTTTCAGTATAATTATCTAGAATATATTCAACATTAAGTTCCAATGGAACCTCTAGTGGATGTTCCAATGTGAAAGAACAACATAAAATTCACTATTGAATCCGGTAAAAATTTAGCATCAAATTAATACTTGATGATTCCATTTATTATTTTACAATTTTGAAAGGTAGAATATGAATGTATGTTACACATGAACTTCCATAGGATTCTCTAGTAGAAAATCCATGGGAATATCCTATTGTAATCCCCAATAAAGCATTCAATGGAAGCTCCAATAGATGTTACATTGGGAAATAACAAAACAGATGTTATTATAAGGTATGATTGCAAAACAATTAGGTAGAATATATTCTATTGTATGTTCTAATGTTGAAGAATAGCATGAAACTCAATTTTTAATCATGTAAAAGTATAACTAAAAATATTTCTTCAGGGATACAAAATGTTATATTATTGATTTTAAAGTCAAAATATGAATGGATGTTCTACTGGAATATCTATTTGAAGCTATATTAAATGTTCTGGTATAAGCTCTAGAGTAAGATCTACTATAGACTCAAGGGGATGCTCTAGTGGAATCTCTAATGGAGTCTATAGAGTAATCTGGAATATATTTTTTTACTGTTAAATGACAATAAAATCATATAATTAGGGTATCTTTACACTATAATTTGGTAGAATAAATTCCAGTGGAAGATATTGTGTATCCTCTAGTATAAGATTAAATGCGAATGAACATCATGAAATTCAATTTTGGAGCATATAAAACAACACTATATATATATGTGTGGATTCCAAAAAATATCATATTTATATAAATTTTATAATATCATTAGAAGTTCCATTGGATCATCCAGTTGAAGATCCAATGGATTTTCTAATAGAGTCTATAATGGATTTTCTAGTGGAAGATCAACTAGATGTTCATGTGATAAATTATTACATGATTTATTATATAAAATATATTTTCACTGTAATTAGTTAGAGTATTTTCTAGAGTAAGATCCAGAGGAACTTCCAGTGGAAATTCTAGTGTGAATTATTTCCATGAAAATAACTTTTGAATCCTGTAAAATGATGACTACAATTTCATTAGAATAACCTAAAAATTACAATATAGGATTGAAATGGTAAAATCTCTTGATTTTGATATTAAACATCCAATGGAATGTCACTAGAACATCTGGTGGAAGAATTAATAGAACACATAATGGAAAATAACATCAACAATTTTTCCATAGGTTTCGTTTCATTATAATTATTTAGAATAGGTTATAGTGGAACCTATGGTGGAAATTAAAGTGGGACATCCAGTGGTCATTCAAATGGAACATCCACTAGAAGATCCAATGGGGAAAAATATTACAATTCCCCCTCATCCCTGAAAAAATTATGGTATAATATAACTCATGTTTATTTGAGGATTCCACAATGTAAATTGGAACTCCAAATGAAACTATCATGTGTATAGCTGAAAAATTGTATCTTTTCCCCTATTCACATGGGTTATAGTTGAATCATATTAGGGAATGTAAAAAATTTATAATTTAAATTTGTATAAATAGTGCATTTTTAGAAGACTAGTCAGAAGATAAATTTATTAAAATAGTAATGGTAAAAATATAACAATTATTTTATCTAAAATATAATATAATTGTTCCAATACATATTTATACAGAAATATAAAAGCTAAGAAAACATATTCATCGATTGGTGCCTATTTTTGAAAAAAAAATGTGTAGATGATTGAGAGAAAACACCCCCAGAGCTAGGGTAGTTATCAGAAAATATAAATGATTACATTTAATTGGAGGTGACTTGGGTATAATGAAACATTGTGTTCAGTGGATTCATCTTTTTTGTCAAAGTCATTATGCTCACAATATTTTTCACTGAAGTTTTCTAGTCACGTCGTTGTCGACATACTACTATATTAATTATTGTCTCAGTAGTCTCCAGATTCATCACAACTCAGGCTTGATCCACATCAGTGTTTTCCTCATAAAAGGGAAAACCGATCTACAAATTAAAATTGAAGTAATGACCTTATCAAAATATCTAATGAGTAAAATCATAAAAGGGTATATTCCCTCATCTTAAGGGTGTACAATAATATCCAGTTAAAAGGTTAACTGCTGGTAATGTTGGTCCCCAAGAAATAATGGGGTTAATTGTATATCATAAATGAAATCATTTTCATTAAAATATAGTGTTACAAATAAAATGGAACACCCTATTCATAGAGGATTCATTAAATAAAATAAAAATGTGGATAATCATTATCATTTTCATTGTTTAAAATAATAATAAATAAAATAAATTTAAATTATGTGAAAGAAACACTATAATGAAAATGAATCCTTGGATGGGGGTAATATTGGGATGGGATAGAAGACACTACTCAATACATCCTGAATATTTTCATATCATGACCCATCGAAGACCGCTGAAAAACCCAATTCATCCAGTTGGGACATGTTATCCAGTTCGATCCATGGGCCTAGGAAAATGAGCCTATAATATATATATGTATTGAAATAAAAATTACAATATTTTTAATAATATATAATTATATATAATTATATATGTCATTTAAATACATTAGGTTGAATGCATGGACTAGTCAGTCCAATAACTGGATTATAAGACAAATGTAGGAGGTCTGAATCACCCATACCGCATGCTTTCTAGTATTTTTTTGGGTTATTCCATGATTTTAGGATGGGACATAAGTTTTGAATTTTAGGGTGGGTTGTTGGGATAATGTTTTGGGACAGACTAAGATATAATATAATTTATAATGCCTAAACCCACCATCCCCTATGTCCAGACCATGATTTTTCATACCCGGCCCAAATCAATCATTTTTGGGCCAGTCCCGGTTGGGTTACAGGATATCTTTTAGGTTGTTAGTCTGGATTTACACCCGTAGGAGAGGGTTTTTTCTTTCTAATGAATTATTCTCATGATGGTAGAACCCAATTTATGTGTTGGTGTTTTATGTATATTTATAAATTAGTCTTGTAAAGGGTGAACTAAATTTATAGTTCTTCACTTCTGGTTTCATATGAATTATTTATTAAAACAATTTCTCTGTACTACATACATGACCATTAAAAGTAGAAAAAAATGATTTTAATAGTTCTATAAATATATATTATCCACATCATTGTAAGGGGGTCCCATTAATCATTACCAAAAAATCACTGATAAAGTGTGGACTTTATTGGCGATTGAAATAGAACTAATAAAGTCCCCACCTACCATAGTGTAGTGTTTGTATAACAACAAAATACATAAAACATATAACTTTTACACAAAATATCTAATTTAAATGAAAGAAATTTCACATTATTAATAGAAAAAACCACTATTATCTATATTTCAACCCATGTTTTTATAATTACTTTTAAAATTACAATCCCCAAGAATATAAAAACAATAATTTTTCATCATCTTTGGAACCCATGATCCCCCAAAAATAAATTCTTCCCGTGTTATCAATTGTCAAAAAAATCACCTCATCCTGATTAAACTAGTCCACCAATATATGAATATAGATATTATTTATGTAATATTATTAATAAATAAATTCATCCTTACTAACAATGAATAAATTTATAAAATGTAATCATTAAATAAAAAGACATTTGGAGTGATACCAATCACATTTTGAATTGTAATGAGGTGTGTTTGATTCCAATAAATAAAAAATGAGTTTTGCATTACTTTCCTAACATTCAAAACAATCTATTTTTTTTCTTGGATTTGAGTATGTCAATTTTTATTTTTAATGAATTAAATTTATATATAAATTAATGAAAAACATTGATTTATACCAATCACACCATGCATAAAAATGAGTTTTATATGATTCTTACATGGAACATATTATATATGAATAATTTCTCTAATGTATTAGAATAATTTGAATGTTTTTTCTTGGGTTCAAGTTTGAAACATGTGTTTTTTTATTAAAATTTCATTTAAAAATAGAAACATAAAATTTGAGATATAAAGGTCACATTTCATGTCTCTTTGAAGTGAGACTATTTCCTACACTTTAAAAATGACTTACGAATCCCTGTCTAAAATTATCTGTAAAATCATAGTGCATCTCACTAGTTTTCAATGAGTGAAACATGTTATGAACTAAAATATAAATTTTAAATCAATAACATACACATTGAGTCATATTGGTCACACCATGAATTATATTCAGTTTGGTGTGATTGCAACATGTTGCAGATGACTCGTATATAATTTTAATGACATATCAAAACAATCTAGATTCATTTTTTCAGTTTATCGTATGTCACTTGTTCATTTTGAAAAAAATAATGTCTATTTAAAATAAACAGATACACTTGCAGTAATAGCTATAACTACATTCACCGAATTGAGGTGTGGATGAATCTTAATCATAAAAAATTACTCATGGATCATTTAAATATAGTATAAAAGTAGTACAAATGTGTTTCTTTAGTTTTCAGTATGTCAAATGTTCATTTCCCTAAAAGTAATGTATATTTTAAATAAAAAGAAACACCTAGAATCTCTTCAGACACACCATGCCTCATATTCAGATGATTTTGATTCATATAGATCATAAAGAACTCATGGATAATTTTAAAAATGTATCAATAGAATACAAATTCATTTTCATAGTTTTCAATATGTCCCTAATTCTTTTTACTAAGAATAATGTCCTTTTTAAATGAAAAGACAGACTTTATGTGATACTGGTCACACCAAGCATTGTATTGAAGTGAAGGTGACTCATGTATGTCACAAATGACATATGAATCATTGTTCCAATGTATAAAAAAATCAAAATGTTTTTTTATAAGATCTCAGTATGTCAATTATTCATTTTACCGAAATTAATGTTAATTTTTTTAAAATAAGCAATTACTATTATAACGGTCACACCGTGGTTCAATTGAGGTAGGGTCTATTCTTATGTGATAAAATCTCTCACCATTTTTTTTAAATTATCAAAATAATATAAATGTGTTTTCTCATTTTTCACTGTGTCACTTTTTATTTTTTTTAAAATTAATTTAAATTTTATATAAATAGACAAATATGAAATTATACTAGTCACACCCTGCATTGGAATGAGGTGTGGATAATTATTACACTTCAAAAAGGATGTATATATATCATTTTATTAATTTATCAAAATAATAATAACGCGACTGATCATCATTAGTATGTCACATTCGTTTTTTAATGAAATGTAATTAGAAACAGGAAACACACACATAGAATCATATTTGTGACATTGTGTGTCAGTTTAACATAAGACTACTTCTTACATGTCAAAAATTATTTATGAATCATCTTCCTAAATTATTAATACAATCTGACATTGTTTTCATGGTTTTCAGTAATTGAAACATTTTGAACTAAATTTTCAATATTAAAATGATAATGAACAATTTTAGTTATACCAGGAACATTGTGTATAATATTTAGGTAGAACTGATTCTTACACATAAAAAATGACCTATAGTTTGTTTTCATAAATTATTAAAACAATAATAATGTGTTTTAATTTTTTTGAGTACATAAGTTGTATTTTTTACTAAATTTAATGAAAATTTAAAATAAAAAGTCCCATTTGTAGTCATTTCAGTCACATCATGCTTCAGAGTGAGGATAGACTAATTCATACCCATCAAAAATAACTTATTGATCATTATCATAAAGTATCAAAATAGTCTGAATAAGTTTTATAGGTATTGTGTTCATCAATTTTCTCTTCTACTAAAATTTCATTTTAAAATGGAATCACATAATTTGAGTCATAAAAGTCACATTGTGGGTCAGTTTTATGCGAGAGTGATTCCTATTGGTCAAAAATTAATTATAAATCATTTTCCTAAATAATCCAAGAAATCATAGTGCATTTTATCACTATTCAGTGACTGATAATTTTTAACTAAAATCAAATTTTTTAACTAATTACAGGCACATTGAGTCATACTGAACACGTTTCTTATTAGGATGAGGTGAGGTTATTTCCTACACATAAAAAATGACATATGGATCTTTTTACAAAAGTAAAAAAATGAATCTCTTTTTATGGTTTTGAGTATGTCAGCTCCCTTTTAAATTGAAATCAGTATAAATTTTAAATAACAATACACACATGTAGTTATACCAGTCACAAAATGCACTGAATTAATGTGTTGATTATTATTACACATCTCATATGACTTTTGGTTCATTGTCCAAATGTATAATAACAATCTAAATGTTTTTTGTGGGTTTTAAATAAATCAAATTTACTTCTAACAAAATTGTAATTTTAAACTAGAATCACTCAAATTTTGTCATACTAGCCTCATTACGTGTCATTTTAATATGATATTAATTCATATATATCACAGACGACCTAGGAATCATTTTTCTAAATTATTATGACAATCCTAGCATGATATCTCGATGTATGGGGATTAGTCCTTTTTGAACTAAAATATCAATTTTAAACTGATAATAGATTCATTGAGTTATAGAAGTCACATCATGTATTTTATTGATTTTTGGGTGATTACTACACATAATAAATTATATTGTGGAGCTTGTGTAGGTATAATGTGTTTCCGTGGGAATTCAAACCTTTTATGTGACTTGGCTATGTTGAAATAACTATTAACATGGGTGGTGATACTATGTCAGTGAAGGAAATTTTATTTAAGAGTATATTAATGAGGATTAGGTTTTGTTGTGTGTTTCTCTTCATTAAGTACTTTTTTCGAGCTGTATATGTGTATGTCCTAAAAATACAGAATCCGATGCATGAAGAAAAAACTGAGTTTTATGCCATAATATTATACCTGTAGGGAGAATATATGATATTAAGAAATTTAATGATTCCTATTTTTCTAGATTATCATCAGAAAACCTATAGATTTTCCTTGGTGTTCTTCATCAATCATCTCAGAACGATCGTTATCATTGGTAATAAAAATATTCTTAGTTATTTCCAGGCTTATTATTCTCTTAAAATTTTATTTTTTTACAGATGGAATTCAGTCATCTTCAATGATTTACAATTTTCTTGGTTCATTTTCTCTTGATAGAATATTCATGACTAATAGGGTTAAACCCTATTGGAATATCATGGAGGAGTGAAAATCAGAAATAATATCCAACATATATTTTTATATTTTATGATATTATCATTATATATATTTGAATATTTCAAAGGATGTATCCAACCATGTTTTTATGAATTTAGTTTTTTTAAAAGGGAAACACCATGGGTACATCATGAGAGAGAAAATTAGAAGATATGTGGAATGTAGCATCACAATTGGAAGATAGATGTGAAATGTTTTTTTCTCTGGGAAACAGTGATAATTGACAAATATGGTAGTGTAATTACTTATTTGAGGTAACACAATGACACTATGTGTCCAGTATTGATCTATGATGTGTGACATTTTCTCACGGATGATTATCAATGAAATTGTGACGATGTACCATGGTGTAGTTATCACATAGGATCTTTTACACTCTCATTGTAATTTAATTTTATTCATTACATGAATTATTTAATCTCTTAAATAATAATGAAATTACTTAGTGTTCCCATACGGTTTTATTCCTACATGTTGTGTATTTTTCTACCTTAAAAATACCTGTAAAAATTTAATTCATAATATTTTTTTATGGTTCAATGTTTATTTGATATTTTAACAATATTTTTACAAAATCAAGTTATTATTCTATGACTGATTTTATCCTCTGCAATAATTAGTATTAGAATTTGGTTATACATGTTTCTTAATGAACAGTTATGGGTGACTCATGGTAAGGTATTCTATCCCTCATAAAAATTTTAAATGAGAAAAATTATTTTACATTATTGAAGAAACATGTAACAAAATTGGTCCATGAGAAGACTGAGAATGTGCTGATGAAACAATTGGAGACACCATAAATGATGAATAATGGTGATTAGTAGGATCTGAGTGAGATTTAAAAATGAGAAATATTAATTTATATGGTTGATAATACACTGTTTGAGGTGATTAATTTGACATATCCAGATTATATGTTTTTCAAGATGAAGGGAAATTATAAACATATATCCCTCACAAATAGCTTATATCTAAAAATGATTATATCATTTGTAAATTCTAGATAATGTAGATTAATGTAACCATTGGGATATGTTCACCAGTATTTGGATGAAGTTGTCATCAGTGGAGGACAATAAGAATTAAGAATGGAGAATGAAACTTATTTAAATTATATAATAAGATAAATCATTAATTTTTTTGGCTTCATTACCGAATTCTAAGTATAATCCCATCACAACATTTATCTTCAAAAAAGAAAATATAATTTTAGATGATGTGATTTAATAATTGATGATGAATTTTACTCATAAAAAGTCCAACTATGGTGATTAATCTGGAAATACTGGTATTGTAGATGTCGTATTTGGACATTGTAATCATAAATATCAGTCGAAGGCACAATTGAAAATGAAGTGAATCTTTTTTTATAAGGACGGTGGCTATAGTGACCATCTAATTTTATACATTAAAATTTCATCTCTTTTAATGAATAATTAATACATTTCTCAAACAGATGCCTAAAGACCGTATTGGTCTAGTGCCTTTGGAAAGATGAAAAATAGTATATATATATAAGATAAAATATCCCCTTATATGTTGTTTTTACTACCACCCCTCTTAGATACATCATATATACAACATATCATCATATCCCATGAATGTAAACATATGAAATGGTGCACTTAAATGACCCGTATGTGAAAAAAAGGATGGTACATAAGCATAACCATGAGAATTGTAGTATGATAATATGATAATTAAAATATAAAATCATACCCATTATATCAATGATAATCTACATGAATTGTGGAAATAATGAACATAATACATGAAATCATAACATTGGAATGATACATTGAATTTTGGAAAACCCATAATCATATAATATCCAAAGGTAAGGCTTACTACCATGACCTTAATAACATGTTAGTATTGGTATTATCACTTATGTACCAACATCAGCCATGAGATTCCCCCCCATGTACCCACTCATTTTGAGCATGGGATTCCCTTCCAGGTACCCTCATGTTTTGGGTTTTGGATTCCCTCTTGTGTAACCTCTTATTTCAAAAATGGTATTACCAACCATATACTGTATTATTTTAGGATTGGGATTACCTCCCAATTACACTCTTGGTTTGGTTTTGGGATTACCTCATGTGTACACTCTCGTTTTGGGATTGGGGTTCCCTTCCACGTACTCACTTGTTTTTTGATATGGATTCCCGCATGTGTAACCTCTTGTTTTGGGATTGATATTTACTCCCATATAACCTCTGATCTCATAAAACATTTATCATTTACCAATGAATATGTAGGAGATATTGGTCCCACCCGCCACATGTTAAATCATACATAATTGTGTCACAGGATAATAACATTTTCACAACATAATGAATAATAAAAAGATACGGGTTTCATAAAAAACATATCATAAACCATGAAATGAAATTGGTATCATAAACATTTAATAATATCATATCCTATAGGAAATATATAGGTTTCATAATCATTTCATCATAGAATAACCCACGAAATATACCGAGTTTCACAAGCATTTATCATGGTATAACCAATTAAAGAGAAACTAGTTTCACAAGAATGAAACTTGTGGAAGAGGAAAATTGTTCATAATCATATATCACATGAATGAGAAATGGGATTCCGTAAACTACATTCCATCATAACTTACTCCATTCAAATAAATAATATGAATGGACCCATTGGATCATGTTCTAGAGAAGCAGGAGTAACTTCAATTGATTTTATCTTATATTTAACATAATTTTCATATATCCTTTAAAACATTTCTTGAGGAAAATATAATTTCTTCTTTGATAAAGCCATTTTAATACATAAAAACTTTATAATTCCCTTTTTTTGAAAATACATATAAAAAATTGAAAAAAAAGTTTGAAAACATTTTGAAAAACATTATCTTTTAAAACATAAAAAAGAATCATAAAAAATTATAAAAATAACATTCCTTTAAAATAAATTGATACAAAATAATTGAATCATTGGTATCATTGAAATCCTTTTTTTAAACAACATTTTTGAAAACATATAATGAATGTTTTAAAAATTAGTTTATAAAATTTTTAAACTTAAAAAAATTTTGAAAACATTTTTCATTGAAAAGCACATTAAAAAATATCAAGAATATTAGGAAATAATTCCATTAAGAAATTTAAATTTTAAAATTTTAAAGGAATCATGATGGGAATAACAGTCATGATGGTGGCTAAATATATACATGCTGGAAATTCCTCATTCAATATAAAAATGCTCAATAAATTGCCTCAATTAGAAAATGAGATGAATATACATTAAAAACTCTTTTAATAAATGACTAGACGTGGAACAAAATTTCTTTTAATTTTAATATGATTATAGTGGAATATTTTGTGGAAACCATTTTGAAAACATGAATTTAAAGGAACACAAATTTCCGACCAAAGAGAGAGTTAATGTAAAACATTCTTAAAACACTTTATTAATCATCATATCTAAAAAACTATCTAAAAATGATACCAATTAATGAATATATCATTAATATATATCAAATCAGAAAATTATTTAGTTTTCGTTAGAGTTATATAATAAGGTTTCATCAATGAAAACATAATCATAAAGAAACAAAATGATGAGATTGTTTCAATAATCTCATTCCAAGTGGTGAATTTGAATCATATAACTCATTGTAATAAAATTAAATTACATGGAATGTAATATTTCATTACATTTTGGTTAATTAAGATATTAAATAAAATATGGAATTATATTCACCAATTAAAACAATATAGTATCATAAAAAACATGTGTCTCAAGGAAAGAAAATTTAGAGTAAAATACTTTACGTATTTTAGTACCATATGAAATGTTAAACACCATAAAGTAGATATAACCAATATGATATGTAAATACACATAAAATTATGTATAATTTTCAAATAATAAATTCTTGGGATTTATATACCCCAAAAATAATAAATTAGTGGTTAATAAGGCATGTATCTCACAAATATTAAAAGTGAGATGAAATTTACTTACCTTGGGTCTTGACTGTCATCGTAACTGATAATACCTAATGTATAATAAATATAATTATTTTTTAAATATATAATGGAACAATATTATTATTTCTAATACCATTTATTGTTTTATTATGACATTATATTACCAACTTGTTAATACTTTCATGTTAAGGTTACGCTCTGGGTAATATCTGCTTTATTTTTTGCATGTGTCTTAACATGTTGTACCATTTGTCCTTGTAAATATATAATAATTTAAATAATTTAAAACATGATATAAATATCCTTTATATTAATTATATTTTTATTATAATAAAATATAATATAGATTTGTTAAATGTAATATATAGTTCATAGAGACATTAGTTTGTATGTATGCATGAATATTGTTTTCATTTTATAGTCATATTGAAAGACAACAATCAATATGAAATATATGAATATATGTATTTAATATAATTATTTTAGCATGATTTTTTAATAAATATCATATAATTTTATTAGACACATCCTTCATACATTCCATGTATTGGCTGAATGAATCACATCACTTTGTGGGGGCGATCGTCCACACATCCTAAAACGAAATTATCATATTTATAAAAGATGGAGAGTATAAATGCATCTGTTATAAAATAATTAATCATTAATTAATACATAATAAATATCATATATATAATATATAAATACTATGTACATCATAATTAACATCCACGATAGGTGGTAAAGTTATAACGAACAACCTTGATTCCTGAGGCAGTAGTTCATAGTACACATAAATGATATGTCCGTTACTCAATAGATGGTAGTGTGTGTAAGTGAAATTTGAAATCAGAAAATCTCAAAATATTGTTATATTTAGGATAATGATATTATTCAAACATGGAATATGAATATTTAAGGGGTTTTAGAAGGAAAATAAAGAAAATGGGCTTGAAGAAGAATGCCGCCTCTTATTTGGGAAAATTCTTTTGGTTTGCAAAAAAGGGATTTTTGGGATAGATTTATACCAAAATGATTTATTATAGGAGGAGGGGAGTAATTTTGGGAGACTATTTGGGCACATAATGAATGAATATATCTTTTTATAGTGGTGTGATGATGTTGGAGTAGAGTAGTTATTTATATAGAGTTGGAAGAGTGACACTCATATAGGTCTTTGGAAAAGGAATTATATCAACTTTTTTCGAATGTCATGTTGATCCAATAATGGTAATATAAGGCCCTGACCTTAAACCTTACTTAATATTGAATTAAATGAATAATTCACATTGATGATCTTTTCAGGTTTAGGGTTTTAGAGAATTAGGACATAACTATTACATCTCAATAGATTAAAAAGTAGACACTTCTACTATGTTTCCATAAAATAAAAACTCTTAAAAATAAACATGTCTAGTTCCATGTTTTAGATAGCCTTACATTCCCTTGATCCCATCATTGACCCTAATCCACATTAATTCCTGTGAAAAACATTTCAATAAAAACTTGGGGTGAGCATAAAAATCTCAGTAAGGGATACACAATGAATGAAAACGGTTAGTTTTTCAAACATCAAGTAAACCACGTATACTTTATCAAAGTAATACCTTCACCTTCATGAAGTAGTAAAAACTATTCACTGAAAAAAAATATCATTACTTACCCTTTTGTAACCAAATGATTACCATAAAACCCATATAAAGAACACATAACATATAAAGGTAACTTGGGACATAAACATACTTAAGTGGAATAACCATACGGTCAACTTCCATACATATCTCTTAATGGAATAGCCATACGGCCAACTTTCATACATACTTAATGGAATATCCATACGGCCGACTTCCATAACCAATGCATTGGAGGTTATAATGTAACCATCCGTCCTGGTATTCATGGCACCACCCATCATATGGTTTATCACGTAACCACCCATCAAATGTCCAAGTACCATTATAAAAATCATAAGACATAAAACAAATATAATGGAAAGAAAACATTACCACACATTTATCACAATATATCACATATATATATTGACATATAAAATCCATTATAAAATCCATTTTAAATACCAAAATACATAAAAGAGTATATGTTATTTATTTCCTTCAAAAAACATTACGACTTGTTGAGGAAGCCAAAGACCAAATAATACTCGCGGCGGCAGAAAAGGTCGTTGTCACCGCATACGTTAAAAAACATTCCTTTTTGTCGTTTTGTAAAACGCTTCATAGAAAATGATTCCTTTTGTATAAAATTAAATGTCAAAGTGATTTATACACCGTTTAAAAGGAAGTTGTGTATAAAACGAAATATGCCTCAATGAAAGGAAATTGAGACGAAGTCCCTTACCTCGGGTCCGACTTGACTCAACCATTCTTTAACGTCTTGAATAATAAACATGAGTTAATTTCTATTTGCTTAAGAACCTTCTTCAAGTTAATTATTCCTTTTATATCACTTATTTCTATGTTATAAACATTATTTAATCATTTAAGTTAATAATGTTTGTTTTGTCGATATTTGGTCCTTAAGTCGAAAGTGGACTTCTTACAATTACATGTTGTTCGTGTGGTCAAAGGTTCATTATATCCAGAATGAAATTCCTAATTTGGATACCATATATATCATATATATCTAGCATATACATGTATTTATAATATCACATAATCATTTAGAGGTAAGAAATGAAATGCACCGTTCATGGAGATGGTAAGCCGTACGTACGCATGAACGCTACTTTTATTTGTATGTAATATTAATGGAATATAAACTAAATGAGTGGTATGTATATTTTAATTCCAGAATTATATTAATCATTTAGATGTAACATACATCATATATATCCATTATATACATTCATTTATAATAATACATAATCATTTAGAGGTAAGAAATGAAATGCACTGTTCATGGAGACGGTAAGCTGTACGTACGCATGAACGCTACTTTCATTTCTATTTCGTATTTTTTATGGAATGGAATCATAATTATATTAAGGTATATTATAATTCCAGTATAATATCATATATATTACCATTAATTAAATCCTGTATACATCCCACATATGGCATTAATGAAATCAAATCACTTTGAGGGGGTGGTAGTCCGACTTCCTTAAATGATGATATCGCATTTACCCATAATGGAAACCATAAAGGTTTGCCCAAAACGAAAAATACAGAATCTTAAGTAAAAAATAAAAATATTATATATCATATATAAATATAGTGACATCTTGATGGCCACCTTTGAAAGTGTTTAAAGAATATCGAACAATCATCATTTCGTGAGGCAAAAATACTCCATCCACAGAAACAGTATGTTCTTTAACCATTAGGCGTAGGTGTGTGTAAGTGTAGCTCGAATCCTTATTATAACAACACCCTAGTATATGTAAGATACTGGAGTTGTTACAAAATAAATGAATAAATAGAGTTTAGGGGGTTGAAGAAGCAAAATAAAACAAAAGGACTCAAGTGAAGACATTACCTTATAATCGGGTAACTCCCTTTGGTTTGAGCTCAAAGGCTTCCTTAAAAAGACTTCTACCCAAAGTGTGGCTTCAAGGAGTTAGATAGGGATGTGGAGAGAAACAATGAGCAGGGTTTGGTAGAGCTTAAGGCTTTTGAAGTTTGGGTAATGGGGTAGAGTTGGGGGCCTTTTATAAGAGGAGAGGAGGGGCACTCTTGGAAAGTAAAGAAATTTTCCATTATTTTAAAATGAGTTTCAGATTTAAAGGGTCCCACATTGATAAAATTTGAGGGTAAGGTGATAAGGGTTCTATATATACCCATCCAATAGGTTTTCGACATGTGTAGGTCATAGATGATACATTATATTTTCATTTTATTTAAATCCTTTATTAATGAGGTAATCACTGCATCATCATGATGTCATAAATAATTTAATATATTTAATGTCTAAAAATTATAAAAAATATCATCATGTAGGAAATATTTTTATATTTTTGATTTATATTTATAGTAAAAAATATGACTTGTATAACCCCATGTAAAAATTGTTTTAGTAAAATATCTCATGTTTGTGTCATTTTTATTTTAACTTTAAATAAAAGGCATAAATGTCATTATCATACCCAAGTGGCTCCATGGGGTACACAAAAGAGACCCATGGGTTGTCCTGATCGGCCATAACTCATCCAAAAGGGTTAGGACAAGTTTCAAGATATTTTCATTTTATTATAATATCATTTTTACCTTAAATTTCAATAATTACCTTTAATCGCGGTTAATAAAACATAAATGTTACTATTCACCAAAAAATTATTTTAATCCCATTGAACAACATTTTAATTAATAATGAAAATTATTTAAATTGGATTTTTGATATTCAAAACACAGAAGTGGTAAAGTCCCATTTAAATGAAAAATAAAAATTTTGTAACCACCACTTTGCTGTTTCACTATTCATCAAAAATTGATGTTTTTTCAGAAAAAAACCAAAACATCACCCTAAGCTATATTTGATATTCTGAATTCAAAAATGATGTCTATTTTACAAAATTCAAATCATATAATTTTCATTAATTAATTTAATAATTAACTCCCGCTGTCAAAACAAATAGCGTATTTTTATGAAACAATAAGTATCAAAAGATTGACACCAGTTTAAGTCCAATTTCAAAGTTGAATTACTTACAACGACCACTATTGGATTAAATGGTGAAAATATATTCTAATTGCACTTAAAAACCAATTCAAAAGATTATCTAATCATTTTAATAAATTAGAATAAAAAGAGGTTTTGAATTAAAATACAACATTTTTCACTATTCATTAAAAAAATGAACTTTACCGGAAAAATACCAAAAAATTACACAAATTAAAATTTGATGTCCCGATTATAAAGAAGAGCTTTATTTGGTCCAATAGAATGTATAAGAGTGACCAAAACTATATTTAATGACGTTTCTCCATCAAATGTTGATAAGTGGACCTTTCGTGAAAATTAGAGTATATAAGCCTAAAATTGAATTCTTTTCGTATTTTAAACCTTTATCCTTTATTAGATAAATGTAAAAACATTTAACAAACATATATAATCATATTTTAGTTATTTCTATCCATTCCCTCCAGTAAAACAGCTACGTGTTAACAATCATTTAAAATAATATTATTTTATTACTAGTGTGCAACATACGATTTCAAAGAAACTCTTTGTTGTGTATCGGGTATGCTATCGAACATAGAAACCCCTTTAAAGTAAAATTAATATTAAATTCACAAATATTAATAAATATGAAAATGTATTATTCTTTATTTAACTGGAATGTTACATCCTTCCCCCCTTTTGGGAATTGCATCCTCACAATTTTATTCACTTATCAAAATAAGTGGGGGTATTTATCCCTCACAGCATTTTCAGATTCCCACGTTGCCTCTTCAACCATATCGTTTTCCCACAAAACCTTTACATGGTGAATTACCTTATTTCACAATAATTTCTCTCTTCGGTCAAGAATCTAGACTGGTTGTTCATCATAATAGAGATTCTCTTCCAACTGAACTACCTTTGGGAACAAAACATGAGATGGATCTGACATACACTTTCTCAACATCGAAACATGAAAAACATTGTGTACATGAGATAAACTCGGAGGTAAAGCCACCTGGTATGCAACTTATCCAACTCTCTCTAGAATATCATATGGTCCAATGAACCTTGGACTAAGCTTTCCTTTCTTACCAAATCGCATCACACTCTTCCATGGTGAGACTTTGAGAAAAACATGATCACCTACCTCAAAAGATAGATCCTTCCTCCTGTTATCTGCATAACTTTTCTATCTGCTCTGATCAGTTTTCATGTGTTCCTGAATCAACTGACCTTTTTCTGCCATCTCTTCTACCAATTCTGGTCCCATCAGCTTCTTTTCACCCACTTCATCCCAAAATGTTGGGGTTCAACACTGCTTCCCATATAATGCCTCAAATGGTGCCATCTGTATACTGGAATGAAAACTGTTATTATAAGAAAACTCAACCAAAGAAATATGTTGGTCCCAACTTCCCTAATAATCCATCGAACAAGCTCGTAGCATATCCTCCAAGGTCTAAATTGTTCGTTCTGACTGCCCATCTGATTGCAGATGAAAAGCTGTACTAAAATTTAATTCAGTACCCAACGACTTCTGAAGACCTTTCCAAAAGTTAGAAGTAAACCTAGGATCACGGTTAGATACAATGGAGAGAGGAAATCCATGTAACCTGACTATCTCTTTAAGATACAAACGGGAAAGTTGATCTAGGAAAAAATTATCTCGTATAGGAAGAAAATGAGCAGATTTAGTCAAGCGATCAACAATAACCCATATTGCATTATTACCTCGAGATGTCTTCGATAATCCCACAACAAAGTCCATGGATATATTCTCCCATTTCCACTCTGGCACTGGTAGAGGCTGAAGCATCCCTTTTGGTAACTGCTGCTCTGCTTTAAACTGCTGACAAATCAAACACTTCACAGTAAAATCAGCAATATCTCTTTTCATTCCATCCCACCAGTAATACTTCTGCAGATCTCTGTACATCTTAGTACTGCCAAGATTAACTAGAAACGGAGAACTATGAGCTTCACATAACAACTCTCTCTTCAAGTGTGAATCATAAGGAACACACAATCTCTTCCCAAATCTTAAAACACAATCACTATCAATGATGAATTCATGAAACTTACCTTTCTGAAACAGCTCTACCTTTTTCTGCAACTCACTGTCTTGCTTCTGTGCTTGCTTGATTCTGTCTGATAGAGAAGATTTCACTGATACCTGAAACAAAACAGAAGGACATCCTGCACCAACAACTTCAATGACAAAGTTCATCAAATCCTTAACCAAACGATCAAGTTCCAAACACAACATCGTTAATAAAGAATTAATTTTTCGAATCAAAGCATCAACATCTTTATTGGCTTTTCCCGGATGGTAGTGAATTGTACAATCATAATCCTTGATTAATTCCATCCATCTCCTCTATCTCATGTTCAATTCTTTCTGAGTGAATATATACTTTATATTTTTTGTGATCAGTATATATTTCACACTTTACTCCATAGAAATGATGCCTCCAAATTTTTAAAGCAAAAAACAACAGCAGCTAATTCCAAATCATGTTTAGGGTAATTTACCTCATGAGTTTTCAAATGACGTGAAGCATATGCAATAACCTGATCATTCTGCATAAGGACACAACCAAGTCCCTTCAACGAAGCATCACTGTATATAACAAACTCACCACTCCTGGAAGGAAGTGCCAAAACTGGAGCCTTCACCAATCTTCTTTTCAACTCCTGAAAAAAAACATCACATTTTTTTGTCCAGATCAACTTAACACCCTTCCGAGTTAGATTAGTCATTGGACTAGATAACTGTGAAAAAATTTCAACAAACCTTCGGTAGTAACCTGCCAATCCAAGGATACTACGGATCTCGTTTACATTTGTGGGTCTCAGCTAATCCTCAATAACTTTTGTTTTAGCAGGATCAACAGTTATGCCATCTTTTCAAACAATGTGACCCAGGAAAGAAATTTTTTGTAAGCAAAACTCACACATGATGAATTTTCCATATAGTTTCTTTTCTTTTAAGGTTTGCAAGATAACCCTTAAATGACTTTCATTCTCCTCTTTACTTTTAGAAAACACCAAAATATCATCGATGAAAACAACCACAAACTTATCCAAGAACTCATGGGAAATTCTATTTCTAAGGTCCATGAATACAGCAGGTGCATTAGTTAACCCAAAAGGCATAACTACAAATTCATAATGGCCATATCTAGTACGGAATGAAGCCTCCAGAACGTCTGATTCTTTTACTTTCAACTGATGGTACCCCAACCTCAAGTCAATCTTTGAAAAATACTGAGCTCCCTGGAGCTGATCAAACAAATCATCGATATGAAGCAAAGGATACTTGTTCTTCACAGTAATATTATTCAAGGTTCTATAATCAATGCAAATTCTCATTGAGCCTTCTTTCTTTTTAACAAACAAGACAAGATCACCCCATGGTGATGTGCTAGGTCAAATGAAACATTTATCTAATATATCCTATAATTGTTACTTTAACTCTAAAAGTTCAACTTGAGCCATTTGATAAGGGGGTTTTAAAATTGGATTAGAATCAGGAACTAATTCAACAGTAAATTTAACATCCCGATCATGAATAATACCAGGAAACTCATCAGAAAAAACATCATGATACTCATTTACCACTGGAACATCATTAATCTGAACAGTTCCTTTATTTTCAACAATATGTGAAATGTAACATTCATTTCCTTATTTTACTAGTTTCTTGGGATCTTGATATGTTATCAACAGTAAGGGTCCATTATTGTACACAAACTGAAAGTCTTTCTGAAAAGAAACTACTTTTAGATCTACAGTCAATCTTAGCATGATAAATAGAAAGCCAATCCATTCCCAAAATAACATCAAACTCTACTAGAGGAAAAAAATAAGGTTTGCTGGTAGATTCATTCCACACACAAGGATAGGAAGGTTCTTATAATTCCTTTTTATCTCAAAGCTCCCTCTTGGTGTTTTTACCATATGTTCAGGGTTCATATCTTGAGATGGAATTTCCAATTTACTAGATAACTTCTCAGAAATGAAAGAATGTGTAGACCCTGAATCAAACAACACATTGGCATAATCTGAACAAACAAACAGTGTACCTGATACTACTTAATTCGATGTCCCAACATCTGCTGAAGTTGTTGCAAATGATTTCACCACCCCTTTCTGCTTGTAGTCTGGATGGTTTCACACAGTTGATTTCTTCGTTAGACACTCATTTTCATAATAACCCATTTCATTACACTTAAAAAATCTTACCGCTGGCTTTTCATTTCCTTCTTGATCATCTTCCTTACAATTACGAGCAATATGACCAGACTTACCACACTGAAAGCCCTTACCAGACTTGGATAAACATTCTCCAGGATGAATTTTACCACACTTCTCACATGATGGATATTTTGTTTTCTTACATCCTTGCTTCTTTGATGAATTCATCCCCTTTGCCTTCCAACTGGACCACTTATTCCACTATTTTTCATAGAACAGATGATCATCGGCAAACTCCATTTCCACCTTCTACGCGCATCGAACAAGTTTTTCATAACTTTTGAACTCACGAGAAGCTAAATCCCTTCAATACTTTGGCTTTAACCCTGAGTAAAAACGATTTATTTTACTATCAAGATCTCGTATGAAGTTTGGAGCATACCTTGCCAATCGAGTGAACTTTGCTTCATAAGCAGCCACATAATCATCCTCCTGCCTCAATTCTAGGAATTGTTTTTCCATCCTAAGAAAAACCACCTTAGGAAAATATTTCTCAAGAAACATACCTTTGAATTCGTCCCAGTGAAGATCCTCAATATCATCACTATCACTGATATTTTATACCATCGACCACCACTGATCAGCTTCACCTTCAAAACGGTAAACAACCAGACTAACCTTTTGATGTTCTAAACACCCCATGACATCAAAAATATTCTCCAGTGCTTTAATCACCCATTCAGCTTGTACGGGGTTAGATGATCCTCTGAATGATGGGGGATGTTTCCTCATGAAATGTTCCACCACTGACATGTTCCTCTGTGGTTGATTTGGATGGTCTCGTGCATGGATACCACCACCATTTATAGCCTGAGTCAACTGTGCAATCACATCAACAAACTGTTTAGTTCCAATTCCGACCATCTCAGGTTGCTGATTTGGAAGGTTGTCTTCCTCCTGATGTCATCCCAATATAACTTCTTTGTTTCCTCTGCGGAAAACCATTCTGAACACATAAATATCTTATGCTAAGCAACATGGTAATCTTTAAATGCTATACCATTTTATTCATACAATAAATTAACTTATAATTTAACAATTTTCTAACTCCTATTGTTGTCTAAACTGACCTCTGATACCAACTATAAGGCCCCGACCATAAACCTTACTTAATATTGAATTATATGAATAATTCACATTGAAGATCTTTTCAGGTTTAGAGTTTTAGAGAATTAGGACATAACTATTATATCTCAAAAGATTACAAAGTAGACACTTCTACTATGTTTCCATAAAATAATAACTCTTACAACGAAACATGTCTAGTTCCATGTTTTAGATAGCCTGACTTTCCCTTGATCCAATCCTTGACCCTAATCCACATTAATTCCTGTGAAAAACATTTCAAAAAAAACTTGGGGTGAGCATAAAAAGCTCAGTAAGGGATACACAATGAATGAAAACTATTAGTTTTTCAAACATCAAGTAAACCACATATACTTTATCAAAGTAATACCTTCACCTTCATGAAGTAGTAAAAACTCTGCACTGAAAAAAAATATCATTACTTACCCTTTGGTAACCAAAGGATTACCATAAAACCCATATAAAGAACACATAACATATAAAGGTAACTTGGGACATTAACATACTTAAGTGGAATAACCATACGATCGACTTCCACCCATATCTCTTAATGGAATAGCCATACGGCCAACTTTCATACATATTTAATGGAATATCCATACGGCCGACTTCCATACTTAATGCATTGGAGGGTATAACGTAACCACCCATCTTGGTATTCATGGAACCACCCGTCATATGGTTTATCACGTAACCACCCATCAAATGTCCAAGTACCATTATAAAAATCATAAGACATAAAACAAATATAATGGAAAGAAAAAATTTCCACACTTTGATCACAATATATCACTTAAATATATTGACATAAAAAATCTATTATAAAAACCATGTTCAATACCAAAATACATAAAAGATTATATGGTATTTATTTTATTTAAAAAAAACATTACGGCTTGTTGAGGAAGATAAAGACCAAATAATACTCACGGTGGCAGAAAAGGTCGTTGTCACCGCATACGTTAAAAAACATTCCTTTTTGTCATTTTGTAAAACGCTTCATAGAAAAAGATTCCTTCTGTATAAAAGTAAAAGTCAAAGGGTCTTATACACTATATAAAAGAAAGTTGTGTATAAAAAGAAATATGCCTCAATGAAAGGAGATTGATACGAAGTCCCTTACCTCGTGTCCGACTTGACTCGATCGTTATTTAATGTACTGAATAATAAACTTGAGTTAATTTCTATTTGCTTAAGAACCTTTTTCGAGTTAATTATTCCTTTTATATCACTTATTTCCATGTTATAACCATATGTAATCATTTAAGTTAATAATATTTGTTTTGTCGATATTTGGTCCTTAAGTCGAAAGTGGACTTTCTTACAATTAAATGTTGTTCGTGTGGTCAAATGTTCATTAAATAAATAATGACATTCCTGATTTGGAAATCATATATATCATACATATCTAGTATATACATGTATTTATAATATCTCATAATCATTTAGAGGTATGAAATGAAATGCACTGTTCTTGGAGACGGTAAGCCGTACGTACGCATGAACACTACTTTCATTTCTATGTCATATTAATGGAATTAAAAATAAATGAGAGGTATGTATATTTCTAATCCAGAATTATATTAATCATTTATATGTAACATATATCATATATATCCATTATATACATGCATTTATAATATTACATAATCATTTAGAGGTAAGAAATGAAATGCACCGTTCATGGAGACGGTAAGTCGTACGTACGCATGAACGCTACTTTCATTTCTATTTCGTATTTTTTATGGAATGGAATCATAATGATATAAAGGTATATTATAATTCCAGTACAATACCATATATATTACCATTAATTAAATCCTTTATACATCCCACATATGGCATTAGCGAAATCAAATCACTTTGAGGTGGCGGTAGTCCGCACTTCCTTAAATAAAGATATCGCATTTACCCATAATGGAAACCATAAAGGTATGCCCAAAATGAAAAATACAGAAGTCTAAGGATAACATAAACATATTATATATCATATATAAATATAGTGACATCTTAATGACCACCATTGAAGGTGTTAGTAGAATATCGAACAATCATCATTTCGTGAGGCAGAAATTCGCCATCCACGGAAACAGTATGTTCTTTAACCATTAGATGTAGGTGCGTGTATGTGTAGCTCGAATACTTCTTATAACAACATCCTAGTATATGGAAGATACTAGAGTTATTACAAAATAAATGAATAAAAAGAGTTTAGGGGGTTGGAGAAGCAAAATAAAACAAAAGGACACAAGTGAAGACATTACCTTATAATCGGGTAACTCCCTTTGGTATGAGCTCAAAGGCTTTCTTGGGAAGACATATACCCAAAGTGAGGCTTCAAGGAGTTAGATATGGATGCGTAGAGACAAAATGAGCAGGGTTTGGTCGATCCAAAGGATTTGTAAGTGTGGGTAATGAGCTAGAGGTGGGGGCCTTTTATAAGTGGAGAGGAGGGGTACTCTTTAAATGTAAAGAAATCTTCCGTTATTTAAAAATGAGTTTCGGATTTAAAAGGTCCCACATTGATATAATTCTAGGATAAGGTGATAAGGGTTCTAAATATACCCATCCAATAGGTTTTGGACATGTGTGGGTCATAGAGTTTACATTATCTTTTCATTTTATTTAAATCCTTTATTAATGAGGTAATCACTGCATCATCATGATGTCATAAATAATTTAATATATTTAATGTCTAAAAATTATAAAAAAATATCATGATGTAGGAAATCTATTTATATTTCTAATGAATATTTATAGTAAAAAATATAACTTGTATAACCCCATGTAAATTTTTTTTTAGTAAAACATCTCATGTTTGTGTCATTTTTATTTTAACTTTAAATAAAAGGCATAAATGTCATTATCATACCCAAGTGGCTCCATAAGGTACCAAAAATAGACCCATGGGTTGTCTTGGTCGCCCATAACTCATAAAATATGGTTAGGACTTGTGTCAAGATATTTTCATTTTCTTATAATATCATTTTTACCTTAAATTACACTAATTACCTTTAATCGTGATTAATAAAACATAAAAGTTACTATTCACCAAAAAATTATTTTAATCCCATTGAACCACATTTCACATAATAATGAAAATAATTTACATTGGATTTTTGAGATTCGAAACACAGAAGTGGTAAAGTCTCATTTAAACGAAAAATCAAATTTTGTAACCACCACTTTGCGGTTTCACTATTCATCAAAAATTTATGTTTTTCACAAAAAAACCAAAACTTCACCCTTAGCTATATTTGATATTCCGAATTCAAAAATGATTTCTATTTTAAAAAATGAAAAACATATAAGTTGCATTAATTAATTTAATAATTAATTCCCGCTGTCAAAACAAATAGCATGTTTTTATGAAACAATAAGTATCAAAAGATTGACACTAGTTTAAGTCCAATTTCAAAGTGAAATTAATTCCAACGACCACTATTGGATTAAATGGTAAAAATATATTCTAATTGCACTTAAAAAACAATTAAAAATATAATCTAACCATCTTAATAAATTATATTAAAAAGTGGTTTTGAATTATAATACAACATTTTTCACTATTCATTAAAAAATGATCTTTATCGGAAAAATACCAAAAAATTACACAAAGTGAATTTTGATGTCCCAATTCTAAGGAAAAGTTTTATTTGGTCCAATAGAATGTATAAGAGTGACCAAAACTATATTTAATGACGGTTCACCATCAAATGTTGATAAGTGTACCTTTCATGAAAATTAGAGTATATAAGCCTAAAATTGAATTCTTTTCGTATTTTAAGCTTTTATCCTTTATTAGATAAATGTAAAAACATTTAACAAACATATATAATCATATTTTAGTTATTTCTATCCATTCCCGCTAGTACAACGGCTACGTGTTAACTAACATTTAAAATAATATTATTTTATTACTAGAGTGCAACGTAAGATTTCAAAGGAACTCTTTGTTGCGTATCGGGTACGCTATCGAACAGAGAAACCCCTTTAAAGTAAAATTAATATTTAATTCGCAAATATTAATAAATATGGAAATGTATTATTATTTATTTACCTGGGATGTTACAGGTAATAATTTGGGAAAAGTTAATATAGGGTCTAAATATTTCCATAATTTGGATTTGGAAATGTTTTCGGTCCTTTGGGATCATAAGATTAAATTTCAATCCCTTGTTAGACTTAATTTCAACATAATTTTGGTAATTTATTTTAATTAATTACAATAATATTGTTGGTAAAAAAATATTATGAAAATATTATAAAATAGAAATTAGTTTTATTCTAAATTTGGAAAAAAATTCTAAGTTGATTCTATATAATTGGGAGAAATTAATTTAAAATTAATCCCATGGACAAGATGATAATGGGGTGTTATAATGTAATATGAACAAAGGTCTGTTTTGTTATTATTCCCAATTTAAATGTTTAATTGATTCCAAATATGTAAATTAGATGAATTGATAACAATTTTATCTAATTAAACTTTTAAAACGAGTTTAAGTATAATATATCCTTATAAAGAAATAAAACAAAATATTAGTTTTGAATTATAGTTTAATATACATAATTCTTCATGAAAAATAGAAACCATACTGAAAAATACCAAAAAATTTATCCTTGCCTAATATTTATGTTTATATTCAAAACATTAATATTATTTTGAAATATTAAATATAATATATTTCTGAAAATTTTATTTAAAATGTGGTCTTTATTAAATGGTAGTCAAATTACATTTATAAAAAATAGGTTTTTAAGCATAAAATTAGGTTTGTTCTTATTTTACATCTATCAATTCCATTGGATGAATATAAAAAATATTTTTTTGAATTTCTAAAATATATATTACATTAATATAAAAAAATAATTTTATTTAATTTAATTTATTAATATTAATCACCTTTGAATGAATAAAACTAAAAATATATTCTTTATATTCAACTGGTTGTTATATATTCATTTCTAATTATTTTCTAAACTATGAATTCATATTAATTTTTTTTGGAAAAAATATATTTTTATAAGTTTTTCAATATTATTCAAAACTTATATAATAATTTATAGGTTATAACTATGAAATTTAAATAATTATAACTATAAAAATGTTGTTTTGTAGAAACTCGGTGTTGGGTGTAAAGTATGTCAAACCGATGGTACATGAAGTGTAATCTAATTTGGTGTTTCATGTAGTGCATTATTGCATAGATGTAGAATTTAAAAAAAGTTCAGTCCTAGTATTTTCTTATAAAAAGATTTATATTTAGTGTTGCGTGGAAAAAAAATATCATATATATTAAATTATTTTAAAAAAAATTCCCAATATCATAGGGTGTTATAATCTGCCACCAAAAAATAAATTTAACCCTAAAATTTAATGTATGTTATTTAGGTGTTAATACATGAATGGTAATTTTATATAAACCACATCATTAAAATTAGTAATTAAAATTATTTTAAAAAATATTAACATGAACCATAACGGTTACCCAACAAAACACATAACTAGCTTTTGACATAGGAGAACATATGTGGTAATTGAAGACATGTATATGGAAGATGAAAATGACCACCAAGTTTTGATGGAGATTAATATATGACATAGTAAAGAGAAATATTGAAATTAGAAATCCATAAGTCTATTATGGTCTAATGGACCATTCGATTCGTCGGAAATGAAGGTAGAATGATAACATTTTTTCCAAGATCCTTGTTCTAAATGTTAAAGAAATTTCATGAAAATATTTACTTACATGATTTTAGAACAACGTCACCCCCTATTATGACTTGATAAATATCAAATTCAACTATTATTCTATGAAATAAAGTTGATTTTGTCACCCCTGAATCATTAAGAAGTCTTGATATCAATAAATAGAATGATGTTTCATTCCATCCGTATGTATCACAATAGTGATGTTATAACATGTTATTATATGTGAATAAATCCGTATATAGAGAGGTAATAAATTATTTTTCAAACCAAATAAGAAGTGTGACATATAACATTGCATAGATTTTAGTAATATAACCATTATCCATAATGGATGTCCATAACATTAGAAATAATGTCACAAAATTTATCAAAAATATATTAGAATTGATCACCTATATATCACAATGTAGCTATTGGTTGTCACGTTCAAAAAATGTGAATACCATTATTTTATATTATATTTAAACATGGTAATAATTTAAACTACCTTAATTATTTTTTGAAAACATTCATGCATCCTTATTATAAATATTACTGGATACATTCCATAAATCTAAGAAGCATTAAACATTATAAAATAATTTTTCAATAAATATTGTATTCGTCCTGAGGTAATAAAAAACATTCAACTTACCTATTCATATCTAAAATACGTTTATCCGAACATAATTTCTAAACATCATCAATAAATTAAAGGATGCATTCTATTTATCAAAATATCGCCTTTCATGATATCAAAATTCGTGTAACAACCCATACATTTATTAATGAAAATTCTTCGTGATCTAATTAAATGTGTTATTACGTTAAATGGTTATGTGAAACATATGTACATCCATTGTTTTTATTTATTTTGATTTTGAAATTATTTTAATAATTATTACCATTTCTAATATAGTCATCGAACAATGATCAAAAAATTAGTATAAATATAAGGCTTTAACAAATCCAATTTGCTTAGAAAAATGATGCAATGGCCTCATCTAGTAGAATTGCTCCATACAAAGCACATTTTTCAGAGCTTGGAAAGGAGGTGGTGTCAATAAGTTTCACTATTGACCAATCCCATTCTGAGCATCAAAACATTAACATTGAAAAGAACAACCTATTGGAGAAGGGGATGTAAATAGAGATTACCACCTAAGCAATGTAATCTGATCCATCTCAAGAGTCTATCACAAACGTACACCTTACCCTTAGGTCTTACATGGGTTTTATATGAAGTTATTTAACAAGACCCTAGCATGATGATTATGTGAATTACATTTGATTATAATGATGAATATTCATTCATTTTATTATTATAACTTTGTAAATGGTTTTTAATGTAAAAGTGGTTTTTTTAGTCAACATTCAATTAAGAAATCTATTTGGATTAATTAATGTATTTGTTAATTAAATAATAATACATTAAACTACTATTACTAAATCAATTTTTATAAAATATAAATTATCGTAAAATTTTAATTAATACAATTGTTATTTCTATTATGGTTTGAAAACTGTTTTTTTTTTCAAAACCCAAGATTTTTCGAAAAATGTCAGTTTTTATATTTAAGGAAAAATTCACATAATTATAAAATTATTTAAATAAAATTTATCTCATATTTTTATTTAGGATATACAAATTATCTAACAGAGAATTTTTCATAATTTTATTAGACTGTAAAACTTTTGGTAAAAAATTAAATATCATATAAATATACATTATGTTTTCTAACATCATAATAACCTAATAGTGATGTAATAATATAATATAAAATGGTTTTTGACCAATATATTATTTACATTTAATATAACGTGATTTTATAATTTTATATTGCCTTAGTGTACCCTCCAAGACTTATAAAATATTTTATCATTTTAAAATTATTTCCATGAGAGCGTGGCACACCTCCAATAAGCAAGCCAAATATTTTATGAAGTTTGGCCATATTTTATATAAAATAATATTTTACAATACCCTTTGTAAAAAAACATGGTAAAAATAATGGTTTTCTTTTTGGTTTTAAATATTTAATTATATAGATTCCAAAACCTATGTTTGTTAAATATTAAATAATTCCCTTCTCTTTTCCTATATAAACACACCCAATATCCCACATCACTAAACTAAAAACATTTTTATCTCGACAAACATATGCCCTACTATTTATATAAACCACCCAAGGCTCCCCAATCTGCCTATATGCCTCTCTCAATCCTCTCCCAAGCCCGTGGGATCACAATTCCAAGTAAGAAATCCCCACATTCCTTCATTCCTTATTTATGACCATGTTTCCTTATAATGTAATTACCCCTTTATATTAAATTATAAATGTCATGTTATGATTTATAACCTCTCATATACTTACCCTCATATGTTTTAATGATAAAACCCCCTTTTTCTAACATTAATTCCTCTCATTAATAAATTTTACCATGCCAAAATTACGTAAGGGATTTCTTCCTTTCTCAATTTAGTCCAAATTTTATTACATTGTTATACCGATTTTTTTTTAATTAAATAGATGGGGTATGAATTTTAACATCCCCTATACTAACCTCATTATTTTTAAATGATGAGAGACCCATTTCTCTCTCATTAGTTCCTCTCATGTATACCCTTTACCATTCCAAAATCCCGTAAGAAATTTCTCCCTTCTCATTTACATTCATGAAATTATTTTATTTTGTGAATCTAAATTCCATTAAATCTGATGGGATATTTTGATCCATGACCCCATTATGGTCCATTTCACGTAAAAACGATGATATACATGCTTCTCTTTCATCAACCCATTTTATGATTTCTATTTGGCGTCATTATGCTGCCGAACATACAAAAAAATTTCCCAAGACAAATTCATCATGTAAGTGAATTCCATAACAATTTATCTATCAAGGGTATTCAACTTTATTCAAAATTACATGTTGATTGAGGACATACTTATATGTAACCCACATATCTTATTATTGGAATATATTTTCTTGTTTAATGAAGCCATATTGCATGATCTGTGTGGCATAACTATGCATGAAATTAAATGATTAATAAGGATGTGTCGTAATAGTGCTCCAATGCAATAGGTAAAGATTGGTATCCTGATAAGTCAAGTGAAATGAGGTTTTAATTATAAAAATTCTAGTAAAATGAGGGTTTAATCATTCTAATTAATGTTCAATCAGGGTTTACTCATACTCTATGTGCAATGATCCTTGGTTCATGCTAATATCTTGTTAAAGGTTGTTTCCACATTTCCATTTTATGATAATAATTCTATATCATTACTTTATATTCTAATTTGTTATGTAATGTTCATAATCTCCCAAGACAGTGGACCTCTTGATACTCAGAGTTGTCTTCAGTGCATGTTTATGCTAGAAATCATGTTTATGTGTGTAATAAAGAGAAGGGTTGTAATAGTTGGAATCATATGACATGTTTAGTTATTTTTGGGATTAGGATTAGAAAAACCTCGTGAAAGCCATAGAGATAAAGATATGTATAAATAGAACTTTTAAAAATATTAATGAGTATAGTGTAAGTGGTTTATTAATAAAATACATCACTGTCTCAATATGAACAAGTAGAGGCGGCTCTGGCATAGATGTATCTTGGGGTAAATCCCGAAAACACTGCTTTGAACTAGACTAAAAAATGAACTGATTCAAGACAACATGACTTGCTGCACTCATGTTTACGACACCCTCAAGGGTCATTATTTAGTAAATTCACATGCTTACTTTGAACCATTATTAAGGGAATAAACCCCACCTAAAAATATATTTGTGGGAGTAGATCATGGATAATAATGAGTGAAACTTATAGACTCATAAATAAAGGAAATAAATTTAATTTATAGGTTATCTCTTTTTTTCATTGTATTCTCTTTTATTTATTACCCCTAGAATTCCTTTTATTCCAGCCAATGGCTGGTAAACGGGGGACTCGGGCCAAAAAATGATACAAAGATCAATGTGACGACACTTCTAATGAGATTATCTATCCTGTGGGAGTGGGAATTAAAAACTATGTATTGATAGTTCCTCAGATAACTAAGGGTTTGAATAGAAACACGGTTCAATAGGATCTTTCAACCCGCCCTAAGAATGAACAAGTTTCAATCGAGAGATTTATGAGAAAAAGTCAGTATACTTTTAAGGGATTATATGATCCCTCAATTACTGAAAAATGGATCAAATCCATTGAAAAAATATTATCTATACATCATTGTTGTGAACAAGATAAGGTACTTTTGGATTCTTATCGTATAGAGGGTGAACGTAATTAAAGGTGGACACTGATATAAAATATGAATCTTGAGGTAGAAATTGAGGTATTAGAATGAAAGGATTTCCAAAAAATGTTTTTCAATAAATTTGTTCCTCACACCCTCCAACTGAAGATGAAATTGGACATCCTTTCCTTTAGAAAAAAAATAACGAATACATAGGAGTGTCTGAGGAAAACATCACAAGTCTTTCATGATATGCCTTTGGCTTTATTATAACCCATGAATGCAAGGTTGAACACTTCTTTGGTGGGATAAAACCTATCTTATAGACATCCATATGGATCTGTGACTTCGAGAGCTATGAAGAATTTTTATGATGTTCCCTCATAGTTGAAATGGAGATCAGTGAATCTCAGGGGTATCATGGGGATATGAAACATAAGATGGAAATTAATTATGGTGGTCTGATCAATAAATCAAATGGTGAAATGAAATTTTACCACCCACTTTCCAAATTTATGCAAAGAAGAATCCCAGTAATTGACTGAAGTGGATGATAAAATTCATTCGGTGTTGAAGATAAGGTTAACTAGATATTAACTACCGAAAAGAAAAACCCACTATTGCGACAGAGAAGAGGAATGCTCTATCAGACACTCTACATATTGTTAATTTTCTGAACTACAAATTACCAGGGTACATTGTATACTAGTTCCCTAATCCATATATTTTCGATGTCAACAAAACAAATCCTTGGAAGTAGGGGAAATATTTTTCCATCACTACAAATGAAGTGATCCACACCAAAAAAGTGGTGATAGGTATGATATTTATTCATTCATGAATATAGACCATTCTCTTTTTTATTCATGTTCTACATGTTTTTCAATCCCTAATGTTTAGTAGAACAATCCAAACATAACCACAAATCATGGAAATAGAGATTTTAGTGAGAATAGAAAATGGGGTAATCATTGAAACCCTTGAATATAAAACATCCCCTATCACAATTTCTGAATTAAACATCCTGGTGAACCTTTTCATACTCACTCTGGAGGTATTTTATGAGATTATGGGCATGGATTGACTTTACCTATATAGTTCCCACATTAATTTCCATGAGAGGGAAATAACTCTCTATATCGCGAATCATCCAACGATTCTGTACATGTGCATGAAAGAGGATGAATATTATTTTGCACCATATTTTCAAGTGTGGATATTGATTCCCTATGAGCATGCGTATCATTCTCAAGTTATTGAGTCTAATAATAAAACCATCCTAGTGACATGCGTATTGTGTGGTAATTCACCAAAGTGTTTCCCGGGGACTTGCATGGTCTTCCTTCTATAAGAGATGTTGAATTCATGATTGATATTATAGTTGAGGCTTTGACAATATCACTAACTCCATATGGAATGGCTATTGTGAAGTTTTAGGAGCTAATTAAACAACTATAGGAGAATATGGATAAAGGGTTTATACACCCATGTGATTCACCATGGGGTGCACCTTTCCTATACGTCAAGGAGAAGTATGGGTCAATGTATCTTTCTATTGATTAATATGAGATCAAAAAAATACCAAAAAATCTCATGAATCCTATAAAATGTATTTATTATTTGTTTTATCAGCTACGTTGAGAACAATAATTCTCTAAGGTGGAGTTTCGGTTGGGATATTACCAAGTATGGGTGAAGAAGGAGGATATCCCCAAGACTGTTTTTCGTACAATGTATAAGAACTATTAATTCATAGTAATGACTTTCAGACTCACTAAATCTCCAGAAAAATTCACAGACATGATGAATAGGGTCTTTATAAATTATGTTGACAAATTTGTTGTAGTCTTTATAGATGATATTCGAATATACTCCAAAACCTAGGAGGAGCAAGAAAAGAATATGAGAACTATACTAGAGACCTCGATAAAGGATAATATCTATGAAAAGTACATAAAGTGTGAGTTTTTGTTGATGTAAGTATCATTCTTGGGTAATATCATTAAAATTAATGGGATATCAATGGATCCCTCCAAGATAGCTGCATTTGGGGGATGGCCACAACCAACTTTGGTGATGAATATTCCTATCATCTTAGGGTTATCTAAATATTATATCTGATATTTGAGAAATTTATCATGATTTTAAAACCATATTACCAAGCTATCCCATAAGGGATTCATATTTTTTTGGAGTTATTATGGAAAATATGGCTACATGTAGTTGAAAAGGAGGCTTATAATTGTGCCCATGCTCACACTAACCACAAGTGAAGAACTTTTTATGGTATTAATGGATGCATTGATGAAGGGATTGGACAGTGTGTTGATGAAAAATGAAAAATTCATCGCCTATGATTCAAAGAAATTGATTTTTAATGAGAAAAACTATCCAAAATAGGAACTGGAGTTGGATATAATAATCTTCTATTTGAAAATATGGCTGCATTACCTATTTTGGTGGAAATTTAAATAATATACATATCACAAAACTCTATAGTTTATATTAACACATAAAGAGTTTAACATGTGACAATGAAGATTGTTAGAGCTGATAAATGAATATTCTTTATCAATCTATTAACACCTTTGGAAAGTGAACAAGGTGGTAAAAGATATAAGTAGAAAGGACCTTGAGACTTTGTCATTGATGTTAATTGAAAATGATCCAGTCTTTTTCAATTTAATGAATATGGGAATGAGAATCATAAATAATGTATCATCATCAATACTTTCAAAAATTATTTCCCAACAATCTATTTTAGAAACGTTAATAAATTCTACACATGATGATGTGGAAATATAGAAGAAAGTGGAAACTATCATTAAAGGAAAATCCACAGAGATCATTGTTAATGAAGAAGGTAATGTGAGAGTTGGGATAAGACAATACGTTCCATACTATCTGTAGCTAAAGAATGAAATTTTTTATAATTCACATAGTTAAAATTTCACTATTCACGCAGGAAAAAAATAGATGTGTCGAGATCTACGATATCATTATTGATGGTATAACATGATGAATGAGATTTCTCATTATATATCAAAGTATGTAGTATGTCAACAAGTTAAGGATGAGAGGTGGAAGTCTAAGGGGATGATGAAAACCATTACCCATACCAAAATGGAAATGGGAGAACATCACCATGGGCTTTTTCACCAGAAATCCGAAGGTATACAAAGGAAATAGTGCAATCTTGGTTGTTGTTGATCATCTTACAATGACTGCACAATTCCTTTCAATTCTAGAGGATTTCATATTAGATCAACTAGCATGGATATATATTAGAGATGTTGAAAGGATTCATGGATTACCACAATCTATTGTATCGAATTATTATCCAAGATTCACCACTATGTTTTGGATGATTCTTCAAGATGCTCTAAAAACTGAGATAAACATCAGTACAACTTATCATCCTCAAACTGATGGCCAATCATTGTTGAATTTCCAAACACTTGAGGAAATGTTGAGATCTTTCTGAATGGACTTCCAAGTAATATAGGATAAACATATTTCTCAGGTTGAGTTATATTATAATAAATGTTTTCACTAATGAATCCAAATTTATACTTATAAAGGCTTTTATGGGAAGAGGTGCAGAATAATGACATGTTGGGATAAAATTGGGGAGCGAAAACTCTTTGGTCCAGAAATGGTCGATGGAATGGTAGAGATTGTTTAGACCATCCAGAAGCATATTAAAGCTACTCAGTGTTAAGAAATGTGCAATGATGATAATCGTCGATGAGACCTAGATTTGATGTTGGGGAAATTGTATTTCACCTCATATATCAGTGGATGAGAGTTTTGAGATTTTGGAAGAATGGAAAGCTTAGTCAAAAGTACATAACCCCTCATGATATCCTTGATCGCTTTGGATCAGTGTATTATAGACTAGAAATCCCAATGAACTTATCTCAAGTACATGGTGTATTCCATGTATCACTCTTGAGGATGTACATAGATAACCCATCAAATGTACTCAATCCAGAGGTGGTACAATTAGATAATGACCTCTCTTATGAAGAGATGTCTGTGATGATAATAGATTGTATGGAAGTTGTTCTATGAAATAAGCTAATTCCCCTCATAAATTTGTTGTGGAGAAACCAAATGTTTTTAGAATCAATGTGGGAGTTAGAGGAGGTGATTAAATAGAGTTACATTCATCAATTTTAGTGTGGGAAAAATAAATTTTATGGGTGAAATTTTATAAACGGGGAAGATTGTAATGACCAAAGATTTTATTAATGAATATTCCTCTTGATATAATTAAATGTGATATTATTTAAATCAATTTTTAAATACACATTCACTTCCTTGATTTTAGGTTTTTGTAATTTAAAATACTATTATGAATTTTTATGATTTCTAATATTTCCATTGAATAGTGATCATATTATTACTATAACAATATAGATTTAAAATATCTAATTTTCTGAGAAAATGGAAGAAACAACCACATCCAGTAGTATTTCTCCATACGAAGCTATTTATGAGAGCTCAGAAATGAGGTTGTGTCACTAGTCTTTTCTCTTTACCAAGCCCATGTCGACCTTCAACACATTTATCTTAAGCGGAATCACCTATGGGAGAAGTGTAATTTAATAGAGATTACCACCTAAGAAATGTTATCTGAGCCACCCCAAGAGTCTATCTCCATCACACAACATTACATTAGATAATATAAGGGTGTTAAAAGGGGTAATGTAACAAGACCCTAGAACTATTATTATGTCCACTAGTTTTTTATAAAATAATTTATATGCGTTAATTTTTTTATTTTTCAATTGTAAATGGTTTATAAAGAAAAAATTGTATTTTTAGTTAATATTCAATTAAGAAATACATTTTGATAAATTAATGGATTTTTGAGTTAAATAATATTTTAATAATATATTATTACTAATTAATGTTTTATTATAATGAAATGATAATATAATTTTTATGAATTCAATTGTACACTTTATTAATGTTAGAAATAAGTTTTTTTCAAAACCAATGAATTTTCAATAAATGTAGATTTTTATTTTAAATGAAAAACATATATTATTTAGAAAATTATTTAGATAAATGAATATCATTTTTGGATTTATGATTTCACAATTATCTAACACAGAATATTTCACAATTTTCCGATACAGTCGAATTTTTGAGAAAAAATTAAATAACGTTTAAATATATAATGTGTTTTATGGAATCATAATGACTTAATAGCAATGTATTAACATTAAATAAAAGGTATGATCATCAAATATATGTCTAAACATTAAAATATTGTTATTTTAGTTTTGGTTTATTAATTTTTTGGTTCCTTATTTTACTCTCTAAGAATTATAAAATATTTTATCATTTTAAAATGATTTCCTTGAGAGTGTGACTCACCTCCACATAAGAAAGCCTAATATTTTAAGATGTTAGGACATTGGTTATATAATATAATGATATCCACTCCTCTTTGGAAAAAAACAAGGGAAAAAATCATGGGTTGGTTTGTGGTTTTAAAATTTTAATTATATAGATTCCAAAACCTATGTTTGTGAAATATTAATGAATTCCCCTCTCATTTACAATTTAAACCACACAATAAACCAATTATCTTCACTAAAAACCTTTTGAACATGACCAACCTCTTCATTATTCTCTATATAATCCTCCTATGATTCTTTAACCTCCCTAGAAGCCTCTCTCAGAGTCTCCCAATCCTTTGGGATCAAACTTCTAAGAATGGGATCCCCACTTTCCTTCCATCATTATTTATGTCATAGTTTTCTTATATTATTATTACCATTTTATTTTCTTTTAAAAATGTTGGGGTGTTATTTCTCAAATCCCATATTCTTACCTCTTAAGTTTATAATGACTAGGGACCCATTTAATTCACATTAATCCCTCCCATGTATACCTGTTACCATGCTGAAATATTTTAAGGGATTTATTCCTTTCTAATTGTTGTCCAAATTTAATTATGTTGTTATAGAAATTTATTTACAATTAAAAACATTGGGGTATGATTTATTGCTTCCACCATACTACCCTACATATTTTTTAATTATAATATATCCATTAATCTCTCATTAATGTCTCCCATGATCACTTGTTACCTTGTCGAAATTCCGCAATGAATTTCTCTCTTATCATCTACATTAATACAATTATTTTATATTATGCATGTGAATTCCATTACATATGTTGGGATATACTATTCCATGACCCCATTACTTCCCATTTAATGTATAAATAATGATATCCCCCTTTCCCTCTCATAAACCCAATTTACAGTTTCTATTTGGCGTCGTTATGCCACCAATGTTACACCAAAATTTCCCTTTCCAATAACATCAGGCAACTGAATACCATGCCTATTTCAAAGTCAAGGGTATTCATGTTTATTCACATTTAAATGTTTATTTATAACTTATATTTATGTATTCCACATCCCTTATTAATGAATAAATTATTATCTTTAATGAATCCATGTTGTATGATCGATGAGGAACAATTATGCAAGAAATGATATGATTAAGAAGGGTGTGCCATGATAGAGCGACAATGCATTGGGTAATGATTAGTATCCTGGTATGTCATGTTAAATGAGGGATACTCATACTTATTCAAGTAAAATACCGGTTTAATCATTGTAATTCAAGTTAAATGATGGTTTACTCATGCTCTATGTGCAATGAGCCTTGGCTCATGAATATATCATGTTAAATGTTGTTTGCACATTTCAATGTTATGAAAATCAGGCTATATCATGCCTTTATGTTCATGTTTCAATTTTGATCCATTGATATTCATATATGAAAACATGTAATATAGTATTCATGTTATTCCCTGTTTACTGCCTTACTGGGCATTATAACTCATCATTTTCTTATGCATGCCGTCAGGTTATCCCCTGCAATACTAGGTACGAAGGAATGATGTGGTCATGTTAATGATGTTTTCAATAAAGATGTCATGTTTTATATTCTATGTTGTCATGTAATGTTCCTAATTTTTCGATACACTTGACCTTTCGGTCCTCAGACATGCCTTAAGTGAATGTTTATGTAATAAATCTTGATTATTGTGTAATAAAGAGAAGGGTGTTTATATTTCTAGTCTGTCAAAACCATTCAACGTATTCATATAAATCCATTAAAAATTTATAAACTAAATTAATACTTATATATTTATCCTTTGTTTATTTTTAAACATATATAAAAATTTATCATTTGACCTCATACTCAATCCATTAATAAGGCTACCTCATATTATTACATAATACACCATTTCCCTTCACATTTATTATTTATTCTCATCATCATATAAAATATAACTATTACTCATACCACATTTCTTATTATATTCTTAATTCTTACACTTGTTGCGTTCATTTTCATAATATTTATTCATTCCACATTTAATTCATTTATCCTTCAATGAAGACATTGGGAGGCCAATATGACCAACCATTTTGTTAACATAAGTCTTCATATTTACTTTCCAGTCACTTGATTTGTGCCCTTCTATTCCATAGTTAAACAATATTCTTGTTCCCCTCAAACATTATCCTTGGTGATTATTTCAACACTCTTGAAATGTAGGAATATAAATCATCATTCCTTTGAGATCCCTATCACCCAAACTATGAGTGAAATCATTCTTTATCTTCTTTAGAGAGACCGAGAGTTTGTTAAGGTTAAAATTATAAATCATGTTATGTGAAAACAGATTAGGTTTGATCACAACATCTGTTACTCTTGTAATTATTCCATTTAGCATCTCATCTGCAACATGTCTGACACTTTCAATGTTTGCTCAGTTTTTTCTAGTTCCTTCCATTGACTAAAACCAGAAAGCGTAGTGTGAGAAAGACATATCTTCTTATTAATAAACATATTCATGAAAAAATAATTAAATATAACATATTAAAATCATTACACCGTACATAATATATGAAAACCTAGGTTAATCATAGTTTATTCATGGACAACATATTTTTAAATGCTTCATGATTGTTTGTGAAGAGTTCATGAATTCCCAAATCATATCCCCTAGGAGTGTCAAAACACGTGTGTAGTAAGACCCATTATAGTGCAACATGTTATTTCTAGTCTCTATCGACACACTTTTTTTGAGTTGTTATCCATATGTACATTTGTTCTAGAGCAACATCCATTCATAGTACCCATACATGGATGTATTCCTATGAAAACAATCAATCTATCCATTACCTTAATTACATGAAATTTTACTAATCTTCAACTCATCTTTATACTTAACCTTAATGAAATAGATATATATCAATAAAATATCTCTAGGTATATCACTAAATATTTCTCATACTAGTTTCCATAATTTAACTAAACCTTCTCTATAATAACATCAATAATGACCCTCCATTTTCAAATATTAACATTCTATCACTATTGATGAATACACAATACATTACTAAAAAAAATTCTCAATGACAATATAGGTCAAGGGCTTTGGGATACTTGGAAACATAAACAATAGTACATAAATAAGCTACATTATCTACCAATGGTTTCTTCTGGAAAATAACCCTTCTTAGACACAACATATATATTACATATCTTCGTAACTCGGGAAAGGAAACATAAGAAGGGGTGAGCTCAAATTATTAGTAATGGTATACTAGGATTATATATAATAATAATCATGCATATAATGGTATGAGAACATGATTATTAAAATTGATGATTTTTCCCTGCATATCAAAGATCATAAACATGAATCCTGAAAAAATGAACACAGTACATGAATGAGGGATAGAGGAATAAAACATGGAATTTTGGTGAACACATAAGAATAAAATATCCAATGTCAACGATAAATTCTAATACCTCCATAAAAATTTAGGATTTTCCTAATCACCCATATACCTACTTTGGTATTGGGATTACCTTTTATGTACCCTCTTATTTTGGCTTTTGGATTCTCTCATGTGTACCCTTTTGTTTTGGGAATTGGATTCCATCCCATGTACCCTATTGTTTTGATATTGGGATTCCCTCTTGTGTACACTCTTTTTTTAGGTTTTGGAGGCCCTCCCACATACCCACTTATATCGGGTTAGGGATTACCTCATGTTCACCCTTTTAGATCTTAAATCATTTATCATAACCAATGAATTGGATAGATATATAAGTCCCACACCTCTCATAATAAACTCATACATACATGAGTAAAAAAACACACAAAAAATAGTCACCATAACATGACACATAAAAATAAATGTGTTTCATAAACATCATATCCTAACCCATGAAATTAAATGTGTATCAGAAACATTTAATCATATCAAATCCTATGGAAAATATATGGGTTTAATAATAATTTCATCATTGAATAACTTGTGAATGTAAGTGGGTTTCATAATCATGTATCATGGCATAACATAATGAAGATAAATAGGTTTCATAAGATTATTACTGGTTAAAAATGGCAACTGATTAATAAATATATAAGATGTGAAAGAGAAATGGTTTTTCATAAACATTATGCCATTATAACATAAAACATTTATTGAAATAATATAAATGGATACTTTGGTTCATGTCCCATTAAAGAATGAGTAATATAACATGATGTCTTCTTAGATGGAAAATAGTTTTTAGATATCATTTAAAAAAATATCATGAGGAAAATACGGTTTTTTCTTCAATTTTTTTTATAACAAAAACCTTTGGAATATCATTTTCATTGAAAATACATCGAAATATTAAAAATAATGACTCAAATAATTTGGAAATCAATATTCCATGAAAATATTTTAATTACGATTAAAAAAAATTAAAAAAATTTTCCTTTTAAATAGTTTGATAACATATAAAAGAATCTTTGAAATCCATAAAATACTTTTCTTTGTAATCATTATTTTTGAAAACATATATATAATATTTGTAAAATCATTTAAAACTCATTTTAAACATAAAAAATTTTTAATAACTTTTTATTTAAAAACCACATTAATAAATTATAGATTATTGGGAAAAAATTTATATTAGACCATACAAAAATTGTAGTCATGTAAAGTATTATTCAATGGAATGGTAGTCATGATGACAGGTAAGTCATTACATTCATAAACTTTATTTTTCACTGTAAAATGTTTAAAAAATTTCCATATTCGGAAAACAAAACGATGATTTTAAAAAAACCTTTTATAAAAAAATTAAAACATGGAAAAAAATCTAATTTAATGATAATAGGAATATAGTGGAATATAAATTTATTTATTTTTTTTTGAAAACCTGATTTTTAAGGAACACATATTTCTAACGAAATAGAAATTATTAGTTAGAATTTCTTAACCACTATGTTAATCATCGTATATGAAAATGATTGGAAAAATGGTACCAATATATGAATATATCATTAATATAAAAATGATAATAAAATTACTGTTTTTTCATGGGAGATTTATCATATGGGTTCATCAATGAAAATATAATCCTAAAAAATATCAATAAATGATGAGATAGTTTCAATAAACTCTTACCATATGGTGACATTGTGACATGCTCCCAATGTAAGAGTTTTAAATTAAATATATCTTAAAATATGATGAAATTAAGTATAAAAATAATACAACATTTCATTTGGTATAATATAAACCTCTTAAAAGATTATAATTTCATTAAAAACATGTTTCCCAATGAAAGAAAATTTATACAAAACTACTTTACTGATTTCGTAACCTATAAAACGGAAAAACCCATGAGGTAAATATGATCTGATGAATATTTAAATACCCATTAATTTTATTTTAATAATCATATAATTTTTTGTGGTATGTATATAGACATCATAAAAAATGAGTAGTGCACAAGGAATTTATATCAGAGAAATAATAAGTGAGATGAAATTCCCACACATTGTGTCCTAACTCTCATTTTACTCATTCAAAACTCATGTATAACATATAAACGTTTATTATAAATGTATCACCAAAAAATATTATTATATATAATAATATATATGGTTTTATTATTAATTTATATTACCTAATTCTTAAAAATTTCGTGTTCTAGTTATGCTTCGGTCAATATCCGCATTGTTTTTCGGATTTTTCATTACTTGTTAAATAACTGGTCATTATACATATATAATTATTTAATGAATTTAAAAAATGATATAAATATAATTTATAATCATGAAATTTTTAATTATAATCTATATAATATAATGTATGAAATGGAATACATCCTTCATAAAGACAGTAGGTCATAGGTACGCATGAATGTTGTTTCCGTTTTATTATTGAATTGAATGAAAAACAATTAAATATATATATATATGTATATAATATAATTAATCATGTGTTTTTATTTAATATATATCATAAAATTTCCCTAAAATAATCCATAAAACACACTGTGAAGTGTGAGAATGAATCGAATAGCATTGAGGGGAGCAGATGTCCACACTTCTTCAAAATAAATTATCATAATTACACAAGATGTAAAATATAAAGTCATGTGTTATAAAATAATTATATAAGAATAAATAAATAATAAATATAATAAATATCATATATAAATAGTGTTTCAATCATAATTACCACTCATGAAAGGGGTAAAATTTAAAACGAACAACATTGTTTCGTGAGGCGGTTGTTCATTATTCACATAAATTGTATATTAATTACACAATAGATGGTAGTGCATAGATGTGAAGGTAAAAATATAAAAATAAAAACATATTAGTATATTTATAAATCTTATTTTAATATTTTAATATATAATATGATTATATAAGGGTTGGATCCGGAAAATAATAGAAATGGGCTTGAGAAATAATGTCACCTCTTATTTAGGTACCTCCATTTGGTTTGCACCCAAGGGATTCATTGTATTGATTTATAAAGAAAGGGGGTCTTCTAATAAGATGGTAGGTATTTTGAGATTCTATTTTGGTAGGCATATTTAGATATAATGTGGTCTTAGAGGTGTAATTAAGTGGTAGTAGAGGAGACCTTTTTATAGTTTATAAGGATGAAACTCCTGTAAATTATTAGAAAAAAAATTCCACCAACATTTTTCCAATGTATCGTGGATCCAAAAATGTTCAAAGTTCAATAAAAGAAATTATAGTGTTTAAATAAGTCTAGATAATTTGTTTTTTTTCAAATTTCTAGGTCAGTTGAGACAAAAATATTATTGTTTTTCCCTTGTTAGGATTAATTTCCCGAGAATTGTTGAAATTAATTTTAATGACATTCAGTAATATTTTTGTAAAAATACTAAGGTGAACTCATTATGAATTATAAACTATGAAAATGAAAATTATTTAATAGATTTTTAAATATTAAAATAATATAATTGGATGAAATTAATCTATAATTAATCCCATATATGGGATGATAATACTGTTTTGAAGTAAAACATACAAATTTTTGCAATGTTATTATACCAAATATCAATATTAAATTCATTCCAATGACCTAAATTGGAATAATAGTTAAAAATAATATATATTTAAACATGGAAAATATTCTAAAATATAATTTTACCTTAAAAATAAATACTAAGAAAAAATAGTTTTGAATTAAAATTCATTATTTTTAACTATACATTAATAAATGAAACCATACAGAAAAATACCAAAAAAAATTCAGAACATAATAATTTTTTTAATAATTGAATTATGAATTTTTCTTGAAATATTAAAAATATAAATATTCTAATTATTTTATTTAAAATGGGTTCTCAATGAGAAGGCAGTAAAACAACCTTTGTAAAAGTATATTATTATGCATAAAATTAAGGTTGTTCTTATATTATGTCTATCAATTCCATTGTATGAATATGATAAATAAATTATAAAATTAATAAAATATATATTGCATTAATAACCCTCAATAATTTTAATTTATTATAATTTTTAATAAAAAAACCTTTGGAAGAATAAATATAAAAATAAATCTTTTATATTCATGTGGATATTATATATTCATTTCTAATTAATTAGTAACCTATTAATTCATCTTTGACATGTGTAAAAAATATATTTTCATAAGTTAGTTAATAATATTAATAACATCTAATTTAATGGCTAGGTTATAACTATCTTGATTAAATAATTGTACCAATTAAAATTATGTGTTGTAAAAACTCGTTGTTGCGTGTAATGTACGCCTTATCAGTGTTACGTGTAGCAGAAATGAATTTGGTGACACATGTATTAGCATATTACTTTAGTGTAGAATATTAAAAACTCCAAAACATTGTTTTTTCTTATAATAAAAGTTATATTTATTTTTTCATGTAAAGAAATATACCATAATGTTTAAATTAATTCGAAATGAATATTTCAAAAAATCATGGGTTGATAAAATGAATCAAAGTTAAACTACTATCATTTGAAATGAATAAATAAGAATATAATAATTATGATACTAATTCAAAAGATATTGTAATGATTTTTATACCTGGTGAGGGTCATATACATTCAGTCAATGTTGATCTTTGTTGGTATAATATAAACCATGAATGGGTCATTGTTTTAGTAGATTTTGGCTATATTACAACAAAGATGGAATTATTTTATTGATATTAAAAAGATGAATTTGGAATATTTAATATGGGAAATGTATATTTATATGGTGTTATTGGTGTTTCTGATATTTATATAACTAATAATGTAGGTTTTATGCCGATGTTGAGAGATATGAGACGTATGTGAGGTACACACTATAATTGTTTATTTTATTGTAATGTTGATAATGTCGGGATCAAGATTTTATTTAATGTGAAAAGAAGGACATTATCCTTAGGATCAATGTTATATGAACGGGGAAAAATGATTTACATACTTTACAAGTTTGATATAAAGGCATGTGGTGATGTGATGAATGAATTTGCAAAGATGAATTTGTTTGATTTAAGGCATGGAACACAATTCATGAGTTGGAGAACATCTATTATGATGGATATGGTATGGAATATTAATGTAGTCAGTTTTGTAACAACTGGGGCCCCCTGACAACATAATCATCCTACCTTACCATGGTTGTTGGGTCCTAGACTAATAGGTTCTACCAGGTTTCCAGCATGTACGTCGTCTGTACCCTAAGGATCACCCATGCTCATAAATGGGTCATCTGACTAATAATTATTACCATAGGACAACAATTTTCAGTTTTCTTCTTCACTCACATAAATCGTGGTAAAATTCATAGAAAGTCACCCATCTCTATCACAACTCTAGGCCATGAACATTTAACTGTGGCGTTCAAATCAGGTAGGCTCCCAAAAATAAAGGTGCATCTAGTTAAAATGAGTCATATAATATATCCATTTAACCCTTTATAATTATGTTGTGTAACATTCACCACCCATTAGAGAAAAACGTCTTCATTGTAGACCCTATAACCTAACCCAAAATGAGCCACCACACATTTAGTAGAGTTAATTCTTTGATACTAATGTAAAAACTGTGATCATCTAGTATAACATTACACCACCATAACATGGTCATCAGGTCCTGGCCAGAATGGTACAACCAGTTGTCCCACAGACACTTTCTCCCCAACCTAGGGCACACCCACGTGCCAAAATTTGTCTTCTCACTAATTACTTCCCCAAAAGGCTAACACTTGTTATCTAATGTTTTGTATTTCCTCACTCACACACATCCTAGGAAACATTCCTGATGGTCACCCATCTCTACCACTGCTACTTGAAAAGCACACATAATTGTGGAGTACTAACCAGGTGGTCTCCCAAAAAATGATGCACCATTTTGACATGAGTTATATAATTAATTAAATTCACCCTTTATATTTTGGGGTTCTTATAAAGATATTTGATTTATGTCTTACAACTAATTATATTTATATAGAGAGTGCTACTATTGAATATGGAATTTAAATCAATGAACAAAGTGATGCACTGAGAGATACCTACTAATGAGAGATTTATAAGTAGTGGGAGAAGTCAGTTTATACTGGTACTATTGATTATGTGTCAATAACTATTATGTTGTTATCAGGTGTTTTTTGTAATATTCTTTTGTATTATGGAAGTGCATAAACTATTTTGATGAAAAATTTCAAATATGAATTTATGTTACATGGGAGATTTCAGGTTTCTTTATGAGCCGCAAATGTGAATCGTCATATTTTCTATAGAGGTTGATGGATGGTGTGATTCCATATTGTTTTTATTCCAATGAATTTATGTTGAAATTCATCTCATTCAGTTTCCAAAAGTGTGGGTGTGGAGGATTATTATGGTCATATTTTTTTTGAACGACACGGAGGAGACAAAATCAGAAATATTATACCACATATATTTTTTGTATGTTATGTTATTAATATTATGTATAATTTAATAATTTTGAATGATGTTTAGACATTTTTTATGGATTTCATTTCTTATAAAAAGGAAGAAGGAGATTCATTGAACTTAATTTAAAAATTGATAATATACATGGTTTATTACATCACAACAAGAAGATACATAGGATATAGTTTTATGGCATGAGATATAGGGATCCATGACAAATTATTTTTTGAAAGGGAATATTTGAGAAACTTCAATGAAACCACATGATCAGTTTTGATCTCTTCGTGGTGATGTCTGATCATTGACGATTTTTATATAAAATTTTGTGGTTTATCAAAGTGTGGTTTTCCCACATATTTTTCATTGATCACATTGTAATTCTAGTTCTCAAAATATCACTCTCAAATTCATTGAGGAATTTATTCAAGTTTTCCCATCGTTTTTAACACTCCACATTATAGGGTTCTTCCCTATTAAAAATACATGAGTTTATTTATTTTATATTATTGGATTTCTGAACAAATATTTTCATTGGAGTTTCTCACAATATTTTAACAAATTTTATTATTATCCTAAGACTGATACATTTCCTCCCCAATAGTAACATGGATCAAATTCAACAAGGTGGTGTGGATTGGGATGCCTCTAATTATATATAATGGAAAAAATAATCAATCTTTGTATAACTCAAGTGTTCATCTTCATTCCTAATGACCTATGCATTGAAAATAACCATCATCATTAGATCTATATCACAATTCATCAAAATCAGTGATGGTAATGGATTTGGTTTTATAGGTGGGTGTAGAAAGTTTCAGTACTAAATTTAAATTGTGGAATTTTTATACATCTAAGGATATATATCATGGTAAATGTATATGTTGGTTTCATGAATGTGTGTTGATAGGTTATGAAAATAGGACAAAAAGGGGTGAGGAAGAATGTAAATTTTGTGTTGTATCCATGGAGGTAAAAAACCATGAAATAAGGGGTAATCAAAAGAAAGTGTACATTGTAATTTTTTATTTGAATGGAATATATTAATGTTCACAGAAGTAATCAAAAAATGAAGGTGTTTTCATATGATCACATGATCATGAAATCAGACAAAGGCACATTGGTAGGACATCATGACAACAACAGGTACATAGTCACAAGAAAAATTAAATGATGCATGGTTAAAGGGAAACACATGTAGGGATATTCATACCATCACTGGATTGTCATCTCATGGCCTCAACTTAGTGTTCATAAAAACATTATTTTGATAACCTCTTATTTTCAACATCAATTCGTAAAAATCATAATAGATTTTTTTAAGTGGAATAATTAATCTAATTATATTTAAATTGATTAAAAATTTGAAAATCAAACCAAATAGACTTAATCAATTAATTCCAAAATAAAAAAATATTGCATTTTAACCAATTTTACTCTAAATTTTCAAAACTATTTTTTGTTTCAGTGAATGATTATAAAACACATTTAAAAATTAGGAAAAGTCATTATAAAATATCATATATACATTTTTTTTAAAAAAATTATATTTATATATTAAAATAATAGTTTCCCATATCGAATATAAAAATTCAAATAAAAAAATTGTGGTCAATGTTCAAAAAATATGTAATATTTTTCTTAAAAAATTTAATGGTTAATAAAATAGTATAAGATAATTAAAAATTGTAATTTTATATCATTAGATAAATAAACCTTACAATTGAAAATGAAACAAAAATCACTGATTTTCATTTTTTTAATTAATATATGATGTTATAAATAATGAAATATTGGTTAATAGATTAAATCATTAGGCTCTAGTCACACCATCACAATTGAAATATTGCACTCTTGGTAAATACATTGAATTATCATGTGTAGATATATATATATATATGTGTGTGTGTGTGTGTGTGTGTGTGTGTGCTAGGGAAGATGAAAATTACATGTTCCCCCATTATTTTAATTGGCATCCATATTCTATGATTTCAATTTCTAATATCAGTTTAATTATTTTAGATTTCATATACAATGTGTTGAACAACCTGGATTGGAGTGGAATCAAAATTTTGACAAGAATCACTTACATTAATCCACCTCTCATATGTTTCTTTAAGTAAAGATATAATCTCTAGTTTATTGATACAACTCAAATGAATTTATTTTATGTCAATTTCCCTATTCTTCATTGGGTTTAATATTCACCTACCCAAAGTGTAATAATTTTCTATTATTAATAATTTTTTTTATTGAAGTACGTGAAATGAATCAGGAATTTTCACTTATTGAACATGTAAAAATGTTATTACTCAGGAAACCGATAACTTGTGATTTAGAGATTCTCCATGTGATCCAAATATCACATTTACTCTAGTTTCAATGACATATATCTGTTAATTTTTATTTTAATCAATGACGTGTAATTTTTTTTCATAGAGTCCAATATACCTCTTATTAATTTCCAAACTCCTTTGACTACATGTTATACTTTTTATTCCATAATGATATTTTAACTCATTCCCTTTTCCATATTCTAAGACAAAATAATAAAAAATGTCATGAAAAATTCTCCCATTATTAATATATCTCTAATAGTTTTATAAAAAGTAAAATAATACCAATATAACATGGAATTTATACTAATTAAGTTGATGATGATGTTAAATTTTTTTTTTGTTTTTATTATTACTGTTAATATTATTATTTATCTATACTCCAAATATATAAAAACAAAAAAAAATGAAAAAATTTATGTAGTGATTAATAAAAATATATTGGGTTTTTTCATTAGTTTGGATAGAGACTAAATATAAAATATAAAATTCTATTTATATCATCGACTACTTGTCCCTCCCCCAGCATGTTTTTTAAACCACATTAATTAAATTATCATCATGATTTTTTTCGAGTGAAACCGATTAAGCAAGATAATTCTATAATATTTTCAATAGAAGAGAAAATAATATTTGTCGTTATTTTATGGATTTAGGGTGGATTTATGACTCCTTCATCGGAACATTATTGAAATATTCATGTTCATTCTTTTTTTTCATTCTCCTTGAATGGATGCTTTTAATATTCTCCCTTAATTAAAACAACACCAAATATAAATATAGTACTAACAATATATGGTTGTTTCCATTTCTAATTATGTTAACATGGAATAATTCTCATACATGAGGATAACTATAAAAAATTATCTCTAATATTAAAATCACATTACGGAAGAGTGTTTCATTGTCTGATATAGAATTCACTATGTAAAATAGGGAATTATCATTAAAATAACTTCTTATTTATACATATTCAATCATTGAAAGGTTCCACTATTCTCTTGTTTTCTATAATCAATGTATACTCCATTAATAAGATACTAGGATTTTTTATGAAAAACAATAAATAGGTGATAATGTTTTCTTTAAATAAATCATTAAGGAGGAATATATAAGTGATTCAATATGTTTCTTTATATTCCAACAATGAATATTTTAGATTTATTACCCCAGTCATTATGCTGCAGATATATTTTATTTTCCATAATAATTTTTATCTCATTGATGTAAACATCAGCCATCCCTTTTCATTGTGGCAGGTAGGAATTGTACCTTTTATTTATATACTCCATATTTCTTAGTCCGCGACTCTATGATTTTATTGTAGAGGTGCATTACTTGGTCACATATTATATATTTAGTAACTATAAACCTAAATCAAAAATTTATTATTCGAAACACAATCGTATTTTTTAATTTTTTTTTCACGTATCTATTTATTCAGTCTTTATAGAAGAATAATGCACTTCTACCAAAACGAAGGAAAAAATTGAAACATGAAATGGGGTAATGAAGTTCAATCTGAATTCATCAAATATTACATTGTTATACTTCCTGATGAGTATTTTTTTAAGGATACTAATTTTCCTTGTGCCCAAATAATGGTTTATAAGGGAATGGGAGGGATTTGGGGGGCCTATTCGAGCACACTTTTGATGTTCCAAGGGGAGTGAGTGGTGTGACTAATTGGGTAGAGGTGGCAAGATTTTATAAGAGGGAGGAGGGACACCTTAGAAAAGTCTTGAAATATTATTTTATTACAATAATATTTTAATATAATAATAGTTATAAGTGATATATTTAGAGGATAATAAGAGGATGGGTCAAAATCTACTGAACCAATTGGTTTTAGACATGTCTACTTCAAAAATTTGAACATATCTTTTGACATTAACCGTTATTTAAATAAATTAACTCTTACCACGTATTTCAGTTTTATTACACTATATGGTTTATATGGTTACTATAAAATTTCAAAAGAACATAAAGTGTATATTTAATGAAATTTGTAATATTAACTAATTCATTTGTCCGAATCAAATATTTTAATTATTATTAAATTAGTTAATAATATAGTATTTGTTTTAAAAACACATTTATGTCAATTTTGACATTATTTAGTAATTGATTTTTTAATGTTCAAAATATAGGATAATTTCTAAAAACAATGTTAACTCAAATATCACATGTCATAATCATCCATAAATTTATTTTATGGTATCAAAATAGTCACATTACATTTATTTTAATATTCATAATATCATTTATTTGAATGTTTCATTAAAAAAGTAACCAATGAAACAACATTGTGTCATAAATAAGTTTATTTATTTAATTAGTATAATTAGAAATTAAATTAAATGATGTATGAAATCTTTTTATCTTTCTATTTACTATTTATAATCAAAGAGATCAGTTATATAACCCCACCATAAAATCATTCCAGTAAAAAGGTACATCTTTTTGTTATATATTTCATTACATTAAATTAAATATTATAACATGTCATTATCACACCGATGTGGCTCCATGGTATCCTAAAATAATATAATGGATGATAATGGTCATAAATATGTCATCCAAAAACATTTTGGAAAATATTACTATATTTATATATTATTATAATCATATTATTACCCTTATTTATCCTATTAAACATTTAACCATAGTAAAGAAAAATTACTAATAAAAAATAAATAGAACCTTATAACATAATTTAGAACATATGATTCCAAAAATGGAATATATTTTTCCAAATAAAAAACACATAATTTTTAGAAATTAATTGAATATTAATTTATGTTTTCAAAACATGAAAACATGTTCTGTAAAAGTAAAAACAATCAAGTTATTGGCATTTGTTTATAACAAATTTTAATGAGAAATTACTTCAAATGATGAAAATTGGATTAAATGATAAAACATTAATCCATTTACACATTAAAACCAATTAAAGGGATAATATAAGTATAAAGAAAATAATATGAAAATGTATTTTGAGTTAAAATGTAGTATTTTTTAGTATTCATTAAAATAATAATTTTATCCGAAAAATACAAAAATATCAACCAAAGTAAATTTTGATGTTCATATTTCAAAGTAGAAGTTTATTTTGTCATATAAAATATATACTTTTTAACAAAACCATATTTAATAATTGTTCACCATCAAAAGGTGGTAAAATATGTTTTTTAAAATTATGACAATATTATATCCTTTAAAGATGATTCATTCTCAGTTTAAGAAACTAAAATTTATTAATTAAATGTAAAAAATTTTAAAAAATATTTGTAAAAATATTTGAGTTATTTCTATTCCTTCCCACTAAAAATATGTGTAGGAATTATAATCCATTTAAAATAATAATAATATTATTTTATTATTTTTGATTATAACTCAATGTTGTGAGAAACGTATGATTTTAGAGAAACTCGTATTTGCGAGTCAAGTATGCTATAATAAAATTTCCCACATTTTACATAATATTAATATATTATTATTCATAATAATTATTAGATATAAAAATTTATTTTTCTATAAATACCTCAGATGTTACACCCACCCCCCATTGGGAAATTGTGTCCCCAATTTTTTTTACTAATCAAATTTGTGTGTTATTCATACCTCGTAGAATTTTCAAATTCCCAAGTTGCCTCTTAAATCATATGGGTTTCTTCCAAAATACCATTACCTAATTAATCACCTTATTCCAAAAAACTTTCTCTCTATGGTCACGAAATTTTACTGGCTATTCCACGTACGTAAGATTCTTTTCCAACTAAACTACCTCTGGACTGAAAACATTAGATGGATCCCACATATACATTCTCAATATTGAAACGTGAATAAAATTCTATACATGAAAAACATGAAGGTAAATCCATCATGTAGTAATAATATCTATCTTTCTATCGGATTTCATAGGGTTCAATGAACGATGTACACAAATTTTCCTTCTTACTGAAACACATCAAACATTTATGTGGATAAACATTTTGAAAGACTTGACCACATACCTCGAAAAAAAAGATCTTTAATCTGTTTATCATCATATATTTTCTGCCTAATACGATCTATCATCATGTGCTTCTGAATCACATGAACTTTTTATTCCATCACTTCTAAAAATTCATGTCCCATCAACTTTCATTCACTTAATTCATCCCAATAAGATATAGTTAACACTATTTTCTATATTATGCTTCAAATGGTTGTATTTTATACATGAATTAAAATTTTTATTATAATTAAAATCATCCCAATAATTATTTTGATCCCAAATTCATAGGTTATTCATTGAACACGTACATAGCATATCCTCTATGGTCTGATTTTTTTTTTCATCCTACGAATATGACTGAGGATGAAAAGCTATAATGAAATTTAAAACAGTTTCTAATGACTTCTTACGGCCTTTCCAAAAGTTATATGATAAACTTGGATCACGATCCGATACAATGGACTGGTTAATCAATATATCCTTACAATCTCTTTAATATACAATAGAGAATGTTGATCTAGAGAAAGAGTATCTTGAATTGGATTAAAATGAGCATATATAGTCAATAAATCAATAATATCTAGATTTTATTTTTACCTATAGATTTATTTGGTAATACCACTACGAAATCCATGGAAACATTTTCCCATTTCGACTCTAGCACTGGAAAATGCCGAAGTATCGAGATCCAGAAATACCTATCTACTTTAACATGATGAAAAATAAAACATCTCAGGGTAATGTCTACAAAAACTCTTTTCATTCCATCCCACGAATAATATACATGACGTTCTCTGTACATTAAAGTTCCTCCTAGATGAACTGATAACAAAGAACCATGAGCTTCACGTAACAAATAATTCCTCAACAATGAATCATAAGGAACACATAATCTCTTTCAAAACCTCTAAACATAGTTTTTTCCGATGATAAATTCAGGTAGCTTTCCCTTCTAAACCATTTCTATGTTTTTCTACAGCTCAATATCTTTTTTCTGTGCTTTCTTTATTTTTTCTGATAGATAACATTTCACTACACCCCAAAACAAAATAGAGGAATTCAATGCACAAAAAATATCGAAATCCAAAATACATCAAATCAGCAAACAAACGATCTCATTCCAAACGTATCATGGTTAATGATTCATTTCACTTTCGACTCAAAGCATCAGCTATATTATTTTAGTTTTCTGGATGGAAATGAATTGTGAAATAATAATAATTGATTAATTCCACCCATCTCATTTATATTTGTTTTAATTTTATCTATGTGAAAATATACTTCAAACATTTTTGATCTGTAATCATTTCACACTTTATGCCAAATAAACGATGCCTCCAAATTTTTAACTTAAAAAAACAATAGATAATTTCAAGTCATGTGTAGGGAAATTGTACTCATGAGGTTTCAACTGATGAGAAGTCTAAAAAATTACCTGATCATTTTTCCATAAGACACAACAAATTATTTTCAATGATTCATCCCTATAGATAAAAAACACTATACCTAGAAGGCGTGGCCAAAAGGAGAGAATTTATAGTTATTTATTTTAATTTCTAAAAAGAGTCATCACATTATTTTGTTTAAATGAACATAACTTCCATATGTGATAGCTTAGCTATATATCTAGAAAAAAATAAATTTTTTCAACAAAGTAATATTAAAAACCAAAAAATTCCTGGAAACAAAAAACATTGTGATATTGATAGGTCTTGAGATCTCTTCAATAAAATTTGAATTATAAGCATTAATAGTTATGCCATCATTCAAAACAATATTATCAAGGAAATGATTTTTTCGTAACAAAAATCCATGGTTATTAAACATCACATATAGGATGTTTTATTTTATGGTTATCAAAAATATACTTAACTGAATTTCATGTTCCTCCCATTTTTTAGAATATACAAAATTTTATTTTATATACACAACCATAAACTGATCCTAAAGCTGATAAAAGACTCCCTTAATGAGATTCATAACTACAGCAGGTGTAATGGATAAACCATGGGAAAAACTATACAATCATAAATCATATATCTTATTCATAAATCAATCTCCATAATTATATCCTCCTTCACCTTCAGGTGATGGTACCTGACCTCAAAAAATCATTGAAAATATTGAGCTCCATGTAGCTAATCAAATAAATCATCGATATTAGGCAATAGATACTTATTCTTAATAGTTATGTCATTCAAGGATCTGAAATCAATATATAAACTCATACAACAATCTTTGTTTATCAAAATTAAAACTATATCACCACATGATGATGTTATAGGTCTAATGAAACCAAATTCAGGTAATTCTTGAAACTACATTTTTACTTCCACCAGTTCTACTTGATCCATTGGACAAGGAGGGGTTTGATATTTTTTTCCATCAAGAACTAAATCAATAGTAAAATCCTCCTCTCAATTGAGAATAATTCAAGGAAATTCATCAAGAAAAAAATAATTTAATTCTTTCACTAATTGAATGTAACTAATCAAAAATCCTTCTTTCTTTTCGACAACATTAGTAAGATAACATTTACTTCTATAATTAATTAATTATTCAACGGCTTGGTTTGTTATCAAAATATATCAAATCATTGAATAACACATTCTCTGATTTAAAATCTATATTATATTGAAAAACTAAAACCCAATACATACCCAAAATGATATCAAATTCCACTATGGGAAGTTCGACAATATTTACAGGAGAGACTATCCAACTAATAATAATATGAAGATTCATATAAATCTTGATTTATTTTATACAACCACCTAGAGTCTTTAAAAAAAGATCAATATCACATTCATGATGTTTTATTTATAATTTACAAGAAAATATATCGAAAATAAATGAATTTAAAGATTAGGAGTAAAATAAAGTATTGAGAAATTATGAATAAACTTGTATAGTACCTATCACCAATTCATTTTATAGAACCTCATCAACCATAGTAGTAGAAAATGATTTTCCCATGCCCATTTTCTTTCAATATTACTTGTTTACACCCTAGTTAATCCACTTTGTAATCACATTATCATAATTTTCTATCTCATTCCCGCAAAAACAACACACTACTAGTTTTTTTTCTTTCCAGATCATCTTAATTACAATTACGAGAAATATGACTAGTCTTTTCACATCAGAAGATCTTCCTAGACAAATAGGGGAATTATCCATGATTATTTTTACCACACATCTCAAGAGATGGATATTTTTTCCATCACATATAAGCTAAATGATATCTTCATCATGATAAAAAATATCACTTTTCATATGAATCCTTCTATAAAATACTGTATATTGCATTTTAAGAAGCACTTTTAAACACTTTTCCCTTTCAATTGAAATGAATGAAAACATGTACCAATTAATGAGACATATTATTTCTTCCTTTTTATCTCCAAAAACAAACTCATATTTATAATAGAAATAATATTCGAACATCATAAAAAACACATAATGACTTTATGTAAACCAGTTCATATATTTCTTATACACTATGTCATTCAATAAAAGCATATATTTTGAAAGAATTCATTATGAATATATAACCTTTTATACTTCAAAACCCAATTTATACAAATGAGAGTCTTGTGAAACAAAAACCAAAAGACTTGAATATATTTTTCATTTCACTGATTCCCTCATCTCTTCTGAATTTTATTACACCAATCATTTCACATGGGTTATTTACATCAGTTAAAGGCTTAGGTGGAATAAGAGAGGAATGAATGATGATCAATCTGATTGGAATAGACGGTTTATAGAGTTCAATACATTGATTGATAAGTTAATAGACTAGATTTAGGTCGATTACTATCATTTATGGATTAAAAAATATAAATATAATTAATCAAGAATGAAAATAATTACAGTAAAAAAATGAATTGTAACAAAGGAATGGTCACTCATTCATAATGGTTACTTTTTAACAGTTACACATCTATGGAAAATCGTCAACAATGACACATCACTATTGACTCATGAATGGTGACTCATCAAGGTTGACTCATAAACTTCTACTCATTAATAGTGACTCATCAATGGTGACTTATCAACTATGACTCATCAACAGCGAAAAACCAATGGTTAATTTCCAATGGAAAAATATCATCCAAAACAAATCATACATAATTAATGTTTAATATTGTTTAATACATTAGTAATATATTGTTTTGTAAATATATTATTAATTTTATGTTCACTTCCACTAAATTCTAAATTTATATCAAATATTTTATGATGATCTATCAAAATGTGATGTCTCACATCAATGATCTTTATTGATGAGTTAGATATTGGATTTTTATAAATGTTAGTGGATCTTATGTTATAAAAATTTACAAGGACATGTCTAAATTGGTATCCAGTGTCTAGGAATGTGTGTTTCATCCATAGAATTAGTGTACAAAAAATTCATGAATCTATGTATTCTGCTTCAGCAAGGGGAAGTGCAAAAATATTTTGTTTCATATTACATAATGATACTAGAGATTTTCCTAAAATTGGAAATGTTCCAAATGATTATTTTATTTCTAACATACGTTCACCAAAATCACCATCTGAATAACTTACTAAATGAGTCACTTGTCCTCTTGGATATCATAATCCAAAATTAATTTGTTATTTTACGTATTTGAGCATTTTGTTAACATCTATTATGCGTAACTTTTTGAGATTTTCTTGGATGAGAGCAGACAGAAACTCTCAAAAAGTGATATAAGGACATTTAGAAGTTAAAAACAATAGTCTTTCAATCATTCCTCTATTACCAGTTTGATCTATTGTCGTCCATATTTCATCATGATCTTGTTTAAATGTGGTACTCATGGGACTATCATTAATTTTAGTGTTGAACAACCCAAAGCATTTAAATTGTTATATATTATATTTTGATTTATTTAAAATAATTCCTTCTTTATTTTCATAGATATAAAAACAAAGACCAATTTTAGTTCACCCATTAAACTCATTTCATGTTAATATGATTTTGTTTTTTTTTAAATAGTATGTAGGGGATCTTTAGTAGATACAAATATATTGTTACCATCATATATTTATACAATTAAAATATCATTCGAAACCATTTATATTAAATTTGTTGTATTATCTATACATTAATAAAATATTTTGAAATATGATGGGAGTAAAATAATCATACCAAGCTCTAGGAAGTAGTTTTAAACCATATAAATCATTTGATAATTTAAAAACATGATTTTGAACGTATAGATTTTTATGTCTAGTGTGGTGTTAAATAAAAGAATCCTCAATTATTAAATAATTTAGGAAATCACTTTTTATATCCATTTGATATTTTTTGAAATCCAAATGTTATTCATAAGATATCTGAATCCTAATGTCTTAATGTCTTCCTACTGGTGAAATGGTTTCATCGTAATCAATACCATCTTCATGATTATACCCTTAGGAAACTAATCTCTCAGGGTTTTTTATTATGGTTCCTGACTCACAAACATGGTTTCTAAACTCCAACTTAGTGGAAATGGTTAAGTTTTTTTTATCAATAAAAAAACTTCCAAATTACATCTCATTGTAATTTTTTAATTTTCCTATTGAATAGTTATTACTATGAAGACATCATTAATAGCATCAGTTGTAACGCCTCAAGATTTTATGAGATATATTATTTTTAATATGTTTGATATCATCTGTTGTACGCTACACCAAGATTATCATTTTTTATACATAACACCGTATTATCTTTTAGTATAAACAACAATATACTTTTCTTGTGTTACACGCAAGAGTGACCTTTCTCGATATCTTGTGTAGTACGCAGTACCGAGTTTCACTAAACAACGATATATTATTATAATATTATTATGAACTAGCCGTTGTGAATATTATTTACTATATTTAAAATTTTATAACATTTTAATACATCATACACATTTTCTAGAATGAGGTATGAGAAGAAAATAATTTTTTCGGATAAAATAAATTTTTTTTAAAAAAAAAACAGTTTTGCCCCCTTTTGATGGTGCACCAATTTTAAATATCGTTTTTGACATGATTAAAAGTTAAATTTGACAAATTAAATCTCATACATGAAATAATTACATAAAAATATACTATGTATAAATTGTTTATATTTGTCTGAAAAAATTCATATTTTGAAGATTAGTAAAAATACAGTAAATTTTAATTAAAAACAACATTATTCATTGAGATAATTTATATGGTTAAATTATATTATTTAATTATTTTAATGTATATATAGAATATATTTTTACTATTTAATATAATTTAAGTCATTAAAAATAATATTACATGTAATTCATATGTAAAATCATTTCAATCATTTGTAATGTTTTAAACAAAAACCTGTTTTTATCGACAAAGGGATTAATTTTAAATTAATTTATGCTCTTCTATGTCTTGAATTTGGAAAAATGGATTCCATATTTTTAATCAGTATTTCCATTTTATGGTAATAGGATACTTTTAATTTATGGACATTATCAATAGTAACTACGGTAAATTTTATTTACCACGGATAATGGTAAATCAGGAAATTAATGGTAAAAATATTATTATAATATTATACTAACACTTCTTTTAAAATAATTGGATGATTATATTTTATCCTTTAACATACTTGGTTCGAAATAGAATCTATTGTAACCCACTTTGATGTGATTAAGACCATTAATTTATTTTATTTAACAGAAATTGAAATAAGTCTGACTCAATATTTAATAATTAAAGTATTTTTAATATAAGGTTATAAACAATATAAATTCTATTATAAATACTCATTTGAAATATAATATTTTCTTATTTATCTTGGTAATTTATTTGTAATTTTTATAAAATTTATAATTACCTTAATAGCTTATACATTAATAATGCAGAAATTATTTATTTAGTGAAAAATCAAAAATATAGTTATTATAAAAATAATAATACCCATAAAAGGGAAAAAAACTTGACCAAAACTTATTGTTCAAGTATATCTACACCATAAGAATCTAGGTGTCTACTTGTGTGACCATTTGGATCATTATAAAACAGATTATGAAATTTATATTATTTTATTTAAAATGATGTCAAAGTTGTAACGATCAAAATTTAATAAATATAACAACTTAAATGTTGTGATATTAAGATGAAAAATTCGAGTAAAAATATTATTACGAAATATGTTAGTTATATATTCATCATAGTATTTTCTTTATAATTTTTATATAGAAAATATGTATATATAATAATTATACATAAATATTGTAGTAATTATTTTATTAAGAGAAATATCAAATAAATGTTTTTAAAAATATTAAAATAAAAAATATATGAACTAATTAATGTGCTCCACAAACTTTCTAGATGAATATAACACGTTAAATATATATTAAATATTTTGTTTTGAATATATCCTATGTTTGGATTTTATTTAAATTTAAATAGATGAATAGTATCAAAATTGACACTATTGATATTTTATAAAAATAACATATTATTAAATAGTTTAAAAATAACAAAAATATTTAAAAATAAAAAGTTTAATTTATATTTTATAATATTTCATTATTTATCTAATTAATAAAAATTCACAACCAATAAGTAATTATTTATAACCATTTAAAATTTAGAATATTATTACCACAATTAAAATCAAATAGACTAAATAAGGATCTGTCAAATTCATAAGGATTAAAATAAATTCCGAACATGTATAAAATTTGTTGGATGATGATATTGAAACCCTATATCATATCATATTAGAATTTGAGTCATTTTTTATGTATTTATGTGGGGTTCGTTTTTATTATAAATTAATATCTTTGAGAATTTCATTAAGTGCCCATCTCCACTCTTATAAAACGGCACCTCATCCCTCTTCCCTTCACTCAATTTTGAGCCTTCAAGCTCGGCCAAACCATAAAAATTCCTCTTCAAAAACGATTTAGTTATATTATAGTGGTTTTGGTCTTCTATAAAGACCAACTCTAGTGCCCTAAGAGGAAGTTTAAAAGAGGCACATGGTGGAAGAGGTAATCTCTTCTATAGTTTTTTTATGTTTCTTTCTTCTTCTACTTCCTCATCATTTATTGTTTCATTATAAAGTAATAAAATAAGTGTCACTAATATAATGATATATTATTATAAATACTAAACAAACATATTTCACCTTCTATCCATCCTACGAAAAACAAAATCACCGAGCTTGAGTATGTATGATGCGGTGGAATGATTAAGTGTTTATGTAACGGGATTCCAAAATAGTATTTTTGAATCTCATTTATAGTTTCATGGAATATCTATGTATCTATGTCTTGGTTTTAAATAATTGTATGGAAACGGTAACCATGAAAAGTGACTGAAATATTTTTGGATAGATGATGATATGCGCATAGTGAAGGGATTAGGAGAAAATAAAATGTTAGATAATATTAATGATCTCATGATTGATATAAGGACAAAGTGATTTCATTGTTTGAGTATATAGAATGTTTTGGTATTTTTTGTGCATTTAAAGAGTTACCAATTGACAGAATTCGTGTTTTCATTATGATTCTAAAGTAATCTAAGTTTCAAGAGAATTCATGATTAAGGTATTCATATGTTTGGAATGTGGCTGACAATATATAACTACTGATATATGGCGGATAAATTATGGTATAAACATTTTTGTTATATGACCTTTCTAGTAATAATTTTATTTATACTATAGGATTGGACATAAGTAGTTTGGATAATCTTAAATATTGGAATAGATTAATTTGGACATCAGATAGTATTGTTTAAGGATGGAACATTTTTTGATATTATTTCTGGATTTTTATAATAGTGTAGTATTAGAAAAAGGACAACCTGTAAGATATATGACAAACCATCACGTGAGACAATGCAGAGAGAATAAAACCCACAACTGAAGTGTGCATTCCTTTATCACCTACCATTGGACTACTAAAATCCCCTGGTTAGTGGAAACTATATTTATTTTATTAATCGGTATGTTAGATGAATTATAAGTCCATTTTTGGAACCATATACGATTAATCTCATGATAGATAGAATTATGTATATTTAATAAAATTTCTAACCTAATATTTGAGACAGATGGAATGGCATATCATTCTAACGTATGATCTGTTAACACTTCATGAATGTCAAATTCAACATCATTTCATTAATTGATGATGTGGATATTGTTCAGGGCATGAACAACGGTGAGTTTGTACCAAAATCAAGTAAGTATTTCATTTAATTCAAAAATTCTTCAACATTATGGAAATGATCTTGAAAACCAAAAATGTTTTCATAGTGCCCTCATATATGTTGAATTAGATGGTACCTAAGATCATCACAAATTTATGGCTTTGTGATTGTTTTCCTTTTCATAGCCATGTTTTCTACCACTCTCCATCAGAACATGATGGTTAGATTTCTCTTCATGTCCATGTTTTCACATACGTTCCCCTATGTGGAAACTAATTGATGAGTTAATATGGGTAACCGTTATGTTTCATAAATTACATTTAAAAATTATTTTTTATTATTTCTTCTTATTATGTGGGTTTCTATGAAAGAAACATTCAAGTTGTAAACCATTTATAACCTTGACAAATTTTGAGGGAAAAATTCATTTTTAGGGGTGTAGAATGTAACGCCCCAAGATTTTATGAGATATATTCATTCTAATATATTTTATATCTTTTGTTGTATGCTACATCAATATTATCTTGTTCTATATTGAACACCATATTACTTTGCAGTATATGCAAAAATATACTTGGCTTGTGTTACATGCAAGATCAACATTCCTTGATAGCTTGTGTGGTTCGCAATAACGAGTCTCACTAATCAACGATATATTTTTATAATATTATTATGAACTAGCCATTATGAAAAGAACTAATTACATTTCAAAATTTAAAAAATTATATTACATCTTTCACATTTTCTATAATGAGGTATGAGAACAAAATCTAATTTTCGGATAAAAGAAGTATTTTTTTTAAAAATGAAGTTTTGCTACCTTTTCAAAGCACACCCATTTTAAATCTAGTTGTTTCCATGTTTATAAGTTCAATTTGACAAATTAAATTTCTTACTAGGAATAATGATATTAAAATTTACTTTGGATAAATTTTTTATATTTTTCTGAAAACATTCATATTTTGATGAATAGTAAAAATATGCTAAATTTTAATCAAAAACATCTTTTTCATTAAGATAATTTATATGGATAAATTATAAAATTTAATGATTTTAAAGTATAAATAGAATATATTTTACCAATTAATATAATGTATGTCATTAATATTAATTTTACAATGAATTAAATGGTAAAATCATTTCAATCTTCTGCAATGTTTTAAACATAAACCTGTTTTTATCGACAACAGGATTAATTTTAAATTAATTTCAACAACATCCGTGACATGAATTTGAAAAAATAGATTTCATACTTAGAATAAGTAGGTCCAAATTATTTTAATAGGATAATTTTTATTTTTGAACATTATGAATAGTAACTATGGTAAATTTTATTTACCAGTGTAAAAGGTAAATCATGTAATTAAGGGTAAAAATATTATTTTAAAATTACCCTAACTCGTGTATTATTATAATTTGATGATTATATTTAATCCTAAAACATACTTGGGTTGAAATATAATCTATTTTAACCCACATGTATGTTATTAAGAGCTTTAATTTATTTTATTTAAAGGAATGTGAAATATGTCTCACTCAAACTTTAATAATTAAAGTATTTTTAATATAACGTTATACATAATATAAATTTGATTATAAATACTCTTTTGAAAGATAAAATTTTCTTATTTATCAAGGTAATTTATTTGTAATTTTTGATAAATATATAATTACCTTAATAGCTTATAGATTAATGATGGAGAAATTATTTATTTAGTGAAAAATTAATAATATATATTTTATTAAAATAAAAATACCCATAAAAGGGCCAACAACATGACCAAAACTTGTTGATCGAGTATATCTACACCATAATCATCCTTATGTATACTTGTGGACTATTTAGAGCCTTATAAAACATATTATGACATTTATAATATATTATTTTAAATGATGTCAATGTTGTTACCTTCATAATTTAATAAATATAACAATTTAAATGTTGTGTCTAAAAGATGATAAATTCTAGTAAAAGAATTATTATTAAATATATTATATTTAAATTTATAATAGTATTTTATTTATTATTTTTATGTAACAAATGAGTATATAGAATAATTATACAAAAATGTTGTAGTAATTATTTTATTAAGATAAATATCAAATAAATGGGTTTAAAAATATTAAAATAACTATCATATGAACCAATTAATGAGATCCACAAATTTTATAGATGAATATTACATGTTAGATATATATATTAAATATTTTGGTCGGAAAATATCCTCTGTTTGGATTTTATTTAAATTTAAATAACTGAATAATGTCAAAATTGACCCTATTGATATTTTAAAAAAATATCATATTATCAAAATGTTTAAAAATAAAAAAAATATTTAAAATTAACCAATTGAAAGTTATATTGTCTAATATTACATTATGTATCTAAATATTTAAAAATACACAACACATAAGTATGTATTTATAAAAATTTAGAATTTATAATATTATTACCACAAGTAAAATCAAATAGATTAAATAAGAATAAATCAAATCAATAAGGTTTAAAATAAATTTCAAACTTGTATAAATTTTATTGGATGATTAAATTACTACCCTATATCATCTCATATTCTAATATGAGTCATTTGTGAGGTTTTTATGTGAGGTTATTTTTTATTATAAATTAAATTTTTTTAGAGTTTCCTAAAGTGCCCCTCTTCTCTCTTATAAAAGGGAACCTCACACCTCTTATCTTCCAACCATTTTGAGCATTAAAAATTGTCCAAATCCTGATAATTACTCTTATCAACATCTCTAGTTATATTATATAGGATTTTGTCTTCTCAAAAGGCCAAATCTAGTTCCCTAAGAGTTTTTTAAAAGATACAGGCTGAGGAAGAGGTAATCTCTTCTACGGATTTTTTCATGTTTCTTTTTTCTTATTCATATTCTTATTTAGTTATTTGATTATAATGTATTTACAAATGTATAAATAATATACTGATTTGTTTTTATAAATATGAAACAACCCTATTTCACTATCTATTCATCCTATGAAAAATGAAATCACCGCGTGTGCGTACGTACGACTTACCTTCTCCACATCGTGGTGTAATATTCTTTTCAAACACCACCATACATGGATGGGTATAATGATGGGAATAAAAACTATATATGATTATTATAACATCATAATGATTCTGAGATATTATATAATCCAATCCAATTCCATTCAATAATTATGGAAATGATATAATCGCTCGTGCGTACGTACGGATTTCCGCCACCACGACGCGATGAGATTCATTCTCCATGTTAACCATTAAAGAATGATTATAAAGTATATATATAATAAATAATCATGAAATATATGACATAATAATTTTACTGGGTTTATGTATATGTTATTTTCTTACTAACATTCAATTTAATAGCGAAACAAAAACAGCCTTCATGCGTACGTATGACCTACTGTCTCCCTGAACGGTGTATTTCATTACATTTATAGATATATTATATATTTTTATATTATGAATATATATTATATAAAAATAATGTTTTATATTCTGGATGTAATTAATCATGATATAAGTGATCATATGAATAATTAAAAGTCAAAACATGAACGATAAATGAAAATATTTTACCCACAATGCTGCTTTAACAAGGAATTGACAAATGAACGGGTAATACAAAGTTCTAAGTGAATCATATATGATTTCATAAATATTATTATGGTTCTGTTAAATGTTAATAATATTTTTAAACCCACTATACAAGTGTTTTGGATACATACAGATGAAATTGGACATAAGGTAATAGATAATAATTCCAAACTTGTTCTTATCTGAGGTTATTTATTTGTACGTATTTACTTGGGTTATATTTATCATCCATGTCAATGTTTTAAAAAAATGTTTTCACCTATGTTTGAAGTCATTTTTACCAATTTTTAATTTTTACTACAAGGTATGTATAGAATAATACTATTGTTAACAATATTAGGTACTCTTTGACTTTTCCGGCAAAAGTACGAGGAGAATGTTTTTTTTATAACTTATACAGAATGAATGATTTTTTACAGTTACATAAAGAATTATTTAAATGAATCTTATAATGATATATTTCATGATTATTTTCAAAAAATATTCATTTATTTTGAAATTTCATGTCATTTTGAGAAATTTTTTTTTTGAAGAAGACAATATATTTTTCTCAAGAACTGAGTTCAAGTGTTTTATAAAAATTATTTTCTATCTAATATGATATAGGGGTTATGATTTTATCCCTATTATTACATTTATATGATTATGTTATTATGGAATTAAATTTATGAATTCATTTTATCTTATATGGATTATGTTGTGATGTCATGATGTTTAAGAATCACATTTTTATTATAAGGGTTATGCTATGATGTATGATTTATGATTTTGTGGCACACATAAGAATGGTTTCATTATGAGATGGGTGGGACTTATATATCCCTCCAATGCATGGAGAATTTTTTTATATCTCATGAGATAGACATGGATGGAAAGGAATGTAAATCCGATTTAATAATACAGGCTAGAACAACAAGTAAATTCGGTTCAGTAATAGACTCTGTCTACTATGATGGTATTGGAAACAATTCCTTGGCTTCTATGGGAATCATATCATGTGGTTTATGGTTATATAAAAATCCATGTTTTATTCCAATGATATTTTATGATGACAAATTTTTCATTATGATTTATGACTTATGTACTACAATGATTTATTTCATGACTCATGATTTTGATGTTTAAAATTTAAATTCATGTTTTTATGTTCAAATGTATATGGTTTGTTTTATCTTCTCCATGCTTACCCTTAATGAGCATTTGATCTAACCCTTTTTATGTATTCCATTCCATAGGATATAAATAAAGGTTTTAGGTAGGAAAAAAGGGGATGATCTTTATGGTAGATGATGAAGATATTTCACCACGATTAGAAGATTATGTTTTGAGTTTCCAGAGACACTAAACTAATACAGTAATTCGGTGTTTGTATGTTTCTTGTATTAAGTATTCCAAAAAAGTAATGTAATGTCCATGCACATCAAGATTTGGGTTTCTAAATCAGTGATGGTATTTCACTCCTGATATGACATGAATACTTGGTTTTCAATTTAATTCCTAAGGGAACCTCTAGTTTGGGTATCTATATCAAGTATTCTGATTATTTCTTCTAAAGTGTGGTTTCTATGAGTTCTGATATATCTTTGAGAAGGGGGATTTTTTTTACAAGATTTTCTGTGGTTTTGAATTCTCTAAGTTCACTAGAAAAACGTTTTTCTTATTAAACAAAATAATAATAAGGTTTATAATTTATGTTCAATTTTGACAGATCATCCTTATGGTTCTCAAAATTTTTACTAGGTTCATTTGGAATGGTTTCATCAAACATAATGTGAAAAAACTCACCAAATTTGTTGGATGTTTTGTTATACACTCTATACTATTTACTGTAGTTTTAGTATCTATGAAAAATTCAATCATCAAACTTGGAAAACAATATGTCCATATTATCTTCTATATTTTTAATAAATTATTTGCAACCAAAAATTCTGAATGAATTAAATTTGTATTTTCTATTGTTCCCTAACTCATAAGGTGTTCTTTTTAAGAGTGGTATAATTAATAATCTATTTATTGTATAAAATTCTGTATTAATAACATCTTCCCAAAAAATAATTAGTCATGTAATATTAATTTTGGATAGTTTAAGCTATCAATTTATGATTTCTATTTTTTTCTTTTTACAAAATCATATTGACGTCGTGTCGTATGTTTAGAAAAATTATGAATATAACCATTTTATGAAAAAATGAATCAATTTATTGATTATCAAATTCTCAACCATGATCACTTCTTACAGTCTTAATCAAAAGTCCGCAATGATTTTCTATTGTTTTGGCATATTTAAAAAAATAAGAAAAAACATAAATCTTTTTATCTAAAATGAATACCGAAGTGTATATTGAAAATTCTTCTACAAGGACAGAAACATAATGATTGCCATATATATTAGAATCTATAGAAGCATTGTGCAGTCCATGTGAACTAACACTAGAGTTTAAGTGGCTGAATCTTCATTCTTATATTTTAATGAAATATTATTTTATTTCTCTCTTTGATAGGGGTCATAAACATTATCATATGGGAATTTAATCTTTGAAAGGTCATTGAAAAATTTCATCATAGAAATAATTCTAAGAGAATTAATATTCTAATGTCCTAGTCTCGTATGCCAAAGACAAGATTCTTTTAGAATGACATACAAACATCATAGATTTTTTATGATAAATAATTTAAATACATAGAATAAATATTATCATTTCTTAATGTAGTAAAAATTAAAACATTTTTGTGAAAAAAATGAACCCAATTATTTTAAATAATTATATAAAAACCATCATCCAATAATTGAGAAATTCAATGAAGATTATATTTTAAACCATCAAAATATAAAACCATAAAAATTAATACAGATTTAGAGTCACCTATTTGGACATGGCCGATGATTTTACCAATTTAATTATCACAAAAAGTGACTTGACTTCCATAAATGTTGATCAAATTGTGGAAATTAGAATAGTCACTAGTAATATGTCATGAACACCCACTGTACAGATACAATAGGTTTTTTCTGGTGGTTTTCAAACAGGTTTCCTATAAAAATATGTTTACGCCAAAAATGATATTGGTACCCAAATATTCATGGGACTAGTTTTGTTAATAATAAATGATTTTGTCACCCATAATTTTAAAATGGTATTCTTATAAGTATTTGGTAATCATCTTGAAATAAATAATCCATTACTTTAAGTTGAATAGGTAATTGTAGTGTATGATTTTTCAAAACTGGAACATGATGTAAATATATATTTTATATTTTAATCTATCCAGGTTGTTATCCAGTGTTAGTGTTATACAAGAGAGAAATTTAATTTCCTAGTATTTATGTTAAGGTTTTATTTCAATTATTAAAAATTTCTATTTCATTGATTAATTATTCATTCGACAATTTTAATTCATTTTTTCCTTTAAAAAGTGCGAACAATTCACTTTTTAAATAGTTAGGTTAGTTGTAATATATACTGTCAAATCATGTTGTTTCAATGTGATTTATATTTATCCTTTAGTTCATTAATGGTTTCTTATATCATAATACATTATTCATACATATATACTGTCAAATCATGTTGTTTCAATGTAATATATACTGTCAAATCATGTTGTTTCAAATAATTATATAAATATATTTTTATGGTGATGAAAATCTTGTGACCACATACATATATTTTTGTAAACACATATATATTTACATATATTTGTCATAGATTTAAAACTGAAAAATGTAAATTTATTAATTATAACCTAAATACATCTATAAATATACATTTTAAAAATAAACTATTAACCTCATATGAGGAACTAGAAAATAAAGGATATAGTTAGAATAAATAAATAAACTTCCTTAATCTAAATAATTTTTGTGCACCCTTGAAATACAATTTTAAAAATAAAATTCAAAGAGGATAAAACCAAACCATCCCTTACACATCCTTAAATTTAAAACTAAATATTAAATAAAATATATAATCTCCTTAAATAATTTGCAATAGAAAAAGTTGAAGAAAACTATTTCCATTGCATGAATAAATTTTTGATGAATAGACGATTGAAATTAAATTGTATCTCCCTCACAAAACATAAGATCATAAAATAAATAAATATTTGAGACAAATTATAATGACTGTAACACCATGAGATTTTATGAGAAATATTCATATTAATTTATTTGATTTTTTCGGTTGTATGCTACACCAACATTAGCTTGTATTATACACAGCACCATATTAGCCTGTAGTATACACGACATTATTCTTTGATAGTGTTACACCCAATTTCATGTTCGTTTGAAGAAGATATTCTACACATCATTGAGTATATATATATATATAATCAACGTATAAATGAAATTTGGATGGAATCTGTTATAAGCAACAACAATGGAATTTTCTATTACATGCAACACTGTCATGGCTTGCATTACTCGCAAGAGCGACCTTCCTCAATAGCATACTTGGTACTCAATACCGAGTTTCATTATCCTACAAGATATTATTATAATATTATTATGAACTAGCCTTTATGAATATTATTAACTAAATTTTTAATTTCATAACAATATTATTGATCTTACACATTTTCAAGATGATGGTATGAGAACAAAAAAAAAATTTAGGTAAAATAATTATTTGTAAAAAAATGTAGTTTTCCCGCCTTTTGATGGAGAACCCATTTTAAATATAATTTTTAATTAGTTTATAAATTAAATTTTACAAAATAAACTTCTTTTTGTGAATAAGTATATAAAAATTTACATTGGATACTGTTTTGATATTTTTCTGATAACGTTCATATTTTGATGAATAATAGAAATACAGAAAATTTTAATTAAAACTAAATTTTCTCATCATGAGATTTTATATTGTTTAATTATAATACTGAATGGATTTAATTATAAATATAATATATTTTTACAATATAATATAATTTATCTCATTATCATTAATTTTACATTGAATTCATTGGTAAAAACATTTCAGTCTTTTGTAATGTTTTAAACAAAAACCCATTTTTTCGACAACGAGATTAATTTTAAATTAATTACAGCATCGTCTGCGTTTTGAATATATAAAACATGATTCCATATTTGGAATCAAGAAAATCTAATTGTGTTTATAGCTAAATTTTATTTTTAGAAATTATGAATAGTAACTACGGTAATTTTTTTATTTACAACAATTAAAGGTAAATCAGGTAATTAAGGGTAAAAATAAGATTAGAATATTATCATAACACCTTCCAAAATTCAATAAGATGAACAAAAGTCGACCCATATCACCTAAGGGTCCGAATAGATTCATTTAATGGACTTTTGACCTTGAAAATGATATAATTATTATTAAATCCAATGGAAGTGACAACATGTCACTCTCTTATATCTTATAAGTGTAATAATTTTAATGTAGTGATAACCTTCATAAAATATAAAATATAAATAGTCACCAAGAATATAATAATATTATCTATATAATTAGAATTTATTTATAACTTTTAGGGATTGAATAATTATCATTAATTATGACACAATAGTGACGTAGAAATTATTTTATTGATTGAAATATCAAATAAATTGTTTTAAAAATATTAAAATAAATATTATAAGAACTATTAATTGTTATACACGAATTTTAAAGATAAATATGACATGTTAGGAATCTATTAAATATTTTGGTTCGATTATATTCTCTGTTGGATTTTATTAAAATCCAAAAAAATGAATAGTGTCCAAATTGACACTATTGTTATTTTCTAAAAATATCATATTAAAAATTTGTTTAAAAATAAAAATATTATTTGAAAACTATAAATTGAAATTTATATGGTCTAATATTTCATAATTTATTCAATTATGGAAAATTAAAAACACATGCATAATTATTAATAACAATTTAAAATTTAGAATATTATTTCAACAAATAAAATAAAATATATTAAATAAGGATAAATCAAGTTGATAAGGATTAAAATAAATTACCTAGATGTCTAAATTTTATTGGATGATGATATTAAAACCCTATATCATCTAATATTTTATGTTGAGTCATTTTTGATGTTTTTATGTCGGGTTTGTGTTTATTATAAATTAATATTTTTGAGGTTCCCTAAAGTGTCCATCTCCTATCTTATAAGAGGGCACCTAATCCATCTCCTCTTCATAAAACTTTGAGCCATCATGCTCAACCAAACACTAAATATTTACCTTCTCAACTTCACTAGAATCATACTAGAGCTCCAAGTCTTCTTCCTAGACCAACATTAGTGCCTTAAGAGGAGGTTTAGATGAGGCGTTTCGATGAACAAGTAATATTTGTTACCGATTCATTCAAATTTAATTCTTCTTTTACTTCCTCTTCATTAGTTGAATCATTATAAATTAATAACACCAGTATCACTAATATACTGATATGTTATTATAAATATTAAACAACCCTATTTCACCTTCTATCCATCTTACGAAAAACGAAATCACTGTGCGTGCGTAAGTACGACTTACCGTCTCCACTCCGTGGTGTAATAAGTTTTTCAACCACCACCATACTTGGATGGGTATAATGGAGGAAATAATAACTACATAGTATTATTATAATATTATACGGATTCAGAGATAATATATAATCCACTCCAATTACATTCAATGATTATGGGAACGATATCATCGCACGTGCGTACATATGGATTACCGTCTCCAAGACACTATGATATTCATTTTCCGTGTTAACCATTCAAGAATGATTATAGAGTATAGATAATAAATAATAATGAAATATATGACATAAAAATTATATTATATATATATATATATATCTCCTTTACATACTTCCATTAAATTCAATAATGAAATAAAAACAACATTCATGCGTACGTACGGCCTACCGTCTCCATGAACGGTGTGTTTCATTTCATTTATCTACCTATTATATATATATATATATACTGAATAGATATGATATATAAATCTTTTATTACCTTATTTATGTAAGTAAAACAATATATATGTAATAATAATATCAAGAACAACAAGTCCAAAAACATATAATAAATGAAAAAAATATATTACCCATAACATTGCATTAACATGGAATTGACAAATGAATGGGTAATATAAAGACCTAATTTAATCATATATGATATCATAAGAATGAATACGATTCTATAATAAATAAATGACATTATTTAAATCATTATACATGATTTGTGGATACGTAAAAAGCTTATCAGACCCAAGGTATGGAGATAACTTTTCCAATCTCATTCTATCCGAGATTGTTTATTTGTACGTATTTACTGGGGTTAAATTTATCATCCATGTACATGTTTTCTAAAAATATTTTTATAAAATTATTACTATTCTTCCATGTAAGTTTAATTTAATTTTTACTCAATGTTTTATTTTAATCCATGGTTCGGAAGGAATCTTACTTTTTCCATATGAGGTACTTATAGACATTTCCAGCAAAAGTACGACAAGATGTTTTTTTAACTTATAAGACATGAACAGATTTTTACGGTTTATAACACCATATTTCCATGAAGCTTAGTATACAATATTTCATGATCATTTTCACAAAAATTAGTGTCTTTTAAAATTTCATGGAACGTTGAGAAAAGAAAATGATTTTAAAAAAGGAAGAATCTTTTCCACAAGAATTCATTTAAAGTGTTTTATCAATACTATTTTCCATATATGATGAAATTTTTTAATATGTTAATGTTTCAAGTATAATGTCTCTATTATTTACATTGTATAATTTTTCATATGATGAAATGATATCCATTTTATTTATATGGATTATGTTATGATGGGATGATGTTTAGAAAACCCATTTTATTCATTGGGTTATGATGAATGAATATGTTTATTTTGTGTCACATGTGAGAATGATTTCATTATGAGAGGGGTGGGACCTATATCTATCTCCAATGATTGGTTAATGATTTATATCTCATTATATAGACATTAATGGAATGAAAAGTAAATCCGGTTCAGTAATACAGGGTTGGAACTACAAGTAAACCCGGTTCAGTAATGGAGTTTGTCCAATTTGATTGTCTTGGCATCAATTCTATGTCTACTATGGAAATAATATCCTGTTAATTATTCTTTCCCACAATTTCATGTTTTATTCCCACTGAATTTTATCTTGATTAATGTTACTTTATGATTATATACCTTATGTACAACCAAGTTTTACGTCATTGCTCAAGATTTTGATGTTTTATGATCATTATTTTATGTTCAAATGTTTATGGATTGTTTTTATGTTATAAATGTTTAACATTAATGAGTATTAAAGCACATACATTTTATGTTTTCTTTTCTATATGATACAAAGAAAGGTTTTATGTAAGAAAAAAGGGGAAGATATTTCTGGGAGATGTTGATGATCTTACACCATGATTTGAAGATTATGTTCCGAGTTACCAAAGACATTAAAACTAACATGGTCCTTGGGAGACTTTTTCTGTAATGTGTTATGTTTTCCTAAAGAGTAATTTAATGTCCATGTGCATCATGCTTGGGTCGTTAGATTTGTTATCAGAGTGAATATTTAGTTAACCATTTGAAAGTAGGAGGCGAAAACTTTAGTGGGATCCCTAGAGATATTATTAACGTATGTCTAGGGATGTACCTGTGGTTTAGTAGAACTATAAGTGACAGTCCTCAAATTATGTTGAAATCATGAATAACCTAGGGTGTACCTATGGTGTCATGGATTAAATAATGTGAGATATGTTAGATATACCATTATTAACTTTTTATGAGTATGTTGTTCCTCGTTATTTTAACGATTTCTTACACTATGGTTTCTAGTTTAAGTCAATGGAGGGAACGTGAAGGAATTCAGTTCACATTGATTCCAATGGAAAAATTGGTGACTACGTGCTATGAAACTTTTTAATTAATGTAGACAAAGATATTGTGATTATTCCGAATCATTCATCGCGATATATCATTAACAAGTTGAACTTTAGTTGTATTTCTAAGTCATAAAATAAGATGAAGATTGACATTTATTCCTATTTGCATAGTGAGGATCATACAGAACGAAATATTATGATTTCTAAATAAGGTAACAAGAACCTTGATGAATACAAAAAATGGAGGGGAAGATGTTATCTTTGTGGGGAGAAGGGGCATAGTGTGACAGACTGTTATAGAGTTCAATGTCTTATTTGTGGAGAACATGTGCGTTACCCAACTCAATGCCCTGACCTAAGATGTTACTTTTAAATTGAGTAAGGACCTATTCTATGACAATAATTGAATAGGATGGATTAAGAGATTTATATATTGTAATTAAAGAATAATGTTATTGAGGAACTTTAATGGTAAATTGGAATATCTATGTATTAGTCCTTTGTGGTTTTCCATAATAATATGCTTCTGGTAACCATGAGAATTGATTGAATTATTTTATGAAAGTAGATTATATTGCATAATGAATGGATAAGGAGAAAATAATATGTTTGATATAATTAATGAGCACAAGATTGATATATGGACAATGTGATATCATAGTTTGTGTATATAGAATTTTTGGGATGTTTGTATGTTGAAAGAGTAAACTTTTTACAGCATTCATGTTTTCTCTAAGGTTTTAAGGTAACTCATGTTTCAAGAGAATAAATGATTAAGGTATTAACTTGTTTGTAATGTGACCAAAATGATATATCTTATGATATATGGGGGATAAATGATTGTATTCACATTCATGGTAGATGACCTCTCTAGTAATATTTTACTTTATACAATGAGATTGGACAGATGTATTTTGGATAAGCCTAAGGATTGGAATCGATTAAGTTGGACATCAGATAGTATTGTTTATTGATTTTTCTTTCTAGAATGTAATAATAGTTTGGTTTTAGAAAAAGGACTACCTGTAGGACGAGCGACAACCTGTCTCATCGGACTAGGTTGCGGAAATCGAATCCATAAACGAAATACGTCGGGATTTTTTCACCAACCATTGGCCTACAGGAAGTCACTATAATTATTAATTAATTTTATTTTATTAAGAGGTATGATAGATGACGTATATATCCATTTTACGAACCATATATTATTAAACTCACCATATATGTACTTATGTATGTTTAATATCTTATGCTATCATTTTTGTGATAGAGACAGATTTAATGACCTATCATTCTATCCATTGATCTGCTAACTCTTCAAAAATGAATAATTCAACATCAGTTCTTTAAGAGATGAAGTGGAAATTGTTGAAGGCATGAACAAAAGTGATATTGTACCAAAATCATGTAATTATTTCTTTTGATTCTAAAATTTTTCAACATCAGGGAAATGATCTTGAAAACCAAAAAGGTTGTCCTAGTGCCCTCATATCTGATGAATCAGATGTTTCCTTAGATCATCACAAATGTATGGATTTGTGACTATTGGATTTTTCATTTCCATGTTCTCTACCACTATCCATCAGAACATGACGGTTAGATTTCACTTCCATATCCATATTTTCACATATATTCTATAATGTGGGAACCCAAGTGATGAGTTACATTGGGTATCAGTTTTGTTTCTAACGTTCCTTTTTAAAATTAATTTTTTGTTTTTCTTTTCATGTTTATGGTTTCTATGAATGAAATATTCATGTAGTAAACAATTTATAACCCTGAAAAATTTCGAGGGCAAAATTCATTTTAACGGGGGTATAATGTAACACCATGAGATTTTATGATAAATATTCATTTTAATTTCATTGATGTCTTGTATTGTACGCTACACCAAGATTATCTTGCACTATACGCAACACCGTATTAGCTTGTAGTATACACAACACAATTATTTGATCTCTATAGTGGATAATGAAAAGTAAATTTGAATTTATTTATATAATTTTCTCGTAGAGTAGATATACTATATCCTAACATTACCTTCATATCTTCTAAAAAGGGATTCATATGTTATACGATTGACATCGTGCAATGAATCTAAATCAATTTCGAAAGCCATTATTATTGTGAACCGAAAACAATTAATGAATGCAGACTTTTTGGGTTCAATATAATTACCATGTTGATTCCTGCTAACCTAAAATTTTATCCATTTACATATTGCCTCAATAATTTTAGTCAACATAGTGACGATATGTTGTTCTAGTTTTTTTCAACAATATCATGTTGATCCCATAAAAATTCACTAGTTTTAGCATCAACCATATATTATTCCACAATATTTGAAACATCATCAAGTGAAAAAGAAATTTTCTGTTTGAGTATTCCAATATTTAATTTATTTTATATTTATACAGTAGAGAACATATATCAATTTTAGGAAAAGCGTAGTATATTAAAAAAACATAATACATCTCACTATACTCTCCTTCAATATCCATAAAGGTTATAGGGATGAAATTGCTATATCAAAAATCCAAATCCCCTCTTTGTGGTCCCATCTAACATACATTCCATTTTCTACGTTGGGACAACTATAAAGTGATTGTGATCTCCTAATTAAAGCATCATCCTAGATTGAATTTTTATCAGACCCTATAGATGATTTAGTTTCCATTATGACAATTTACCAATTATAATTTTATAGATATGAGACATAAGATACGTATACTAACTGTGATTCCATTATGAATGGATCATCCATTTCCCCTTTCTCACTAAAATTCTCCATCACGAATCCCATTTAATCAACTTTCAATGCACTCACATTGTCAGCCTATTTGCAACTGAAAATGAAAACATGACATGTTTATTAATATAATTCATATATCTATTTTATAATTCTAAAATATTACATATTCACATAAATTTAATTTATATCTTTGGGAACAGATACATGAAATTATTCCACTATATGCATAGCCCCACTATTTTTTTCATATTATAACCATCATGATCATTTGTATATAATGAATTCCCATTAATTATAAAACCAATGTGAGGTATGACATATTCGGAGTAATGGGATATATATCCTTGGAAATAGATATGTTCATCACTTCCATTATAAGTGTAACTCCACTATTTTTTGTTGTACTATGGTCCCCTAGATTTCCATCAATATCATTTAGCAATTGAATTAATATTTTTAGATAAATACATAAAAGTCAGATTGTGGAACCATCCTATAAACTATTGATTTTATTCATTTGATATTCATACTTTATCCCTAGATAGATACAAATTTTTATGAATTTAATTATTGGACTAAACATATGGATCAACAGCTACACTATTATATAAAATGTAATGTTTTGAATTCACTTTCCCTATATTGAAAATTGAACGTACATATCATCTAGAAATCGATTAACCTATTTTCCATCCTCTATGAGGATACTGAAGAAATAAACATTTGATTAGTAATAAATACCTAATTCAAAATATTATTAAAAAATATATCATACTAAAATAAAACCTTATAAAATACATCAATTCATGATGCGACCTTTAAAAATAATATTATACCATTCAATGGAGAACATCCATATTTAATGAACTAGACCCCATATTTGAACCACTTGAACCAATTGAACCATTACATTGATGATTATATAAAATAATAGTGGGAAGAAGAGAATATTTGATTCACATAATAATACTAAATCTTGTATATTCATGATATGAAAATTCACGAGGTCTATAACATTACTGAAGATGGATCTGAATAAATAAGTACATTCTATTTAATGTATGACATTCATTTTCAGAAAAAATGCAATATAAAGAGATGGACATGAAATCTTCCATAAAAACAATACATCTATGTGATATTAGTCCTTATAACATGAAATTTTTTATTTAAACATCCCTATTTATAGTTATTTAGGAAAATATTGAACATTTTATAACATCAAGTAGAAAAAAATAAAAAATTTCAACACTAGAGCGACTGTAAGCGGGTGGAAGAAGAGAATTCTTCCTTTTACCCTTCATCGATTCCAACACTCCCCTTATACCCATTTCAATCATGTCCAACATAACCATTAATACATGTGTTTCAATCGAGAATATTTATTAAATTTCCAATAACAATATCAGTTTAATTTTTTTCTTTATACATGAGAACAAGAAAATTTCTAACATATATACAATTCAAGAATTATTATTCAACAAAAAATTATTTACATTTTGAAACTGATTTGGTATGGTTTTTCAAATGTGGTTTACTAAAAAAATTCTCAGTAACTTTTAAATTATCAAATGATTGATCACCTGTTAGTGGAGAGGGTGTTGCTCCTTGTTTAGAATTCCCATAAAATTTTGTAGTCTAGGATCAGTATTTATTTCATTGAGTTAAAACATTATTATTTCCTAAAAACTCATTCATTGAGTAATGTTCCAACTGAATTGAATGTATTTATTCTTCCATATGGTAAATCCCATAATTCCATTAATGTTATATGTTGAAAATTATCTATAACCAATATGTAATTTATGATCCAAGAAAACATGACATGTAATGTAAATTCTGAAATTATTTGAGCATTGTACATTATAACACTTCTGTCCAACATCTATTTTAGATCTTCAATCAATGGATCCCAATAGACTAGATATCAATACATGTGTGTTTTTTCTATATATATGTGAACAAATCATAATGTATTTATGATATATATATAACCATAAAGGAAATTTATAATTTATGAACATAACTAGTTATATACGTTGAGTACAACACATTGAAGCAAGAGGAACGTTCAATTTTTATATAATTCAAGAGGGATGTTCATCAGCACATTTCAAAATTCATGATACTCATAATCAATTATATTCTATTGAAGATATTCTAATGGATTATCTTGTTTCACAACATAAATTCTTGTATCTCAGTGTCATGTCAATTATCTCATGGGTTTCTTACATCTATATAGTCATATTAACCATGTAGTAATATAAATGTAACATTTATCATTTTAATAACTAGATTCAAGTTTATTTTATAGATTCAACCTACACAGTGGAAACTTTATTGGTCATTTATGGTCATTGCCAAATATTATAAACTCATTTGGACAAGAATGTATTTTTTAGGGATTATAACCAATAATAATATAATTATTTTAGTGTCATTTGGAATCCATTTTCACATTCATTATTTTTATCTTCCAAAAAATTAATATTGATATTTTTTCTTGACACTCTACCCCATCTCTTCTGGGCATGAACCTATGTTTCATGAAGTACAATTAGTAGTAGTCATCCCATACTAGGTATCAGTTATAATTTTGGTATAATTCATAGGATAAAACCTACAACCGGTGGAGTAATTATTTTCTTAAATACAATTACCCATTTCCTTCAAATCATGTTATGATTAATTGAAATATTCAAAAGTTGGATACCCATTATTAGAATTATCTATATATTTCTACTTTAATTCAGAATATATTTTGTGTATTTATTTACATAATATATAGAATTAATATTTTATAAACCTAATAGTATGTATATGAATGGAATATGTTTTCATTCTAATCATATGAAAAAATATTAAGTAGTTGGAGTAAAAGAGTTCACTATGTTTTCAATAGAATATGCATATAATCCTTCTCAAATCCTTTTTCAAAGTATTTGTTATCATTATTCACTAAAAATTAGTCCTAAATAGTATAATGAACACTTGATTTTTCATATAATAGATCATTTATAAAAATATTGTAATAAACTTGGGAAAATTAAATGTTCACACAAATTTGGGTGATATTGTAGTTTATGGATCAGTTGATATGAATACAAGTGAAAATGATTATGGACATCATATGGAAGAAATTAAACTATAAATTTGTGATTACTATCATTATTGTCCAATGATTTTTGAGGAGATGAATTCTTTTTCTAAGATACCATTGTATACTGGTAATATTAAATACCCAACATTTTCAACTATATTGAAGTTAAATAATTGGAGTGTTGGTATTGGATTGAGTGACAACATATTTGAGGGACTAAATGGTCTTCTTAATGATATGGTACCAAAAGAAAATTAAATTACCTTCCCAACATGTGATTCTAAATGAAGTATAAATTCAATGTGAATGAAACGTATTATGAGTATCCAAAATTTGTAAATATGTTATGAAAATATCATTTTTTGTTATCTATATTTGAATAAATCCATTTGGTGTACGTAGTTGTACTCACACTGAAATTCTATTTATTTTTATAAATAATAACATATCTTCATGGTTATGTATGATTCAAAAATACATTATGTTTTCTCTTCATATATTTCAACCAAAAAAACATGTAATGATATTGATGTCTAGTTGGATACATTGATCATGGATCTAGAATTGATGTGAGATACATGTTTTATAATGTATTATTCCTATAGAAATAAAGAATTATCATTTAAGGAAATTTTGTAGAGGATGATAATTGAATTTATTTCTTATTGAAAATTTTCAGGATATATAATTATTCAAATATCATGGTTTCAGATTTGTGAAGACTAATAACACATAGTTTTTTTAAAATTATTTATAAATGACTGTGTTTTCATTACATCATAAATTTTTTCCTCGACGAAATATACATCGATGCAGGATGACATCATTCGATGGGAATACCTAACAAGGTACAATACCATCTCCACTTACGGGTGATCGACTATTTGATAAGGTAAAATTTATTTAAAATGTTTCCAGAAAACTATTTTAAAACAATAATATGAAATTATGTTGGAAAAAGAAATAATTTTTTTTTGAATTACCATACAATAATTTTTTGTACATCAAACATTTTCTGCATTCCATGCATGTAGAAAAAATGTATTTTATAGTGTTGTTTGAATGTTACTAAATAATCATGGGAAACCAAAATATGGCATCAGGGCTAGTTTGGAAATGATTAACAAGGGGATAAGAAAAGAGTTGGCACAAGTGATGGGTAAAAGGGATACATTTCTTCCTCTAGTAGCATTCAGTCTCTCTGGACAATTAAAATTTCATTTTTTAATTATCCATGATGATGAAAATGTTCTAGAGGGGTATTCCACAAATATCAATAATGTTGTGTAAATGACTAATTTGAAGTTATATAGACTAAAATCACACAACTTTCATGTCTTGATCCATGATACTGATGTTTATCTATTTAAATTTCATTCAGCCTCAAAATGTATGACATACATCAACAAGACTCTGATTCCTTTTTAAAGCCATATGCAGTAAAGTCAATGTCTTGATGAAGATTACAATCATGAATGTGGAGGTATAAGTCATATAATGTGAGTTACTAATGTTTCTCAAGAATATTTATTTGATATAATGGTCCACCTCTTGGTCAACTTGGTTAGTGAGGTTCAACTATGTTTTCATGTCCCTTATAGATGGATTTACCCCGTTGAACTCTATATGAATATTTTGAATGGGTGCATCAAGAATCATATTTTTCCATAAGGTTGTATTGAAGAATGATATATTATTGCAAAAGCTATTGAAATATATTCCAATTACATATCATTTGATGATTGAATCTATCTCCCAAAGTCACATCATATTGTATACATTATGGGTGATGTGATTTATAGAAGAGATCCTATTATAATTACCATCACAATGCGGGATAAATATCATCATTATATTTTGCATAATAGTGAAGATGTTGACCCAAAAATTGATTCCAACAACAATGTTCTTAAACATTTGAATCTACCAAGGGAGGGATAATGGATATAAAATACACATAAACAATAGATTATAGGATTGTTCTGAGATCATATATTAATAAATTATATGAAAATCCAAATTGAGTAGCCAAATTAATTTGATAGCTATCTAGGGGACCAAATGATTTTTTTATCATACAATGGTTTTGAAATTAACAATTATACATTGTACAAAAAATAATCTGATAGCCGCAGTGTGATGAAAAAATATGGATTTATGATTATGTCAAAAGTGAAGCACATATCTAGTTTCAAGTATATAAATACAATTTTTTAAAATATTTCATATTTTGAAAACACTGAATGGATATACGATTTGAATTTTTCAACATATCATGTTCCAATTTTAAATTAAAAATTTGTTAAAAATATAAGTGTAGTGAATGTTGATGATATATGATTTGTGGATGTATATTATTGTGTGCAATGGTATAAAAATGATAAGTTAATAATTGAATCAAATGTATTGAAGTTATTTTATGTATCAAGTTGACCAAATAATAATTGGTCAATTATCTTAGTGGAAACTAAAAACAACTATTGGTCATATGAAAATTAAATCATTAATTACACTTTTATTGGTAGATCACAATAATTTCAGGGTTGTAAAAATATATATAATATCTTTCATGTTATAGGGGACTGCATAGATGATATTTGGATTCATTATTGTGTATGTAAATCTCATCTATCATTAATTAAACGAAATAGAGAACAATGAGAAGATTAAAGTGTTTTTTATAATAATAAATTTTTTCCAAAATTGTAAAAGTTCTATACTATATTAAAATCATCTAAATAAAATTTTTGACTACTCATATATAAAATGGATTCTACACATTATGATGTTGCTGATATTGTGGTTGAATAGGTGGTTGATAATGCAACTGCAAAATTATCATGAGTTCAACAACACAGTAACGAATAAAATGAAAACAACATTTGATAACTATGTTAAATAAAATTAGCTAGGTAATAAGAAGTGGTTTTAAATTTGATTATGGATGGAATCAAAAAAAACCAACCTCTTGACCCCAGCAATTCAATAGTAATTATTAATGTTGTAATTATAATGGGAATGATTATTCCAATTGTAATATATTCATGGTTCCAAATCTACTGTATAATGAAGGAAACACATTGGGATGGTATTAAGGTAATGCTACGATATACTTTTTTTTTCGGAGTAGATTACGAATGAGGGGGGGTGAAATGATTGTCTATAATTTTTTTGTTAAAATTGGTTCTTTGAAAATGTAGTTCAATTAAAAATTAATCAAAGTTATTTTGTAGTGAATTTATAAAATTCTTGATTGTCCTATTAATTTATTAGAATATTGATTAGTTCACAGCAATACTAATCTAAATATTATCCTACCTTTTGAATCTAATCTACTGGTTCAAAATATATATTTAAACACATGATAAAATAACTATCAAAGTTCGATTCAGTTTTATGTGAAATGTAATAAACACAGATCAGCTTATACTAAAATTCCATGGAAAAGCAGATATAAATAACAGGTTCAGTCTCAAGCAGAGAATTATACCTCTTCAATTGGTGATCACCTACCACCAAGCAATTTAATTTAATAAATATTCATATCCACACCTCGGATCGGAGTTCACAACATTACACACGCCTATCTCGGTCACAGCTGACCTCTAGCACAGTTATTCACAGGAAGAATCAAACAGGTCACATATGACCTCTTCTAGTGTTTTGTGTGGGATACAAGAGTAATATAGAGAGTGAGTGTGGGGATATTGAGTATCCTCTAGTTTTTCACAGGAGACAGTGTGTGTGAGTCAGATATATAAAAAAATTACTCAAAAATGTATACAAATAACACAACAAAAAAGTTGAAATATAATAGGGTTTAAGAGTATTTTCTTATTTTACAGTGAAGCTCTGGATTTGGTGCATGTAGGTGAAATTTGGTACAAGTCCTTTTCTGGATGATGGATTCCCAAATAGAGTATCATAACCTTCTAGTTGTGAAATTTTCATCTCTTTTATGTTTGGATGTTCTTTGTGGCTCAACAGCTTTTTCCGGTCTTATTGATCTCCATTTATGTTCTTTCTTGTATTTATTGGGTGTTGAAAGAAGTATCAGTATTTATAGTAGTTTTTCAGTTATCCAATTCTCTATAATTTGCATCATATAAACTCATCTAACTTTAAATTCCCCAGTGTGTAATTCATTTATACTTCGAGGTCCAACATGCATGAAGATCTCCCCATGTAAAGGTACCTCATACCATCTATGGATAGTCCTACAGACAACATTAAATAATGTCATAATCACTAATTTGTATAAATATTTACGTAAGATATAAATTTGAATAAATAAATTTAAATATAGTTTTTGTGAATATCGGTTAGTCATATGTATCGATGACTCATTTTCATCAACCTATCATCATTGGATTGTTGGCATTAATCTATTATCATTGGTTTTTCATCATCAGTATGTCAGTATCGGTCTGTCAGCATCGGTCTGTCAGCATTAGTGAATCCGGGTGTTGGTGAGTTTTCACGTCAGTATCGGTGGATCGATGTATCAGTGAGTAGTTTGCGCTATCGATATTTCATGGCATCGATGAGTCCTCAACAGTGACCCATTTTTTACAATCTTCATGTCATCTAAAGGTGATTCAATCATCGGTGTGTCATCCATCGGTGATTCGGTCATCGGTGTGTCATTCCCTGGTGATTCATCCTTCGGTGTGTCATCCATCGGTGAGTCAATCATCGGTGTGTTTGTTTTGAACTATCAGTTCTAGAGACTATGAAAGACTTACAATGTGTCTATCTTACACAGAACACTACCAGATTAAGTGCAAATCATAAATACATGAATATATACATTGGTATACATATTGAGGCATGAATATACATTGATTATTGAAATATTGAAATGTATTGTTCAGTATGACATAATTGATTTACATAGATATATTCAATGGGGATATAAATTTTATTTATTACATAATAAAATATTTAACAGGATCGGTAGATTGACATGATTTGTGATTATGAGAAACACTATTTCATAGAGTTGAAAAAAATATCCCTATTTTTGATAATATCAAATTATGGCATAATCATGATGTAAAAGAAGTAATGTAAACAAATCCCACTCAATAATGAAAAAGAGGAACTATATATATATATATATATCTGTCTGTGTGTGACATTTTATCAGAGTAGGGTCATTTAAATAAGAGAAGTTTTTTTAGAGGTAAGATATATATATATATATATATATATATGATGTCGATTACATGAAATGTGACCTATTCCAGGGTTTCTGCCCCTGAGATTTATAGTTTATCCATTTACCTATTATGATTCTTATAGCATTATACCCCTTTTGGGATTAGAAAAAAAACGATAATAGAAGGATAAAGAATAAAAAGAATGAATGGAAAAAAATGAGAAACATAGTGAATACAAAAAGGATTATCATTAAGGTTGAAGAGAGTATAATCAGAAAAATAGAGGAACAAATACCTATCAAATAATAAAATCCACCACTATCGGTTTTGAATCTCAGGAGATTTTCTATTGTCTGAATGATCAACTAAAGGTGCATAAGGTGGTTTTTTAGATGTAGGAAACGGTGGAATTATGAAAACACTAGTAAAGGCAACACATGTAGGGACAATTACTACATGGGTAGGTCTCTATTCTAACAACACACTACTCTTAGGTTTCTCTATAATTACTGGACAAATCTGAGAGAGAGCCTGAGATACAATCATCTGAGCAGGAGGCTGAGATGTAGTTCCATTGGATGAAGAAGTTGGAAGAACTATGTCTTCACCATGAACATGTAAGTTTCGTTTGAGAAGTTTGATGAGTTCATTAATGATTTAACCTCCATATTACATATCCTTCTTGAAATAATCCTTATTCTCTTGGATCATATTCAACAGATGAGGAAATTCCTTCAATTATGCCACCTGCTGCTTGATGGATTCCATAACTGGGGGAATCCTGAGATTTTTTTCCAAACAATTGAAGTTAATGATGACATCATACGTGGGATATATATTGGAAAAAGACTTTTCCACTTTATCGATAATCATATTCTTAGAAGTAGAGGCATCATTTGTGTACTGACATACCATATTGTAAACAAAATTAGTATTTCTATGCACTGTTGCAACAATTTTTTTGTCTGAATCACTCTGATGATTTTTTAGATCATCCCTCATCCCAAACCTAAGAGATTTCATATCAATACCAACGACTTTGATTCCTCAAGAAATTGATGGAATATAGATCATTCAGCCAAGTTCCTCCTTAAATTTCATCAAATATACATTCATTAAATGTTTCAATAGGTTTCTTTGATCATCCAACACTCCACTAAAAGAAGTCTTGAAATGAGAGGTCAAAGAGTTCAACTCATTTCTCATCCTCTTCATGTAGTCTCTCTCCAATGTATTATTTCATATTATATTTTTTTCAGTATTAATGATATTAGGATAAATATAATGAATCATCATCCTTTAAATTTTAGAAGAAATAACATTTGAAATCTTTATGGAAGTATAGGATTTACTTCAAGATCCAATCGTGGCTCTCACTAACTCTCATATATCATCTTTGTGAATCTCAAAACCTGCCTTAGTGACATAGTCACTAGGCACTGGATGTGCTATAGGCTCAACTGCAGGATGTAAAATCGGTTAAGTAGGTGAAATAGGTTCTAATTAATTGTGAACATGTGAAGCAGGACGAGGTGCTGCTACCTCCTCATCTGATTTATATTCCAATCCAAACAGAATGTATCATGGATCTATATTCTACTCACAAGTATAGGTCTAGTCTCCTGGCTCTAAAGTATCAATCATAACTCTTCTTCCCTAAGGCTTAGGTACTATTTAATCTTTATATTATTCATCATCTTGTACTCATGTAAAAATAACAATTCTAGGAACATTTACCAACTGAAATTGTGGTTCTACTAGAACTCCAGCCACATCAGCTTCTCCAGGAAGTTCTTCAATATTTAGAAACTCTGAAACATGATCCTCAGCCTCTTCCTCTGGGCCACCAGCATAAATTTCATTCATCTCTAGAATGATTTCATGATTTCAAACATCAGTATGGTCCGGAATTTTCTCATTTCCAACATCTCCCTGATTTATATCCTCATATTCAATATTGTTAGAACAACCCTTTCTGTCAACTCCATTAGTCACTCTATTTAATAATTCCCGACTGGATCTCCCAACATCTTGTGGAACCACTTTTATAGAATCACAAAAATTCTCATCATAACCTTCATCATAATCATCATCATCATCATCTGAATCCTCATATAACAAACATACATAGACTTCCACAATGGTGACTTTTGCCTCTTCTTCATCCTAATTACCTAACAAAGGTTCCCTTGAGGGTAGATCCAATGGTGGAATAACAAGCCTATAAGACAAGTATTTAGGGTTCTCAACAATATCTGAATCACTCCTTTCAGAAATATGAGATCTTTCATATATTAGAAGCTCAACTTTAGCTTTCTCATCTGAATAGACAGCTTCCTTATTTGAATAGTGTACTTTCACTTCTATTTTTAGTCCTGGGTCATCTTGATACGATGTTCTGGTAGGATTGTCAATAATATTTTAATCTACATACAATCATTCCTCATATCCTACTCATACATTCTTCCCGGGTTTCCAAAAAATCTTTATCATTTTTCAAATCCCTTTCTAAATACAAAACCACGACATGCACTATTCACTTCATCTCAACAATCCATACAGTCTAACATCACTAAAATTATAGAAATAATCCTAGTATAGTACAAAAATGATTCATTTTTTGGGTCTTATCATATCAAAAATATAATCCATTAGGTACCTACATAGGTTCACATTTATCCCATTTTTAATATTTAAATGTGGAATACATCCTAATACGTCATAATAGAGAATTCTATCTTTCTTGTGCAGATATGATATTGAATGAACATAAAGGGAAATATTTCCAATCCATAAAACTCATAGGAAGTATCTCTCCTTGATTATTTACTTACATTCAAATGTATTAGAGCATCCTCATATGAAAACATGTTAGAGGAAGGATGAATGATATACTGATAATAAGCATAGATAAATTGATGAGAAATTTCCAAAAATTCAACCCATTCCATTGATGAAAAATATATATCTTTTCCCTTAAACATTATCATCATTCTTGATTCGTCAGCTCCACCATGGTTTATCTCAATGTTGAGATAAAAATCATGCACATGATTAGGATAAAAAGGACATTGATTGTTCGAGAACCAACATATCCTATCTTGAGACTACAACAATATCAATAAGAGTAAATTTCAGGAAAGAAGCCAATCAGAAAACACTTCCTCTTCCACTATAACAACTTGGCTTCCAAATCCTAGCTTTGCAGTACCACTGGACTCACCATTCTGATGTTTTTGTTGATGGAGATTCATTCGACTCTTCCATCTCATGATTAGTGCTTTCCATATATGAACATTCAATTCATAGGGAATATAAAAGATCATGGGTAGAGAGATATAGTGTCGAAGATCAGAAGGTTCAATGGTAGAGAGGTAGGTGAAAGATATAGGTGGATTGAATTTATTTTATCATTTAGGGATTTTAAATCGTAATGCATAAAATTGAACAATGGTAAAAATAAAACCAAATTGTTTCGTTTCATTTAAAACTAATAGAATTAAAGAAGGGTACTTGAAGTCATCTGTTTCACAAAATCAGTATTACATAATCGGTTTCAAGTGATTAGTATCATAGGATCGGTTTTACACGAACGATTTGATAGATCGGTTTCACCAGACCGGTTTCACCTGATCACTTTCACCTGATAGGCTTAACTAATACCAGTAACATAGATAAAAAAATTTCTATGGGGAAAGTGGATAAAAGAACATCAGATATTTATCATTCCTATTTCAAGTCTGATGTACTTTATTATCTTAGAGTTTAAGGGTTTTGTGAATATGTCATCAAGTTGATGCTCAATCCCAATAAACTCAAGAGTTATATTTCTTTTATTTATAATGATCTCTCAAAAATTGATGTCTTATATCGATATGATTTGTTCTAGATTGAAAAATTTGATTTTAATAAATTTTAAAAGATCTTGTATTGTCACAATTTATGGGGATATATATGAATTGAAATCCATAGTCTAATAGAGTTTGTTTCATCGACAAAATTATTGAAAAAAAACTACCAGAAGCTAGGTACTCTCCTTCAGTAGTTGATAATGCATCTTTTTTTACAACACCATGATATTATAGATATTCCCAAAAAATGATGTCTTCTATTGGTACTCTTTCTATCAAACATTCATCTACCAAATTCATCATCTGAATAACTAACCAAATCAAGGGGTTTTCCTCTTGGATAAAACAATCCTAAATTAGTTGTATATTTGAGGTATTTGAAAAATCACTTATCAGCATTTAAATGTGATTCATTCAGGTTTTATTGAAATCATTCACATAGACACACACTAATTATAATATATATCCTTCTTGTAGTTAAGTACAAAAAGCTCCCAGTCATAACTCTGAAAGTATATTGATCAATGGAATTTCCCTTTTCATAATGATCTAACATACATGCAGAAATCATTAGGATTTCACTACTTTTAATTCTATCATAGACATATCATTTCAAAATTTCATTAGTGCACTTACGTTTAGTTATAATAACACATTATTTATTTTTAATTATTTGAAATCCAATAAAATATTAAATATCACCCATCAAACTCATTTCGGACTCACTTTTCATTATTTTTTAAAAATAATTAAACAATGAATTTCTAGATGATCCAAAGATAATATCGTTCACATATATTTCATCTATTAAAACATCTTTTGAAATTCATTTTATAATCAATGTAGGAGGAATAAATTATTTTCAGAAACCTTTAAAAATTAGGAAATTTCTTAATCATTCATAAAAATCTCTAAGAGATTTTTTTAAACCATATAAATCTTTAGATAACATTAAAACTTCATTTGGAGAATGAGGAATTGTAAATCCTCAGATTTTTTCCATAAAAACATCCTCAATTTTATGACTATTTAATAATTCACATTTAACAACCATTTTAAAATGTTTAAAATCCAAGTGTGATGCATAGGAAAGTTAAATTAAAATGGATTAAAGCCTAGATACTAGTTAAAAGTTCTCTTCATAAACAATTCATTCTTCATGATTATATCCTTGTGCGACAAACCTAGATTGGTTTCTAAAAATAGTTCCATCTTCATCCATATTTTTCCTAAACACCATTTTGTTCTTATGGTCAATATATCTTCTGGTCTATCTACGGGCTTCCAAAATTTAATTTGATCAAACTGGTTAAGCTCTTCTTGTATAGCCATTACCCAAAATTCATCATTGATTGCATCATTAATAATTTCAGGTTCACATTGTGACATGAATGCTTTATTTTCAACCTGATTTCTCAAGGAGGCTCTAGATAATGTCCCTATATTTAAATCTCCAACAACAACATCAAATGGATAATTTGTAAGGGTCCTAGATGGTCTAGTAAATGTCTGGATAATTATTTGAGCTTCATCATTTTTATCAGGTTCATTATGGCTAGATTCTATAGAAAATCCTTAATCCAATGTTTTCTCATATTCATTCACATGATGGTTATATGTTTTAGAATTAATGTCCATATTGGACATACCCGCTTCTATATTTTATAGTGAGGTCTTTGGCTCATGCAGATCTATTTCATCAAACCTGAGATGTACATATTCATCCCCACATTTGTCTTTATTATTAAGGACTCCATAATATTTTGATGATGTATAATATCCAAGGAATATTCATTAGACACTTTTGGAAGCCAATTTTTCTAAAGTTTCTTTAGTGTTCAGAATATAATCATTACATCCATACACTTTAAAATAGGTTACATTGGATTTCCAATTGTTATATTACTCATAAGTGGTTTTATTAAGGATGGGTCTTATTAAAGATATGTTTATTATGTAACAAGTTGTGTTAACATCTTAATCCTAGAAATATATTGTTAGGTTATATTCATTAATAATAGATAAGGTAATTTCCAATAAGGTTTTATATCTTCTTTATACCACAAAATTTTGTTTGAGGTTTACTAAGGGAAGAGAAACTGTGCCTATATACATTTTGTGAGATAAACGATTCAAAGTCAAGATTTTCAATCTCAAGGCCATGATTACATCTTAATGATTTAATCTTATGTCCACTAATATTTTATACTATTCTATAATACATTGTTAAGTGAGAGAAAGATTCAGTTTTGTGAGATAACAAAAATGCCCAAGTATACATATAAAATTCATCTACTATAACATAAACATAGTTCATGACATTGAGACATGAAACTCTATATGGTCCAAACTAATCCATGTGAACAAACTGAATAATTTGATAATTAGTTTCTTCATTCTTTGGTTTGGAAGAGATTTAATGTTGCTTTGTTTTTTGATAAGGATTTTAAAACTTATTGTATGGAAAATCTAATTTCTGTAAGTCATTATAAAAAACATTTCATGTTAAATACTTAAGTTAGATTAAATTGTAATGTACTAGTCATCTGTTCACAAGACTAGACTCTTTATGAAAGGCACATAGACAAGAAATAGTATGTTAGGCTAATGTTTCTAAATTTATAGCATAACATTATAATTTCCAAGATTAGTAAATACTATGTTATTCATGGAATAAAAAACATGGAATGAATCACATTTATATTTTACATTAAATCCATCGTCACACAATTGAGATATTCTAAAGAGGTTATACTTTACTCCATAAAATTAATGTAATTTGTAAATTGAAATAGAGTTAGGGTTACCAATCTGGCCAAGGCCGATGATTTTTTCTTTACCATTGTAACCAAATGAGACATATACTCCATCAATATTGATAATTCTTATAATGTTTGAGTAGTCCCCTATCATTTTTCTTGAACATCCACCGTGTATGTACCTTAGATTTCTACAGGATCTCTTTAGGCATTTTTACTACCAAAAAATTCATCCAAGAAATGATCTTGGTACCCATATTTTTATGGCTCCAAAAACATTAGTAATAATGAATTCAAGAACCCACAATTTTCTTCTTAGATTCTTATATCCAAAATATAGATATTTTTTAAAAAAACATTTTTTCCATGAAGAACTGGATGCAGTAAGAAAATTCTAGGAAGTAGAACTTTCAATAATTATCTAGTTTAGGATGAATGATACAAATTTTCCAGATTTTTTTCTCAAAAGTGTTTTGGATAAATTTGTTTTACCTAATTTATATCATATCCCATAAGTGTACTTATGATCTATCTTTTTACCATTAATTTTAGTAAGATCGTTTTTCCCATTTGTAAATTTTCCTATGTCCTTCTTTAATTGCTCATTAGTCATTTTCAATTGATTGTTTTCCTTTAGAAATTGGGTATTTTTCCCTTTTTCAGTTGTAAGAACAGATTTAACAGTTACAGTAAGGGCATGTTATTTTATTAAATATATGTAAATATCTTTTAACTCATTACATGTTTCTTCTAGAATGCTTCGACACTCAAATAATTCACCATTTTTCTTATTCTCATACACACATTCATTTTCAAAATAATAATAAATTTGAATAGTAGAGTCTAAGATTACCATATACGGATTTGTCAAAAAACACAAATTAGCCATATAATATTTCTCATTATGAGAAGAAGAAGATCCACTAAAGCTATCGTCGATGGTATTCCAGGTGGCCTTCATTTCATTATTCCACTTTCTATCTTTATTCTCATACTTATTTTTTTATTTGAGCTTTGGACAGTCAACATTGAAATGTCCTTTCCTTTTGCTTTCATATAAAATTATCTCTTCCGATTTATCATTTCATTTTGAATAATTATTCCAATTTCTCTTATCATCATAATTTCATTTGTCATTGGGATTTCTGAAAATCGATTTTTTATTATAAATTGTGTTGAATCTCCAGGCCAATGTCGCCATTTATTTACCACTTCCGAAAGCTGAATCTTCACTACATGAGCATTAAACAATTTCTTCTAATTTATCCTTGTATTAAATCTTAGGGGAAGCAGTCTTGATGGATACAGAATTTCATTTTGGTTCATCCTATTCGTGATTTACTTTCAGATCCTCTTCATACATCATTAATTTTTCAATAATTTCCATCACTAAAATATTGTCAATATATTATGATTCTCTTTTAGATATAGATTTTCCTCTCCATATCTCCTGTTAATATTTATGAATCCTCATAATCTACACTTTGGCTATAACATCTCTTTATAATGAAATCATGGTATTAAAAATATCATTGAACTTAATAAACATTTCAAAAATAGATTCTTCTGGATTCATTATGAATTTTTCATATTTAATAGTATAAGTATTTAATCTCATTTCATTAACATTAGATTTTCCCTTATGAGAAACAGAAAAAGTGTCCCAAATATCATGTGAAATTTTACAAGAAAAAATATGATTAAACTCTTCATCTCTTAGTGCACAGTATAGAGAATTCATTAATTTACAATTTTTTTATAATCAGTCCTTGTAGGTTCATCCCAAGTGTATATAGATGTTTTAGGAATTTCATATTTACTTTTAATACTATTAAATATTTTAAATCCCATATTTTATAGATGTATTTTCATTTGAATCTTCCACTGAGATGTGTTGGTTCTATTAAAAAATGGTGAGCTATTAGTAATAGCTCTATATAATCTATTATCCATGATATAAATTGTAAAATAATTTCAAATTGATAAAAATTTATAAATAACAGAAATTTTAAGATCTTTGGAAGAAAACTATAATCACAGCTGGAAAGCATTGAAAACTGAATTTTCCTAATCTATTCCCTATGATACTAAATTTTGGTTAGAGTAGATAATTCAAGAGGAGGGTTAATTGAGTATCTATATAAATTTCTATTAAAAATAGTTCATTAATAATTTCCACCAATTAAAAAACAGTCAAAGTCAGTTTGTAGTGAATTTATCATTTTCCAGAATGTTCAATTAATTTCTCAAAAGATTAATTATATCTCATATATAATAATATAAATATTAGTGTAACTTTTGATACTAATCAACTGGTTCAAAATAGAAATTAACACATTCTAATACATATATCATCGTTCAATTTAGTTTTATGTGAAATGTATTAAAAACATAACACAGTAAACTAAAATGAAAAGGCATAGAGGATATAGACACGTGGTTCAGTATCAAGAAGCGAATTAGTCCTATCCACTTGGTGATCACCTTCCACCGAGTAGTATAATTTAATAAACAGTCTGATCCACAACCTGGATCGGTGTTTACAATAGCACACAAGGATATCCAGGTCACACCTAACTTCTACCATAGTTATTCATGGGGAAAATAACAAACATGTCACACGTTACCTCTTCCATTATTCTATGTAGGATACAAGAGTAATATAGAGAGTGTGTTTGAGGATATCAAGTATCCTCCAGTTATGAATAGGAAAATTATGTGTGAAATATATAGATACACACAATTCTCAAATATGTAATCAAAAGAACACAATATAGATGTTGATGTAGTATAGGGTTTCGAATTCTTTGTGTGTTATGAAGTGAAGAGATGTAAATGGTTGATGAAAGAGAAATGTGGTTTTATTCCTTTTTTGGAATATGGTTTCAATAATTTTGTATCCTAGCCTTCCAAGTGTGAAATTTTCAACTCCATGATCTTATGTTGTTCATTGTAGATCAATATCTTTTTCTTGTCTTGGTTATCTCCCTGTATGTTATATCATTTAGTTCAAGGGATTTTAATGATGGATCAAGAGTAACAATAGTTGTTTGGTTCTTCTTTTATCTGTAATTTTCTATATATGTACTCGTATATCATTAAATGATTAAAGGTGTAATTTTTTTATACATCGAGATCGAGTAGGAAATAAGATCTCCCCACATGTATGCACCTCTTACTATCTACATATAGTTCTACAGACAACATTAAATAATGTCAGAAACATTAATTTGTCTTAATATGACTGTTAGATATAAATTTGAATAAATAAATTTAAAGACAGTTTTTATGGATTTTGGTGAATAGTATGTAACAGTGAAACCTTTTCATCGATCTATCATCATTAGTCTGTCAGCATAGTTGACTCTGAGAATCGGTAAGTTATTTCCATCAGTGTCGGTGATTTGGTGTATCAGTGAGTTGATTGAGCTATCGGTCTTTCAGGGCATCAGTGAGTCATCATCAATGACTCATTTTGTAATATTAGTGTGTCATCCATCAGTGAGTCTATCATTAGTGTGTTTTCCATCAGTGAGTTGATCATCAGTGTTTCATCCATCGGTGAGTTGTTAATAAGTGTTTCATCCAATGGTGAGTCAATCAATGTTGTGTCATTTTGAACTATTGGTGAAAATGACCCTACAAGACTTATAAAGAATATGTCATACCCAGAACACTACCGAATTAAGTGTAATTCATAAATAAATGAATATATACATTGGTATACAAATTGAAGCATGGATAAACATCGTTTATTGAATTATTGAAATTCATTGTTCAATATGACATAATTTATTTTCTTAGACATTTTAAATGACATGATCAAGTTTATTTATTACATAATATAAGAATTTATTGGATCGGTTTATTGACAAGATTTTTTATTATGAAAAACACTATTTATCATAAGGAACAGAACCTTTCTATATTTTATCTAAAAAATATTTAATGAAACATTAGTTCACTTTTCGTTATCCCATGTATAGTTTATTTGTTTTATATTATTTATGAAATATATTGATAATAATGGAATCTAGAAAATCCAATATAGGCATATAAACACTTCTTAACAGGATTTGTCTCAAGGATGTTGAGTGGAATGTAAATACTCACCCACTAGAAACATATAGACACAATATAAATAAACAAACATTGAATTATGTCATACATAATTGAGATGAGAAATCAATTTTGGTTCATTGTATTTTATAATTTATTTTTTGATATTATTTATTTTCTATAATTAGATTAAAAAGTGTTAATTTTTTAAATAATAAAGGAGTTATGAAAATAAAAAATGTCCTTCAAAACCATCGAACCCTTATCTTAATGAATGGATTATGTACGCATCACATATCCAAAACCAATAATATGATCTCTGATTAATTTAAAATATTGCGAAATTGATCAATAATTCAATTGTGTTTTTTTAGTAATCAACCAATCATCAATCCGACACCTAAAGTGGTATATATGACACATTGTATGTGTTTTCAATATTTAAAGGTCCATTTTAGTTTAAAATACACTTCAAATTATAACAACTATGGAAAAATATCATATTGTTTCATAAATTTATGAAAATATTCAATAATTCATTTTGATGTATAGAAAATTACTACACAACAATATGAAACATGATTTTATTGGTATGACTTGAAGGGTATGTGTTTAAAAGAAATATGTTATTTTTGTTTAAAACACAAATCAAATATCCAAAACCGATTAAACAAATTTGAATTGTAATCAAACATTACGAAAAATATCCACGATTCATTTATATCAAGTATGAATCATCCATATTTCAATTAAACACCTAATGTGGTATGTATGACTATATGTGTGTGTTTTTTATATAATGTTGTCATTTTAGTTTAAAAAACCCATAACATAGGCAAAACCAAGAGAAAAATATTTTATTATTTTCATGAATTGAGGAAATATTCCATATTTCATTGTCGAGATGTAGGAATTGACTACCCATCAATTAGACACATGATGTGAATGATATAACTCAAAGTGCGTGTTTTCAAAATAAAAGTGGCATTTTTGTTTTAAAAATACGTCACATCTCCATAAATAATAAAACAAGATAGATATTTTAAAAAAATTATAAAATGATCTATAATTGATTTTTTATGTGCAAGAATCGACTGTGTGACAATTTGACACTCGATGTGGTCAGAACAGATTGAAGTGTGTGTTTTCAAAAAAAAAGATCCATTTTAATTTTAAATTGTGTGTTACCACTCCAAAACCGAGAGAAATATATAGTTTTATTTCCAATATTTCTGGAAAAGGTCTATAATTCATTTTCAAATGTAGTAACTAAATTTACACCTATATGATACTCAGAGTGATTGATATGAATTGAATTGTGTCCTTTCCATATAATAGAGTCATTTTAGTTCAAAACACGTCGTATATCTAAAACAATGAAAAATAGATTGTATTGTTTTCAAGAATTTGTAAAATGATCCATAAATGATTTGTGATGTATATGAATTGACTAAAACTCAGTCTGATAACTCATGTAGTCGGCATGACCCATAGTTCTTGTTTTCTATACAAAAGTGTCATTTTAGTTTAAACCAAGCATAAAATATTGGAAACTGTGATAATAATGTTGAATTGATTTCAATTTTTAGGGAAATGAATGATCAGAAATTTTTATGTTTAGGAATATACCACACATCAATATTATATCAAATGTGATCAGTATGAATCAATCTGTGTGTTTTCAATATAAAATATTTATTTTAGATTAAAATGAATGTCGCATCGCCATGTCCTAAAAAATATCTCGTATTTTGTAAATATTATATAAAATAGTCAATAGAAAATTTGTGACATGTAGAAATTGACCTCACATCTATCTGACATATTTTGTGGGCAAAATGACTTAAAGTGTGTGTTTTCCATAAAAATGTAATATCTTAGATTAAAACACCCATCAAATATCCAAATCAATGAAAATGAGCTAAAATTGTATTCAAACATTAGGAAAATAATCCATACATAATTTGTGATGTGTAAGCATTTACTGATCATCAATTTGACACACAATGTGACCAATATGACTCAATGTGTGTGTTTTCTCTATAAAGTTGTCATTTTATATTAAAACACACTTTTCTAGAAAACCCAATAAAATCCTATTTTATGGTTTTTAAAATTTAGAAAAATGATCCATAATTCATTTTTGTCTCATTGAAATTGATTGAACCTCAATCTGACATAAGTTGATGTTGGTATGAATCAAAGTACGTGTTTTCAATATAGAAGTTCCATTTTTTTTAAAGAATTTATCACATTGTAAACAATAATAATGGAAATATCACATTGTTTTCAAATAATTTTTATACTATTACATTATTATTTATATATCATTTTTATCTTATACTTATTTAGTACATTTTCATTGAGATAACGCATGAAAATAGATAACAAATAGTGTTACAATTGAAGTCTTGTTCTAAAAAAGAATGTTTTATTGAATTTGATCATATATATTATGAGTATTATAATCACCATGGATGTGAACCAATTCAATAGAGCCTTATTTTGAGGAAAAAAATGATATAATGAGTAAGAATAAATTGCATCCCAATATGATTCACGGTGTGCTTGCTATGAATCAAAGTATATGTTTTTAGTTTTAAATGGGAACTTCATGTTTAATTACTTTTTATATAGTGTTATTTACATAAGAACCGCTTTTGTATATAATTACATTCCTTTTCATCAGATTGGGAGGTTTATATGGCATCAAATAACTGATCAATGGTTTGGGGAAAAGAAAAAGGAACATTTATGTTTTGGAATGTATATAAAAAATTGTACTTACAGAAGTAATTTTACATAAAAAATTAAAAAATACTAAAATGTATCATTTTATTATAGTTGTGTTGTGAATTTTATTTCAATAAAATTCATTTTTTCCCATTGTCTTTTCCCCAGTTTTTTCACCCTATTTTTGATGTTGTAGTATGATAAATTTTAGCAGCAGAGTACACCAGTATACCCATTTTACTGCAGTAACAATAGCACTATTAAAGGGAACCATTGTCAAAACATGAAAATTCTTTGATAAAGGGATACTTTATCATCCACAAAGAAGTGATAATAAAATATCCACTTTATCCACATAATTTTTAGAGTTGATAAAATACCCCTTTAACTCTGAAAAATAAAAGTGTGGATAAAGGGTAATCATTATCAATGCATAAATAATTTCTATTAATGGTGGCCATTATAAACAATTTTTAGCTCTATTAAAGGGTCACTTTGTCAGTGATTTCTTGCACAGATAATGGTTTTGGGTTTTAAGGGAACTATGACTTTTAAAACTTTATTACGTTGAATAATACCTATTATATTGTTTTTAAAGTCCATTTGGTTTATAGTGATTATTTTATCATGATATTTTTGTTATAGAATAACATTCAAGGCATAGAAAGTGGAATGTTATTTTTTAGAAAATAATTATAAGTGATATTATCTTCATATAATTTTGATGTTATTTTAAACATAGAGGCGGTGTATTTAATTAAAAATATTAAATAATACGAAAATATATGGCTCCACATGTATTGCAATATGGGTAAAATTAAAAATTGATTGTGATCATATCACACCATCAGTTTTTCAACAAAACTAGAGGATCTGTCATCCTCTTGTCCCCATTATTTAAAATATCATATATCTAGTAGGGATGAAATATTTGGGCTTGTTCATAGTCTTGAGTGGAAGAATGATTGAAAAAATTATTCATCACACCATGTCATTATGTATTGAGATGCATGTCGGCATCCAAAATCAATGAAAATTAGTTTCCCCCCAAAATATCAAGAGATAAAAACACATACATTGCAATATTTCACTTGGTAAATATGTGTTTCTTATTAAATAAATCTTTTAGATATCCACATTCTTGCATTGATAATGTCTTGTGAAACAATGAAAACATCCATTAAAGCCATGTAGAATGTTGAAATAAGAAGTAAGGGATCGATCACTGGTAAAGTATATCATTGAAGTAATGAGGAATGGAAATATATTATGGAACTGATGAAATGAAATTCAAATATAATAACTAAAAAAAATTGAGAGAGAAATGTGTAGAATAGAAAACTCACACATTTCATTAATATGTCTCTAAATATATAGAGAAAACAAGATTTACTCATACACAATTATACATATTAGCCTTTTATTAGTGTTAGAATTTTCTATGATGTTTTAAGTGTTCCTAAAAGGTCATATACTTTTATTAGTGGTAGATAAACATAGATAATGATTAATTTTATTAGTATTAGTTTTATAAATCATTTTTTGGGCTGAAAAAATCATTCATTATCAGTGTGAGACCCCGAAAATAATTTCTATAGAAATAATGGTTTTAATAATTACACTTGGCCTAATTTCATTTTATATAAGCAATGCCCGTAAAATAAAAAAATGTTTATTCATTCAAAAAAATAGAAATAGATACAAGGAAACATGTTCTAAGGACCATAACTAACCAATTGTTCTTACATGTTGGCCAATTACAATCACTAGAAGACCCCAAAGCACCACGAAAATACCAAGAAAGTAGTGGATTTCCATCAGATCTGCCACGCCTAAGAATGTTATATCCATAACCACCACAATTGTACTAATCGTTAGAGGGATGAAGATAACCAACTTCAGTGTATAGGTGTTTTAAGTTGTAATAACCTAATCACATTTTTATAAGACCTATAATTCGATTGTTTCTATTGAGGTGACCCTTGGATTTACAACAGCTATAATTATAGCCATTGGGTATTCTAGTTTAATTATTTATAAATATTGAAAATTTATATGTATTTCAAATATATGTTAAACTAATTAACTCATATTTATATTTTATGATTTCAAAACTTATTTCAAGAACTTTTCATTAATGTTTCAAATATTTTAGAAATTATGGTTTAATAAATTAATATTCTTTATGAAATTATAAATATTTCTTTTTATGATCTTAATAAGTAATGATTTTAAAAGTATAATATCACCTTGAAATTTTCTAAGTGATTTAGTGCTGTATAGACCTATCATTGAACATAGTTAATTGAGCTTATCCTTCAGAAACATGAAATTTAAAATTGTAACATTTTGGTACTTATGTCTACTTTAATTAAAAGAAAAACATGTTTATTATTTTTTTAATTTCAAAAAATTTATTTATGAATAATTTTATTAATTAAAAGTTATATATTTTGATTACTGTATTGTAAAAATTTAATGTTAGGAATAAATAAAATTTTATGAATACTTTTTTATATAGTTGGGTAAATAATAAAATTAACCCAATAGGACTGCCCTTTATAGCTAGGCCGAGGGAGGTAGCTCAAACTAGGTGGCTGAGCCTAGCCCTCAGCCCAAGCCAAGGCCGACCCGAGTATTGGAATAGGTTCCCCAAAGGGCCCAAGTGAGCATGAGCGATTGAGCATGCCACAACGTCATGAGGCCACAACGGAGCATAAGTGGGCTGAGGCCTACTAGGGGTGGGAGCCTGTGTGTAAGGATCCCTTTTGTGTGTGTTGTGATTCAATGTTGAGTATCTGAGCCTACAGCTATTAAGGAAGCCACGTGCACTACCAGATTCAATGTGGGACACAGTTTTTTTGGGGAGAAACATGATTTGGTCCATTGGATCATGTCATGCGTGATCTTGGTCGTTGATCTCAATCTTGCGTTCGACCCTTAGTGACCGCGGAGTGCTACCTCTTTTTTTATAGACCATTCGATCAACATAAGATCTAATTGTGGTCTTTCACTCAGTTTTAAAATATCACGCTTTACATAATCTATCCAATATTATTATATATCTAATCTAAATCGTCCTTATTTTAAAAAACCACAGACATATCCTAGCCATCTGATCCAAGCTCGGTCGATTTAGACCATTCATCTATTTTCATGATTTCTTCTCTAAGTCTCCTTCTTCTAACTCACACAAACTAGTGGGTCAACCATTTTTTCTCCTTCATCGCCATCATCTAATACCTTTTTTTTTCGTCCTCGAGTATCCCCCAATATTTTATGACCTTGCGTCATTTACTTCTACCCATATGATCTTCTCTGATCCCCTTTATTTCTATTTTACTTTATTTAGTTTACATTCATTAGTTTTGGTTTTAGATTTCCATAATCTTTCGATATGTGTATTTATTATAAGAAGAGGATTATTTTGGGTTCACCTTTTATGTAAAATGCTGGATCAGTGTTCATGTAGACAAAATAGTGGGTCTTTATTTATGATTTTCTTTTATGAAACAGTTTATATAAATATATATATAGTGGGATTATTTAAAACCTGGTTGCACCCGTGGTAACCTGTCCTTCCAATCCTCAACATACAAAACATTCCTTTCCCATCCTTTTTTCACACCCAAAGTCAGGTAAGGGATAGCTTGTTATGTTTTCATTGTTGTAAAACTATTATATCCTTATGTATTTTGGGGTCCATATGTATATAAATATATAGTTTCATATCACAAATAAATATTAAGTCACGTTGGGTTTTCTATATTTGTTTTTTGGTATACAATATTTGCAAGTGCTTTCAGGTTTCAACATCTATATGTGAACCCTTATTATCTTTTTTTAACAGATATATGTATATGTATATAATTTCATCATAAAACATTTTATATTAAAAAAATGAATTTATATTAATATATATAAACAACAAACCATTTCTATTTTATGACCTTTGAAGGGTGATCTTTAATTTTTAATTGTTGTTTCTATAAACATAAACCACATGCAAGGGGTCTCGTACCTCATGTTTTCTTTTTATTATACAGTTATTTACAATTCATGTATGTACAGTTATGTGTAAAATTATATATATATATATATATTATGTTTGATTACAACTGAGTTTTCGGTAAACCTATCCTTATAGATTTAAATCTTATTTATGAAGAATACAACTGTTAGAAGAATTAAATAAATCTTGTTTTGGGTTATGCAGATCCCAAACATACAATTTATGTATATATAAATATTTTTCCCTAATTTTCAAATCCATATGAATACATATATGTATTTCAATCTTGATTCCTCAAGTAAGTGGTATGATGGTTTTCATGTTCAAGAATAATTATACATTCATTCAAGAGCTCAAATGTTTAATTAATTTATTTATGCATACTTCACAAACAAAAATATATACATTGTATTCCAATTTTTTCACAAGAAATTCCTCTAATACCTTAAGTTTATGTTTTAATTTTTATATAATAGTTAAAATTTCATGGATTAAACGAGTATCTCAAAGTCAAAACATATAAACATGGATTTGAAAAGGTCACATTGTTAAGAGTTTATAAAAGCGTTTTTATTTAATGTAACATGCAATTATTTTATGTGTACTAGTTTTTATTACATATGAAAGAGTATGATGTTTTAGTTCCTGCACACCCCAAATAAATATAATGCCAACAAAACTAGTTCATTATACATTTTTTTTCATGATTCATTCTAGTTAAGAAATAGTATGTAAAAAGCATTACGGAATTAGAATGTATGTATGAGACCCTATGATGATGAGACCATGCTAAGACATGTGAGGAATGTATTAGAAATAAAATGATGTGACGGGTGCACCTGAAATTATACAGCGCTCTAATGCATTGGGTAAAGTGATGAATTCTCATGAGTTAAGTGTAATGATGTGTGAACATGATGCTAGGTTTTTTCAAAACCATTTGTTGTAGTTATCCACAATTATGTTGGGTTTATACCCGTATGGTCTTGGCACAAGGCCATGTCAATGTCTGACAGTATACATTTCTTCATTATGGAATAGTAAATGATCAACCAAGGGATTGTGGATCCTTAGCTAAGAATCATTCAAGGTAAAGAAAGTGAAATCATAAGGCATAACCATGAAAATGACATGTTATACAAGGGAAAAGTATCTAATGTTAAAGCCATGAGAATTTCATTTTATGTTCTAATGAATCATGATATGAATTCTTATAAACATAATGATGATTTTGAAGATGGATTGAATAAGTTGTGAATTATGATTTTATTACGTACACTTGCACACTTTGATTCATGTTATCTTTTATGAAAATGGTCTTTCTGAAAAATTTCTGCATGTAACCTCAAAAAATATTGATTGTGTGCCTCGAAATGTAATTTCATACTCTTAAGAAAATGTTTTATGTTTTTTTAAGGTGGTTGTTTTTAAAAGGGGGACTTCATTTAGATGTTTTAAAACCCCTTTTACTAGGCATTTTTATTCTCACCCTATGATTTAATTTATGTTTTATAGGATTTTAGCAGACCTTCCCAAGCCTTGGGTACTCTTCGTGACAACATCTTAGCCCTGGTATGTTTTATGAAAAAATGATTCAGCAACATCTGATTTTCTGAGAACCTAAACGGAAATGATCCCCATTATTGAGACAAGATGTTCAATTTTTATTCATATTTTATGAAGGAAATTTCACACCAAGTTTCAGGCAATGATTTCAGCATTCTGGGGTCAGAGTCATGGCAGTTGGTATTAGAGGATCGGTTTACGAAAACTCTGGAAAATTAGATCAACTATAAATTAATTAATTTCAACATTCTAATAAAAATCCTTCTCAATATTTCATATGGCTGATGAATAAGACATTGTGTATCTTCCAAGAGAAGTATTAAAGTCTATAGTGGGAATGTCTTGTGCATGAAACTATGAGACATTTGGAAATATCCTTCTATCATTCAAAACCCTCTATCGTGTATCCAATTCTCCTCGATTACTCCTAATTCACCGAGGACTAGTCCTCGACTATATTTATATGTTGCATGCCCAATTTTGGTTCTATGCACAACATGGAAAACAAATTGATGTATTTTTTAAGTGTTTTACCTGAGCTAGTAATGATTCATCTCGAGAGGACTTCCAAGAGGCTGCACAGGGGGTGACCTCCGAGAATTATACCTTTTTCAAATTTTGACCTACGGTCTCTATGGAAAAGTTATGGTCTTTGAAGCTCTTAAGGACGAAACTACTCATTTACATTATTAGTTTTTAGATCATGCTGATGTTTCCCAACATCATACACATCATGCCTTCCTCACCCTCAACCATATATGTCCACAAGCATTTGATCCTATTTTCTCGTGTTGCATCTGGATCCAAGAGATTGAAGCATTTGGATCCACCTTGGGGATTTGTTTGACTGGGAACACGAGAAATCACCAACAATGGTAGTACCTGTGAAAATATGACACGATGATTATGTAACACCTCGACTTTACAAACCATGTTAAAAGAATCATGTAATGTTTTATGTGTTGGTATCTTATTAATGTCTCTAATTTAATATGGTTTCTCTTTATTATGTCAATCATGTCCCTTGTTTTTCAGATGGAAAACATGAGTTCATCGATCAACCTTTTATCACTTCCTACTGAATATAAAAAATCAATAATCACCAAGGCATGTTCAGGATACTACTACCCTTTTCCAACCTGCGCTTTTCTTGCAAACAAATTTATAATGTGTCCCTTTGCCCAAAAATCATTCGGACCTACCAGGGAAATCATCATGTTTATCACCGCATTGAAACTACACAACTAGCAGAGTACATGCAGGGAGGGAAGTATAAGGAAGGTCTCTTCCTTTGCATTACCTTGTCCGAGTACAACCTAGCCTTGGAGAAGATTCATTAATATGCCTTATTGGGTGACACCCGAATGACCTATTGGTTCCAGGTCCTGAATTTTAGTATGTCTGGGGCGCTTAAAGACCTTGATGTGTTCAAACGAGAGGTGGTCCAGGAGATTTATAGAGAGTTAAATCACTCCCAAATCTCCAACTTCCACACCTCTCATGCCACTCTTTGGAAGACCAAATGTTTAATGCATAGGTTTGACCCTAACTGATCATGGTGTATATGGGCCAAATAGATCCAGGAACGGGGAGTTAATTTGGGGATTCACCTGGAATCATCATTAAATTATCCTCAATGGTGGTCCTGGAGGATGGGACCTCAATCATAAAGTCTCTCTGGTTTTGTATGTAGTTTCTCACGGGTGTAAAAGAATTGTGAGGGTGAAATTCTTTGAAGGAGGGGATAATTTGACACCCCGAACATAATTTTTGTAGTAATAATGGTATTAATTATTACACTTTCCCTATTTTGCTTTTTATTTAAGCAATTCCCGCATAATTTAAACAAAACGTATATTCATTCAAAAAACTAGAAACAGATACATGGGAACATGGACTAAGGACCGTAACTAACCAAAATATCCTAAAAGTAGGCCAATTATGATCACCATGAGACCCCAAAGCACCACGAACATACCAAGAAAGTAGTGTATTTCCTTCAGATCTTCCACGAATAAGAACATTATTACCAGAACCATAACAATCACACCAAGCGTTAGAGGGATGTAGATCACCATCTTCGGTGTCTCAGTGTTTGATGTTGGAATACCAAAATCCCATTTTTATAAGACATAAAATTTTACCATTTCCATTTAGGTGACTGTTGAATTTACAACGGATATAATTATAGCCATTGGGTATTCGAGTTTAATTATTTATGAATATTGAAAATTTCAATGTATTTAAAATATACGTTAAATTCATTAACTAGTAATTATTTTTTAGGGTTTCAAAATATATTTCAAGAACTTTTCATTAATGTTTCAAATATTTTAGACATTATGGTTTTACAAATTAATCTTGAGTATGAAATTATAAATATTTATTTTTTTGAAATTGATAACTAATGATTTTTCTTTTTATAAAATCACATTGAAATGTTCAATGTGATTTAGTACTTTAAAGTCCTATAATTGAACATAGTTAATTGGGATTATCTTTTGGAAACATGTCATTTTAAATCATACTGTTTTGGTACTTATGAGCACTTTAATTCAAATAAAAACATGCTTATTGTTATTTTAATTTGAAAACATTTTTTATAAATACTATTATTAATTAATAGTTATATAGTTTGAATTGTGTTTTTTAATCAATCAATGATAGGAATAAAAACAATTTTATGAATGTAAAGATATTTTGTACATATTTTTTTTAGATAGTTTGGTTAATAAAAAAATAACCGAATAGGCTAGCACATTATAGCTGGGCGGAGGGAGGAAGCTCACACTAGGTGGCTGAGCTTAGCCCTCAGCCCAAGCCATGGTCGGCTCCAGTATGGGCATAGGTTCTCCATGGGGGCCCAGGAGCAGGAGCGCTTGAGCACGCCACAGTGGCACGAGGCTACGACAGAGCATATGTAGGTGGAGGCCTGTGGGGGGTGGGAGCTCGTGTGTAAGGATCCCTTGTGTGTGTGATGTGATTTCTAAGTTCAGTATCGGATCCTCGGGCTATTAATGAAGTTGTGCGTGCCTCACCTAAACAATGTGGGATATGTTTTTTCGGGTGAAAGACGATCTGGGCCATTGGATTGCATCACTCGTGATCTGGGTCATCGATCACGATCTTACATTAGACCCTCAGCGACCGTAGAGCATTACCACCTTTTTTATGGACTGTTCGATCAACATAAGATTTAATTGTGGCAGTTCACATTGTTTTAAAATCCTGCTCCTGGCCTCATCCATCCGATCTTATTATATATATAATATAAACCATCCTACGTTTTTAAAAAACCATGGACTCATCCTAACCATCTGATCAAAACTTGATCGATCTGGACCACTCATCGCATCTTCGGTTATCTTCTCTACGTCGCCTTCTTTTACATCGTACCAAATAGTGGGTCGCCCACATTCTCTCTTTCTTATCCTTCATCTTCTCCTTTTTTTTCTTTTCATATTCCTCAAGTATCCTCGACAGTTTTATTACCTTTCGGGCTTGACTTCTACCCATAAGATCCTCCCGGATCCCCTTTATTTCTATTTTACTTTTTTAGAGTTTACTTTCATTAGTATCAGTTTTAGTTTTCCAAAATCATTATATATGTGTATGTATTATAATCACCTATTTATTTTGGGTTCTCCTTTTGTGTAAAATATTAGATCATTGTTGATTTATTAAAAATCTTGGGTCGTTATTTATTTTCTTCTAGTATGAAACATTTTATTTAAATATATATAGATAGGGGTTATGTAAAACCAGGTTGCACCTATGGTTACCGGTCCTTCCACTCCTCAAATACAAAACATTCGTTGCACATCCTTTTTTCAAACCTGAAGCCAGGTAAGGGATCAACATGTTATGTTTTCATTGTTTTAAAACTCTTATATCCTTATGTAATTATGGGTCCATATGTATATATATATATATTCAATTTTATCACACTTCTAAATGTTAACTCACATTTAATTTTATAAATGTGTTTTTTAGTATACAACACATGAAAGAGGTTTCATGATTCAATATCTATATGCGAACCCTTCTTATCTTTTTTATGGATATATGTATATGTATATAATTTCATCTTTAGTAGTTTTATAATTTCAAAAAAAACTGTATGTATATTCATATATATACACAACAAACCATTTTGAGGTTATGGCCTTTAAAGCGTGATCATTTATTTTTATGTGTTGTTTCTTGAAAAATAAAACACATGCAAGTGGTCTAATTCCTCATGTTTTATTTTTAGTATAGTCTTATTTACAATTAATGTATTTATGGTTATGTGTAAAATTATATATATATATATATATATATTGTTTTTTATTACAACTGAGTTTTCTAAAAACCTATCCTTATTGATTTAATTCATATTTATGAAGAATACAACATTTTCAAGAATTTATTAAATCTTGTTTTGGGTTATGCAGATCCCAAACAAACACTTTATGTATATATAAATATTTTTCCATAATTTTGAAATCCACATGAATACATATATGTATTTAACACATGATTTCTCAAGTAATTGGTATGATGGTTTTTATGATCAAGCATATATATAAATTCATTCAACAGCTGACATGTTTAAATAATTCTTTTATTCGTACTTCACAATTAATAATTAGTACTTTGTATTAAAACTTTTTCACTAGATATTCCTATGATAAATTATGATAATGTTCTAATCTTTTATAGAATAGTTAATCATTCATTTATTAAATGAATATATCAAAGTCAAAACATATAAACATGGTTTGGAAAATGGTCACATTCTTAAGTGTTTAATGTAAGAGTTGATATTTCATGTGACGACCAATTATTTTATCTGTACTAGTTTGCATTACATATAAAAGAGTTTTTTTTTAGTTCATTCACATGACTGTTAAATACTTTTCCAACAATTCTTGTTCTTTTTAATTTTTTTAATTTTTTATTTGCATGATCATTTCCATTTATGAACATGTATGTAAAAATGATTATGGAATAAGAATGTATATATGAGACCCTATGAAGACAAGACCATGAAAAGAAATACGATGAATGTATTGGACATAAAATGATGTGAGGGTGGACCCAGAATTATACATTGCTCCAATGTATTAGATAAAGTGATGAAGTCTCATGTGTTAACTGAAATTATTTTTGAACACGATAATAGCATTTTTCACAACCATATGTGGTAGTTGACCACAATTATTATGTGTTTCTACACTAATAGTCTTGGCGCAAGGCCTTGACAATGTCCATCATTATACATTTTCTCATTACGGAATAGTAAATGATCAAACAAGGGATTTTGGATCCTTATCTAAGAATATTTTATGGTAATTAATGAGAATTCATAAGGCATAACCAAGTATGAAAATGGAATTTTATACAAGGAAAACGTATCTAATTTTAATTCCATGTGAATTTCTTTTTATGTTCTAATGAATCATGATATGAAATCTTATAAACAAAATGATTCTTTTGGAGTTGGATTGACTATGTTATGAATTATGCATTATTTACATACACATGACCACTCTAATTGAAGTTATCATTTATTAAAATATTTGTTTAGAAAAATTTATTCAAGTAACCTAAGAAAATATTGAATGTGTGCCTCAAAATGTAATATCTTCCTCTTAAGGAAATGTTTTATTTTTGTTATGAAGGTGGTTTTTTAAAAGGGGTATTTTTCAAATTGTTTTAAAACCCGCCTTATAATGAGTTTTTATGCTGACACTGTGTTTTAATTAATGTTTTACAAAATATTAGCTGTACTTCCTAAGCCTTGGGTACTCTTCGTTATGAAATCTTAGCTCTGCTATGTTTTCAGAAGATGTTCTTTAGCAGCATCTGATTTTACAGGAACCTAAACTAGAAAGATCCTCTCTATTGAGACAATATGTGCAATTTTTTGGTATGCCTTTTTTTGAATATAATTTCAAACCATTTTATAGGAAATGATTTCAGGCTTCTAGGGTCGGGGTCATGACAATCAGAGAAAAAAATTGATAAATCATGGGTTTATATGTAAGTATGATTAAAAATGTATTCATACAATTATATTTTTATACAAAAGTATATAAAAACATGTATATGTGTGGGTTTGTTTGATTATAGATTACACAATAATATGAAAAATGTTATGATTTCAAAACCATAACATGAATATTGATGTATCCCTGTATAATAAATGTATTCACTAGAAAAAAATTCAATAAAACTTTTTTAAATGAAGATGAGATTTCATCAAATATATGCTGCACACCACCCTGGACACTTATAACTACAGTATATGTTAACTTCTCTACACAAACAATTTTATGGGAAAACCCGAAGGTCATGTATTGTTTGGATATTTTAAAGTGGTGAACAAAAAATTATAGACAACCAAATAGGTTTATGATGATTACCCACTCGTACAGGTGCTAATAATCAATGAAATCATTGACTAGCACGCCCATTATAGAAGAATAATAGGTGAAATCAGTGAAACATAATCTATGGAAACATTGATTGAAGTCGATGAGGTTATATACAAATTTCATTTTCCACTCATTCTCTAGGAGGGCTAGTATGATGAGGGTTCCATTGGCCAAATTGAATTTAAAATCGGCCATGCTATCTCATGTCTCACCACAGAAAAAAAAAACTCCAAAATCAACAAGAGATGTAGCATATGGAATGTTCATATAGGTTATAGGTTTTCTATTTGGAATATAGGGATCTAGGATCAGTGAATTAGTTTCACCCTTTCCAATGAGCGATCTCATCCTCAAGTTCGAAAAATGATTTCTTTTGTGGGTAATGTTCACTGGGGATACAAGGATTATAGGAACCATGTTACACAGGTGATCCATGGAATGAGGATGCAATGAGGTTGGGGATGAGATATTAATGAGTGACCATAAAGTTTTCCACATGAACCATGGGATCCACTTTTCCATCTTCATCAGTTCCCTATTGAGCTGGTCAACCTCATCAGGGGTGAGTAATGTGGGATCTCGTCCTTCATTCCTTCACAGAACATCTATCATCTTGATCTCAATGACGAAGCAGTTTTCAACCATGAGAATCTTCCAAAACTCCTGCTCTCTTTGAAAGAGACGAGTATCATTATATCTAGATGCCTGGGCATATAGTTATTCTATAGCACATTCAAGTCATGTGGTGTGACTAATGGGTTGTGGTCCCAGAATTTGTTGACATAATGGAAGTTGATATTTTTCATCTAGATTAGATGGGTTAGCTCGTGGTGGATGGGGCTGATAAATAATCTGATGTGGTTGAAAATATTTAAATACATGTCTAAAAATACATAGTTATACGTACACTACAAATAATTAATTGGCATATGAAGACAATCATATTTACATTTAAATATATTTTTATATATATAGAACTAAATATTTAACTTCTTTCAACATTAACATGTATGTATGTAAATATACATTTTTTGTTGGTAAACAATTTTACCAGTAGATATGTTCATGTAACTAAATTATTTGTAAAACCTGTGTTGCTAAATGTTATTGAAATAAATAAAAAATTTTCTATTGTAATTATAATATTATTAATAGATAATAAATAATTTATCAAAAAAATTATCATTATATTCATACAAAAACATTATCTTTCAATAATAATATTATTTCTTATAAGAAAAATCAAAAATTAATATATATTTACAAATTATGTTTTAAATAAAATATAATGTGTGGATATTTAGGAAGGTGTGTTTGTTGTGTATGTGATTAATATTATTTTACTCATAATCATGTAAAATAAATATAACATAAATACATGTTGAAACTCTAATAAAATACATATAGATCCCCAATACATATTTCAAACATATCTAATCGTGTTCAAACTCCAAAAAACAATATGTCAAACTCCATAAAACTCCAACCATTATTTTTTCCACACATTATCGATCACATTCATGATTGACCCTAGTGATTGGATCAAAAAATTCATTTCATCCACTTAGTTATGATAAATAAACAATGAAAACGATCACTTATAATTAGCTCACATTAGACTATATGCCAAACCAACATGCCAAGTAGTATCATCTAGAATGATGAGAAAATGTCACAACCTCTAGTCCAAGAAAGGAGGAAGATGATAACATGAGAAACCTTTTAGGATCTATAATGAATGATTCGAAACAGATTACAAGTTTTAGTGGTACATTTTCTGTTTTTTGGTGTGATCCACATGATACAACATACTAATGATGTACTCCTCTAAAAACATACTTATCAAAGGATGAGGAGGGGTAATTTGGGAAGGAAAACCTAAGTCAGTTAAGGTGGGAAATGGGAAAAACACCCATGATCGGGTATATGAGATTCATGGATGAGAGAGGGAGAGTCAGTTAGGTAGTAATATTTTGTTACAATAGAAATGTGAAAGGTGGAAGTGGTCAAACACCTTTCTTCTTCAACCTGAAGTAGTGGATGAGCTTGAGGAGGAATAATTTGGTTCTCATATTTCTATATCTATTTTTCTTCTTTATTGTAGATTTAAATTGATTAGCTTGTAATATCGTTCTAGTCTCTACACCACTATTAGAAGTGTTTTACTTTTTCCATTGCACACATTCACCAAACCATAATAGTTTAGTGACTCCACACAAGACCAAAAAACACAGGACTTCATGCATCTGGTGATCTTTGGTGGTGAATGTTGTGGTTGGATCCTGAAGTAGAATGAAGCAACGAGGTTCCCATGTGATATGATATTCAAGAATATGGAATTTTTTTGGGAGATTTTATATATGATCATTTTCAAATTATGTTCAAAGAGCATAGAAAATCACTTTTATTCAAACAAGGAAGGAGAACCGCTAGTCCTCAATTGAAATTTCCATTTAAGGTATCAACATATCCATCTCATCAGTATAAGAAAATGTGGAAAAGATTATGTGTGGGATGAATGTGATCCAACACGTGTCTCTCAATGTGGATTGACAAACAGTGGAACAATTGATGCTTCAGGATAGTTATTTGGAAGAATATACCATGGGAAATCTAAAGATTATTTATTCTCAACTGAATAATTGTTCAAAAAATTGTTAAATATTGTGGATTAGTTTTAAAAGACACTAATAATAGAGATAAAGGGAGTGAGGAGTGTGGTGTACACAAAGATAAAGTACTGATTCTAGAGGTGAATCATCAAGCCAACGAGCTGAGATGTGTTTCGTAGAGGGTGGAGTTTCCCTCGTTTGCAGGAGATGACCCCTTAGGATGGATTACTAAGGAAGACGGTTATTCCCTAATATAAAAAACTCCCAAATTCATGAAGCTACATTATCATGAAATTAGTATGGAAGGAATTATGTAGTATTGGTTTGTTTCATAGAATAACATCACACTGGGGTCCGCTTGGAGTGCATTCATGCTGATGTTCCTAGTTAGATATGGTAAAAATACTAATGGGGATCCATTTATATTTCATAAAAACATGAAAAAAATAGGTTTTGTGGATGAGTACAACGACGATTTTAAAGAGATTGCACTATGTCTTCACAATTTTCCAGAACTATGTTATATGAAACTTTTTGTATGAGTATTATGATCAAAGTTAGAAACTCATATTTCTACACATTATCCAGCAAATGAACATCAAATTATAATTTTTTATAGAAAGGTGTAAGAATGATTGTTTGAGATGGAGTGCTTCCTAGTCCCCATTCTTGACCGGTTGCACCGCCTGGGCCTCGAAGCACATGAGTTGTACCAAAAAAAATTCATGAAAACTGAAATGTTTTTTACTGTAACTGTTAAGATGATGAGATGAAAAAACTAGTTGGAGAAGAAAACTATAATAGATTGTTGTCCTTGAGCCAACATGAATGGGAGGAACGAAATTTTAATGGCCTATGATTCTATTTTGTGCATCCATTAAGTCCAATGCACAAATGACTCAATAAAAATATATAGGTGTTGGTATTGGAGTATGAAGAACCAATGTAAAAATAAGGGGATATGTTGATAAAGAGGAATTAAACTGTGTAGATGTAGGGAATTAAGGAAAATAATGAAAGAATTTTTAACTACCTAATGAACTGATTGAGTTCTATTTTATGAGTTGTGTTGGTGAAGATTCGATGATTCTTGTTAGACACATATTAGGAGTACCGGTACATGTGCTGGTAGAAAGTGGAGCCAACAATAACTTCCTCTCTAGGTGAATGGAAAAATTTTCTAGTGTGAGATTTATCTCGACCAAACCGTTCAAGATTACTCTTTGTAATGGACCTTGAGCTCTTTCACAAGGTTTTTGCAAACTAGGGTAGATCTATCTAAAAAATATTGTTTTCACTATGGATTCCTCGTATTTGATACTAGAGGACCTGAAATTATTTTGGGAATGTAGTGTCTGAGGAGTTTGGGATGTGTTCTTATAGATTGGATTTAGAAAACTATGAAATTCTTATGGATGTGGTGATGGTTCTGGGTGCAGCGGAAGCGTGGTTGGGATGGGATCAAACATTGATTTTTACAATGATCAATGATTAATACGGGTTCAATACGACGATGAATGGAAGTCTCCACGTAATACAATCAAAGACATAGAATATGAAAAAAAGGTCCCAAACCCTTTAGTGAGGATCCTTAACATCACATTTATAATTAATTTAATTAATTTCATAATGATAAATAATACCTAGATCATTGGTATTTTTCTTCATTTATGATGTTGATTTCCCGGAATGACCCTTTCGGATTATCTCGTTGCTCTTATAAGGATCCAAAATAGAATCCCTCTAGCAGTGATCCACAAATGCTCTGATGACCTCCGATCGACACTGATCATTCTCTAGGTGCTAGCGCAGGGATGCGAGTGTCTTGTGTCGGTCGATCTTGATTTCTTGTTCTTCAGTCTTGAAAAAATTCTCCCGTTATAGAGAGGGGAGAGAATAATATTCGAGAGGGAAACTATTTGGCTCAACAATTCTCAATTCACCAGGCATGGGGTGTTGTGTAACGAACAATAGGGGTATTTTCCTATTTATATACATGGAATTTCGGTTACAATTTTTAATTTCATAGAATCAATTAAATAGATTCATGATCATATAGAAAAAATGTGGATTTAATAATAAAAAATCTTCATTATTTATGTTGCACCAACTTTGGAAAAACGGAATAAATAAAATTTCACATCACAAAATAATAGCATCATTACTTTAATTTGTTCCAACTAGACTAATAAATAATATTCGTCTTGCAAATATTTATTTTACTAATGGACTGACATTGGTCCACTCTATCTTCACTTCAATTTATTGAACACCCGAATAAATAAATATATAATTTTTCTCTTATATAAATATTTTATTTAAAAACTAGTAAATAAATATTTATTAAATGATCAATAAAATAAATAAATAAAATTTATTTAACATATGTGATCATTTAAACTTGAATAAAATTATTCCAAGGTCTTGAGAAAAATATATATTTCACTAATTAAATTCAAATATAATTTAACTGAGACCACAAAAAAAAATTAGTGTGTGACCCTCGAGGATTCTTTCTCATTGACATTTCGTGGGCTTGCCTAAAGTCTCAGAGTACTATCTAGAAACTGTTCAAGGATCCCAAGAGAATGAACGTAATGTCACAATAATGAAATCCACATATGAACGCTCACTGTTTTATATAATACCTTCTTCATAATATCTCATCAAGAATGTTTCATGATTGTTTCATCAACTTTTATACATGATATGTCATTTTTTGACTACCTGAAATAAACTCATCATTACACCACGGAAATGGAATTTCACGCAACAGTTCTATTTCAATCAAAGGGCTGAGATATCCACTTCCATAAATGGAAGGGACAAGTCTTTCTTGGACATATCCATTAATAACCTATCACTCGAGATGCACCAAACTAACCCTACTTCCCGCCAACTGTTTGCATGACAATGTTCGTCAGTTAATCAAAGTGCACAAGTCATGAGAAGTATTAATGATAATATTAACATCTAAGGATCATTACACATGCTCGCAGATAGAAATATTTGATGACACAAAATGATTTGTAATTCCTAATAGAGGGTATGTTCACATAATCTCTCATCTTAGACAGTACAGAGTGCATACTTCATGAGAGGAAGTCTCATCTGCTTACGAGTAATCTCACATGATGGTCAGAATGCTATGTGTCCCATTATATCAGGCCATCCAGCCGTATATCTATATTTAAGAATATATTTATATCATTTCAATGTTATCATCATAGTGGGGAATAGCCATGAACTTATCAATGTAACAAATACTCTAGGATATTATTACATTTTAGTCATGTAGAACAATGAAAAATATGTAATAATAAATTAAATTTACATGTAATCAAAGTAATACTAGTTTGTTATAGGATACTGACTCATAAAAACTCCCACATGTACTAGAGCTTACTTCCTACCACCATCAGTCCGCTAGACCTCACATGATGATCATGTTTTTGCTGAGTAAAGGATTTTGTCAAGGGGTTCTCCATGTTGTCTTCCATGGAAATACTACTCACTATAGCTTCAACTCACTTAGAACAATACCTCAAGAGAGGATACTTCTGAAGAATGTGATTTGTCCTATGATGTTACCATGGCTCTTTTGCGAGGGCCAGAGTTTCAGTCTTATCATAATACAGTGTGATGGGATATTAACTTCTAGATATTACAACTAGCTCCTAGACGAAGCATCGCATCCAAACTGAATCATTAGGTAGCTCAGAAGTTGTTATATACATAGAATATGTTGTAGAATCCGTGACCACACTTTTCTTTGAGCTCTTCCAGCTCACTTCACGTCCATTCAAAGTGAAGATGCATCCCGTTGGTGACTTCATGTCATCTTGATCAGTATGGAAACTAACATCTTCATATCCTCTGATGATTAGTTCCTCATCTCCTCTATAAATCAGTTACATATCCTTAGTATGCCTTAGATACTTTTGGAATGCCTTGACTACCATCCAATGGCGATCATCTGGGTCATCTTGATATCATCCTACCAAAATCAATGTATAGGCGACATCGAGCCTAGTACATAGCATATCATACATAATTGACCTAATCACTAATGTGTATGGATTCATTTCTATTATCTTTCTTTCTTCTTGTGTCTATGGACACGTTTTCTTGGAAATATGAATACCATGTGATGCTAAAAACAATCCTCTCTTGGATTGTTCCATATTGAATCTCTTCAGTATCTTATCAATGTATGTAATTTGACATAGGCCCAACAATCTCTTGGATCTATCTTGAGGGATATTTATCCCAATACTATACATTACCTCACCCTAGTTATTCATGGAGAAGCATTGATTGAACCATGCCTTAACAGACTGTAAGGCTGAAATCAAATTTCCAATAAGTAATATTCATCAACATATACTATTAGAAAAATGAATGCACACCCACTAAATTGTTTATAGACACAAGGATCACATTAATTTATTATAAAACAAAATTCTTTTATGGCTTTATAAAAGAGAATTTTCAATCACCCGGATGCTTTCATTATTCCGTAAATGGATTTTTTAAACATGCATACATTATTGGGATCCTTTGGAGTCACAAAACCTTCAGGTTGGGTCAGGTAGACATCTTTTAGAAGGACACCTTTATGTAATGTTTTTTCGGCATCCATTTTATAAATATCATATTCATGGTAAGCCGCAATAGAAAGTAGAATTGTGATGGATTTCAGTATTGAAAGTACTGGCAAGGTTTCATCATAGTCAATTAATTAACGTTGTTTAAAACCATTTGTAAAAAGTCTTGCCTTATAGGTACTGACATGACCTTCCATGTCCAGTTTGTTCTTGAATACCCATTTTCAACCAATAGGCTTTACATCAACTAGATGATCGACTAAAATCCAGACTTGGTTTTGGTACATGGAATCCATTTCAGAATTCAGGGCTTCTTGCCATTTGGAAACATCTATTCCATTTACTACTTTATTCAAGGTTATTGGATCATTATTATCAACTAGTAATGAGTCACCATCCTCGGTTACTAAAAAACGGTACAATTCTAGTTCAATTACCTCCAGTTTACTCCTACAATGTACTTGTGTCTCTATAACAAATTCTTCTTCCATGAGGATTTGAGGAATATGTTCTTGTACCAACTCTTTTGTACCTTGAGCCTAGACTTCATTTAAGTATATCTCACTCTAACTATATATTTTTGAGATTCTCTCCCTCTCATGGTATATGGCATGTCTTTCCACAATAACCTTTTTTTACAAGGGGACGTATTGGTAATATCACCTTGTTTTCATGGGGTATCCTATAAAGTTACACTTTGTTCCTCGGGGTGCGGGTTTGTTAACTAAATAGGCCTTAACATACACTTCTCTACCCCACACATGTAAATTCGATAACATATCTTTTCTTCAACTCTAGAACTCATATGGAATACCATTTTTCGATTTAGTTGGTACTTAGTTTAGTATGTGTGTCGTTGTTTCTAACGCATAACACCAAAAGGACAAGAGAAGACTCGTTGTACTCATCATTGCTCTATCCATGTCCAACAGGTTTTGATTCCTCCTTTCACTCACACCATTTCACTAGGGTGTGTTTAGAGGGCTGAGTTGGGATAGTATCGCAAACTCCCATATGTAATCAATGAAGTAATGGTTACAATATTCTCCACCTCATTCTATGTGGAGTTTTTTAATCTTCTTACCAAGATGGTTCTCAACTTCATTCTTGTATAATTTGAACTAATCAAATGAATCTGACTTATACCTCATTAAGTATATATATCCATATCTACTAAAATCATCAGTAAAAGTTATGATGTATGAGTACCCTCCACTTAATTCAACTAGAAATGGTCCACACACATCGGTAATAACCAATTCAAGAAGTTATTTATCCCTTTCACCTTTCCCGCTAAATGGGGTTATGGTAATTTTTCCTTGTAAACATGCATGACATACGCCAAGTGGGTTTAGATCGATAGAATCTAAATATCCATCTTGATATAACTTTGTCATGTGTTTCTTGTTTACATGACCTAGATTGTGATGCCAAAGCTGGTTGTGGTATGATTCATGTTATGTATCATTATAATCGCTTTCCATTACTTTGTTTGTGTAATCCAACATGTAATGTCCATTGTATAAATGCGCCCTACCATAAAAAATGATATATTTGTAAAAGAAACAAAATTTGTTTCCAAAGATAAAAACAAATCCATATATATCTAATCTGGATACAGAAATAATGTTTTTAGTAACAGAAGGCACATAATAAAAACCCTTTAACACCAAGATCATCCCAGTTGGCAATGTGAGGTTGTAGTCCTCGACAACTACAATAGTAATTCTGGATCTGTTGGATGATCTTAGATGTACCTCCCCTTGATGAATCATCCTGAATCTACATGGTTAGTGTATTTGAATACATATTTGATCACCAAAAGTATTATCTAATACACAATATTTTGAAATAGATTGATTTTATTTGATAACAAACGCAGCTAAAGCTTCCCCTTACTTCTTAGGCTGGGTGTAGTTCTTCTTCCAGTTTCATTTCATTCCACATGTGAAACAAACTAGCTCATGTTCCCTTACCTACCCTTTGATCATTCTTTTCTTGGAAGGTCGTGAAGAAGCCTTGGGCTTAATACTCTTCGCCTTCCCTTTCCACTTATTCACCATATGGATAGAAGGATTTTTGCACTTTATATCATTGTCCACATGGAGGATAAGGGTATATAAATTAAGATAGATACTTCTCAATGTTTTTCTTATTGAAATTGACAACAATGTTATAGAATCTATGATGGATTGATGCAATAATGAGATCGGTTCCATGTTCTTAGGGGTGTTTAAACCCTAGAAACTCAAGTCGCTCAATGTAGCCAATGATCTTGACTACATGAGGACTAGTTGGGTAACTTTCTCCAAGATTACTCTGAAAGCGTGCCTTGGATATCTCAAACCTTTCTTGTCTTTCTCTCTCTTGGTAAAGACCACAGAGGTGCTCAAGCAAGCAATAACCATCCAAGTTTCCATGATAATTCATGAGATCAGTAGACATTAATGATAACATCAATTATTTAACATTGACCACATCGTTCATATATTCCTCATAGGACAAGAAATCATCATCACTCGCCTCCTTGGTTAGCGAATCAGGTAATGATGACTCCAGCATGAAAGACATCCCTTCACAACGTAGGATAACCCAAAGGCATCTAAACCATTCTTGGAAGTTACTTCTTTTGAGTATGTTATCTTTATCCAAAATCGATCACAAGGATAGTGTGGTTGAAAGTTTTTCATTTTTATTCTATAATTAAAATAGTAGTTCATTTGTACATTCTTTATTATATTTTATGAGAAATAATAAATTTTATTATGTCTCACACTATTTTATCCAATTTCAATGGACCTCACCATTGAACTCGTAATTTCTAGTTTCCATGACATTATAGTGGAAAGGATCCATATTCCCCTTCCAATAACCCCAAAAAGGGTTGTTCAAGCTATTAGAAGGTACTAAGGTAGGAAGGTATTTTCCAACTACGGGTTTGTAATTTCTGGATCTATTGAGCGGACTCCCAAATCCAAAAATCATGATTTTGGATTTCCTCAACTCTTGCCTCCAATATAACATAATGTCTAATAAGGGTTACTCCTCTTGATGTAATATGATTAAGTCGAACTGAAACCATTCATAAGGTATTCATGTATAAATGTAAGTGTCCCAACAAGGGTTGGTCAAAGACATAGGTTTATTGTGTTTTTCCCTTAATCAAGTAACATAAGGCTTGGTCTGACATAATATTTTATTTGAGGGATTTTTATATCTTATGAATTAATTGGTTATTATCACTTGATTATTAATATTATGTGGAACTTACATATGTAATTAATCATGTATTGATAATATTTATGCATAATAATGGTTTATATTAGTTCCATCTTGCTTGATTTGTTTAATTAATTAATTATGTGAACATTACAACACATCCATAAAGATAAACCATGAAAATGACAGAAATAAATTAAATTAAATTACATGATCATGATATTTTATAATGGTTACTTTCTCTAGTGGTTGATAAAATAACCATCTCCTATGAGATAAACACCATGAACCTTTTGAATACATTTTTACAGATTCCACTTGACCACATCTGTATCTCCTGGGATTGGTTTTGTCTCATCTCCAGCTTGAACCGCCTCCACAATCTTGGGAGTTCCATCCACTACATAAGCCCTTTTTAACTCACAAGTGGATGAGGTGTAAAACAGGGGTTTTATATAAAATAAACCATGGTATCCCAGGCCCTACATATTAATGACGAGAAGGATTGCATGACGAAAAATTTAATTTGAATAAATAAATTAAAAGAAACCATCCACATACAATTGTTCTTGGTCAAGTTCACGATCCTCCATACATGTAGTGTTATTTACACATAATAAAACTATAATTCAATTCATTAATCATTCTTGTTTTGAAAAATTCATGCTCAAATCAATTAATTATCATTATTAATTAATAAATCATTTTATCTTAAATCCTTTTCTAAATTTCATGGTGATTATCAACCATCATAATTATAAAAAAATTCATTTAAATTTATCTTTGTACGTAATATTAAACTTGGAGGAAACCCAGTGAATTCCCGTTCTTTAATACATAATTAGTAGAAATGAACATTACCGAGACATTAAATTAAACAAATATATATATAAAACACCTATAAGGTGTTGTGCCTCATCTTTATGCCTACACTATGGAACACATATCAAGGGTTTGAATAATATAATAATAAATTTTAATAAATCTGTGTAATTCTGATGAGTACATGGCATGCACTTTTGTTCACCGTACATCTGAAGTACATGCCCGGGGACATGGCGTGTAGACAAAATTTGAAAATTTTCAGAGTATACGGTGTATTCAGTGGGACACACACAATGTAGTATCCGCATTACATGGTTTCATGGTGGGAAAGCCTTGTACGGGGTACACAGTCCATCCCAGCACAAAGGAACTACACACCATGTTAAGTGGACCACATATCGGGTAATCCGGAAACTGTGTGCCTCTTGATCCTGGTCGACACACTGTGTTATTTATGACTATGGTAGGATCTATTTACACGACCTGATTTGGTGGACCAGTCCAATTCATTGAACCTAGACATCACGGTGTGTACTTCCGAATACAAGTCATGTATTCAACTGTTGTATTTCCAGGAATGTTTGGATCCTCTAGATGAGATCATCTATTTTATGTTAATCAAAATTAAAAGAAAAATTCATTTCGGAAAGTTGAATGAGAAATTAAAGAGGAGGAATAGATCTCGAGATTGAGATTTACAGAACGATTAACTAGAATTGAAATAACTAAATTATTAAATGTGTATGTCATCAAAAAAAATATTTATATAATTATAATATATGATGTAACCCCTCTGATACCACATTAAGGTTCCTGGTGTAGCGGAAGAATGGTTGGGATGTGACCCAACTTTGATTTTTACCATGATCAATGATTATTATGGGATCTATATGATGATGAATGACTGTCTCCATGGGATATAATCAATGATTTAGATAAATAAGAATGTGGCCTGAAACTTTAGAGAGGATATTTCACATAACATTTATAATTAATTTAATAAATTTTATAATGAAAAATAATACCTATATCATTGGTAAATTTCATATTTGATGATGTTGATTGTTTGGAATGACCCTTTCATATTATCTCATTTCAAATGTAAGGATACAAACTAGAATCCCTCTAGTAGTGATCCACATGTTCTTAGATGGCCTCTGATCGATACTTCTCTTTCTTCAGGTACTACTGTGAGGAAGCGAGTGTCTAGTGTCGATTGTTCTTGATCGCTTGTTCTTTGGTCTTGAAGAATGTCTCTCATTCTTGATAGGGGAGAGAAGAATATTGGAGAGAGAAATTGTTTGGCTCAACAATTCTCAATTCACCAGGCGTGTGGTGTGGTGTATAGCACCGTAGGTGTATGTGCCTATTTATATACATTGAATTTTAGTTGGAATATTTAATTTCATAGAAACAATTAGAAACCTTCATGAACATACATAAAACCCATGCATTTAATAATAATACCATGTCATTATTTATGGTGTGACAGCATGAGAAAAATAGAATAAATAAAATTCTGCGACCAAAAAAATTGAAGTGTTATTTTAATTTTTTTCAATGAGTTAAATAATTATGTATTATCTTGCAAATAATTATTTTACTACCATACCAACAATGGTCTGCTCGAACTCCACATCCATTTATTGAACACCCGAATAAATAAATTAATATTTTATTCTCTTAAATAAATATATTATTTACAAACGAGTAAATAAATATTTATTAAATGTTCAATTAAATAAATAAATAAATAGTATTTAATTTATGGGATCTTTTTAACTTGAATAAAATTAATCCACATTGTTGAGAATAATATTTAATTAATTAATTATATTCAAATAGAATTTAACTGATACGACCATAAAAATTAATGTGTGACCATCTATGATTCTTTCTTATCGGCATTAGGTGGGATTGCTTAATGTCCAAGAGTATTGTCTATCAACGGGTCGAGGTACCTAAGAGAAAAAAACATAAAGTCACAAAAACGACATCAAAATACTAACTCTCACTGTGTAATTTAATCCCTTGGTCACAATATCTCATCAAACAGGTTTCATGATTCTTTCATCATCTTTTATGCTTGATTGTTATTCCTTTGACTACGTGAAATAAACTCATCGTTACACTATGGACATAGAATTTCATGAAATGGTTATATTTCAATCAAAGGGCCAAGATATCAACTTTTATGAATGGAATGGACAATTCCTTCCTTGATTTATCCATTAATAAAATGTCACTCGTAATGCACCCAACGTACCCTACTTCCCTCCAACTGTCTGCCTGACGGTTTTCATCAGTGAATCAAACTGCGTGAGTCGTGACACATATTAATGATAATCTCAAAGACTAAGTATCATTACACATTCTTGCATATATAAATCCTTGATGACACCACAACATGCGGAATTCCTACTAGCGGGTTTGTTCTCATAATCTCTCATCTTGGAGATTACAAAGGGTGAACTTCATGAGAGGAAGTCTCATCTTCTTACGAGTACTAACACCTTCCAATCTTCATTCTATGTGTCCGATCCCAGCATGTCATCCAATAGTAGAACTATATTTAAGAATATTGTTATATAATTTCAAGGTTGTCATCGTATCGGGGAACTTCCATGAACATATTAATGTGTCGAATAATCTAGGACATTATTACATCATAGTCATGTAGAAAAATGAACAATATGAAATAATACATTATATATCCATGTAATAAAATTAATACCTATTGGTTATAGGACACCAACTCTTACATGGGGAAGGAAATCATGATTCAGAGGATGGGGGATGGTGCAGAGACTTCCTGGGAACTACATGACCACATCTCGACCAAGACTCTACTTATCATGTGTTGGGGATTTTTGGAAGCATTGTTGATTCAAGATAATGCCTCTCAATGTTAGGAAGTGGGATAAATAGAGATTAATAGCCTTTTGAAAGAATTTTAACTCATTTTATAGAGACTGTATTGCCTTCTACCACATCGAGATACAGACCATACCATTACCAATGTGGATGGGGAAACACTAGTTTGTTTCAGAACATATAAACTAGATCATTGTCTCAAGGATGATCTATAGAAAAAATTAAATTATTTTATACACCAGGGAGTTATCCGATATAGTAACATCCCCTTTTACAACCAATTATCCAATTTAAAAATATGGAAAATAACAATAGAATGTGTACTGATTATCGAGCACTGAAAAACATACCGTACTAGATAGATTTCCCATTCCAATAACCGAAGAGCTTATGGATGACCTACATGGGCCATACATTTTCTCCATGTTGGATTTAAATTATGGCTACCATTATATCCAGGTATAAGTATTGGATGTACACACTATGAAATTCCCCACTCTCAATAATCATTATGAATTCCTCGTCATTCCATTTGGGTTGATGAACGCAATGACTATATTTTAGTCCAATATGAACATGATGTTTAAAAATTATTTCAGATAGGTTTGTTTGGTTTTTCTCGACAACAAAATCATTTATAGCATGGATTGGTTTTCACATTTTCATCACCTTGATACTATTTTCAAAGTATTACATCAAAAAATTTCATCTTTCTATACTAGAAGAAATGTTTCTTTTTTCGACCCACTATTGTGTACTATGGTCATGTTACATATTCAAATGGTGTTTTGGTAGCCCCGTTGAAAATTGAATGTGTACATAAATGTCCTCACCCCAAATAATTTAAGGGATTTTATATTATTTTGTTATTATATATTTACTATAAGAAATTTTTTGAAGGTTAAGAGAATATTTCTAAGAACCATATTTAATTAACTATAAAAACAATTTTCCCCTAGTCCCCAGCTACATAACATATTTTTCTAACTCTTATAAACTATTTATTTTTTTCTCAAGTGCATGGTTTGTTGGATTTCCATTAGTAATTTATCCGTGACGGTGATGCTTCTGGACAAGAATTTGGTGTTGTACTCATGAAAGATGGTCAACCCGAAGCCTATTTTAGTGAAGTGTTTGTTTTTACCAACCTCACAAAATCTGTTTATAAGATTGAGATGACGACTCTTGTGTTAGAAAAAAGTCATTAGAGAAAACATTTAGTCCGCAATTGCATGGTTGTTTATACAGATCATAGGGACCTTCAACATATCCCGAGACAAAAACTTCACACATCGAATTATTGAAACGGAAGGCTAAGAAACTGGGTTTTGATTTTGAAATTCATTACTAATCTGGTCATTAAAACCAGGAAGCTTATTCATTCTCTCTCACCAACCTTCGGAGGTCATGGACTCTTGTAATGAACCCATCAATTTAGGTACATCGGTTTTAGAACAAAAAATGGCTAGAAATGGATATCATTAGAACCAAATACGTGCAAGGCCCTACCCATAAACATATTCTCTCTATAGCGGCAGACCAGTATCTCATGCCACCATTCTATACAGCCCACCAAGTCCTGCTCTTCTTCTACAATCACATCATTTTATCTCCAAAATATATCCTCATCCCAAAATTCCTATAGTATTTCCTTACCTCTCTGGTAGAGGTCCATGTTGTTTTTATATATTACAACAAACTCATTAAATTTTGTATATATAGGAAGGGAATTCCCATGTATATTGTGTATTTCTTCCATGATTGTGATATTTTTCAATGAAATACATCTCATGATTTATCTCCTTCCAGCCTACTTCATCTCTTTCCTATTTCGGCATAGGTTTGTGATGATATCTCTTTTGATTTATCTTTTGGTATACCATAATCTCAAGGTTATTATGTAATACTAGTTGTTTAATATCTATTTTCCATGTATGCCAATTGTTTACTACGTCAACACCTGTATACTGCCAAAACGGTTGCTGATCATTTCATCATGGAAAATTTTTCACCAACATGAAATACCAACTTCAATATACAATGATTTGATCCAATCATTGTTAAGGGAAGAATTGTTCTTCCTATAGGGTGAAACCATAAAAATGAGTTCCTCCTACCACCCACATAAGGATGGTCAAACCAACATTGTCCCCAAATTCCAAGGCTCCAATTTATTTTTCATTTCTTATGAGAGGCCTCTCACTTAGTCTCAGTGGATCCCATGGGACAGATAATTATTCAACATGGCTTTCTATTATTACACAATTATTACTCCATTTGAATATATTTACATTCTTAATCCTCTAACTATGTAGAACCTTACTAATTATCCTACCACAATTTACATAGTGGCTTCCATTATTTTCGAACATGACCAATGGATGGATCATATCTGTCATCATCTCACTCATTCCCAATAGATCATGGTCCATACATCTAATATATACCACAGAGATGTTCCTTTTCATATTGGAGACCTTGTAATTGTGAAACTCTTCCCCACTATATATATTCCTAAACGTGCTTAATTTTCCCCAAAATTGGCGGCCTGCTATTATGAACCATTTCTAGTCGAAGCACACCTTTTAAAAACTACAATAAAACATAATTTACCTCATACATCATGGATAAATCCATTCTATCCAATTTTCCAGCTTAAGGGGATGTTGAAAAAACACCAATACACTCTGATCAACCTGATTCTTGAGATATCACCGCAACAGAACCTTCCATTCCTATATAATGTTTGGTAGCCATGTTTGTTCATTTACATAATTAGGGACTTTGGAATAATCAGTGGAATTTTATCCCTTTAAATGATTCCCCATTGGAACACACTGAACATATTCTCTCTGAATTTCTAGATCTCCACCTTCAGGATAAGGTTCCATTTGCTGAGGGGGAATTGTAAGTTGTATGGTTTTTTTTCTTAGGGATGATCCTCATGATACACCATGTTGTCCACGTCATCCACCAACACATAATTATCAATGGAGTGGGGGTAATTTGGGGAGGATAGCCTGAGTCCGATAAGGAGGCACTGGAGCGCACACCAACAGTCGGGTATTTGTGCTGCATTGATGATAATTGGAGAGTGAGTTAGAGAGTACATTTATGTTGGAACAGAAATGGGTGTGGGGGAAGTGTATGGACCACATTATTCTTTAAACTACTACAGTGGATGAGCTGGAGGAGGAATCTTCTAATTCTCATCATGCTTTATCTAATTTCCTTCTTAATAATATATTTTAATTGATTCCATATTAATATTACTCTGGTATATTCTCCTATATTAGATTTTTTTTCCTTTGGCATAGAACACACACACACCAAATAATTACAGTTTAATGATTCCCCTGGGGAACAAAAACAGAGGATAACTTCTTGCATCTGGCACTTTTTGGTGGATAATGCTATGGTTAGCACCTAAAGTCAGACAAATCACGAATGATCCCAGGGGATATAATCTTCAAGGAATATGAAATTATTATTGGGAGATTTTCTATCTGTGCCTTTTCACTTTCAGCAGGAAAAGCATAAAAAATATATTTTATACAAACAATTATGGAAAATCATGTTGCCTAAATTTAATTGGACAAGAAAGGTATCAACATTTCCATGTCATCAATATAAGTGAACATGGAAAAGATTATGTTAGGGATGAATTAGATCCATCATGTGACTCGTGATGTGGATTGACAAACAGAGGAACAATTGATGCTTCGGGTTCGAGATTTGAATGAATAGACCACGTGACAACTAAAATGGATTGAGTCAAAATTGGAGCATGGTTCAGAAAATGATAAACAATGTGGATTACATTCTAAGGACTCTGCCAATATAGAGAAGTGGGGTGAGAAGATTTTTGTGATCCTAGAAAAAATACAAAATCTAGAGGGAAATGTTCAATCCAACAAGCTGCAATGTGTTTCGTGGATGGTAGATATTTGCACATTTTTTTAGATCAACCCTTAGTATGGATTAATGAGGAAAACACTTATTTCCTGATAAACCAATCTCCCAATGACATGAATCTTCCTTATTACCAAATTAGTATGGAAGGAACTACATGGTATTGGTTTATGTCCTAGAACATCGTTACTTGATTTTTCACCTAGAGTACATCCAATCCAACATTCCTAGACCAATATGGTAAAAACAGTGTTTGGGATCCATTTATATATCATAAAAACATGAAACAAACTGGTTCAATGAGCGAGTGCATGAAGGAGTTTTATCATATTGTGCTAAGAATTACATATTTTCTGGAACCATGTTATATCATCCTTTTTAGGGGAGGACTATGATCATAGTTGTAAATTCACATTTATACACATTGGCCATAAAATAAACATTTCATGATAATTCTAGATAGAAATTATGAAGAAGAGATTGTCAGTGAGGGAGTGATTCATGGATGCCATTCTCGACCGTTTGGAATGTCTATGCCTTAAACACCATGATTTGTAGCACCAAAAAATCCGGCCAACAGACATATTTTTAGTGTAACTGATGAGATGATGATCTAAAAAGATTAATTGGGGAAGACCACTAGAATGGATTTTGGGAATTGAGATGAAAAGAATGGGATTAATGAAACATGAATGAACTATTCTTCTATTTCGGCCAGGCATTCGGTCCAATTATCTTATTCCCTGACATGAATCTACATGTTTTGGTATGAGAGTATAAAGAACAATTGTTACAACAGGAGGGAGATATGGATATGGATGAATTAGATTGTGTAGAAGCAGGGTAGTAAGGCCGAGATAGACAGCTTGCTGAACTACCTAAGGAACTGGTTGAGTTCTATGGTATGATTAGCGTCGGGGAAGATTTGATGATGATTTTTAGACAAATATATGTAGTAACATTACTAGTGATGGTTGATAGTAGTTCTAGGAATATCATCCTTTCTAGTATAATGGAAAAATATTCTTTTGTGAGAGTTACCCCCAACCAAACCGTTTGAGATTGCACTTGTTAATTGATCTCAAGCTCTTTTATAGTGTTTATGAAATCAATTCCATATCAGTTTGGAAAATATTTTTTCATAGTGGATGCCTTCAATTTTTATTCTAGTTGACCAGATATTAGTTTGGAAATGTAGTGCCTAAGTATGTTGGGAAGTGTTCTAATAGAATGGAGTCCAAAAACTATGGAATTACTATGTAATGGTAAGGTGATAAAGCTTCATGGGATGGTGTCCAGTGAAGAGAGTTCCTAGGAACTATATGACCACATGTCGACCAAGTCTCTACGTCTCAAGGAATGGGCTTGGCTGTCAGAATTGCAGTTTCTAGAGAATTCATCTCAAAGTATGGATGAAGACAAAATATAGTGAAACAACATTCTGGATAGCTTTGAACATATTTCCCAGAAACTGCAAGTCCTCAACCCACCTCGAGATACATACCACACCATTAAGCTTGTTTTTGGGGCCACACTAGTTAGTAATAGACATTAGAAATTGGATCATTGTCTCAAGGATGAGGTAGAGATCCAATTAAATTATTTTCTGAACCCAAGAGTTATATTTGATTGTAACAGCCCGTTTTCTAGCCATATTACGCTTCTGAAGAATAATTAATGATTCTAGACAATTTTTGTTGATTATTAAGCACTGAAAAACATACCATACCATAAATATTTTCCCATTCCCATACATTATGAGATTATGGACGATCTACATGGACCAAAAATTGTCTCCATGTGGGATTTAATGTCTGGATTCCATCAGATCTGGGTATATGTAACAGATGTACGCAATATATAATTCCGTACTCAGGATATACATTATGAATTCCAATTGATTCAATTTGGTTTTATGAATACCATCAATAAATTTCAGTTCATTATGAACCGTGCATTTAAACAATATTTTACAAATTTTTATTTGGTATTTTTTTAAAACATATTAATTTATTGAAATGATTTAGTGGCATATTTTCAACACCATGAATCAATTTTTTTAGTATTATATTAAAATTAGCTTTTTCTATACCAGAATAAATTTTTCATTGATCATCCTACTTTAGTGTACCTTGGTCATCTTATATCTTTAAATAGAGTTTTAGTGGACCCATTGAAAATTGAATGTGTACATAACTTGCCTAACCCACAATTTGTTAAGTGAGGTCATGGGTTTTTCAGATTAACTAGTAACTAGATAAAATATACCAATGTTTATGATAATATTTTGAAGAAAATTTTCAAATTATATTAGAGAAAAAATAACCATTGGTCCCAAGCTACTGAACATTATTTTCATACTCTTAAGAACTATTTATAGTTAGCCCCACTACTTTCTTTGTCTGATTTCCAATATAAATTTATCAGTGACTGTGATGCTTCTAGAAAAGGTGTTTTGGTTGTACTCTTGCAATATTTTCATCCCATAGACTATTTTATTTATGCGTTGGCTGATACCAACTTCAAAAAATATATTTATGAGAGTGAAGTTATGGCTCTTGTGATAAGCATGAATCATTGGTGAAAATATTTGGTTAGAAATTGCTTCAAATTTTTACAAATCATGGGGCCCTCAAACATATCATCAGCCAAAAACATCACATATCCAATTATCATGTCTAGAATTAAAAAATCATGGGACGTGATATTGAAATTCTTTACAATAATGTACATCAAAAAAAGGAAGCAAATTTTCTCTCCCTAATCGAGCTGTAGATGACATGGACACATGTGTTGTACCCTTCACATTAGGGATACCAGTTTCAGAACAACTGTGGCTACAAATTAATATCTTCAAGACCATATACCATTATCACCCTACACTCAAAAAGATTTTCTTGGCAGAAACAAATCAATCTCGCATGCCACCCTGCTATGCAGTCCAACAAATCACGATCTTTTACAGAAATCACCTCGTTTTATCTCAAAAATCATGCCTCATACCACAATTCCTTTAGTATTAAAATTCCTCTCATGTAGGGGGACATCAAAGATTTATAAAAATCTAAAAATAATTTAATTCTAGGATATATTGTAATGAAATGGCCAAGAATATCCAAATGTTTGTCCATTACTGTGATACCATTCAATGGTATGAAACTCATTCTCTATATCCTATTAGACTACATCATCTACTTCCAATCTTATCACACATGTGAGAAAATATATCCATGTATTTTTTAATATATTCCGAAATCAATAGGTTATGCATTAATCCTTTTTATTGTTGACCAGTTTACCATGTATTTTATATTGTTAATACATCGTCACCCATATACAGCTAAGGCGGTTGCTGATATTTTCATCAAGGAGATTGTTTTCCTACATGGATACACCATTTCAATATTCAATGACTGGGATCATATCTTTCTTATTAACATTTGAAAATAATTATTCTGTATAGTGGGTATGACCATAACAATTAGTTCCTCCAACCACCCACATATGGATTGTTAAAACAATTTCGAAACAATTACCCAACACCTGTTTATGAGTCTTTACATCTGAAAGGACTTTCCCTTGGTCTCAGGGGATCCCTTGGGATGAAAATTTAAACAAAATTTATTTCTATATATCCACTAATATGAATCCATTATAATAATTCTATAGTCATAAACATCTTATTGTGTATAACTTTACAAATTATTCTACCCTATTTTACTTATTGTATGCTTTTATTGCCGAACATGGTCAATTGTTGGATCAAATCAATCATCTCCTCACTCGTGCCAAATAGATCATGGACCATAAAACTATTAAATACCTCATAGATGTTTCTTTTTCTATGAAAGACGTTGTTTTTTCAATATCTTCCCCACTATATAGACTTACAGACCTGCTAAATTTTTCCCAAAATTGGTGGCCCACTATAACGGACCATTTCCAGTCAAATCATGCCCAATAAAAATTACATACCGACTGAATTTACCTATTACATCATGCATAAATCCAGTCTTTCATGTTTCACAGCTCAAGGGGACCATTTTACAATCACCAATAGAGTCTGAACATCCTTATTCATGAGAAAACACCCTAGATGACACCTTCTTTTGTAATTTTGGTAGCCAAGTCCATTATTGAAAATATGTGGGGCCTTTGGTTAGTTATATAGTGTGGTTTCTCATCAGAAGTTTCCACATGGGAAGAAACAGGAAATATTTTTTCTCAATTTTTTGATATACAACATGAGGAAAAGGTTCCATTTGCTCATGGGGAAATTGTTAGTGGTATGGTTCTGGTTCCATGGGTGACCTTCATGATACACCATCCTTCCCAAATTCTCCCCAAATACATAATTATTAGTGGAGGGGTATTTTCAGAAGGAAAACCTGAGTTAGTTAAGGATGCACGTGGGAAATTCACCAATGATCAGGTATATACACTTCCTAGATGAGATAAGGAGAGTCATATGAGAGTAATTTTATGTTGGAATAGAAATGGGAGAGGGGGAAGTGGATGAACCCCATTATTCTTCAACATACACCATTGGATGAGGTATTGGAGAACATTTATACTTCTCAAGTTGTAGTATCTTTTTTACTTCCTTACTATAGATTTAAATTGATTCCCTATTAATATCATTATGGTCTCTAATAATATGATAAATGTTTTTACATTTTATATAGCACACTCTCACCAAACCATATAAACTCGTTTCAAAAATATTACCCGAAAGATAATAATCAATTAAATATTCATCGATTAAAAATAAAGATTTCAATGATAACACAAAAAGATATTCCACAAAATACTGATATATTACAAATATACTGAATAACACACATAATTATAAAAGGTAATTAATTAATTAATAGTGTCGCGACCCGCCTTAACCAATAATAGGGAAGGGTTAGAAGATTTCTAGGCCTTTATTTCTTTTAGTTGAAGGAGATATAATGACCCCCGAATCCCGCCTTCAATAGGTCCCGGAGTGGTGACCAATGCCAAGGGTAAAAAATCACTCACTTAATGGAGGGAATTACCATTTTTCTTTTAATATGATTGGGAGATAATATAGTAAATACCATAACACCAAAACTAAAAGTGCAAGTATGACTGAAAATAAACCATTCCCACATGAATGTTCAAAGGTAAAGATACAAGTCACAAAACTCTAAAGGTACGAAGATAGCAAGTAAAAAAAAGAAACAACAACAGAAACTGCCCCAAAGGTCCAAGATACTATGGTCCTGCGCAATCCCTGAAGTCCTCTTAAAAACCTGAATGCAGATTTATATACGTACGGTGAGCAAACAAGTATACTCAGTAGGGTAATCCAAAGACTCTCATGCACAAGTGGGGAGGCATACTAATGCCCTGTGAGAAAAGAGATGACCAAGAACCTAAAAAGGAAACTAACTACCCAAGCCTCTCAAAGGCACATTCCCAAAATAATTCAAGTCATGTAATGTATAGTAATACCACATCGATGTTTGGGTGCCCCGCGCCAATTTCCCACTAGTTATTGAAGACATCCTATGCATCAGACCAATCCTGCCATTCTCACCAATGTCCCACTGCCACACCCTACCTGTACACACCTGGGCCATATCCCCATTCAGCCCCACTGGAGAACCCTGCCCGCAAACACCTGGGCCACAACTGTCACACATAACCACGCCTGAAAACACCTCGGCCAGAACAAGCACCACCACGACTGAAGACACCTGGTCTAGAAGGTCCACTGCCACGCCCGATGACACATAGGCCACATCCCGAAGACACTTGGGAATCCCTCCTCCCACACACACCTGGGCTAACCACCATACTACCCTACCTGAAGACTCTTGGGCTAATTATGGACATCAGACCATCACATCCTGCCCGATGATACTTGGGATATTCAGGATAGGGAGTAGAAATGAGCTAATAACCAGCCACTAATAGAAGTGTTGGAAAAAAAACCCTCCCCATTAAATGGTGGTGTTCGACACTAAGTTCTCAAATTTGGTGGAGAGCAAATAAGAAACACAAAAATACAAGTATATGTATAGAAAACAAGCACTCACCGAAATCTAGGTTTTTCCTCAGCCAGTCTAAAGAACACAATCAGCACCCATGACCATGTCACAACTCACACCAAACCAAAACACATTTGTCCCATCCTTGTTTATTGTTCAGTAAAAATGTTTAAATAAGTTCCTGCACCTACTTGGGAAACTAGTAAGCATAAACACAAGCCAAGGAAAGAATACAACCAACAACAATTTAAGCATTCCCACCCGGTTCTCTTGTAAAGTCTCAACTACAAAGGGATAAATGAGATCCCTCTAAGTACTGGAACCAAAGAAAACCCCAAGATACATCCCCATGTCCCCAATATCTAGGAGCCAACTGTTTCTCAACAACAGAGGATCCCTCCCCAATTTGTGATATAATCACGTAACCACACAGCCTTAAATTCATAACCAGCAAATCCATAAAAATAGAGGATCCCATCCCCACCTACATCACCCCACAATCGGCCCATGAATGAAAACAATCAAACCACTACCACCAACTCAAAGAAGGCCCATGCCGATATTTTCCGATTTAAAAGAGTTAACACACTCCAAGATTCCAATTCCGCTATACTTTAACTGGGGTTATCACAGAAAAGGATTGATCCTAGTGTATTCAATTTATTTAGCTGAATATAAGTTATTAACAAATTTACATTTCACGAACAACACACGAAGTAAGGGTTTATTAGTGCACAGATAAAGAACACCAACGACCATGATTTTCAATGGGCAGAAGCCCATACAATTCACAAAATATATCGACAGAAACGAGTACAACAGAACATCGATCACAACCCCTTAATTCATTAGAGTTCATTTATTATCTTCATTAACTTTCGGTTTCATCAATCCTCTCACAAGTGAAAGAATACCCACCCTACATTATACACAATAACGAGAGATGAAGGGGGATCCCTACTTGATTGATCAATGATTGAAGTTTTTCGCCACTCCCTAGGAATAGGGGATGTGCAACTTGCAGGGCTCCGGCACAGGTGTACCACATGCCTCAGTAACAAAGGACATAAAACGCACAAGGAAGAAGATAGAAGTCGGCCAAAAAGAAAGAAGGGGGAAGAAGAAATTATTCTACGATATATACACACAATCCCGTTGTTATGGAATATGAAAATTGAACACCTTGGAAGTCAGATCGTGGTTATTTAACATGGTTGGGTGGTTACAGATGAATGGATTAATTGTTATTTAATTGGGAGGATTCTCAGGAATTATATATATTAATTTTGGCCTAAAAACGACCTTAAAACGCTTCAAAAAGTCAAAAGGGCCTAAAAGTGGGGTTACAGGGGAGGCTGCAGGAGAAAAACCCACCAAGGTTGGGTGACACCGAGTAGTATCGCTGATCGGTAGTGCCGATCGGTCCCACCGATCGGTCACGCAGATCGGTCGTGCAGATCGGTCATGCAGTTCGGTCGCGTAGATCGGTCATGTCGACCAGTCTTTCCGATTGGTCGCGCCGATCGGTCTCACCGATCGGTCACACAGATAATTGGCAAAGGACGAGGTCCTGAGGGTCTGGGTCATTACATCATATACCTCTCAAACTATTCTGTCCCTCAAGAATCAAAACCCATAAGGAATGAGATGGTCTGAACAAACACCTCGAAAGATACCTCTCAGGAGTGAACCTCATTGTTAACTAAAAACACCTCCCTCTCAGGAACCAAACAAAATACCATGTCAAACCTCCCAGTCATGTGGGTTGGGGAGTCTCTACCCTCATGTCATTATACTATCTGCTTTATGTAGAACTGACTCGCATGCACATGTTTAATCACATCCACATTAATGCATCTTGATTAGGGGTCAGGTCCTCCCCTCCCCGTAGCCAGGACATTTCACACACATTTGGAGGAAAGAAAAACCACATATTTCATAACCAACAAGGTAAAACGCTCCACCACAACAACTATAAACAGACCAGTACAAAACTCAAAACAAATCTGGGTACTGGGCACGCATCTGTGCTTTCCTCTCCCATGTACTCTCTTCAATCCCACCATGTCTCCATATCACATGAACCAAGGTAATGGTTCACCCACGAAGCACCTTATCCTCACGATACTCGATCATCACTAGTCTTTCCACAATGGTCACGTCGTCATCGATGTCTAGCTCTCCCAAGCTGAGGATGTGTCAATTGACGTGCACAAAACGGTGGAGCTGGGACACATGGAAGACATCATATATCCTCAGTAGCGGTGGTGGAAACACTAGCTGATAAGCCACTTCGCTGACCCGCATAAACACCTCGAAGGGTCCGATGAACCTGGGAGAAAGCTTAATCCCCTTGTCGAACCTCCATTTTCCATGCTAAAGGGAGACCTTCAAGAACACATGGTCTCCATCATCATACTCCATGGGCCTTATCCTGGTATCAACATACAACTTTTGTTGGTCCTTGGACACCTTCATCCTTTACCGTATAAGCTGAACCTTTTCCATCGTGCTCTGCACCACCTCCGGGAGAAGAACACCTGCTTCCCCAACCTCATCCCATCACACGTGTGAGCAACAGGACCTCCCATATAGAGCTTAAATGGAGACATGCCAATAGTAGAGTGATGGCTATTATTGTAGGAGAACTCTACCAGAGAAAAGTGTAGCACCCATGATCCCCCAAAGTTCAGAATACGTGGCTGTAGCATGTCCTCCAGGGTCTGGATGGTACGCTCTGTCTGCCCATCTGTATAGGGGTGGAAAGAAGTGCTAAGTTGTATTTGGGTGAAAAAATCATGCTAAAATCCCATCCACACTCGTGAGGAAAAGCGTGCATCCCTTTTCAAGACTATGGAACTTGGAATTCCATGCAACCGCACTACCTCATCCACATACTTCCGTGATAGAGCGTCCACTCCACTCTAATGTTTAATCGCTAGGAAGTGAGCCGACTTTGTCAACAGGTACACTACTATCCAGATGGCTTCACAACCTCCTTGCACATTGGGTAGTCCCATGAAAAAATCCATCGAGATGTCATCCCACTTCCACTATGGGACATCTAAAGGTTGCAACAAACTGCCTTGAACACGGTGTTCAACCTTAACCTACTGACACACTAGGAACTTGGCCACAAAATCTACCACTTCCCTCTTTTCTCCGGGACACAAAAAATGTCTCCTCAGACCCTGGTACATCTTGGAAACTCCTGGGTGCACTACCAGGGGTGAGTTGTGAAACTCACTAAGGACTTGGCCATGCACCGCATTTGGAAGAAAAATCTTTTCTCAATAAATCATCTAGTTCTGACCATCCTCCATCCCCCATTCCGGAGCATTGCCCGGGTCAACTCGGTCACACATCACTTCCCACTCTGAGTCTCCCCACCGAGACTCCTCCACCTGATGTAACAGAGACGACTGTACTATCATCTGATACATGCAACCTCTTCCACTATCCATCCTCGCATCTAGATGAAGGATAGACAACTCCACCATCACCCTCCAAGTGTTTTTTCACTCTTGGACAGCATCTCTCTGTGACTTCCTGCTCAAGGAATCATCCACCACATTTCAATTCCCTGAGGTGTAGGAAATATCGAAATCATAATCATGGAGGAACTCCATCCACCATCACTGTTGAATGTTTTGGTCCCGCTGGGAGAAGATATACCTCAAACTTTTGTGATCCATGAAGACCACAAAGCGTTCTCCGATGAGGTAATGCCGCCACAACATTAGAATGAAAATGACCGCTGCAAGCTCCAGATCATTTGTGGCATAATTACGCTCATGAGGGAGTAGCTTCCTGGACCCATAAGAGATCACCCCTTGTCGTTTCATCAAAACACATCTAAGGACCTACCCTGAAGCATCATAGAACACCTCATACATTTCCCCTTCTTCTGGTAGTTTCTACATGGGGGCACTAACCAATTTCTCTTTTAGATAGATGAATACTACCTCGCACTGCTCACCCCATACGAGAACCTGGTCCTTCTTGGTCAAGAATGTCAAAGGTGCTGCAACTCGGAAGAAGTTGGGTACAAAAATCCGATCATAACCTGCCATCCTGAGGAAACTATGGACCTCCGCCACATTCTTGGGTGTCGCCCAATAAACAACAGCCTCAACCGTTGATGGGTATACCAATACCCCTTTTTCGGATACTACGTGCCCAAGGAAGTGTACTTCTCGCATCCAGAACATGTATTTTGACAACTTCTCATAGAGATGGTGTTGTCGGAGGACCCCTAAAACCGGCCTCAGATGCTCTGTGTGGTCCTCCTCTGACCGTGAATAGATAAGGATGTCATCGATGAACACAAATACGAACCGATCTAGATACTCTCGGATGACAGAATTCATAAGTCCCATGAACATAGCCAGAGCGTTCATAACACCGAAATGCATGACCACGAACTCGAAGTTCCCATATCTAAACCTGAAGGTCATCTACGGGATGTCTCCCTTCATTACCCTCAACTGGTGATATCCATACCACAGGCTGATCTTTGAGAACTATCCTTCCCCTTTCATCTAGTCGAAAACATCGTCTATCTTCAAAAGAGGGTGGAGATTCTTGATCGTTACCCGATTCAGCTTTCTGTAGTCTACGCACAACCTGAGACCGCCATCTGCATTCTTTGCAAAAAAGACTGGAGCTCCCCACGATGATTCACTTGGTCGGAAATAACCCCTCTTTATCATATCGTCAAACTGATTCCGCAACTCCCGTAGCTCCGAAGGTGAAATCCGGTAAGGAGCCATCGAAATCGGATGGGAACCAGGATGCAAGTCTATCCCAAACTCGATATCATGTTGAGGGTGTATAGTCGTTACCTCCTCAGGAAAGACGTCCATAATCTCTCTGACGATTCCTGGCACCTCCACCATCTCAGCATCTACTGACTCTACTGACAGCTCAACTAACAAGGAGAGAAGGGGTTCTTCTCACCTGCTTCCCTTAGGACTGCTCTGCTCACCCGTGAAAGTAACATGCTAGCCACCCTAGTCTGAGAACACAACTCTTCCTCGGAAGCAGTCGATGATGGCACCCACATAGAATAGGTAATCGATGCCTATAATGACATCATATGGTTGTATCTGTAGCAGTAGTAAATCCCTGACTGACTGATGTGGCCCTATCATCAGTCTGCATCTTCGACAAACATATAACAAGTCGATCTGACCTTCGACTGGTGTGCTCAGAACCGGGGGCACCAGATGTCTCTCAGCATATAGTCCCAAATCATGAGCCATACCGGGTGAAAAAAAGGAGTGAGAAGGTCCGGTATCGATCAAGGCATAAGCAAGAGTACTGAACAAACTGATCGTACCTCGAACAACCTTCGGTCCCGCTGGAACTGATGCCTCTGCGACGTGCAACTTTCCACGCCCAGCTCCTCTTTCCCTCAGCTATCAGCTGACTCCCCGACCACACCTTGGTCAAGGTCCCAGAGGAGTGACCTGAGGTCGGCCTCCCACTACAACGTCATCCCTCGGAGGAGCGGGAGCTCACTACCCCTACTGCTACTTCTGGAAGGGCCTTGCTGGATTCTACTGCTGAGGCAAGTGCTGGGCATGTCTGCCACTGCCATACTGAACTCGGTCCAAGAACTTATTCCAGAGATGTCCATGGCTCCCACAGACAAAACACCTAGATCCTGGGCTAGAAAGAAAAGTGTGAGGACTGGGGGACCAGAACTGGAACTGATGTGGCCTGCTCCCTACTGGTTGGAACCTAGATGGTCCTGATACTGGAGGTCTAGTGCTGACGGCCTTTCCCTTTAACACGCCTAGATGAATCCCCTCTCGTGACACACCACCCAATGTGTGCATTATCTCCGCCACCTCTGCCTTCTTCTAGACCTCCAAGTATGTCAGCAAGGTGAAGGGGGTAACTGCATATTGAAGGGAGGGTCGGAGCGCCTCCTCTAAACGTCTCGATCGAGGCTCCTCATCCAGAAAGAGGTTCGGAGAAAAGCAGAGGAGATCCTTAAACATGCTACCCAACTCCCTAACCGACATACTCCCCTGCTTTAGGGAGAGTATCTCATTCTTCTTTTCTACCTTCATCGTAGAAGAGAGGAATTATGCCCAGAACACCTTCTCAAAATTATCCCAAGCCACCTCAGCCTCTCTCTTCTCCCCCAAGTAGAGTGTCCACCATTGACGCACAACTCCCCGCATCTAGCTGACAGCCAGAGGAACCCATCACTCGATCGGAGCTCAAATCAAGCCGTAGGCTATCACTAGATCCTCTATCCAGCACTCCGTCTTCATGTCAGAGGTGCTTCCCTTTTACTTCTCGAGGGTCTGTCGCTGGAAGGCTCGAAGCAGCTTCTACCACTGTTCATCCTCCTCATCTTGATCAGCCCTCTGTTGATCATCCAAGTCAACCTCCTAGGCCTCGATCGTCCGTATATGTCGGGGTCGTCTTCCAGGTGCCATAGCTACAATGTAAACAAAGAATGCCTAAGCCCAAGTAGTGCAGAATATTGTTCTTAAAACTTCTTAAACTTCTTATTTATTCCAAATTACCAAGACACCCCAGAAACATGAGAACAAAAGTTATTATGATGCAATTACCTTTCCTAGGTTATATGCCCTGCAATCAGCGTGGCCTCACTTGATCGTTCGGTAGGTCCAGAGACTTTGCATCGGATCACGGGGGGCCCTAAAATCCTGTGTCCTATCCGGTCTTCCTTGGCCTAATTCACGCACCAAGGTCACCCAACAATGTTTCCCTACAATCCGATGAAATCCTCACTATGGCGAACTCGAGACTCCATCATTCAACAAATGGAGGGAAGGGTCAACAGATTTCCTGTCCCGTCCTTCTTTAAATTGAAGGAGAGATAATGACCCCCGATACCCGCCTTCAATAGGTCCCGGAGTGGTGACCAGCACCAAGGGTATAAAATCACTCCCTGAATGGAAGGTATTACCCTTTTTCTTTTTATATGATAGGGAAACAAGACAGTAAATCCCACAACACCATAACTAAAAGTGAAACTACAACTGAAAATAAACCATTCCATCAAGCTTGTTCAAAGGTAAAGATACAAGTCACAAAACTCCAGAGGTAAGAAGATACCATGTAAAAAAAAGATAAAACAACAGGAAATTCCCCAAAGGTCCAAGCTAGTATTGTCTCGCGCGATCCCTGTAGTCCTCCTGGAAACCTGAAAGCAGTTTTATATTCAAAGGGTGAGCATACAAGTATACTCAGTAGGAAAACCAAAGACTCTCGTTCAAAATTGGGGAGGCATACTAATGCCCTGTGAGAAACGAAATGACCAAGCACCTAACAAGGAAACTAACCACCCAAGCCTAAACAAGGCACACTCTCCAAATAACGCAAGTCATGTAATGTATAGTAATAACACATTGATGTTTGGGCACCCCGCGCCACATTCCCACTGGTTATTGAAGACATCTTATGGATCAAACCAATCCCACCATTATCACAGTAGTCCCACTGCCACACCGCGCCCGTACACACCTCGGCCATATCCCCACGCAGTCCCACTGCCGAACCCCGCCCGCATACACCTGGGCCACAACTGTCGCACTTAACCACGCATGCAAACACCTAGGCCAAACAACCAACGCCACGCACGAAGTCACCTAGGATAGAAGATCCACTGCCAATCCCGAAGACACCTCGACTGCATACCGAAGACATATGGGAAACCATATTCCCGCACACACCTGGGCCAACCACCATACTACCATTCCCAATGACTCTTGGGCTAATAATGGACTTCATGCCATCACAGCCTGCCCGATGATACTTGGGTTATCCGGGAAAGGGAGCAGAAAGGAGCTAATAACCAGCCACTAATAGAAGTGTTGTAAAAACAACCTCCCCCATAAAATGGGGGTGTTCGGCACTAAGTTCTCAACTTGGGTGGGGCGCGAATAATAAAAACAAAACTAAAAGTATATGTTTAGATAACAAGAACTCATCCAAATCTAGGTTTTTCTTCTGCTAGCCCAAAGAACACAATCAGCACCCATGACTAAGTCACAAATCACACAAAACCAAAACCCATTTGTCCCATCCTTGATTCATGTTCAGTAAAAATGTTTAAATAAGTTCCTTCACCTACTTGGGAAACTGGTAAGCATAAGCACATGGCGTGGAAAGAATACACCCAACAACAATTTATGCATTCACACCATGTTCTCTTGTAATGTCACAACCACAAAGGGATATGTGACATCTCTCGAAGTACTGGAACCAAATAAAACTGCAAGATACAGCCCCATTTTTTCATGATCTAGGAGCCAACGGTTTCTCAACAATAGAGGATCCCTCCCCAATTTGTGATATATCATGTAACCACACGGCCTCAAATTCATAACCAGTAAATCCATAACAACAGCGGATCCCATCCCAACCCACATCACCGAGGAATCGACCTGTGAATGAAAACTACCAAACCACTACCACCAACACAAATCAGGACCATGCCGGTATTTTTATATTTAAAATATTTAAAACACTCCATGATTCCAATTCTGCTGTACTTTAACCCGAGGTATCATAGAAAAGGATTGATCCTAGTGCTTTAAATTTATTTATTCGAATATAAGTAATTAACCAATTTACTTTTCAAGACCAGAACAAGAAGTAAGGTTTTATTAGTGCATAGGGAAAGACCACCAACGACCATGATTTTTAGTGGGCAGAAGCCCATACAATTCACAACATATATCAAAAAAAACGAGTACAACAGAACATCGGTCACACCCCCATTCATTCTTTAATGTGCTTTTATTATCTTCATTAACTTTGGGTTTAATTAATCCCCTCAAAAGCGAAAGCATACCCACACCGTTTGATACACAGTAAGGAGAGATGAAGGGGGATCCCTACTTGATTGATCAATGATCTATGTTTTTCTCCACACTCTAGGAATAGGGGATGTGTGACTTGTAGGGATCTGGCACAGGTGCACCACTTTCCACGGTAACAAAGGACTTCAAACGCACTAGGAATTAGAGAGAAGTCCTCCAAAAAGGAAGAAGGGAGAAGAAGAACATATTCTGCGATATATAGATAAAATCCCATTGTTACGGAATAAGAAATTTGAACGCCTTGGAAGTCGGATTGTGGATATTCCATGCGGTTGGGTGGTTAAACACGACTGGATGAATTATTATTTAATAGGGAGGTTTCTCAGGATTTATAGATATTAATTTTGGCAAAAAAATTTCCTCCAAATGCTTCAAAAAGTTAAAAGGGCCTAAAATGGGGTTACAGGGGAGGCTAGTGGAGAAAAACCCACCAAGGCTGGGTGACACCGATCGTTCGTGCTGATCGATTGCGTCGATGGGTCATGCTGATCGGTCACACTGATCGATCTCACCGATGGGTCGCGTTGATCGGTTGCATTGATCGGTCTCACCAATGGGTCACGCCAATAATTGGAAAAGGACAGGGTCATGAGGGTTTTGGTCATTACAAATAGTGTCACATTAATTCAAACCTATATTTCACTAGTCTAAGCAATAATTTAATTGGATGTTTGTGCATAGAAATTCCCTAAAGTAAGCGAATAAGGATAGTTAAGATTAAAATCAACATTGGGGGTAGAATATGACTCATGAAATTTCTAGGATTCAAAATGACCACATCCATTCCATCATCCTTTGAAAATTCATATGTTGTTTTTGCCGTAAAGTTTCCTAGAAATGGTATACCATCGACCCTTAGGCATTCACTATTCAAATTTAGTCCAAAACGCCTCCCCTTGAGGACATTAGATGGACAATCATGATTTTCTATGATGAACAAAGTAGACGAAATCACTACAACACACCAAATTATGACTTCCGTAACCACTATTAGACCAGTTCTTGTTCTTTAAATTGTTGGATCTGAATTCTATTGGAGATATAGAATACATTCAATTATGTTGGGGGATTCAAGGTGGAAGAAGCCAATGGTACTATAGATGAAGGATATGACCAAGCCGACGTGTAGGAGATCGATATGGAAAAGATGGAAAAAATCATTGGCTCCTTATATGGCTCAATGTTTCTTAGTATCCCATTCATCATCAATATGTTGGATGATGGCATGAATAGTGTATCCACAGTGGAGGACGAGGCAAATAATTTAGTAACCGATAAAGAACCTACATATAGTAATGCTCATCGTGTTCATCTGAATTTCATCCTTTGACATACTGTTATGCATCCCCGTCTCCAGTCATGAACACTACATACACCTATGGTGTAACAACTCGGGATTTCATTGTACGTTATTTCTTCAAAGTAGTTCAATAACTTCCAGTACACACAATACCGAGTTCAAGCGAATCACGATGTACCAAACTAGCAGTTCAAAAGTGGTTATGAATAATATTAACTAAATTTTGGATTTTATATAATCCTTATAATTTTATAATACATATTATGATATTATTAGACATAATATAAGAAAATTTTCATTTTATCAGATAAAAGAAGAATTTTTTTTAAAATCCAATTTTACCGCCTTTTAATGGAAAACCTTTTTAAAATCAAATATTTCACACTTTTATATATTCAATTCGACAAAATAATCTTATTATTTAGAACAAAGACATAAAAATTTAGTTTCTATGAATTTTTGATGTTTTTGTGATATCATTAATATTTTGGTGAAAAGTGAAAAATACTAAATTTTAACTAAAAACAACTTTTATATAAAAATAATTTATAGTATTAAATTATAAATTTGAGTTGTTTTAAAGTATAATTAGATTATATTTTTTCCATTTAATGAAAAAAATTTCATTTGGAGTAATTTCACTTTGAAATTGCTCATAAACAAGTGTCAATCGTTTGATATTTATTATTTCTTAAAAACCCGCTTTTTTGGTTTTGACAACGGGAAATAATTTTAAATTAATTAATAAAACTTATATATTTTTAATTTTAAAATATATACATTAATTTTTGATTCAGAATATAAAAATTAGCATAGGGTGAAATTTTGGTATTTCTCTGAAAACATTCAATTTTTTATGAATACTGAAAAACACAGAGTTATTAGTTAAAGAAAACTTTTTATTTAAATAATTATTTATTTTATATTAATTTATTTTATTTAAAAATAGATACATAATACCTATATATGTTAAATTTAATTCATTGGAGTCATTTTATATTAATTTTAGATATATAAAATTTGATTGAACTTTTTTCCGTCTTTTACCCACCTCCTAGGAGCTTTTGCAAATTTTCATAAAACATAATTTTACCGCTTCTGTGAGTGGAATTTCAAAAATCCGAGAGACACATGGTTGATATCAGTAACTAAAATTTGGTTCAATTAGATGGATATTATTTTTGTTGAATAGTAACTTTTAACTTTTATTTACCACGTTTAAAAGTAAATACGATAATTAATGTTAAAATGATATTACTATTACCCTAACACATGTATTAATTCTATTGGATAAGTGTATATCAACCTTAAACAAATTTAGAAATAACCTATGATCCTTTAAGTCCACTTGGATTATGTTAAACCATTTATTATTATTAAATTCAAAGAAGAGTTAAAAGAGTTAAAATCAATGATTACTAAATAAAAAAAATTTAATATTGGGATATACATAAGATAAATACGATTATAAATATTCATTAGAAAGATAAAAAGATTTCCTAAATAATATTATTTTATTTATAATTTTTAGACATTATAAATTTTTTTTTAATGACACAATGATGAGGCAATAATTACATTATTAATGAAATATTAAAATAATTGATATTTGAAATACACAAATAAATGTAATTTTATAATTTTTATGAATTAAATAAATATCAAGGTTAATATGAATTGTTATAATTGATTTTAGTAACATTTTTTTGAATTAATAATGTTTTTTAGGTTTAAAAAAATCATATACCAAATAGTGTCAAAATTGACATAAAAGTGTTTTTAAAACAAATATTATATTATTAATTGATATTCTATTCCAAAAAATATAAGTATTGTAAAAGAGGATTTTATAATGATTTTTATATCAATAATGATCCACTTGGGGTTGTCTTGGAAGTTTATAGTATGTATATTAACCAAATAGTATACAAATACAAAGAGACATGGTAAATGCCAAACTAATTAACCTAGAGTAAAAACTGAAAGATATGGTTAATATAGTGCCCCAAACCTATCTAAAACCTGTTGGTTGAGTGGTTATATGACCATAACCACTTAATCCTAGAAATAAATCAGTTTGGAGACATTATAAATCGATAAGGTTTTATTATAAATTAATATTTCTAACTTTTCCTAAGGTGCCCCTCACCTCTCTTATAAAAGGGAACTCCCCCTTCTCTCAATTTGACACCTTCAAAGCCATTTTTCTCGGCCAACCCCTACCCAAATATCCTATGAGCTTCCCTTACTTCAACATAGAGTCCTTAGTTTGATCAGAAAGACATCCCAAGGATCCCTTTTGATCAAATAAAAAGGAAGAACCCGAAAAAGAGGTAATGATTTCACCACCGAATTTCAAGTTCCTTTCCTCTTCCACTTCTTCATTCTTTTTATTTCCATTATAAAATAATAAATGTCATAACATCTATATACTGTGATGTTATTTTAAATATGGTACAACCATATTATGTATTCTATCTTTCCTTTGAATGACAGGTCACCATACGTGCATACATACTTCTTACCGTCTCCACGTCGTGGTGTAATTGTTATACAAAACATTATTATTTGCATGGAAATGATAATGATGTTTAATTGATGTAAATAAAAAATATAACACTATAATGATTCTATATATATGATATACCATTAAATTATAGATGATTTTAATATCTATAGAATGATATTGTCGCTTGTGCGTATGTACAGAATACCATATCCATGAACGTGATGGGATTCATTACCCATCGTATCCATTCAAGACTAATTTTCATTTGATGGTTAAAAATAATTTTTAAAGACTTAATATCATTCTGGATACGAATAAGAAACAACCTATCCATAACAAACTCATCTTATGTAACAATCATATAAAGGAAAACAAATCAGTTAACACCCAAAACAATGATAATACTATGATATTATTAACAAAGAAATGTTAAAATAGCATATATCATATCATATTAATGTATATGATTATTTTATAATTTAATAACAATTATTTTACCATTATATAGGAGGTTAACCTACCCTTTACAATGAAAAAGTACAAGGTAATGGTTATTTCCTCAATCTCATTATTTATCTGAGATGGTTCATGTGTATGTACTTTCTGGGTCATACATATCATCGATACCCATATTTTATAAAAATGTTTTAAAAAGTGATTGTTTACAGTTTTATGGGAGGGCTTATTTAACTAGATCATCATTTAAAATATTTTAAATATTTATCTTTCCAAACCCTTTTAACCAATGTCCATATTTCAAAATGATTTTGATAATTTATTTATATTGAAATGAATGTTTTGAAATTATAATTCATTTCAAAAGTTTCGAAGTGGTATAGGACACATTGATTCAAAAATTTATTTTAAATGACTTCCTTTATAAATTTTGAGACTCTTAAACGATTTCATGAAAAAGTGGTATTTCTCTCAAAGCATTTTACTGATCATTTTCATCTATGTCAACATCATTTTATGGATTTTAAACTTGTTTGTAGTTGATTTATTATGATACAATATTTTTTATTATATTGAATGAGTTATGATATGTTTGACTATGAATGTCCTATTTTCATACAATTCATGTTTTATGGATAAAGTATTGACATTTCTATGCTAGTTTTAATACGAATGTTTTTGTTAAGTTTCAACAATTACATATGACGAATTCATTGGACATAGTATGTGATGGGTGGAGCCCACTATAGCTTCTCAATGCATCGGTAGGTCTCACGAGACAAACTACTGTCTTGGCCCAATGCCTTGACAAAATCTTTTTTGTAGTCTTGGCACAAGGCTTTGACAATGTGGTTTTGAAAGTATAACATTATGCATTCCATTATTATGAAAGTTGTTATTGATATTTCATGTGATTTTTAGACTTGTAGAATATCAATGTGAATAAGTAAATGACATTATTTCATTTTATTTTTTCCATATTATACTGGAGTTCATGTTTAAATGGCTTTTGTTTTAGGTATACATTACCTTAAATATTTATGCATATTTATGAATGTTTCCTCTATATTGTTATACTTTTTGAGATTCTGAGCTCACCCATTTATATGTTTTATTTTTTCCAGGATGCAAATAAGTATATTATGAATGACCTGCAGGGATAGTCTAAGGGATAAGTGTGTTCAAACAGGAAGATATGTTGTTGTTGTTTTTATTTCATGATGTAATGTAAAACATTATGAATGTATCTAGTTTTTCCAAGGATACTAAACTAATCGGTCTTCCGAGACTTGGTTTTCTGTGATCATGCCAATGATACCTAATAATGCACCGACTTCGGGTAACTGGGGTCTTGGAGTTACAGTTGGTATCAGAGGAAGTTCAGTACAAACCATGGATACTAGATTTAGATAAACTCTGATTAGATAACATTACCCGAAGATAGACATTGAGGATTATTATAGAATAACTTCCTATAATTTTGGTATTGTTGATATTTTTTGAGTTTTCCAAGAAATACTTCCCTGTCTGGATACGAGCAGGTAGAGGTGGCTTTGGCACAGATGAACATAGGGGTGAAACCCGAAAACACCGATTTGAGCAGGACTTGAACGGGAACTTGTGAACGACAACAGGTATTGCTTCACTCTTTGTTTTGACACACCCAAGGGATATTCGTAGGATAATTATCATTTTCATTACAAACCATTATGAAGGGTTTATGAGTATATATTTCATCAATGAAAACATTTTTATGATTATGGATTATATCCATAAACTATTAAATTCATGTTAAGTGATTTACATGTTTGGAGTATGTATTTCAATTCATAAACTGACCTACTGTATGCCATTATTTAGAAATGATGCCTAGTAGAAGGAATGATAACTCAATAAATATGAATGATCCATTGAGTAATAAGGGTCGTATCTTTCATAGTGTTAAGACAGAATTATAAAGGTAAATAGACTTTCACATTTTCTAATCATATGAAGAAATATTATCATTTGTTAATAAGATATGTAAAGAATTTTCTGAATCCTATGGATTTGAAGGGAAGAAAGAGAAGGAATGGATGGAAGAGAGAAATATTGATAAATGTAAGAAGTTAAAGAATGATTTTCCCATATGTGATAACTGTGGAAAGAATCACCTTGGTAAATGCTTGAATGGCATGGGAGTTTTTTTTATGTGTGATGAAAAGGGAAACAAGTATGTGGTTGTAAGAGTATGAAAAAGGTTTCAAATGTACAATTATTCATCTTTAAGGAGTTGGGACACTACGGGAATCAATGTCTAAGTCATTAGAGTATGCCACATATGAAGCTATTTGGATAATATTCATGTTATGATACTACCACAGATGAAGAGGAATGACTAGTGTTCTTATGTTGTTATTAAATAATTATGTCTTTTCAGTGTTTTAAATATGATGTACCAGTTATTTGAATTATGGAAATAAATAAGGATTGTACTTCAGTACTATTTCATTGGGGATTTTAGATTATATGGTACTATGAAAAGTGGCTCAACAACAAGTTAACCATTTTTCTTGAAAATAAATTGCAGAATGAAAGGTAATCTTTAATATGGTCTTGGTAAAAAGGTATTAATTTTGGAATAAGAGATGGTTGATTTGGATAAAAAATATTTGATAGCCTTGACTACACTGGCATTGATTAATGTTTAATTATTTCATCATTGTTGGAGTATTCAACATTTTCGGATAAAAGGAGTAATCCAGTATACTATAAGGAATAAGGGAGAGAGAATTTAATCAATAACGTTTTATGGTAATTCATGGTGTTATCATGTTTTAAAAGAATACACGATAAATGTATTCACATGTTATTATGTGGAAAAAAAGATCTTCATTATGTTTACCTTCCTTTTAAATTTTGGACTGTGAGTTTGGACATAATTATTTTAGATAAGTCTAAAGGTTGGAATAGATTATATGTGACATTGGATACTATTTTTAAGTTTAAATAATTTCTAAATATTATTTTTTGGATTATTATAAAAAGGACAACCCACAGGTTAGGTGACAACCCATCACATCCTGAAAGGCAGTGAGACTAGAAGCCGCATCCAAAGGGAGACAAGGGTGCATCACCTACCACTAGCGTATGTGATCTACTGGATTGTATAATGTAGTTTATTTTTAAAAGGTATAATAGATGAATTATAAATATATTTTTCAGAACCATATACAATTAGGATAAATATAATATATTTAAGTTCTATTATCTTTTAAAGTGAAAGATGAGTTTGTGGTAGAAATTAGTTAAAAGATGTAACACTACTTGCCATGTAAACTTTTTCTCTCTCTTATTCTATGATGAAATTAATCCTTAAACATTAGGGAATGGAAAATAAAACAAAAAATGTTTTATCCTAATACCTTATGTTTTTTTTAAATGATGATATTTTAAATCATCATAGATTGATGGCTTTGATGCCTTCAAATTTACACTTGATTGTGATCGATGACCTCAATAAATCCCTATAAATATTATCGTTTTTCCTCTAATTATGTGTCTCTAATTTCCACCAATGTTCTCCTAATTGAGATCATAATTTTTTTGTAACTTTTCGTTTCCCTTTCCCTCTTATTAAGACTAAAATTTATTATCCCAATTTCATATGTGGGTTTTCCAAAAAGGTATTTTATATTTTTAACCTTTTATTTTCGAAGAACAATTTCAAATTGAGAGGAAGTAATTTATGGAAGTAGGGGAGAATGTAACACCCCAAGATTTCGTAGTATGTTATTTTATCAATGTAATTAAATAACTCCCACTACATTGAAAACTGAGTTCAAGCGCATCACGACTTACCAAACTTTCTGTTCAAAAGTGGTTATGAATAGTATTATAAAATTTGAATTTTCTATAATCCATATAATATTATAATCCATATTATGAGTTTCATAGACATAATATAAGAACAAAATCATTTTTTCAGACAAAAGAAGTATTTAAAAAAAATCAATTTTACCGCCTTATAATGGAGAACATTTTTAAAATAAATTATTTGACACTTTTATATATTCAATTTTACAAAATAAACTTCTTCTTTCGAATCAAGATATAAAAATTTAGTTTCGATGAATTTTTGATGTTTTTATGATAACCTTAATATTTGGGTGAATCGTGAAAAATACTAAATTTTAACTATAAAAAACTATTTAATCAAAATAATTTATATTGTTAAATTATACAATTTAGTTGGTTTAATGTCGAATATGATTATATTTTTACCATTTAATTGAATATTTTTTATTGGGAGTAATTTCACTTTAAAATTTCACATAAACAAGTGTCAATCATTTGATAGTTATTATTTTTAAAAACCCACTTTTTGGTTTTGACAACGGAAATTAATTTTAAATTAAATAATTAAACTTCTATGTTTTGAATTTAAAAAATAGACATCATTTTTGGATTCAGAATATCAAAATTATCTTAGGGTGAATTTTTTTGTATTTTTCTGAAAACATTCAATTTTTTATATATAATTTAAAACATTATCTTATTTGTAAAAAAAAACTTTTTATATAAATAATAATTTATTTTATTTAAATTTATTTTAGGTAAAAATAGATAAAAATACCTATATAAGTTAAATGTAATTCATATGAGTCATTTTATTTTATTTTTTGATATATAAAATTTTATTGAACTTTTTACCGTCTTTTACCCACCTCATAAGAGCTTTTAAAATTTTTCATAAAACTCAATTTTACAACATCTATGATGGGAATTTCAAAAATCCCAGAAACACAGTTCTTATCTGTAAGTAAAATGTGGTTCAATGAGATAAAAATAATTTATTGGTGAATAGTAACTTTTTAATTTTATTTACCACAGGTAAAAGTAAATAGGGTAATTAAGGATAAAAATGATATTAATATTAACCTAACACATATTCTAATTCTATTGGATAAGTGTATTTCGACCATAAACAATTTTAGGAATAAAATATGATCTTTTAGATCCACATGGGTTATATTAGGGAAATTAGTATTATTTAATCCAAAAAAGAGTTAAAAGAGTTAAAATCAATGTCTAATAACTAAATCATTTTTAATTTATGGTTATACATAAGATAAATTCGATTATAAATATTCATTAGAAATATAAAAATGTTGGAACCAATTTGTGTATAAAGTTGTATTTGTTGTCAATAGTTTTCAATGAAGATGAAAAAGAAGGAGATCATGAAGTACTCCGATGAAGTGGAGGAATGGTAATTCAGACGATTGTTGTACTGGTCATAAGTTCAAAGAACATGTGTCAAATGTGATACTTTGTTTACAACAATGAAGAATTTGTGGTGTAATCCATATGAGGATGATTAAAGAAGAATGGGGTTTTTGGATGAAGACCATGCAATTCCTCCTTATTGCATGAGAACCATGGGTTTTGATGAAGACCATGAAATCCCTCATTATTGAATGACAACCATGGGTTTTTGATGAAGAACATGAAATTACTCATGATTTCATAAGAACCATGTAAGAGACTACTTGACGAATTGAATCATATGGTTTGCATGACGTAGATCATGGCGGTTGATGAAGAAGACAATGTGAAAATGATTGTAATTCTAAGATGGTCGTGCGGGGATTTTAATTCTGAGATAGCCATGCACATCACATTGTCATAGAAGATGATGATGCTAAATCTATGCCTTCAATGAATACATATCACAGTAGTGGAGTTTGTGATAAAAGTAGAAGAGCTGCTGAAGGATACAGATCACCAAGAAGCAGTGCTTTTGAGGTGATCGTGCTTGTTGAAAAAGCAAACAAATGACAAAAAAATTTGTTGAAAAAGGAGATTATATGGTGGCATGTCGAGTTCAAAAACAATGGATAATGATCCATTTTTTATTCAAGAAAAATCGACAAGGGAATGGATGATCTGGAGGTGGAAAAAAAGAGCAGATACAAGTTGGCATAGTTTCCCAGTGTTTGCTAAATTTTTGGTCCCGAAAATTGACATGTGAAGAAAAGTGGTTTTGGCAAAGAGACATTCACGTCGTGTACTTGATGGAGAGTAAACTTGCGCACCATATAAAATTCATAATCAGAACACAGAAAAATGGCAAAGGGAAGAGGGTCGTGCATGTGTTGGGTTGGTCACACAAGTGACCTACGCGTTGTGAAGAGACTTGCGCACCAGTACCTAGAAGGATCAGAAACATGCGCGCCTATCGTTTTTCAAAAACAAAACTTCGAAATATCGAGAAGGAGAGATGGTCATGCAAGTATTGGTGGGGTCATGCAAGTGAGTTGCGCGACATAGGCAAGGGGTGATGAGCTACGCACCGAGACTTGCACGCCGAGGGGTGACTTGTGTGTCGCCGCGCAGGCTGACCAGTTTTCCTATAAATTGGGTATCACCCCTCCTCATTTCCAATGAGAAAAACCCATAGAGAAAATCAGAGCTCTCGTCACGTAGGTATTGGAGCCACGCAAGTGGTGACTGTCCACGTAAGTGGTTTGGAGAGACTTGTGCGCTAGCTCTTATAAGTTGCGCACCGGTTGATGGATGTGTGCCCAAGGTGATTTGGGAGAGAAAGGCAGTGATTCATGCAGGTTTGAAGTTCAAAATGGCAGTGTCGTGCAGGTGCATTGGTAAAACTTGCAGGCCGGTTTAGACTTGCGCGTCGTTGAATTGTGAGCCGTATTGGGACTTGCGCACCGGGCTTGAAAAGGAGCGCCATGTGTTGTTGGAGTGTGGTCGCCTTTCTGGAGCTGCACGAGAGATGAAAGATTGCCTGATACTTTCAATGCAAAGTGATATTAAAGAGGAAATCTAAATGATAAATGCTTGATCTCATGCATACATGGAGAACTGATTCTGACAATGCCATATAAACTGAGCTTCACTTATTGAGTAATCACATCAGTGGTTGTGATTCATCCAAACGAAGACAAGAGGATCTAGTGTATTAGTTATTTCCCTAAAGAAGAAGGTTTGAACTAAAAAGGGCATCAACTCTGAACCCTGATGCAAGCAAAGACTCATGCTTAACCAGAGACAAATACATCAACACAAATCTATTAAAGAGACCTTCATGTCTATACACTGAGTGTGAGTTCACCAAAGGGAGTGAGCCAGGGGGAGTCTATGGGAGTGACCCAATGGAAGCAGTGAGCTATCCATGAACCTTTGTAAAGGCAGTGAGCCTGGGACAGAGTGTCTGTACCCAAACCTTTTAATTCACATCTAGTGAAGAATAGTGGAATTGGGTACAACCGGAAACATGTCTGCATATGCTCCTTGGACGTAGCCCTTAGTGGTGAACAATGTAAAAATTATTGTTTCATCTCATTGCATTTGAATGTTTCATTACGGATCGTATCCATCATACATGTTTTACTAGTTCCTTCCAACTTGGGAACAGGATCCACAACTTTAAGAAGAAAAATTTGACACCCTGATTCTCCCCTCCCCTCTCAGGGTGTCCCGGGGTCCTCAAAGATTTCCTAAATAATGGTATTTTATTAATAATTTCTAGACATTAAATAATTTAATTTATTTATGACACAAGGATGTTGTAGTAATTACCATATTAAAGAAATATTAAAATAATTGATATTATAAATACACAAATAAATGTAATTTTATACTTTATTTGATTTCAAATAATTTTCTAGGTTATTATGACATTTTAGGATTGATTTATTTAATTTTTTTTTTATTTTTTCATGTTTTTATGAGTTTTACAAAAATCAAATACCAAATAGTGTCAAAATTGACAAAAAAAGACTTTTTAAGACAAATATAATATTATTTATTGATATTATATTGAAAAAAATCTAAGGCATAGCCAAGAGACATATATAATGATAGGTGTATAATTAATGAACCACTTGGGGTTCTTTTAGAATTTTATATTATGTTTATTAACCATATAATATAAAAATACAAGGAGACATGGTAAATGTCAAAGTAATTAACCAAGAATGAAAAATAAAAGATAAGGTTAATATAGTGACCCAAACCTGTCTAAAACCTAATGGTTTAGTGTTTTTCGACCCATAACCACCTTATCATTGAAATAAATCAGTTTGGAGACATTATAAACCTGATTTGATTTTATTATAAAATAATATTTCAAGCTTTTCCTAAGGTGCCCCTTACCCCTATTATAAAAGGGATCTCACCCTTCTCTCAATTTCACATCTTCAAAGCCATTTTGCTCCGCCAAACCTGACCCAAATATCCTCTAAGCTTCCCACAATTCAACCTAGTGGCCTTATTTTGATCAGAAAGCCATCCTAATTATCCCTTTTGATCAAATCAAAAGGAAGAACATGAAGAAGAGGTAATGATTTCATAGCGCCCTTTCAAGTTCCTTTCTTCTTTATCTTTATATTTCATTGTTATTTCCATTCTAAAATAAAAACCCCAGTGTATTCTATGTACTGTGATGTTAATATAAATATGGTAAAACCATATTCAGTATTATATTCATCCTTTGAATGACATGTCCCCATATGTTCCTACGTAGGGCTTACCCTCTCCACGTCATGGTGTAATTGTAATTCAATACATTATTATTTGGATGGGAATGATAATGATGTGTAATTGATATAAATAATAAATATAACAATAAATGATTCTGTATATATGATATACCATCCAATTATATACTATCTTAATATCAAAAGAATGATATTGTCGCTCAGGAGTACGTACGGAATACCGTCTCCACAAACGCGATGAGATTAATTTCCCATCATATCAATTCACGAATAATTTTCATTTGATGGTTAAATATAATGTTTAAATACTTAATATCATTCGGGATATGAATATGATACAACTTATCCATGAAAAACACATCTTATGTAACAAAGCATATAAAATAAAACGAATCAGTTTACACACAAAACAACGATAATAGTAAGATATTTTTAAAAATTCAATGTTAAAAAATAATATATGATATCATGTTAATGAATAAGATTATTGAATAATATAATAACAATTACTTAAACATTATACAGGATGTTAACCTACACTTGACCAAGGAAATGTTCAATTTAAGGGTTATTTACTCAATCTCGTTATATATACGAGATTGTTCATGTGTAAGTAATTTCATGGACATACATATCATCGATACCCATATTTCATAAAAATGATTTAAAAATATATCTTTTCGGGTTTTATGGGAGGGTCTACTTAACTAGATAATTATTTAAAATGTTTTAATGATTTAACTTTTTAAACCCTTGTAATCAATGTAAAATGATTTCGAAATGATTTTTGGAATTTATTTATATGGACATGAATGTTTTGAAATGATAAATCAATTTAAAAGTTTCAAAGTTGTATGGGATACCTTGATTCGAAAATTAATTTTAAATGACATCCTTTATAAATTGTGAGACTTTTAAACAATTTCATTAAAAAGAGTTATTTCTAAAAAAGCATTTTACTGATCATTTTAATCCATGTAAACATCCTTTGATATATTTTATTCTTGATTGAAGTTGATTTATTATGGTACAGTATTCTATATTATATTGAATGAATTATGCTATGTTGTATGTGAAGGTTCTATTTCATACCATTCATGGTTTATGGATAAATTATTGACATTTCGTATGCTATTTTTAATATGAATGTTTATGTTCTGTTTCAACCATTTCATATGAGGAATGCATTGGACTTAGTAAGTGACAGGTGGATCCCAATATAGCTCATAGATGCATTGGTAGGTCTCATGATACAAACTAATGTCTTGGAACAAGGCCTTCACAAAATCTTATTTGTAGTCTTGGGACAAGGCCTTGAATATGTGGTTATTAAATTCTGGCATTATGCATTCAATAATTATTAATGTCGTTATTGATCTTGCATCTGATTATTCGACTAGTAGAATATCCATGTGAATAAGTAAATGGAATTATTTCATTTTATTTTTCCATATTATGATGAAGTTCAAGTTTAAAAGGCTTTTGGGTTAGTTATAAATTGACTTATATATTTATGATTATTTATGAAAGATTACACTATATTGTTATCCCTATTGAGCATCTGAGCTCACCCCTTTCTGTGATTTATTTTTCCCAGAATGTGTAAAGTATATTATGACTGACCTATAGGGATAGTCTAAGGGATAAGTATGTTCAAAGGTGACAAGATGTTTTTGTTGTTTTTATTTCATGATATAATGTAAAAAATTATGAATGTATCTATTTTTTTCATGGATACTAAAATAATCAGTCTTCCAAGTCATGATCTTCTATGATCATGCCAATGAAACATAATAATGCACTGACTCTGGGTAACTAGGGTTAGGGTGTTACATATGGTCTCTTATACACATATTTATAGATGAACTACACATTAACATAATGTAAATCAATGGACACACCATTGAAAAATAGAAAAATTTTAAAACGAATTTCTCTTATGGGAGAAGCTACCACTGATACCTCCACTAGTTTTCTATCGATAAGTGAAAGCACTAAAAATAACATTGTATATTTTAAACAGTAGAAGACTGGGTACAATCTGAGGATCTGGAATCTCCTGATTAAATTTATCTGGAAAACATAACTAGATCTATGATTGTACTAATCCAGTCCTATTTTTAATGTCTCAATAAAATATACAATGCAACAATAAACTACATGAACCACCAACATCAGTTTATTCATGAACACCAATATTAATGGAGGTCACCTCACCTCTAGAATTAAAATTTAAATCCACCTGAAACTATTATAGAGGAAAAACATGAACCCATCCCACACCATAGATTGGTATGTATCCAGTATAAAAACAACTGATAAACCAATGTGATCCTTCTATCCTATTCTCGGTAAATACTTATACACATATAGATAAATTACACATTTTACCTACACATTATATAATTAAAAATAATCTGTTATAGAGATAAAATAGATAAAAAATATTGATAATCTAGAGATGAATTATAATCGATTGATGAATTGTAATGAATGACACAAAGATAATCTATTACAAAGATTACATAGAGAATTCATTATAGAATTAAGAATTTTTAAATATTACAAGGATAATTTTTTTTGAAAATATTACAAAAATAATATATGAAAAAATATTATGAATATAATCTATTATATAGATCTCATAGATAAATTGTTAGTAACTTAAATTTAATGAATTATAATGAATTAGAAAAATAACGAATGAATTTTTATCATTTACAAATTGTGAATGAATGAATTCTATATTATTAATGAATTAAAATATGATAATGATAATGGATGCACTGTAATATTTTATATATAATGAATGAATGATACATAAGTATTCAATGAATTATAATTTTTAATGAATTTTATTTAATGATAAACATATATTGAATTGTAATCTATTTCAGAGATTACACATTTATTATTTTAATTAATGATACACGGATAATGGTTTTGATTAAAAATACTTAAACCATCATGTTTTTTCATAAGGATGTATGCGATTTTTGGAAACATTTCTATAACTATCAATTATGAAATGAAATGGGTTTGATTTCCTTTAGAACCAATTTTCTAATGATTATTTCAATAGTCTAATAATCATTAGGAAAAATCCATGTAAAAATAATAATAATAAATATTTATACATTAGTTAATTTTCAGATAAAAGTGCATCCACAATAAATTCATCACATATACGATCTATTAAAAAAATATTAATGTTAATATAATGGTAATAGTCATTAGGTAATGTAAATCATTTCCCTTATCAAGGGAATATTTATATTAGGTGAATGAGATTATTCAAATTATCTTGAGTTCATGTATGCAAGTGGAGTGGCTAAGAGAGGTAGAAAATATTTTTGGAGGAAAAATGCATTCATCTTTAAATATATCATGTTAAATAGTTCTATAAAATGTTCGTTGAGTAAAATATTTTGATCATGGTGTTTAAATATCTAAAAACAAACAGTTTATTAATTTATTCTCTTTTTTTCATAATTTAAATTTCCATTTTGTTCTTATTAATTAGATATTCTATAAAAAAATTATCATGATAAACCATTTTCATAAATTGAAACAAAATTAAAAATCAATCTATTGTTTTTCATGGTAGAAAACCCAATGTCATACATTGTGCCTCTATAATCAACATTTAGAACAAATGAATAAAAATAGACCAAATTTATGTGAAAACATACAATCATATTATGGTTTTAACAAAACCATTTTAATTTCATAAAGAATGTTTGTATATGGGTTTCGATCATAAGAAATTAACTTTTCATAATTTGTTTTTCAAATATTAAAATTAGGATAAATGGTTATAAAATAATGATAGGGAATAGAATGTATAACAACATGGAATGAAATAAACTTGGAATAAATGATATTTTACAATATACTGTTGGATCCCCAGATAATCTATATGCCCATATTCTCACATGCACACAAATGATGTTTCCCATACCCTATCCAAAATATTCAATGATACACAAAATTCCGACAAATACTTGAATTTATAGATTTTAATATATTAAAAAATATAAACTCTTGTGACCATTGATGGAAGAATTGGAATTTATATTTTCTATATTTACATAACATAAAAAATATGTTTTATTTTGCAGAAAATTGTATACATAAAAAATAAAAGATATAGAAAAAATAAATGAATGATGCATGAATAAAATATTCAATATATAGAGATGTAGAGATACAATAAAAATATATATAAAGGATTAGATAATTCTTGAGGGCATGTACATGTGATAAATATAGATGATCTTAGTATGATGATGTCAATTTAGGATCCTAATATCAGTTAATAACATATTTGATGACCTAAATGTAGAGAGAAAATTACAAAGAGTAGTTTGGAGGAATAAATAGAGAACTACGATATTGTACGCAACTCCAAAAAACTATAAAGATGATGGATTCAATTGTAGGTGAAAAACATATAGGGTTACTAGAGACACTGAAATGTTATGAAGCATATGTATTTTCATGGAGATGTAAATTTTCATATCGTTTGTTGTAAATACGGATTGAACCCGAATTCCATTGAATAATGATAATGAAATAGGTTTTTTGACACACATGGTTGAGTGATTGAATAGTATTTCCAAAATGCACGAATGAGTGAGTTCTCAGGTCTTTAATGACGAACATTGTGCTAGAGAGACACATGGAAGTGGTGGCAGGTTCGACTGATGCAAGTGAGGTGGTGTGGAAACATGCAGGTGCTGAGCATCGATGAGACGAACAATAATGAAGTTGGTCCTGGGATTGACATGGAAATATAAGATAAATAATAGGGGAAAGGATGGTGAGAATATTCCTCAACTAAGACACAAAAACAGTGAATGAGGCAGATGACACCAATTTAATTGAAAATTATCATCTCAGGTTGGGCTCTCAACCTTACCCTCCGGTTGACTTCAGATGACTTCAAGATGTTTAATAAATATAGTGGTCATTAGATCAGTTTGATAAGTCATCGGGTTTCAAATCAGGGGGTCAGTCTGAAGTGAAAAAATATTGTCAGTCATATCCATAATTTTTTGGGAAAAACCCATGGTGAATCCTGATGTTCCTCAATGGAACCCTGGGGAAAACCATTGGTGTAGCCGTCAGAGAAACTATCTGCAAATTCCCTCGACATCCTTTTGGTGTACCTCATTAAACCTGTTGGTGAAACCCATTGAGAATACCTTCATACATTTTTTGGTGAATCTATTGGGGATGTTCTCGGTGAAAATTTATTCATTTTGTACCAACTACAATGTAATATTTAAGATGGATTAAGTAATTTATGTTTTTCTTCTTCATTGTTATTAATCACACGGACTAGGTTACAATAATTTTTAGGTGATTGTCTATAATCCTTTTTGTTGTAATTGATACAATTTTTTTGATATTTTAGATTTATGAGTATTATAGAAATTTATATTATTATTTAAAATTTATTGAGTAATTTTTCAATTTTATTTTTTACTATTAGTTGTTTTCTATAGAGAATTATTTTTACTACTTATGTGTAGTTTCATCCATGAATCTATTTTTTTATATTTCAATATACAATTTCTATTTTCACTGCAAAATTTCATTCCAATTTCCTCTATAATTTTTAATTTAATCACCTAGAATCATTTATAATTAAGAAATGATTAAAATTATATATTTCAAATAGAAATTTTATGTTATTGTTTTTTGATGAATATATTTTTAAAATTACTCTTACTATTTTGACTGTGGATTCCCAATGGAGAATTCCTATGAGTATTAATACATGGAATTTGTATTCCCTAATATTTTTCAACACACTGAAATCCTAGTGGAACTCCCTAGTGTAAATCCATAGTGGAAATTACCAATGGACATTCCCACTGAACATTCCCACTGGAATTTCCCACTGGTCATTTGTATTAGACAATCACAGTGGACATTAACAATGGACATTAACTATGGACACTCATAGGGGAAATTTCCAGTGGATATTCATAGTGGACACTTTAAGTGGACATTTCCATTTAGTATAGGAATTCTGAATTTTAGTGGAAATTACTTTTTGCAATTTTGTTATAATTTACATCTATAGAACCATTTTCAGAATGAGTTGAAATTGTACACCATTTTTCCAAAAGTTGGGTTGTGATATTCCCTCTTGAAACTCACAGGGGAAATTCCCAGTTGAAATTCCAATTAGGAATTCTTACTAGAAATTTGTACTTGGAACTCCCAATAGGAATTCATTTATAATTTACAAATATATATCCAATTTTAGAATGATATTAATTTGTAACCTGTGTTTTCCTACTATTGGAATGTGTATTTCAGGGAGAAATTATACAAAATATTCCAATTATAAATGACCAATGTAAATGACCTCCAGTGTAAATTCACACTATAAATTCACACGGTATATTCCCATTGTAAATTCCCTATGGATATTTTAACTGTACATTCCCACCATAAATTCCCTGTGGAATTCATTTTTTGATTTCAAACTCTACAACCATGTTTTAAAGGAGTTGATATTTTACATCGTGTTCCAACTGCTGGAATGTGTATTTCCCTTGGAAATTCTTAATGGAAATTCCCAGTTCAAATTCCTTCGGGAAATTCCCACTGGAATTTCCCACTAGAAATTCCCACTTGAAATTTCCTATGGAATTCAATTATAAATTTCAACTATAGATCCATTTTTAGTATGAGTCAAAATTGAACATGTAATTTTCGTACTGTTTACCTATGTATTTTTACTAGAAAATCATACTTCAAATATCCTATAGAAAATTTCACAAAAATTACCTCTAGAAATTACCTTGAGATATTACAAATTGAAATTGCCAATAAAAATTACAACTTGAAATTCCATTGGAAATTCCCACCACTAATCCCCCCTTAAAATTCCCTATGGGATTAATTTTTGAGTTCCAACTACAGATGAAATTATAGATTTTTTTGGTCTTTCAAAAATTATTTTCATACTATTTGAATGATAATTCAAAATGGAAATTGTAATTGTAAATTCCCAATATATATTCCCAATCGAAATTCCCATCAGAAATATTATTTGGAATTCATTTATAATTTCCAAATGTAGAATATATTTTAGATTGATTTGAATTTTTACATTTTTTTTCTTAATAATATCATGCGTATTCCCACTTTAAATTCTAATTATAAATTCCAAGAAAAAATTTACAGTGGAAATTCCCATTGGAAATTACAACTAGAAATTTTCAATGGAATTCATTTATAATTTTCAACTACAAAACCTATTTTAGAATGTGTATTATTTTTACACAATGTTTTCAAATTGGGGTAAGGGTATTTATATATGAAATTTTTCCTAGAAATTACTAGTAAAAATTTTACAGGAAATTTCTACTAGAAATTCACTTTATACTTCATATATAAGTTTTGGAATAATAAACAATTTTAGAATGAGATAAATTTGTACAAAATGTTTTCCTACTTTTGGCATGGGAAGATCTACTGGAAATTCAAACTATAAATTCCCAATAGAAATTCAAAATAGAAATTTACATTATAAAATTTCACTATTTCAATAACATGTTCCTTTTCAATATATGTGATTTTCACTAAATGAAATTTCCATGTCACTTATTTTCAATTTGTTAATATTTAGATTGTTGATCAGCATTTTTTTTATTCCAATTTTTTATGGAAGAAGATGACTCTACATCTATCAACCACTAATGGTACTTGATGACTGGGTTATATAATTTTTTTCATTATATTAGTCCTAAGATTACCTAGAATAACATTACATTTTATGAATAGATAACATTTTGGTAGTTGATTCAAGTCTTTTATGATAACAGAGAACCATTCGATGATTATAGAAAAATAAATGGATCTATTTTATTTATACTATAAAGGTACAATGTTTAATTAAAATTGTATGATATAGGTGGTAGGATGATGGAATTTATAGTCGATGAAAATATTGATATATTTGGCATTGAGGATTGTGTTTTTCCATTATCATCCCCGTACAAAATACAAGAAAATAATTCAACACTATTGATAAGGAGGTTTGTGCATTGGGGAGACTAAAAAGACGTGGTTTCTTATATATAGATATTCATAACAATGTTGAATATAGGTACGAGAAAGATTTAAAAGATTTTGTATGTTTTATTTTCATGATGTGTTGCACAACATTATTTTTCTGGTCATCTGGTTTATATGTTATTTGGATTTTTTAATCTTATTTTGATGTTATCTCAAAATTTTAGCAGTATTAATTTTCTAATGGTATTCATGATCTTATTCATACATTATTGAAAAAAAATCACACATTCCCTTTAAATTTTGATGGCTCAATTGCTAGTTTATTTTAATGGACTTCAAATTTATTTAGTCACTGATTTTTCAATGATGGTTTAGTTTTTGATAAAAATGTTATCTTTTGCAGTATTGGTATGTTTATGAAGTCTAGGAATGAGTCACCCAAATGAGTGGGTTCTCCATTATCTGTTCTGTGGAGTTTACAAGTCATTGAATCTGTTGTACGAGAATATAACTAGTTACTATTAGTAGAATATGTTACCATACAATCATTTACTTTTAAAATAATTTCTAACATCTTAATTTTTTTTAAATTGAATTTATACTCCAACCAAGCCTAGGAAATTCCCAAGGATGCAGTCAAGGCCTTCTAATACTAGAGTAACCTGTCATCAGGAATTTACTGAATAAAAATTCCTTTTTCTATGAGACGACACATTAATGTTGTTTAAAATGAAGATATTCTAGGATCTTATATGGATAATTTGAAATATCATATGTAGTTCATGAGACTGGAGGCACATTTAAATCTATTGAATATAAAAATTATTCTTTTATGAGAATGATTTAAGTGGAAGGATAATGCAAAAATTTCTTATGTTGAGGAGAAATATATTTTTTAGAGGATATTGTTAATGAATGTATTGAAATGGAAATGAATTAAACATTAGATACTACAACTGAGGTAATCCAAATGGAAATTGATGAATATGAGAAGATGGAGAATATTAATATTGAGGAATGTGAGGAGGAATATATCGATGATTAAACAGGAAATGAAGACATAAACATGTTTTGTAGTCTACTATAGTATGCACTTCCTTTATGATATAAATATCATTGATTAGAGGTGTCAATAATTGGATTGGGAAACTGATGGGTGAGTCCCCATAGATTTATCTACAACTTACTTTGAAGAAGGGTCTATCAATGTACAAAAAGATGTCCCAATTAGTTTAATGTTGGGTGATGCTACATAATATAGTGACAATAAATGAAAAAAGGATACTGAAGATTATAGTTGATATCTATGTGGACATTTAATTTTGAATTTTTATAGGTTTAATTACTTTTAATATATTATACACTATAATAAAATTACAAATGACCTTCCCTGAAAATAGTAGTGTTCTATGGGAATCTGGTCAAAAATCAGAGTATATGAATAGTAAAAAATCACTTATAGGTTAAAGAAGTGGTGAAAATACAATACATATTGTTTGGGAAATGTTTCTATAAGAATCATTTTTTATCTTTTATTATGTACAATTTTTCAACACAATTCGTAGATTCATATACGATGATCATTCGAGAAATATATCAGCTTCATAGAATGGTCAGAATTGGCTTCATGGAATGTTTCTACTTCATGCCCTACACATTTTTTATAAGAGTGTAGTTCATTTTTTAAACAATGATGATCATTTTTTTTAGGTTTCACATCGAATGAATGATTAATGATAATTGTTACTACATTCTTAAATTTCATTATGTTATTGGGTTATAAGGAGTTCATTATTCCCAAAATTAGAAATTAATGTACATCTTTTTGAAGCGACCTTTAGTTTCCTGTACGAGAAGATCCAAGCTTTTATTATTCCATATAGACTATGAAAACATCCAATGGAAACTATTAGTCATGGATTTTCAAAAAGTTTTTTCAGATATTATAACTCAATGCATCCCATTTTACTAACATGAGTAATTGTTGTATTTCATTGAGATGAATTGAGTCAGGTAAGATGATATACAATGTTCAATATAATTTGGAATATATTAATTCAAGGACTGATCATTAATTTTTTTTTACATTTATCATATTTGGAATAAATTTTTAGCATTGTTCTTGGAAATAAGGTGAAACCACGTATATGTGAAATTAAAATAGAGATGAAACCACAATAAGGAGAGGCCACATTGGATTGTGGTGTCATCATATTTTTTGTGATGGAATATTTGGCTACCTGATATCAAGGCCCATAACATTTGACATAAAAATAAGTTGTTGAGATACACTTGTTTATGGTTTAATACATCCTAAATGATCCTTGGAGGACAAAAACAGAGATGGGCACTGAAAGGAGGTTGTTTTTTTCTGTCAGAAACAAGGAAGATTGTAAAATGACATTTTACCATAATAGAAATATGGTTATTTTATATCTATCATAAATACTATGAGTTTTTGTGACGATTTCAGGGGTTGTTGATTGGGGAGGAAATGGATAATTTCTATGCATGATGAACATCATTGGTTTTATTGTTACTATGTTCTTTGTATTATTACTGGGAAATGTTTTCTTTTAATGAAATAGAAAATTATTATGCAAAGAATTATTAGCCAGGAATTTATATTGAAATTTTCTAGTTGGAACTCAAATTTTACACTATGTATTGAAATTTACAGTTTGGGTTACCACTATTTTCATTGTGTTACATATGGTGGAAATGATAATTTTCTTATCCAGATAACCATTTTCTAATAGATTATATTGATTTAATATCGGATAGAATGATGAGTGTTACACAGTTATTTCTCCTTTTTAGTCACTTTTGTAACCTCTTTAAATGTAAAATGGCATTGCATATAAATTTTAACTGGTCATATTAATTGGAAATTCCTCGTTTAAATTCCCACTATAATCTCTATCTTAGTTCAGTTATTGGAAACTGTTGTTCATATTATTTCCAACTAGGAATCTTCATTCGAAATACACAATGGGTACTCCCACTTCAAACTATCGGTCGAAATTTCTAGTCTGGTTTACATTATTTTGTTGAGTTGTACACTGGGGGTGGAAAAAGGTTTTTATGATATGAATCAAAATTTTCATATGGGTGATATTAATTTAATATTTTATAGTATTATATGTTTAATAGATTCATTTTTATTTTCACTCTCTATGCTAGTTGAGAATTTTCAATGCACAATTCCACTGGGAACTCCCCTTCTTACCTGTGGGTTGAAATATCCAGATTGGTTTACATCACATTTTTTGTGGTTCATAGGGGGTGGAATTGGTTAATTAATTATCTAGATGAACATTTTGATATATATGATACTGATTTTAGTTATAATAGATTTATATTTGTTACATTTTCATATATCTTTGTAGTCTCAACTATAAGTTCATTTAATTGTAATTGGATTTTCCAAAATATTCAAACTAGTAATCGCCATTGGAGATTTCTAGACGAAAATGATACTTTAAACTATCCATGCAAATTTCCATTTTTCTTTTAATCAATTCACTATGTGGTACATAGGGTGTAGATATTTTCACCACTACAGTGACCGAAATCAGTATTTACAGAAACTTATTCTAAAAAATCACTAGATTTTATGATGAAATATGAATTTTAATCTATATATCATGAAAATTTTATAATATATCCTTTGATGTTTCAATCCTCCAAAAAATATTGTCATTGTAATTTGTAGTAGTTGCTAAATTTTGTAGTCTGATTGGATCATAGAATCTCTTCGATGCAGCCTAATTATAGTGTTAATTTTCATTAATAAATACAAACATATAACACATAGATGATGAATACGATTTTATCATGATGATTATAAATATAAAAATATTTGAGTGTTTAAATATAAATATTTTCAACTTACGGTATTTTTTTATATACATTGATATGTAAGATATGATCTCCAAGGTAACCAACATTTCATGGTTCTTTATTAGTTCCCTAGAACAAAATTATAATATTTTTTATTCATAATTTGAAAAAATGTAGTAATTAAATAAAATATATAATTCTTTACAAACACATAGGAACTTTTCTAGAGACCTAATTTCTAATAGTGCGTGTGTTGATGATGTGTTTTGTTTGAAGATCTAGAAAACATATGATCATGACACCACCATTCCTTTTACTCTTTAATGAATGGTTTTTTATATTATTGTTTCTTATGGATTTTATATTATTCAAGGAGACATTTTTTGGGTAAAATATTTATAGATTCCTACAATTCCATATCATCACTGTTCATATTTTATATCCCAATAAAATATCATTGTCCAAAATCACATGATTCAGATACTATATTTATTTCCATTTGTGAAAACATTTTGTATCATCTAACTATTGTTTCTACCAAATCTTCTTCAACATCATTAATTATTATTTCTATGAAATTTATTTCACATTCATTTCTTGTCAATCACTTATGTATATAAAATTTTGGAAAAGACTATATATCTTACATATCCAATGCATTGAGTGCATTACAAAAAAATATCCATAACTCTCAAAATTTATATAGATACAAAAAAATCTAAATGTATAATCACGGTACACTACAATTGAATACTCATTCGAGGAACCCTTAATTAAGACACGATACTTTTTGAGGTAAATAGATTCATTAAATGATATTAAAAATAAAGCACTAGATAGTCGGTGTTCAGGCTGAAAATGTTAAAATATTTTGTGTGTGTATAGATGGATTTATTTAACCATTATTGGATGATATGGAAAATGATTGTGTGGTACATTTTCCATTCCATAAAATTATTCCTTTATTTCCCAATACTGGGTTTTCAGTAACACGCAATCAGTTTTTGGAAGAATTACAACACAATGAGCTTGTGATACAAGTAATCCTTCAATACAACACTGAAACTATCACTCGGTTGTGTAATTTGAATTCATAGTGTCAATAGATTCTTCATAAAATAGTTATCCAAATTTACCATTTCTATCTACATATATTCTATAGATGTGTAATTCTTTTCTAGATCACCAGAAATTTTTAATTTTTGGAAACCCCATATATAAATTTTATTAATTTCTCTAATATTGAGGATTTATACTTCATTACCATTCAATGTGATTAATAGTATTTTTCATTAAGTAAAATGTTCTTATGTAATATCATATTTTATGTAGGGTTATAGAAATATCTTTAGACATAGCTGTAACATGACCTTTAAAAATTGTCTCTGGATTCTTCCCCCATGAAAATAAACAAATCTACTAAACAAGAAACCAAATGAGTCCATTGTCTCATCATTTAACAACCCTTCACCAAAAAATAAAATTTCTATAGGAAGATTTATCCTAATAACACTCCCAAAGGTCTATACTACTTGATTATGTTGATGGTGGTGTTAAACACTACAACATATAAAAAATTACAATAATCCACATTCATTTTTGGATCAACCAAAAAGATGTTTATAATTTGACCACACATGTGATGTTGTACTGGTTATAAGAATGATTTATATTCCATTGATTCATTTTCTATATACATTAACATACCCTCATCATCACCAAGATTCATGTCTGTCAGCCATTATGACAACAAATAAAATAGTTTTTCCACTCGTGTATTTCCAATACTTTCAGGCACAACTGCAACTATTGTCACAAATGAAAAAGAAATCATTCGGTATTAAACGATCTTTTTCATTTATATCAAATAGGGAACATTTTTCATCAGTGATGTGTTGTTGTGATCTCATAAAATTCATAGTCTTAGGATAATGTTATATTTGCTTATACTCTTGAACAAATTGTTTGAACTCATATTTCTCATTACACATGTACACAACTACCATTCATGCAAGACAATTATTCCTTGTTTTGGCCCATGGTCTTTTGACATTGACATCATGTGTTTCTGATATTCAGTATCTTTATTTTCTACATGGGTACAATTTTGATGTTTATAAGTTATTTTCCTCTTCATTTATGTAAACACATTGCTTCCATAAACTATATCCATCAATTGTTTCGTAAGAATCAAAAAAAAAAATAAGACTATGTCGTTTATTTTAAAACTATCACAATTATGGGTATAAATGTACTTATTTAAATATAAATTCTATTGGATAGAGTGAATTATGATAAATTCTGAGTTTCATCTCTATCGATTCCATATCCTTCATTGAAATTTGACATTATATTGTTATCATTACGATGCTACATTATTTAATAGTCATAGGAATTCTGCAATTTATTCAAATCTATTGAATATTTATCTTATGGTTCATGTAGATCATCCATATTCAGCTTGATCCCGCTCATGTTTAGATTGTCCTTTTGTGATCTGAAATTGTCAGATAAATTTTTTTTGTAAATTCTTTTTGATGATATTTATTCTTTTAAATCAATTTGACATTCCCATTATAATTTTCATCTAGATATTCACTATATAAACTCATGTTATAAATTTCCACTCATGTAAAATTTTTATTTCTTTCACAAAATAAAAATAAAACCTTTCAACTGCAGATCTATTAAACCCCAAAACAACTAATTCTTTAAATTTTTATTATTTGAACCAACATTTAAAACAATTAATTCAGAGCGTAAATATTTATTATATATGACCTCTAGGACATCATTGCTAGAATATGGAGTGAGTGTTTCAATGGAAATTATCAATGAAATTTTATAAATGTCCTCTTCAAATAATTTTTAAATTGTAAAGGAAATTTTACATTATTTTCCTTTCAAAATTCATATGGGTAGTTAACATTGGACCTTATAATATAAATTCTCTATGGAAGATTTAGTTTTTCTGAACTATCACTGTAAACATCCCTAGAAAACCCCCCACTAAAATGAGATTTCCCTAATAATACTCCCTTAAAATCCCCACTACAATGAACCCATACAAGCGTTGAACTCTGTTGAATGATTTTTTCCGTTACAAAATAGGGCACTACAAATTTCAAGTTCTCCAACAATATAGATTCTATACACAAGTTTAAATTTACAGTTGGACATCCCGAGGATAATTTCATGTGGGAAGGGGAAATAAAATTACCACACATTTTCTTTTTGATGGATAGAAATATTAGTTTTTCATTCATTTGTTTCAATGATGGCTATACAACATACTTATGTGGCATCCATCCAATGACTGACCTGAGGGTCAGGTTCAGGTTCTAAACATGAGATGATGTTAATCATAATTGTATTTCATGTTTTAGGGTCTCATATTCATGTTTTATAGGATATTGCAGTAAGGAAATGTTAATATAATGCGTACATATTTTTACACATCGTAGGATCACGTTGAATTTATTTCTTTAAAGTAATTTTCACCTTGTCTTGAATGTGGAATTTGAGTTGAGAAGTCGTGAAATGACGGATTTCCCCAGATCTATCATTTTCTTAGGTTTTTTCCTTGAATGTCCACCACATTTTATGTAGTTAGAATAATGACAAACAATGGGTGCATGTTTTTCTGGTTTCTTTGGAGTGAAGATTCGATTGCATAGGTCATTTTTACCTGATTTCACTATTGTGGGTGCAGTATGGGGTTACTCTAGGCTATGTCATCAGGTTTAACTATAGTTATTGATGGATTATAGTTTTTCCAATGTATTTAGAATGTATTTTCAATTTTGAATTCCATTGTTTTTTTATGTGTTTCACCATAGTGTGGGACTTAGTATATATTCAGGTGCATTTTGGAGTTCTATTTTTCATTTATGCTTATAATGACCATATATGTTCGTATTCATGATTATTTTTCAAGTTTGTGCATGTTAGATTTGTAGTTAAACATGAATTATTTTATGTTCAATATTTTACACTAATGATTACTAAATGGATTTATTATTGGTGATGCATTACAGAAATATAAAAATGAAACTCATCTTGAAACTTACAGTGAAAGTTTCATTGGGTGCTCCCATTAGAACATTCATCAGATTTTCCAGTGCATCATGTACTTGAAGTGTCACAGTAGTGTGAAATAGATTTTCAACTAAAACATCCACTTGAAATACATGTGGAACATCTTTTTACTTCCACTGGAGCATCCACTAAAACTTCTAATGGTTGTTCTACTATAAATTCCACTAAAACATCGAATTGAACTTCCTCTGGATCATCTAGTAAATTTTTATAAAAAATATTCAATATATTATATAAATAATCTTTTATTTATATATATTAGGTAATATGATTATCTTTTTAATTATTTATTTTAATTAAAATATAATTTTTTACATTTTTATTCATATAGATTATATATTTCAAAAAAAATATTATTATAAAAATTATGTAAATAATGCAATACAATGTTTTTAAAATTATATTTAATATAATTATATTTATTTCAATTTAGCATAATATGTATAAATGATTGGACATTTTTTGGAAATTTCATTGTAACACCCACTTTAATTATTTTGAAAAAATTATTTAATATATCTTAAAAATTTTGTTTTATTTATACATTAAAAATATAATTATATTTTTAATTAATTATTTTTGTAAATATTAAAATATTTTTCTCCTTTTTTAATGAAGATTATAAATTTAAAAAATATTATTTTTATTCAAATTATGTAACAAATTTGATATATTATATTTTATTTTTGTTTCATAAAATAATTTTTAATAATATTTAGTTTTATAAGTGTAAATTGTTAAGTGGATTATGGAACATCCATTGGATATTTTATAAGTAATTCATTCAATATACCATATAAATTTAGGTTTATTTTTATAGTAATAATTTCAATTATTTTATAAATTAATTATTTTCAAAATTATATATTTTTTTGCACATGATTATTCAGATATTTTATACATTTCCAAAAACAATTATACAAATTATGTAAAAAATGTAATAAAATGTTTTTTATTTTCATTGAATAATATTACATTTGATTGAAATTATTTTTATAATTATAAAATAATAGATGTATTGTCGAACTTCCACTAGAATATCCACTGGAATTTCCACAGGATATTTGTTTAGATTTTTTACAGAACATTTACTATATGTTTCAGGAAAACATTCATTAGATCTTCTATAAATTTTTTATAAATCGATTTACATATGATATTTAAAATAATTTTTATGTTCTTTTAATGAACTTATGTTTTTCTATTTTAGGTTGTTCTGATGTTGAGGATGCAGATTTTTCATCAACATCTATTAAAACAATTTTACGATTGATGTTTAAGTCAATTGATGATGCACAATGTTTCTATTTTAGGTATCGGAGAGTAAATGGGTTTAGTGAATGCCAGAAATAATCAAATTAATGGAAAAAAGAAAATAAATATTTACCAAATATCATAATACATGTTGCAAAGATGTTCATAGAATGGTTGACCAACATGATAAAATGGTGAAATTTTCTAGGAATGGGACAATTATAGGTTTACTTTATCAAATGAAGGATAGTTTGTTGTCTTGTTGAAAATATGCATGTAATGTATTTGTTAAAGGTCATAATCATTACTTCAAGATCATAGATCAATTCATATGATAAAATGTCAATGAAATATAACTGAAGCATAAGTAGTTGAGTTAAATGTGAATGCTTCGGTGGGTATTAAACCAAATGATTCCTTCGCTCAAGGGAAAACATTTTCAGGGGTAAGGATGTTCTTGGGATCACAAATAATGATCAGTTGAAATTTTTAATGTCTAATCGGGAAAAAGAATTGGTTCATGGGGATGCATGTTGGATATTAGAGTACATGGACAGACAATGTTAGGACAATCCATCATTCAATTATAATATATCGTTTTACTTGACTGGGAAAATTACAAATATTTTCAAGGATGATCCAAAAATGAAGAGTGATTATGAGTTATTCAAAGATGTTTTCGTTAGTACACCACATTATATGATAATAAAGAGTGCATACCCTTATGTGCCTTAATGGGAATCAATAATCATTTTGTGATTTTCATTTTTAGGGAATAATAATTATAAGAAAAAACCCCCAGTTCATTTCATTGGTTGTTTAAAAAATTCCAGGTGTATCAGATGAATTGACCTCAAAATATATTTATTGATTTTAATGCAATTATTGGAAGATCCATTTTTGATGTAATAGTGGGAACTCATTATTTTCTTTTAATGGTGGAATGTGATATAAATTTGAATTAAACAATTAGGTAATTGAATAACATATGGATCTACTTTTATAACAATATTTAAGAAGTGTATGTTCAAACACCAAGATGATGATTAAATTGACTAGGTGTAGGCTTACCATATATTAAAAAATGGGGATTTGAAATTTTAGTTGTTAGAGGATTTAGTCATGTTGTACAAAAATATGGTGCATTTCATTTAGAAATATTCTTTAACATTCGATATTTGTAGAAATCAATTAATGGAATATTTTAGGGGACTATATAAATATTATTTTCATCAGAAGTTATGTTTTGTGAATTTATAAAAGCAGTTTGAGTGAATGTTCAACAATAATAAATATTGAGAAACAATGTATGAATTTGATATGCGATGGAAGTTGCCTCATAATCAGTATCTTTATCGTGCATTGTTGTTCTAGGTTTCTACTAGACATACACCTATGTTTTTTGATTTATTTAAACATGAATAAAAACTTATTAGTGCTTGTTTTCTTTTATATTCTAATTTTTTTAATGTGGGTTTCAATTTATATGGGTTACTAGAATGGTTGGTTGTCAAGATCAATTCCATGTATCATATGACTCTTCTAATGAATTTGTTCAATGTTCTTGTTGAATATTTCAGTCTGTTGGGTATCATTGTTATCATGAATTAAAAATTTATGATCAAATTTATGATTTATCAATTCATGGAAAATATATTTTGCGTAGGTGGACCTAATTGGCTAGAAATATTCTATTTTTTTAATAAGATAGTTTTGATGTAATTGCTGATAGAATGTAAGAGATAAAAAAATAGTATAATTAATTAGAAAAAATGGGAATGACATTAATCACAATATCTTGTTATACAGATACTTGTTATGAAATTGTGTTCTTTAATTTCAGTATGTTTTCTAATGATGTGACTACCATAAATACATCAATACAGATAGAGGTGTTGGTCATGATAGTTATGAGACAATTTTAATAAAGGCGTATTTTAAAAGGTAATAAAATAATAATGGGGTGATAGAACCAAATGATTTGTAGAAAATGGTTGCCAAATCTGATCAAAATTTAATAAAAATATGATCAAGTTAAATGTTGTGATGATAGTATGATTTCTCTTTATAATGGATTTTATTTTTAAGATAAGTATTTTAATGGTAACATGATATCTGATATCATTCTGTTTCACATAGGGAATTACAAATCATGAGAGATGAGATATTGTTATTGCATCCAAAAAAACACTTTTAAATATAATTTCTCTAAGAATATCATTATTTTATATGTGTTCTATAATTTATTTTCTGGAAAACCAATTAACAAATTTTGAAATTCATCTTTGAAGGTGGAATACTATAGAATTGGAAGAGGCTGGGTAGAGAGAACATTGGATGTAAGATGTGTTTTTGGATGAATTGCAATGCATCTAGTTGGTTATTTGACCCCACATCCTTATATGATGGCATTGATTCATACAATTTTATGTTCAAAAAGAGTTAATGTTATACCAATGATTTTAAATACAGAAATAACTTGAGGAAGTGATTTATTTTGGTTTCATGTAAACCCATAAAACCAGGATGTTAAATTATTTATATCGATGTTGGTGACAATGAATCAAGGACACAAATGATGATTTTAAATAATTTTTCAAACCAGCCGCTAGTAGGGATTGATAATAATCAATGTTCTATATATAGTCTAATGTCAACCACTTATACTTGGGTTAGCTTCCTATTATGTGACTAATCAATTGACAACTTCCCATACAATAGATAACTATTATTACACAGTCAAAGGTTGCATAACCTCATTGGGAAGTATCACCCACTATGAACATTGGATTGGTATTGTCCATGAAAAAATGATACTTTTTTTAGTTATTTTATCGATAAATTATTTCTTCAGGTTATACAAATATAATTATGTCAGTATATTTGAAAACAAATTTCATGGAAAATTTGAGGAAATGTGCCATTACTAATGCATATTTCTACTAAATATCATCTCCACCACCACCCAACCGAGTATTCATGACGTTTTACAAACTGAAATATTATCTCCTTAAATTAAAAACCTAAAATTTATAATGTATATTTTTAGTTTTTATGGGGAAAAGAAGTTTTCCATTTAACTCTAGTTTATATCTAATTGGTTCTCTACCAGCATTTGTTTCAAAATTGTATTTTTCCTAGAAATTATTCTCCATAAATATGAAATTAGTTCTACAATATATTAAATATTACATTTTAATCATAACTAATGTAGTTAATTATATACTAACCATGGATAAACTAGAAATATTTTTCAATTTATATGGTAAAATTCAAAAAGTCTTCACCATTATTTACTTGTTTTTTAATTTTAACCTGTATGAATTTATTGTATGATGTAATTTAAAATAATTGGACATTGTTAAAAAAATTGAATATTATTTAACAAAAATCATTGTAAATTATCAATATCCCTACTCTTGGATGGCCATATTAATCCATATCGTTATAGTTTCTATCAATCGGAAATCTCCCTCCATATGTTTGTTGATGACATGATCATTTTATAGAAGAGGTATAAGAAGTAAATTAGTGTTACTAACAAAATTTTTGTGGAGTAATGGAACATGAGTGGTAAATATTTGAATCGGGATAAATGTAGCATGTAATTATCAATTGGGCTCATGGATAGACATGTTATAACTGTAGAATGAATCTTGGGAACAAAAGGAATAATTTCCCAATAGAATATCTTGTTGAACTAATTTATATAACAATGAATTGAATCCAATGCTTTATAAAGGCAGTTGATAGAATAATTAGATTTATTTATAATTTGAAGAATCATTTGTTTGATTTCGTAGAAGAATCAACTTTTGATCAGTGTTCTAACCACAATTCCAATGCTCATTTTTTCATCTATCCAGGTTCCAAAAGTGTTGATCATGAATATAAATAAAAATATAACCTCTTTCATTTGAGATGATAACTCATACGGAATACATCATTGGGCATCATGGGTGTGGATGGAGAGAACGAAAAAGGTGGGAGATATTATTGTCAATAGTACCTCTGAAGAGATTCATCATTTTCATGAAAACATGGAATGAGAATTTATTAATGGAAATGCTCTGTGGGGGGATCATGGTTCCAATTTATGGAAAAAATATGGTTTAGAGGAATAGGATACAATCCTCATTAAATCAAACCATATGTCAGAATATCTTAGTTTTCCAAAGGCACAATTGGTTGACTTTGGGTAGATAGAATAATAATATCTAGCATGACAACTGGATGGAAACAACACTAGGCATTCAAGGATATCTCATGCCAGACATGTCTTTCATGAAAGATGGTGACAGCCCGAGTTTTACCCATGGAGTCTTAACCAAGGATCATAATAAATTATTTTATTTCATTGATAATACTTCTAGACATGTAAATGTATTATTGTAGCTTAGCTGGATCTTTTACTGATTTTGATTCTATTTTTGTTGATCTTATTCTTGTTTTTTCTGATTTCAAAAACATTTTAGTCATCTAATTTCATATACTTTCATACTCTTGATTTAAAATTTTATATAAATGACTTGTTTTGGTGGGCATGTGATTTCTGGTGATTTTTTTGGCTACTATCAAGGACAGGTGTGCATTTTTCAATTGGTTCTTCTAGGGGTGTTGACACATAATGGATCCTAGTTTCATTGGGACTTATTTTAAATTTTTTTCTCACATATAAGGGTTAATTTACTCTCTATAAATTATAGGTTATATTTTTATTTCCACTTCATTTTTCGTTTCACTTATCAACATCATCAATTTCATAATTTTTTCAGCCATTTTCGAAATGTTTTTTCCTTGGTCTCTAGATTTCTTTACAATGATTAATTTTATTCTTCAATACGATTTATTTTTTACTTTTCATCCTCATTTCTATTCTTTGAATAAACACATTCCATTTTATATGTTTTCTATTTTTTACTGTCTCCATGATTCTACCTATGTAATATTTTTCTTTTAATGTAACTATTAGTTGAGAAAATAATTAATTTAATACTATAACTTGTATACCTACCATACTCATTGAATAAAATTATTTTTGTTTTTGAAACATTAATATTTTTTTACATAAAATTGGGTTGATAAAATAATTATAATATGAATAACTGGTATATTTGCTCCACTAGTTACAACACCATCATTATTTTCCTTCTTCTATAATATTTTTGTTTTTAAATAACCATGGGTTGTGAAAATCAATAATTTAAGACTATAATTAGCATACATAGCCTAATATCTACAATGTGATTTTTAGGTTTCTTCATCTATTGATTTTTTCTTTTTACGTAACCATGTTATAGAAAATCATTAATTAATGAATTCAATTGGTAAACATAGCCAACTAGATCCATCTTGTAGACTCTTGAGATTCATGATAATAGTATCAAAATTTGACAATTTCCATTTTTTGAAATGAATGTTGCATGTTTTTTTACGTCCATTTAGTAATCCCCTTTCTTCATAACACCAAGACTATAACAATAAAAATGTTATGAAGACACACTATATATAGAAGTGAAAATAAATTTTATTCCATACTAGTAATACATCAATAGAGATCATTATCATTGATCCCCACTTCTGAAATTCACTAATATAATTCAATAATAGTTGGTGGATTGCATTTTACCACTTTAGTGTTCTCATTTTTGTCAATTTATACACAAAATTGATGAATCTCAAACTCATTAAAGTTCCCATAGTAGTGAAAATCGTAATATCATAGTTGTAGAAAATTAAAAGTGTTGTTCTGTTAACATAATCTTTTGGTTCATTACCTATTATAGATTCCAAAATAGCTACATTAATTTCTTTTAATGTCAATAATCCAAGAACTTTTGAAGTCATTTTAAATATAATGGTGTCTTGGCTGTCCTTAACTAATAAGAGTCTTACATCAATATTTCACCTTAATTTATCATGAATATCATATAGATATCACCTTCATATGATTAACATTCCAAAGCAAAAAATCCATAAACAATATTATGAGTATTCATAGTTATCAAGAAAATACTAAATAGAGATGTCATATTTTATATTATCTGATGCGGATACAATATTAGAGATAAAAGACTCTAATATATTTCAAATAAATTTTTTTGATAGTTCCATTGCATGACCATCTTTCAATTGTGGTTTGATTTCATGTATAATTCTTTTTAAAGATACCATTCTTGACCTCAAGTGAACACCTAAAATATGAAAGTATTGATTTTCCTTGAAAATCAAACAACATACAAAATAGATGGAATGAACAAAACAACCCAATGCCTAATATTTTAAAAAAATTTGCGGAATACAGGAAAGATGTTTTTGGGGATTCCAGAAATTATAGTACATGTTTTAGTGATAATTTATGGTTGAATATAGATGGAAATTCAATAGGAATCTCCAATGAAAGTTCCAGTGGAACAAGTGGGGGAAAGAAAAGAATCAAATTTCATACATAATCTTGTAATTAGATTAGTGAAATATAGAAAAAAGAAATTTTTGAGTGATTCCATAAATCATAGGATTGGTTTTAGTATTAACATAATGTAAAATACGACTAGAAGGTCCAAAATTTGATTCAGTGGATGTTCTAGGAGAACCCCCACTATAAGTTTTTGTAGAAAGAGTGGGGAACAAACGTAATCAAATTCCGTAATGATCATTTTAAATACTTCACTTCCATATAAAAAACATGATATTTATTAGTGGATCTAAAAATTGTAGTATAGATTTCTCTTTAATAATCCTTTTACTATAATTATCTATATTATGGATAGAAGATCCACTAGTTGCTCAAATTGATGATCTAGTGGAATATCTACTAGAAGTTCTAGTGTGGAAAGAACAGAACAAAATTCCTAACATAATCATTTAAATAATCACTATAATATAGAAATTTTAATTTTGGGATTCTTCAAATTATAGTATCTATTTTTGGTTAAGGTATATTTTCACTTTAACATGATAAAATGGTACATATGATTTGGTAGGATTTCAAGTATAACATTCACTAGAAGTTCCATTGGAAGCTATACTGGATGTTCCACAATAATCTTCATTGAAAGTTCTAGTGTGGAAAATATAACAATATTCCCTTCTGTTTCCAGTAATAATATAAATATAATATAGAAAACATTATTTTTATGGATTCCACAAAATACAGTATCGTTTTAAATATACTGTATATTATTAATATAATTTGATCGAATATGACTAGATGTTCTCATGGGAGTTCTAGTGGAATGTCTAATGAATGTTCTATTGGATGTTCCACAAGATGATCCACTGGAAGATCCAATAGAATCTCCACTATAAGATATAGTGGATACTCCATTAGAAGTTATAGTTTGAAAATAAAAGAACCAAATTCATTACTGAATCATATAAATATACCACAAACATATTGATAAAATTATTTTTTCGTATTCAAAAAATTTAATTAGAGGTGTCAACATAAGATATCTTTATAGAAAAATTTTCTATAACAAGATTGGATTTCCAAGTGGGTGTTCTAGAATAAAAAAAACTAGACGTTCCATGTGAATGTCCACTAGATGGTCAACATGATGTTATAGTAGATGTTACACTAGAACCTCCACATAATGTTCTAGTGGAACCTCCACTGGATGTTCTAGTGGGTAATGAATAGATAAAAATTTTCTTTCTAAATATTGTAATCATTTATGTAAAATATAGAAAACATGTTTTTAGGGGATTCCAAAAACTAAATTGCGTCATTCAGTTAAAACATATGGTCGAGTAATATTGGAAGTTCTAGTGGACGTTCATCAAGATTATCTATTATATCTTCCATTGTAATATCCACCAAAAGATCTTTTGGATGCTACATATGATGTTGTAGTGGAACAAAATAGTAAGAGAATAATACAAAATATATTTCCAAACCCCCTAAAAATTTATCTTCAATTTAAAAAAATGACACTTTTGGGATTCAAAAAATTAAAATATACATTTACACATTAATTGAAAATAGATAGAACATGAATTGAACTTCAATTGTGAGATCCAGTGGAGGTTCCATTATAGGATCTAGTGGGAGGTCAAGAGGAAGTTCTAATGGAGTTTCCAGAAGTACCTCTAGTAGAACATTTAGTTGAACCTCCAACAGAAGTTATAGAGGATGCTCCGAAAGAAACTACCATTTATGGTTCATTGGAAGTTACAATGGGAAAAAATAGCACATTTCCCCACATAATCATGAAAAAATTATACTGTAATAGAAAAATGTTTCTTAGAAGATTCCAAAAAGTATTGTATATGTTTTTTTTCAAAACATAAGGCATTATTCCTAGAATAATAATCGAAGATCCAATAGATTATCAAACATAAATTCTAGTGGAATCTCCACAGTATGTTCTAGATTGGATTCTATATAATATAAATACACAAATGAACTTCTAGAGGCACATGTTGTGGAACTTACAGTATATGTTATTGTGGAATTTCCGATGGTTCTTAAAGTGAAACCTCCAATGTAATTTTCAAGGGAACATTAATTACTAAAACAGTAAAATATTTATTTGTCCGTCTTTTAAATTGGATGTAGTGGATTATAAATATATGATTTTAGAGTTGAAAAAAATATAGATATAGTTTTTTTAACGAAAAATAAAAGTAAGAGAGATTGATTAAAATGTTAATTATTACAAGAGAATATTTATTTCATCCAAAATAGAAAAGAGATTTTATAATGATAAGGAAACTAAATATTTTACATTGAAATGATAATATATGCCACATTATTCTAACAAAAACATTGTCGATATATGATAGTATGAACCACTACATTTAGCATAGTTCTTGAGGAAGAAAAATCATATATTATCATTAGAGGAGGATTTGGGAAAACTGAACACTACATTAGAAAGACTAATCTGTGTCACCCAACTCCATAGAGTCTCTAAAGTTGTCAGTGAGGTCATCATCGATGTTATCTAGAATCAGTAGAGTTGTCATTGTCACTGATTTAATAATTGTTTCCATAGTCGGTGAAGTTGTAGAATCCAAAAACTGATGTGTCTTAGAGATTTCAGATTTTTTATTAAGAGGGGAAACCCATTTACAAATTCAAATATGGGGAATTCTATAACTGATCTATCTTGTGAATGAAGATCAAAATAGACATGTATAAAATAGCCTATGTTTATACTGGAATATCCAGTTCAAATGGAAACTGAGGATGATTCTTATTGGTTGATGTTAAGGTGAAAGGAGGATAGGGGAGGGGCCTTCATGCCATATTACATGGGATTTAATTATAAAAAAACATCAGAGTTTAATTGATTTAATAAAAATGTGGGATTCATTATACCATTATAAAAAATTTGAATACATATGTAAATTATTTATTGATTTTTTATTATATTAATGTAATATTATGAAAATAAAAAAGATCATTGAATATATAAAATTATTTTATATTTTTTCAAATAAAATTATAAATTGTAAAATTTTTCATTAAATTTCATAGTTATTTTCATTAATTAAAAATAAAAAAGTTAATGTAAATACAATTATTTTAAACAAAATACTACATATTTGGTTTTTATATTTATTATCTTTGGAAGTAATATGAAAAAATTATTGGATTTAGGTTGACTATTATTTCATGCACAAAAAACTATTTTTATTAAAAAAAATTAATAAATGTAATGGCATATTTTAACAAAACAAGTATAAATGATATATTTAATTTTTTTGGAGGAGAAAAATAATTAGAAGGAAGATCTAAAATCAAACAATACAAGGGTATTTGACCACCTGGGGAAATCATGTATCCAAAAATGTGACTCGCCTAGGAGGCCACAGATCACCATAACGTGTGTATCATTATTTCGATATCATTGGATTAATGATAATGAGGAAGATGAAAAGTGGTGGAATAAAGAGAAAATCCTTCCAACCAACAATATGAATAGTTTATGGTTATCCTATTGGATCAAGAATACATTGATAACAGTAATATGGTCAGAATAAAAGATAATAGAACTCAAATCTCTACAAAAAGCCAAATCCAAACCAGAAATAATAACATTCACTTCATCCACAAGTGGATACCTCCTCACATAAATTTATTTTTGGAATGCAATATAGATTTATATAAGGGGGGTTTGGATGAGAACACAGTTACTAGAAAAGGATCCAACATCCACTAACATATCCACATTAATCTTCAGAGTACTATTTAGTGGAGGGATTCATGGTTTTTGAACCATTCCATGTTCTAGTGTCATTGATATGGGAACATTTGTGACCCCATTTGTTAAGCTCAGATATAGAAAAAAACAAAACACAAGGAGAATGGTCTGGATATATTATTAATGGAAAAAAATTTCTCTCGACCCAAATTATCGAGCACATGGTGAACATGATATTTACAGAATCTATATCAATTGTTAAATTCCACTTTTCCAGTATTGATGAATAGTTTGGCATCAACTCCAGATGATAATAATCTTTATCATTCCATGTATTCCACTCAATAATGGAACTAGGGAACTAAAATTCTCATGAAATGTGGATTTTCGACATAGCAATAAATAAAAGGCATAATGAATCTTTGAAGCATGATGAATTAAGAGGATATTATTATCATGGAGGATACCCATGAATTATTTCCACGACATTTATGAATATTATGGAGGGTTTTCTAGTTTATATATAAATTTACATGTCACCATTGAATTTGATATTGATATTTTTAGCACAGTCAAGTTAAAAAAATTCACCATGTATGAACCATAGGCTCTATTATTCAAGTAGATCTGAACCTGTAATGTCTTGTTACTTGTTTTTAGGTACACATTCAACATTATTTTTATGAAACTCCAGTTAGGGTACATATTTGGCTGAAACTAGGAATATATTTGGAGGCGTTCTAGGATGTGCATGGTTGGTACATGGTTTTCCCAAACTATGTACCCCCAGTGAAAACCGTACTACCATGTAAAGCGAGGATTTTAAAAATTGGGGGGAAGTTTAAAAAACCATGGACCCACCTAGGTAAAAATGTGCACTCTAGAACAGGGGGAGCACAATTAGGATTCACAGTTTGTCCAACCATGTGAACCTATGTAGGAAAATATTTGTGTGTGGTTTAATACATCGTAGTATATGTTTTTTAATTATCGGACCCCTCTTGAAGATTCCTACCACCCCTACTCAGACCTAACTATATTTCTAGGGTTGAGTAGGTTCCCATGAAGATATTTTTTTCTCCTCCAAACTAAACCTTTGATGAATCATATAACGGATAAAAGATTTGATCCCTCTCCTATAAGTGGAGCTGCTCTTATTTAATCATTCCCAATATCTATTTTCCTCTTTAAGTTTTATTTTATATTTTTTTAGATGGATAAAAAATAATATTTATGGGATCTTTATTCTATGTTTGAATCTAGATATTTGATTCCTTCATTCTTCATTGGAAGATCCGATTATGAGATTGAATTCATGTTATTTGATAAAATGTTAATGGTTTGGTAATTCATTTCCCTACAATTGAATCCTTAAATTTCAAGATTAAATTTTATTTACTTTTATTTTTCTTAAATATAATTAAATTTGGTGATTTTATTCATGATTTTAATGGGATATGGAAATTGATAAAAAAATCCCAATTTCAATTAAATTGAGATTTTGGGATGCTTTTATGGAAAATTAATAATTAATTTTGGAAATAATTTTTATTGAAATGATTTCATGTTGATGTTGATAAAAAATACTAAAATTATCGATTATTAGAAATGGAATAATATTAGGAAAACTATTGACATTGTTCTGAAAATAGAAAGGCTTGTTGAAAATTGAAATTGGAAAATCATATTCTAAATTATTTGAAATGATTATTTACCAATATTATTAATGGATTGATTTTCTAAGAACATATTAGCATGTGTAGTTAGTGGTAACTACAATAAGCATGTTAGGACCCTTCTTGACTATAAATTTATTGAAAATGATAATTATTACTAAAATATCTTTGGTATGACTGCATGTAATTAGTTCCCCAATTTGGGTGTAGGCTACCCTTGATGGGTTCCCCTTTTTGGGGTGTATTTCTGAATGCACACATCGAAAGTTCCATTATCACTATGAGATGCGTGGTTGTCCAATTATGTAAAATAAACTACATTCCATAAGGATTTTGTACATGATGCTTGTTATATGGGTTTTTTAGTTGATTATACATAATATATAATTATTGAACAATTCTATTCATGAAAACTAATTTATATTAACTATTTTATATGAAATGATCATTTAATCATGTTTGAAGGTTGTTTTGAAATACCTTCAATGTTTTTTACATGAAACCGTTTATTATTAAAAAATGGAAATGAAAATCCATACTCTGATTTATTTTAATTTTCAATAATATTGGTAATTTTTTTGGAATTTCTTCTGGAACACTTAGTGATAACCTACTGGGATTTAATGTCATGTCCTGACATTAAATTTTGGTATTTTAGGATTTTATTAACCAATGTATGAGTAATGTGAAATTTTTTTCATGGAGGAGGTGGTTGTCATTGATCATATGTCTTGGAGAGATACGTGTGAATTGTAAGGAAGTTATCCACCCACTACATGGAATTTTTGAGATTTATAATGATAATTGGTGAGTATTTTGAATATTTTCTTCTTTTGGATTTTTTATTACTATTTGTTTTCTATTACATTCTAGTTTTCGATTGTTGAACATACTAACTTGAAACATTTTTATTCCATTGTTTTATGAAAAATTAGTTCCCTATTTTATCTTGTGTGGTGTAAGGTGGTAGTATAAAACCTATTGGGATCAGGACACCCTTTGGGCTATGTTGGAACATGATTAAGTATCACGGCACATCAGTATATAGTATTTTTCATGATAAAATGGTATTAAATCCTGGTTATGTATCATTCCTTGAAGTTAGTATTCATTTTATTTTTTCTTTTTAGGACTCAGGATGTATCTATGAGCCAAATAATAGGGAGACTTAAGTAACCATTAGAGGATTGTGAATTATGCATTGATGAATAACAATATCTCTTTATAGTATTTTCATTTATTTTTATTTGGGTGTTTTGAATTCAATGACTTTAAATATTAATTGATGGGATTGATATACCTATTTCTCTTGTCTGAGTTGATGATATGAGTAATATTTTGACATCTTAAATGATTTTTAATGATTTTTTATATAAGCATGCCTCTATGAAGACATTTTAATAGGACCCAATAGGAAGATGTTGGTGAACCTAAATGAGTGGATCCTACCATGGAACAAAATCATCAGGATATTATTGAGTGTGTTGTACATTATTTGGAATATGCACCTACACCCATTCCCATCCAATCTCCAACTATGGATCCTAAAAGCGATATATCTTAGAATTGTGCTCCTGATTTCCATCACCTGAATCCACCTATATTAAACGGCTTAAAATAATATTAATAGGCCGCTGGTTGGTTAAGAAAGATATATATTATATCTTATTTCCTTAAAAATATTGATTTAATTAAGGTAAAATGTTCCTTCTTCTTGCTAGAGGGACCTAACAGGATATGTTGGGATTTGATGGTAATATAAATGAAGTATTACTGTTCATTGTGAATGTAATGTATGGTTCTTTTCACTAATTAGAATTATCTAGAGTGTATGGTTTTAGCTAAGAATATAGTGTTTTCAATATTTAAATAGGTTGACTAGGCTATGATGGTGTACATGAACTCCTTCTACATAGTTATGCTATTATCAACTAAGATTGCATCAAATGAGAAGATGAGTACTAGATAGTTTTATATGGGTATTTAACAAGATATTCATTCTCATGTTTTCATGATGATGATTACCACTTATATTGATGTGTGGGATAAGTATTTCATGTTTGAACATGAAATGGCTAGTTACAAGGAGTTGTTGGGTGTTCATGTTTTTCCTAGTGGTGGTTCTATCAGTATTATTAATGCGAAAAGGAAGCATGATGAATCTCACAGTGGTTCTTGAACGATATAATCTTGTTAACCTCATACAGTTCCTAGAATATTTCTTTTACCTTCATTACATTGTGGAAAGGATGGGTATTAGAGAAATTGTTGTAATGAGGTTTGAATGATGTAAATTTCCTACAGACTCTCATGACACATATTGAAATTATTCTATTTCATATCCACTCGACATAGTGGAATAGTCACATCAACACCTAAAATTACTATGGTTTAATTAAAATATTCATAAACAAAAGGGTTCTAGCTATAGGTAACCAGAATGAAGCTTTTTCATGCTGTGGAATATTCTCTATAGAATGTTGATATATGTGGTTACACCGAAATTTACCCATGTTTTAATGTGTAAGTTGTCACTTGTGGAACGAATTGGGATATGGAATCTTTAGAGACCTAAGAAGTAACCTATGAATCATACATTATATTGGTAGGATTTGGTTATAAAGTGGCCATATTGGGTTCAAATTTATTCAATTATTAATGAGTTTGAAACAATTTTGTGAATTAAATTTAAAAATAATGAGTTTCAATTTATCAATTGGGGTGGATTGGATGATTTTTTATTTATTTATTTCAATTTATTTAATTTTAGAGATTCCTTCAATGAAAAATGAACTCCCAGAATTACACATAGATTTTTTACCACACTAAGGCTAATAAAATACACATTTGTAGGATCATGTTTATGATCACTCTAATGTGGATGATTTTTTTAGCACTCAGGATTATTAGACTTAATTTTATTGAGAGTAAAAGAGAAGGTACACGATTGATTGAAAATAACAACAAAAGAATTGATTAAATTTTTTTAAAACTTTAAATAACATCCAATATATCCCCTTTATACAATAATTTATTAACCTTTAAGAGGTATGTCCCAACATTGAAGTTATTTTATCAATGTAAGGTGGATTTAGTCTCATGTATGAGTCATTGAAGAATAAAAATAGTAAATAAAACTACAAATTCATGATTTTGTGATGAATTTAACCAAATATGATGTGAATGGATTCACTAACTAATGAAATATTATTAACATGAAACATATAATAATTTAATTAAATTATAAGAAGTAATTTTATTAAGAATCATTGGTGATTCATATTAAATACATGTGAAAAATATACACATGAATACCAAATCGCAGTATAAATATACAATTAAATGAAAAAACATTGATACTCAATTAATTCACCAAAATCCCATTAAATAGAAATATTAGGATCCAAGGTTTGATGACCCATCATTAATTTTCTTCCACATTAATTATTGGAGTCATAAAATATGGATATTAAAAAGGGAAATCAAAGCCCTTCAATGTTTACTAGGAAATTCACCCATATTCATTCCTCTTTGGTAATTCAAATTTTTCATTGAATATGGATGAATATTTGACATCCAAAAGTAGAAATATCTTATTCTTTGTTTTTATACTATCTATTAAAATATTAGGTAAATTTTATTATCCATTTGGATGTTATTAATGAAATGGTGGGATAATTTTATGGGACATTAGATTTGGAACATAATTTACTGCTCATATTGGGATCCCAATATCTCTATGAAAAAATGAGAATTATATCTTGAAATAGCATAATGAAATTATTCCCAAATAATTCTATACCTATAGATAATATATGAGCTTAATTGTAAATGAATTGTGTCCCTATATTTTTTATGGTTCAAAGGCTCATTAATCTTTGTCCAAAAGATTATTTATTCATCCATAAAATTTCAATATTCCCTTATAATTAATACATTGATACCAAAATAAAAAATGATCAAAAAAAGGTGAATTGACACCCCAACGTATCAAAATTATCTAATTAAAATAATTTTTCCAAAATAAGATGTTATATTGGTCCCAAATTTTCACATTGAACATGAATCACACAGGTGATGAGAAATGAAGTTCAATTTATAAAATGAACTAACATTGTTTTTATTGAATTTAAAACACGTGAATATTAAATTACAATAACTTATTATTATCATATTTAAATGGATAATTAGACCCCCTAACTTGAGTTTTACTTATCCCAAGAAAAAAGTTACTCAAAAATATGAAATGGAATTCACCTTTTCAAATGTTTTTATCATAAAATGCTCACCAAAAGGAATACTGAACAAAAATCATGATTCCTATCCAAATACTTTCACACAACATAGGTTCACAAGAGTATACCAATAATGACCCCATTCCTCTGTTCAAATTCATCTATACATTTCAGCTAATTTCAATTAACCATAATTATCTATTTTGTATCTTAAAATACATGGGGAACATTTTCATTTTCAAGGAAAAAATTGTTGAGCTAGTTGGGATTCACACTAATCCTTAAATTGAGTATCCATTTTTTCTCATTTTCTTGTTTTTTTATTTTTTTAATGATAATAAATATGAAAATACAAACTCTGGGTAAGACAACTAGGGAGTCATGAATATGAAGTGCTGAATTCCACAAATTATTTTCAATTTCATTATCTATAATTGAGATTTAATGCCTTACTCTAGGAAATACAACTATAGAGTCACAATCCCCTAGTGTCTAGTACAAAAAATTTAGATAAAACATTTCACAACATGGTATTTATTTTAATTTTTTATAGGATAGTCAAATTACAATAAATGTCTTCCTAAACCCTATGATATGAAGAAAAGGGATTAAGGACGGAACAATTACAAAAAAATACAATGGTCTTGAATTTTGGAATTTTCATTAGTAGGAAGAAAATTTAAACATTCTGAAATCGCATTAGAAACCCGCACTTTTCAAATACTATTCTCGTGAATTTATACATGACTTAAAATAGTATTCAAGGAATTAAAAATCATTTCACATTCATTTTCATGTTTAGTAATGTAAATTATTTCATATCAGGATAATCAATTGATATTTCATCATTTAATTGAAATGTAATCATAAAACACATTTTTCAACATCTTATATTTTCACCTTTTTATTCAAAAACACATATTTTCACTCGCCACTACCTAGAATGACACTTCCCTCAATGTTTAATGAGAAGATAATAGAGATATTAAAATTGGTATGATAGAGGGGATATCGGTATTTAATATAAAATCATGAAAAAACAACATTTTTTGAATTTGATGGCTAGTCAATAATAAATTAATCACTTTTACTTCAAGTCACAAGTAGAATCATCAAGGATGACTGAATGAGGGGTTTGAACATTAGAAATAATTGGTTTTATTTGGAAATAATTAAATTCAAACGCTACTAAATATCCCACAAAAGGGACATTATATCTCATTGGAAACCCAAAAGGGGTTCCCATAACCAAAAAATAGAAGAAATAAAATATATAAATAAATAATATGTAGATTCTTGGTTTCCTCCAAAAAATAACATTAATTTAAAGTATTTATATGTTCATGGACACCGCAACTTTTTGAATAACAAATTTCAACATATTAATGAGCATATTTTTCTACACTTAAATTTGATTTTTATAATGTCATCAATGGTATTGGGAAGAATGTTTTGAAATTGATTTATGAAAAATTATATAGGTCCCAATAAATTTTCTAATACAATGTATATAAAAAAGGTTCCTTTCAATTTCACTAATATTTTTTCTTAAAACATCTTATATATTTTCCTTTTTTTAGATTAAATACTTTAGGAAATGATGAAATAATGTTATGAATTATAACCTAGTATAGAGTAAAAGAGAGGGGATATATAGATATTGAATTTGTTTATATGATGGCTAGAACATTTATAATGTGGTGGGGAATTTTAATTGAACTTAGTTTCATATTCAATATTTCATTATACAATTGGTTCCATTTGATTTGATTTCTTAACCACCAAATTGGATAGATCAGTTTCAGGTATGGGTAAATAATTGATGCTTTTTATTTCATCAAATGGTATAGTTTTTGGTGTTTCATAAAATAAATTATTATATCCATATAAAAGAGATTCAATCCATGGATACATGAGTCCATCATGTTAATATAGAAAATCAATTTTATCCTAATTTATAAACCCTTTAACAAATCCCTTTGTCTCTTTATAATGCCTCTAAATATTTCTTAAAAAATTTACATTATCATATAGCTATAATTATTCATATTATAATGTGGTTTATTTAAGATTTTACTCTAATTTTAAAGCCTTTGAGGTTTTGGGAATCATTATATCAATTTTTCATTATTTTTCACACTAATTAAAAGAGTCATTTCTTGGAGTTTTTACTAACATGGTTGTCTATAAATTAATTTTAACCTTATTATTTTTATTTAATATCCTCAGTAGGTATGGTTTCCATTTAGGTGTTTATTAATTCTAATGATATTTTAAGTGATGATGCATTTGAGTAATTTTTCTCTATTTGTATACACAACTGTTCATGAATTGGGATTGGGATGGAATGGGAAGGGGATTATTTTTGTTATTTTATCCCAGGAGGGTACATTGGTTGTTGAAGTGTTTATTTAAATGTTTATTGGTGTTGAATAAGAGGATGATGGTTTTGGATTGGTTTTGGAAGGAACATAATATGGTTTTAAATGTTTTCTTGAAGAAATGGGTTTAGACATTGTTGTTGTGTAAGTTGTTGACTATACTTATAACAAAACATTGATTGTTATTATTCTTAGACTAAAGGTGTATTAGTACCAGGGATTTTGAATGTTCAATTTATTAACCACTTCTGGTGGTCCCACTAAAATAAAATCCTTTATAGAAGTAATGTTTTGTAAATTATCTGTTTCATGGTCATTTTTTAAAAAAATTCACAAACATTCCAAACAGTTTGGATTTCATAGATCTTCCTAAAATTGCTCTCTTGAACATTCATTGTGAGTGTAAATAATATTTCTGTAAGTATTTCTTATTAAATATTATAGACAATTACCCCAGATTTGGGGGTCATCTCATTTTAAGGTGTTGTTCTCCATGTTTGGTTTTGGTCAAGAATGATTTACAAGATACTCGTAAGCATCATTTGGGGCATTGGTTATGATGTTTATATTACACATCATGTGAGTGAATTATTTTTCCAGACCCAACCTATCATAGGGAATCTATTATATATATTGAAACTGGGTTTCCTCCAGCTGACGTGTGACTTCCAAACATTTCCACGTTTATAAAATACAAATCTCTGCCAATTTTTTCTCCAACTAGCATGCACCTACCTCCCTCTAAAAATAATTCTTTCAATCCGAGGGTTTTATTTTTATAGGTATCTATATTCCACAAAATTGATACTCTAAAACCACATCTGCCTCTTTCCCCACACATGCATTGCCTCCACCCCCTCTCATAAAAGTCGGTCCTCGTTCCTCTATGACATACAATTCCAGTATGTTCACTCTCCGACTCCATACCTCCACTCACAAATTCATCCTCTATCTGGCTGATTTTCCTATGATTGATCTTCCTCCTATTTCTCTAGAACATACACCTATTGATCCTATGCATCAGGCTCTGACAACTCAGGCTCCTACACATCTATCTTCCATGGAACTAGCTCCCACTACTCTGCATCCGCCAGTTTGGTCGTCGCCACTTCTGACACCTGTACATCCACCAGCTTTGCTTCCACTTACTCTTCCTCTGCCTCCTAAATTCTTCTGAAAAAACCCCCCATGTTTTATTATTCCTTGAAAAATATTCTTCTTTTATTTATTTAACTATATCCTAATAGAGTTTTTATTTCACCTCCTATGTTATATTGAGTTCCTTAAGTTCTCACTCCTTCCCTACCATCCCCATATCATCTGTACTAACCCAAAGACTTGTATAAATATTCTTTTGTAATGATTTTGATTCATTTTTTCTATTGACATGCTTATATTTAATTTTTTAAGATGATTTAGTATCTTAACTGGGTACTTATTCATGCTTTATTTTAAATCCAATGGATTTATGATGATTTCCTAATGTTAGTTTTCATTTTTTATGATCAATTTTTTTCATTGATGCCATAAATTGTGGAGCTTATTATTGGGAATAGTTATATTTTATTCGTGTTCATAGAAATTGATATCATGTTTAAATTTTTTGAGATATTAGTGTCATGAAAATTATTATTGATATGTAGAGATCGATTTATGAAGTGGAAGATGTGTATACCTAGAAAAATTCTTTTGTTTCATAGTGGATTCTACCCCCCCTTCATGAATATTTATGGATTCTAGTATAATGAGTTTCAGTAAAATTTATTCCATAATAAATATTATAACTAATTCCATAAAACATACATTCTTATAGGTTCATAAAAAAAACTGTTTCCAGTTTTATTAGATGTACATAAATCCATATTACTCATACATAGATATTTTTGATTTGTATAAAAAACTATATCACAATTGTTCATACAAAGTGTTCATATAGATATCATTTCCTTCCCAGATCCATGTGCGATAGCTTCATCCCCGATATAGCTTAGTCTTTGGATGAATTCTACAACTGCGGTCCTTGATTTTCCCTCTGGTAGCACATTATTTCTTCCACAGTCGATATGATATACTTCAAATCATATATATTTAGTTTATATGTACTATTAATAGTATTTAAAATTGATTAATAATTTTTCTTATGTCATTAGAATACATATGTTTTTCACATTCACATATTACAAAAAATAATTCAATTTCTCTAACAATATTTATTTAGATATCATTCTACATGTCCAGATCTATGAAACATGTATATTCTCCTAGTATCATTGAAATAATATCCTCTACAATTTGTAGTATTTCCCTCCACTGAAAACATTTTTCAAATATTTTAATACAATACTTTAGTTTTAAAATTCACAAATTAGGGAATATATTTCATTCTATTATCTAGTATTTACTCACATATTCATTATTTGATTCATTTTCTACAAATTTAAATTTTACTCCCATCCTCTACATTGATTCTACATTTCATGATTATAAAAATAATGTATAATGATCACATACGGATTCTATGATTCAGGATTATTTATCACCATCTCCTTTTTTTGAATGTAATGGTAGAAAATAGTCAAGGTAATTGATTCTCAAAATTAATTAATTTCCATTTACATATTGTTTCAGTTTTTTGCATGTCATCAATATTTTTTTTGATATATTATTCTGTTACATCTTCTATGTAATCATTGGTTGATGTATCTATTACCTATACTAATGCCGGATTCCTCTAGCTAATGTGTCACTTGAAAATGAAGCCAGGTCACCTAATTTCAATACCTCCCTTACTCCACAAACACAATTTTGTTGAGCATGTTCCTATTTCACCCACGCAACCTCACCTCTACATTCGATCATAGGGTTTTCATCCATCCGTCGTGACCAACAACTATCATCTTCCCTTCATCTACATCCCATATATTTTCCATCTCACAGCTCCCATGATTTCATCCATCTTACCTCACTCTAAAGGTTTCCCTTAATCCATTGTTACCCTTGCCTATGGATCTGGCAGTGTTGTTCTGCTGCAACCTATCATGCAATCTTCCCCAATTGAAGAAACCACTGTTATATTCAACACTCGTAAACTACCTATTTCTTCCACAACTAAGGCTACTGCAGTATGCAACTAATCCAATATAAAACCACCTCTATTGTTCTGGAATTTAATTCAATGAATCCATTTTGACCCCCAATTCGGGACGCTCAAATTATTAGTGGCCATTTTTGTATGGAGTAACAACCTATACATACTGTAAGTCCACTTCCCACAAGTGATTAATTTTTAGTATTACTAAAATAAAGTATGTTATCCCTACTACATTCACCACATATATCATTTTTATTGATTTTAGGTGAAATATATGCAGACCTAGGTACTTGTCACACAATTACACACCCAAGGAGGTCATCTTCACGTGTATCAACATCTTAGAGGATCAACTATACATCAATCTATTCTGTAAGGATTATTTAATAGGTAAAACAATATGAATTTTCCCATAATACCACATGGAATGATTTTTCCATTAAGAGATAAAAACTAACATGTATCTAATGGTTTTAAGTTAATATATACTTTAATTATTCCGTAATAAACATTTTAAGAATATTCATTCTTTATATTTCATGGATTAGCTACTGGAAATTTCAATTAGAAAAATTTGTTTCCATATATTGGTAGTGATATGAAACTTTTCCTTCCAATTATATGTTTAATATAATGTACCCATGCATAATGATACTATGGTTTCCTTCCAACCCTTGAAAATTCAACAAAAAGAATACCAACACAAAGATTCATTTTGGAATGAATTAGACAAAGTTTTCTCTAAAAAGGGATAGATAGGAGAATTGATGTAGACAATATTTTATACAGGTGGTTTCTTGAGATAAAATATATTGCTGAAAACAATCTAGGTGTAGGGTTTTGAAGATTCCAATAATCATAATATCTTGATGAACACTATATCTAGAGCGTTTCACTTATTATACATAGGATTTATATGAAACTTCATCTTTACTTCACATAGTTTCAACCATAAAACATATTAAAGTACAACAAAATGCATGTTTATTCATTAGAACATAATGTTCTATAAATGATTTTAAATTCATGTTAACATTGATTTTCTTAGTATCTTATGTTATATTTATATTCCTATCACTTTTATAGATACAAAAGTATGAATGTAATTCTAAACATGCTTATGTTGGATCTCTAGGAATCATAACACCCAGGGAGTATCCGTTGGTGGATGTGTTTATGTTCTGCTGGAATAATGAGTTTGATTTTTTTATAGGTTTAACAATTTTAATTGGTTAATATATTTTCAGTCTAGTCAATTTTTTTAAAATATGTTCATATTTTTTTGTTCTAACTGTTTACTGTTTTTTATATTTTTCAGAGTTCTTTTTTTATAATTGGTTCCTATTTAATATACATGTTTATGTATTTTTTCCTTCAGCATCCATCCATTTCAATCAATTTAATTCCATTCCTTTCCAAAGAAATATCTCAGACTTATGATTTTTGTTGCATGTAAATAATGTAATCAGGATTTTACACTATCATAACCTATATATATTGTTTTTAAACAACATTTTCCCCTTATGTTGAATTATTTACACATGTGACAATTCATCATTATTGTGCTACTTCACCTGAAAGGATTATTACCAGATGCAGTGTGGAATGAATTTGACAAAGTTGATCTATTTTGATGTTAAAAAAGTATTAATGTATTTCTAACCACAATTTTATTATATCTATGGGTTACAGAACACCCATGGTGTATCCCACATCGTAGGTGCCTATGTGCTTCTAGAATAATGAGTTTGGTTTTTTTATAAATTAATTTTTTTTATAGATTCTATTATATTAGTATTCATATCTATTTTATTTTTACTTATGTGTGAATGTATTTCAATCCATGATTATGTTTTTTATCTGGGTGTCAAAAAACCAGTGGAATATCCCAAGGTGGAGGTGTTTATGTTCTGCTAGAAATGTGAGATTGGTTTTTTATAGATTCAAATTTATTATTAGGTTCTTAATTTTTTCACATTAGATGATTTTTTCGTTCAATAAGGACTATTTTTCTTATACATGTTCATATAATGGTTCATGTTATTCAAATTTGTTCTTATTTTTAATCCTTATTCTGTTATGTCTAAATAAAATTGATCACAAGGTTTGATGTTTTCTTAAAATAGTTTCAGATTTAGTCATATTTTTCACACCGCATCATATTTAATAACAAACAAAAAAATAACACTTAATTATGCAGGATTATATATCATCTTAATTACGTTGAATGTGGAGTCTTATATTTATTCATAAAATAATTTTTTGATTAATTAAAGATGTTTAGACCGTCAAAAAATGTTTTCACCAACAACATTGTTAAGAACTTTTATAATAAGCCTTATCGAGGGCTCAGTGATATTAATCTTGCACAAAATAATGATATTTTAAAATAATTTTAATTAGAGGGATGAAACCTACTATCATGGAGTGTTTCGTCAGATTAAATATACTATTATTTATAAAATGTGTATTGAATTTATTTGTGTGGCTGTATAGTTTCTTATGATTAATCAATCAAGGGGAGAACACTTGACCTGAGAAAATAAGACACACATAGAGATTCTATTAATGCATATTCCTATTGACATGGCTTGCAATCCTATCACCTTATTGTATAATTTAAATATGCGGAGGAAAATAAGGGGACCTCCTTTGTGTGGATTTTTTAGATGCGTATGAAAATGACACAATCCCCTCATCTTGTGGTATGAAAAATTAAACAATTCACCCACATGAGGGCATTTTTTATTTCTCACATCCAAAAACATTTGATCCTGGTTATTAAATTCTCATGGGTGCATCAATTCATCAATGCTGATTCAGAAGCTATTTTTTACAGAGAATATTTCCAATAAATGTGATTTTTTACCCAATTTTCTTTTCTGTTTGGTAATGATAATCTACTTAAGATAAATATAGTTTGCCTAAAAAAGAAAAACCACAAAACCAATCCCACCCATTTCTATCCACTCGGAATACTGTTAAACTTCAAAATAGTCTCGAATAATGTGGGTAACTTTTTTCAAGGGTTAGGTAGTGGGGTGATATATTTTTAGTTAGTTTGACCTTAGAATATAATTTTTTTATATTATCGTGTTGAGATTTATCTTTAAACCAAATTTATCACCTCCTATAGACACCCCTGGATAATTTCTCTTACCATATTTAGTTTCATAGTACATTCTTCACTTTGGATGCTTACATTGGTATGTGAAATGAAATAATTATATTTTTATGGAGGTGTGACATCGACAATTAGTAAATATTGTTTCCAAAGGATTTGATTTATTCCCTATAGAATAGAGGAAACATTCTAAAATTATTTATTGTCAATCATTAATTATGTTTTTCATCTTCATTATTGATTTTTATTACAAGGATGTGGAATAATCCTTACACTAACCATTCTTAGATTCACCCATATTGCCTTGTATAATGAAATGTGTAGTTCGGTGTGTATTTATTTAGTTAATTACTATCTTTTTTTGTTTCTAAGGTTGTGAATGATATATTTTAAATCATTTATGATTTTAGGTCACATTAAAAAATGGTTTTAATGGGTTTTGGGAATATGTTACTCCAGAACTACAATGAGATATCTTGTGGAAAGAGAATTTATTGTCTTCCTACACAATCATTCAAACATCGACATATCCCTGGAATTGGGATGGTTGATGCATCATTTGACTGACATTCCCTTATTTGGATGTTTACTTTTTCCCTTTTTTTTTCAGATGTAGTCTGTAAAATTATTATTTATATCTCAATAAATGAATTCCTAATCCCCAAAATTTTGTACCTTCTATTCCATTTTATTTAGCACTCATTTTTTATTTCAAAAATTACCATAATTAATTTGAATTAATATGTTTCCAAATAGGTATTCTATTATTGATAATATGAATTTTGTTATAGTGTCGTGCGAATGGATGGGCAGAGTACTAGTTAAAATTATATTGGGAACTAAAATCCATGGAGAGGTACCATGTTCAGTGTGTCTTTATACAATTCACATGTTTCATAAATTGACTCCCCTTCTTTTTCAAAACAAAAAATACATGTTCTTTTTAAGTGAAACTGTTTTGTGATGGTGTATGTATTTTTTAATAGAATTATTATTATAGTTGTTCCCAAGAGTTAATGGATGCTACTAAAAAAATATTTAACTAATTTTTTCTCTATCCTTTATTGATAAATTAAGGAGCATCATCTTTTCCAACTCAATTTTTTATGGTTGGAACATGGTTTCAACAATGTCGTTGAACTATATGACATTACGGTATGACATTTCCAGGCCTATAATGTGAAATAGTGTAAGGTGGTTAAGGCCATACATTTTGAAGACATAGTGGGATTCTACTAGGGATGAATTCCCCTAGAAATTTGGTAAATATTTCCAAGTAGGTGTTAGGTACTAATTTATGGTTTGATCTACTATGTTCCCTATGTTTGGTTCTGCCTCATTTGGATTTCCATGTAAGTTTCCACCCATGTTTATGATTTTGATTCATTGAACACTTTCTATTATATTTGGCTCAATGTATGAATCTATAGTGTTAGGTATATTATGATCTAAACTAAAGATACCTCTATGTGTACATGACTCCCCACCCCGAGGACTATCCACCCTAACTAGAGGATTATAATGGTCAGAGTTTTAGGCAGACATGCGCCAAGAAAAGAGAATAAAAACAGAAACATGAAAAGATAAGAGAAAAGTGGTGAGAAATTGGAAATGGGTGAGAGTATAATTAGTTTCTATGATGAGTTAAATTGGTACCTTGAAATGGAACCAATGTTATGTTTCTCCCATTTTCACCCATGTTTTTTGTGTAATTATTCTCTTGTAGAACAACATGGATTTTGAAATTTCAGAGACCAAAAATGTAACCTAAGAAACATAAATTATATAGGATTTATTTTGTGATGAAGTGGAATAAATGGGTTTTAATTGATTGTATTGTTAATGATTTTGGGATTATATATCCAATTAAATATAAAAATATTTAGTTTATTGTTGGTTATCTATTGGGGTGGATTGGATGAATTTCTATTAAAATTATTTCAATGTATTAAATTTGAGCATTTATTTCAATGAAATATGAATGAATCAAATTACTCATTTTTTTAATTATCCTAATTCTAATAACATATACACTGGAAGGATCATATTGATGAGCACTCCATGTTAGAGGATCAATTTAGCACTCAATATGTGTAGCCTTAAAATTACTGAGTTCAAAAGAGATGGTACATAATTGAATGAAAATCTCAATAAAATAATTGATTCAGAATTAATAAATGATAAATAACATCCAATATATCCCACTAATAAATTATTGTATACACCCATAATATCTTTATCATGCAATAGATGTTTTTCTATCAATGTAAGTGGGATGTAGACTCAAGGGAATAATTGAAGAAGAAAAACAGTAAAGAAAACGATCAATAAACCATTATGTGAAGAATTACACAAAATATGATGTGAATCGATTCAATCAAAAATGAAACAGTATCAAATTGATATTTATATGTATTGAATAAGTTAATAAGAAAGAATCTTATTATGAAATATTTTTCATTTGAATGAATTATATGTGAAAATGAAAAAGTATAAATACAAAATCATAATGTAACAATACAATTGAGAGAAAAAAATTGATCCTCAATTACATCACAAAATGTCCCTAAACTGATAATATTACGATCCTAGGGAATATCTCTCAAAATTAAATTCCTTCCGTATTAATTAAGTGAGTTAAAAGGTGGATATTGAAAAAAATAAAATTGGAGTCCTTTAATGTTGACAACGAAATTCACCCAGATTCATCTCCATTATTGTTGTTATAATTTAGCATTGAATATGGACAAATATTTGACGTTCATAGAAGATAAATATTTTAATCCACGTTTCATATAATAAAATTAAATATTTGAGTACAATTGAATCATTCATTTAGTGGATTTCCATGAAACTGTGGCTTGATTTTATGGTCCATTAGATATAAACAATAATTTAATCCTCATAATGAGATTACTGAATCCCCCAATAACATTAAGAATTAAATCAGGACACAGATTAATTAAATGATGCAAATAATTTGTGTATCTAAATTTAAATTTTGAGCTTCATTGGCATTGAAATGTTGTCCCTGTTTTTGTTTAATGGGCTTAAGGCCCACTATGGTTTGTTCCTATTTTTTTGAATTGATGCCCATCAATTTCCATCTTATCTTATAATTAATATTTTTATCCTAAAAGGAAAATTGTTCAAAGAAAATTAATAAATCATATCCAAAATATCAAATTTAAATAATAAAAAATAATTTATTGCAAAAGAATATAAATTATTGAACACAGATTTTCATATTAAACATGAATTACACATGTGATGAGAAATAATATTCAAGTTATAAAGTGTAAAAAATTGGTATTTATGGACATTATAACATATTTATATTAAAATATAATAAATTAATATTATCCTCTTTTATTGGATAGTCGTGTGCTCCAATGACCTTATTAGGTACCATCAATATTGTTTTGTCTTCAGTGACTGCTTTATTTGATTATAGTGCATATCATTCATTTAAATCAACTCATATTGTGAACATTATAAATCATTCAATGGATATTTTTTTATTTTTTTTGTTGAAATTACTATTCCTCTTTTAATATAGATACATAATGTTATCTATTGTCTAAATTTTACTGACACGTTATCAGATATCAACCATATTTAGGAGTTTTTGGTTATTGACATGAAACCGCTTAATGTAAATTTTATAATGGATTGGATAATTAAAAATATGGAAATAATTGACTTCTATCATGTATGGGTCTCCAACTCAATTATTGATGGGGTGTTTCATATAATCAATGGAGAATGGGAAATTATAGTGAGTAGAGACTGAACTTTTCATCCATAGTTGGGGAAATAAATTTCATTGTTTCATTTTGATCAGGAGTGGGAATCATTGGGTAATGATCGGCCTCCAGTTAATTTTAATTTTCAAAATTTATTTCCTGCTTATTTATCTAGTTTACCATGGACATGATAGGTTCAAATTTATATTTATTTAGGGTCAGGTAATAATCCAATTTCAATACATTATTATCATATGGAACCCGCTAAAATGAAACATTCGATGACTATGTTGGATGATCTAGTAGAGAAAGGATTTATTCACCTGAGTATGTCACCTTGAGAGACACCTATTCTCTTTATTACAAATTTTTATGGAATAATTCTTCTATTTGTTTACAATTAGAAACTTTATCATGTTAAATTAATGAAGACATATTTGTTTCCATGGATTGATTATATGGTTGACTAGATGAAAAGGGTGAGGGGTTCTCAAAGATTTATCTTCAATCTAGTTATCAATAGTTAAGAATAAAGGATCATGACCTTAAAAACACGTCCTTACAAAGTAGTTATGATAATTAAGAGTATATTATAATTTCATTTATTATAACCAATGATTTTTTAGTCCATATGCCTTTGATCGACATGATCTTATAAGATTATTTTGAAATGATCATGGTTGTGTTTGTTGATGATGTCTGGGTTTACTCTATATCTGAGGAGGATTATGTGAATCATTTGGGAACAGTAATATAAATCTAGAGAGATCAAAGAATCTAGGTAAAACATTCAAAGTGTAGTTTATATTTATATAATGCAAATTTCTCATGTCAGGTGGAGCTGGAACATAGTAATTCAGTTGATCCTAAAAAGGTGAAATCTATTATGACTTGGGAGTAATTGAAAAATGTTATTGAGACACCTAGACTATTATGTTTGGAAGGCTATTACAATAGATTAGTGAATTATATCAAAAATGGGGATTCTAAAATTACCAATCTCACTTGGAATGGAGTGAATTTTTTTGGATAAGAAATGATAGAGTTCATTCATTCAGATGAAAATAATTTTTTACATTTATGCTAGTGTTGAATCTTCCAGTATACAGGGTAGCCTATTATGTATTCTAGGTTGCATCATGTTTAGTTTTGGGATGTGTTCCTATGTAATGTGATCACATTTAAGACATTTTTATCGAAATATTATTCTATATGAGATGAATTATCTAACCAATTACCATGAACTCATATCCATGATGCATGTGCTTATGAGTTGGATGAATTAACTTTTCATGAAAAGGTATACCATGTATTATGAACACAAGATCATAATTTATATATTCTGTCAAAATATATGAATATATTCCAAAGGCCTTGGGTGTAGCACCTACTGTCTTTTGATTTTGTTGTTTAATATACCCAATGGATGTGAAATATCATCACTGATGCCAAAATTAGGAAACTTATGACAAAATCCATGAGAGAATAATCCAAAGAGTGGAATTTGATGGCCCTTTTTTATATATATATGTAGGGGTCCAAGAAATAGGGTCCATGATTATCATGTAAAGTGTTCAGTTTACCTCTTTCCTTCTTGAGATGATTCTTTATAAGAATCATCTTGGCGATGAATTCCGTAGAATTGTGGACTCTCTATATAGTGGGTAGACATTTGGTGAATTCAATTTCTCTTTTGAGGGTATCATATGTTTTTGATATTGGAATGTAGTACCTTTCGCATTGAGATGATTTTTGATTGGTTATTTTCATAATTTCCAATGTGATATCCACATTAGAACAAGAAAGATGTTTTATAAAATGTGATGATGAATCTAGTGACCATATATTATTCGAGACATTGCTTAATTTCTTTCACTTTGTTATAATTTACCATTTCTAATTTCCATGAACCAGATTCATTTGAGATTTCTCTATCCCCTTCTAGTGCTGAGACATATATGATGAATGGTTTATATGGAATTTTTGGTGGGATTTCTACATAACCCTAGAAGAATAATTAAATATGTGTTTTGATTTATAGGCTAACAAAATTGTCTCACATTATAACTCTTTAGGAGACAACCAATGTTTAGTAATCAGGAAACCTCTATGTGATATAGACTATTAATTTTCATCTAGATCATTCTATTATATTCTTTTATAGAGATCCTCATCATACCACTCTTTTTTAGTGAGGCCTTTAAGAGGTTATGGGATCTATGGTTCTTTAAATTATGGAATACCATCTGCAGATGGATGTCTAGGTAGAGCGAGATATGTAAATAATTGAGGGCATGCTTCTTACTTGAATCATCAATTTTGTAAGATCTTATGATGGCCATTTGGGACTACATTAGATCACTAATAATAATAGTTACATGGCCATGATCATAATGGAACGTTATGTGGAATTGTATATTATTCATTGTAGATCTCTTGCTGTGTTGATTAGAGATTAGTGAATGTTCCTCGGTTGGACCAAGATTGGTCCGAAAGATATCATAAATGATTAAGTATTTTTAGCATAAAATGATAATGGTGAAGTGATGTTGTAAATACAATGATGGTCATCATCGTATATTGATTGAGTTATCAGTTGGAGATAATGTGTTTTTGAGATTTTCACCTCATTTTGTTCAACTATGTATAGGGATGAAATGTTAGATTTCTCATTCATTTGTGGGACCTTTTGAGGTTGTTGCGATGGTGGGGAAAATGGATTACAATTTAGAACTTCCACCATAGGTGATTTTTATTTATAATTTGTTCCAAATATCACTCATTCAGAATTGTCTTTTTGACCGATCTCATGTCTTGAGATGGGAGGATCTTGATGTTGAGCCTGATTAATCCATGACTAAGCATCCATTTATAATAGTTGATTTTGAGACAAAGGTAGTACATGGGGGTATTATAACTTTGGCCCATGTGATATGGAAGCATGGTTTTGATTCTTAGGATACTTAGGAGAAACATGATCAAATGAGAGAGTAGTTATCCAATATTTATGATATGGAAACATCTTGATAGTATTTATAGGGACATAATATTTTTATGGTGGGACATTCTAGCATATCATTACATTTTTTAGCTACACATCGGCCAATTTTTATGCTATGGTTATGGTTCATCTTATGTTGTTTTGGTTATTGTCTGGAAAAAAGTATAGGCTATGTGGGATTGAAATGGTTTGAGAATAATTTCCAAAACCATGCACACCATATTACAAACTATTCAATGTTCTATAGTGATAATTTCCACGTTTGGTGCAAATTTTGAATAACCATGCACCCATCGAGGGTAGACTGTGCATCTCATAATAGGGAACAAGGTTAGGGTGAACAACTTGTCTAACTGTGCAACCCTCACAATGAATCATAGTGCCTTAGTTTTATTTAATACAAAAATTATTTCATTAATTCTCAAACCCCCATTTACGATTCCAATCACCCCTACTAGGATGAAACACTATTTCTGGGATTGAGAAGAATTAAAAGAAGCGATTTTGGCTTCTCCACCCCCCCCCCCCAATTGGAAGAATAAATGTTCTCGTAGATGATCTAATCACTCTCTATCAATTGTATCTCAACTTGTTTAATCTCTCTAGATTCCTCTTTCTCTCTTCCTTAAGAATTATTATAATAAAATGATTTAGATGGTTCTGAAGTTCTTTTTATGGGATCTTCATTCTAGGTTTGATATCTTGTTCTCTGATGAGTTTATATATCATTAGAGTATCACATCATGAGTTTCAATTATTGATCATTGATTAAAGGTTTGTGGTTCCCAAATTCATTTACCTAAAATTAAAACCATTAATTTTTAGATTAGATTGAATTGAATTATTAATTAATTTAAAAATATGATATTTTTAGGATTTGATTCTAGATTTTAAAGGCATTTGGATATTTATAATACCTCAATTTCAATGGTTTTATAATTGTTGGATGTATTTATGGAAAATTAATTCTCGATATTCAAAATCATTTTGATTAAAATTATTTTATGTTTTAATGAGAAAATGCATTAAATTTAATGATGATTTTAAAAAGAATGCTTGTTTAAAACCTATGATGTGGTATTGAATATAGATTGACATGATGGAAATTGAAATTGTATAATTATATTTTAAATGATTAATTTCAATTTGATTGATTTATTGATTGTACAAGCAGCTATTATCTTAGCTAGTTAGTTGAAACTATGACAAGCATAATGGGACATTGCCTCCCAAGAAATGGATCAATGATGACACATGTTACTAAAAAACATTGGAATTATTACCCATAATGGGTTCCCCTATTATGGTGTAGACTGACCTTAATTGAATCCACTTTTGGGGTATATTTCTCTAATAATGAAAAATAAGAGAAGTGATCATATATGATTTTTTAGGATCTAATTACCTTATAAACACACTTACCACTCATCTTCTGTACATGGGGATTAATTTGATATAAGTAGTTTTACATGATTATATATTACATTTAATTTTTGAAATAATTTAGTCATTCAAATTAATATATTTTAAAAAATAATAATTATTTTTTTATTTTATCCTGTTTGAATTATGATTTGAAATACCCCACATCTTTTTTAAACATAGAATGCTTTTTTGAAAATATGAAAATAAAATTACATGCCCAATGTTATCTAAATTTATAGGTGTAATGATAAATTATTATGGTATTCACTATAGAACAATTGGTTAGTCCCTAAAAGAATTTATATTTCACAACTTCTTTTTTCGTTGGGTTTTGTATATTTTCTTATATTAGGTCCGAGAAAAGGGAAAGAACATCTTGGAGTAGGTGGATTTTAATCATTCTATGACATGGAGTGACAAAATATATAGGTGGATATTTAATCTACATGTTTCATTGTACATTCGAGTTGAATATTGATATATGTTCAGTACATTGGTGATGTACCACTTATGGTTTTGTTTTATTTATTTGGGTTTTCTTACTTTATCCTTTCAGATTGTTGAGCATACTGACTTGTAACTTTTATCTTCTTCTATTTTGTGGAATATTTCGTCTCACATTTATCATTTATGATTCCAGGTGTTAGTTTCCAACCCATGAGGATCGAGAATTCCCTTTGGGATATGATTGTATAAGATTTGGTTTCTGGGTACCAGTTTATCTTGGTTGGTTAATGGAGGTTCATATGTTAAATCCCTTATACCATTAAGACTCAAAATAATTTTCCAATTTCTTTCATTAAAACATTTATTCAACATTTCAGTGGAGTAGCTACTACATTATACATTAAACAAATAATTCACATTCAAATTTTTCATACCCTCAACAATTGGAAAAGTTACCAAGGATCCCCTAATATCCATTATCCAAGGTTATTTCCATATATGTAAACTTGTTTCCCACCTATTATCAAGTAGAGTAATTTATTGATACATTCACAAGACCTCATAATAATTCTACAAAAATGATAGGTCGTGGGCTATCCTTCTACCCACCATAGTTTGAAATAAGAAAATATTTTTTCATAAAGGACCAATGAAAAAAAGAGAAGCAAAGTGATGTAGAATCTTTCATCCATTCTTGGAAATAAGTGATAAATTAATAATTTATAGTTTTTGAAAACCCATACTCTGACTATATATTGGGAGGAAAAGGTTCAACCACACCATATAGAAGGTTTTCATCCATCCATTATTACCACACAAATTGAAATTTTCTAGTCTAGTTATCAATTGGTCAATAAAAAGACCATGTAATTTGATAAGGGACATAAAATTGTTGGGGATAGACCAGGATACAATATTATGAAGGATTTACTTTCCCACTTTATACACTATTTTAATGGACCACCCATTAATTTTTTTCATAACCCTATCTAAGACACCTGAAAACACCACTTTTTTGAACACAAAAAAATAGTGGAAAAACTGATATTTTTTTTCCTTTTCGACCACCTAAATTACAGAATCAATGTAGATATAATCATTTATTCTTGTATGAACACTATAACTAAAATGATATATCATACATGGATATTTTATCCAAATACCTATAACTCATCTCATTCCTATGTATAATTTAGAATATAATAACACATTCTTACACGGTAGATCTCTAAAAAAATGTAATTATCATAAGAAATAAAGAGGTGGGAAATAGGTGTGGTCTGCTGAAAAACCATCTCCCCATACACGAAATTGTACATAGCTTCAACAAATATTAAATATAAAAAACCATCCACCAAATATATAGGAATGGGGGGATATGTTCACCCTGCCAAACACCCCTAATAGGTCAAAATATTTAAGAGGGACCACCACTTATATTAATCTTAAAAGAGATAATGGAGATTCATTTCATGATGACATTAATAAATTTATAACAAAACCCTGTTTTATTCATAACAAACTACTGAAATGATACTCAACTCTATGGTATTCCTTATTCATGTCTAGATTCCATTCCATGATACCCTTTTTTTTGGCACATATATACTTTTCATGGAGTGAAAAACATCCTGGGAAATAATTTAATTATCTTATATGAGACTCTTAGGGATTACCTCACTGTGGTTTTAATAAATAATTAATGTTAGGCATGGCCAAGAATGGTTAACTGAAATTTTTTAAAATATTTTTGAGGTAACATTGAATAAACATATAGGCCTAAATTTTGATACCAAATATGGTTATTGATATTTTGAATTTGAGTAATCATAGTCTCATTATGTTTACAAAGATTGTATTTTCCAATCCAGTGGTCTTTTATGAGATTTGAATGTAAAGACCAATAATATAATATTTTTTTGAAAAAAATAAAATAGAAACCATCAAGAATAAGATCTTTGATTGAATGTATTTGTTTTATTTCCATAAAATCTAACCCTTAGTAAAATTGCAAGTGTGATGGTGTTTTATAATTTAAAAAACACTTATTTTGATACAAGTAAAAATGTCATAATAATTGATAGACCCCCATTATAAAAATCTCTTGATAATAACACTTCATAAGATCATGGATTCCTCACTCTTCATATACAAATATACCTTTATAATTATTGATACAATAGATAGAGTTAACAAACCACTTTTCATAGGCATTCTGATAGAATGATATGGTATAGGAGTAATCCTCTTTGATGTGTTATTTTCAAGCATGTATTGACCAAATAATTTCATAATTCTTAGTTATCCATCATTGAACACTTCTAGTTTTGAGATATTGGACAAAATATATTCATAATGGGTGATAGAATATAAATCATTCATATATATTTTTAGAACAATACACAAAATATCAGGCTGACAAAATCTAAAATCTATCCACCTTTTCAAATGGGACACTATATGATGGATATTGCTTTCGATTTCTGGATCCACCACATTAAAACATGACCATATCACAACTTCACACTAAATAACCTTCACCCACAGTCCCTATAATTTGAATATTATTTCATGCCATGGTTTCTTGGATCTAGGAGAGGTGTCAATGGGGATCAAAAAATGTCCTTGTAGAGACCCATTTTTCCTTTTATGACTTTTGAGAGATTTATATGTATATTTATAAAGCTAGGAGAAGAGGCGTTGTATGATTCCGAGTCTTGGTGTTACTAGACTAAATTTTACAAAAATATTAAATATATTATATATTTCATAATTTCATTTTCATAAATAAAATTGGATAACTCTGAAAATAAATATTGGATAAAAAATAAGAGACCTCGGTTGAATCTGCAATGATGTGTTTATCCTAGATGCAACAAAACATAGGTCAATGTGGGGTGTTTGGATATCTCCCCCATTTGTGTTATGTTCAGTAGATAAATAAATTAATTAATATATTTATTTATTTATTTTTAACCAATATATAATTCAATAAGATTTAATCCATTTGTAAACCTATAGGTTTTTCTACATAAAACCAATGAGGATTCTAGTGCTTCTTTGATCCTTATATTGAGAATCTCATCTGATGTTGATGAATCACTGGATCAGAGCAGATCATGGAATAGTAGAGGAACCAACATACTTCTATCATTTTTGAGTGAATTATTCAATGAATAATGATCCTATATCACGGTAGAAATCATAAATTTGTTATTTAATCCATTTTTCTATTAAATTGGTATAAAAAATCAGTCCCATTGAATGAACGATGCCAATAATTGTATGATCATGCTCTTGAGTAAAAATAAATTTGATTAATAATTTTCTCTAAACCAGAATATCCACATTATTGAATGTTTACCAATAATACTTGGAATAAATAATTTAAGAAATTTTTTATGGTTATTTTCTTCCCTTTGCTTCAGGTTCATCATCCAAAGGACATTGAGGTCCCAGTTCAACAATCATGGGTGTTACTAATCCTGAGTAGACCGCCGAAATCATGAAGGATTCACAGATGTTGAATTTATCGATGAGAAAAGGATATAACATTGATGTTTATGGGGTTTGGATAATTTTTTCAATGAGGGGAGGTGAGGTCATCAATGGAAGAAGGTTCAGTGGCATATGGAATGTGAGACGTATCATTGAGGGTTAACATAATTCAATTTCAGGTGAATGATAGATGAAAACTAGGATCCATGACCAGATCCACTATTTTTATGTGGAATTGAAGTTGGAATTGATGTGAAATGGAAAATTAAATTCATGGGATTGGATCTATAAAAATATTAAAAACCCCACTACATGTCATGTATCATGATGAACTCATGGCGTGTAGCCCCATGGTTGTGGAAGCTAAGTTTCTGAGATTTTATAAGGATGGAACGATATCTATCACTCCTACACATCATGTACCAAATTTACCATGTGGATGAACCATTTTTTAGAGAACACAGCAAGGTACACAAAATTTTCCTGATTACATAGGCATGAAAATAACCCATGGGTGGTACACCATGTGAAGAGGCACGTCATGTATTACTATACACAGACATTGTGTAATGTACTCAAATTTTAATTGGATACATGGACATGACCATAGCACATGGGAAGAACCCTGGGTGGCATGGTCATGTCATTTATAACCCTCATACATCATGAAACTGTATATGATTGGCGAGCTATGTACTACCAGTGACACGTCATAGTGATGTTGTGGGAACACACCCATTGTAGATCCTCTCACACAATGTGTACCCCGTGGAACATTTTGAGGAAACTTCATGTTTCCGTAACTCCTTTGATTGGACATGGATTTTGGCCCATGAGAAGCTAATTCATAGTTTTTTTCCTTAATATTAAGATGATTCCACTAATTGTGTATTTATACATATGATTTGGAATGTTTCAAGAATGAAAAATGATTATATTCTACTGGAATATGGGAGTGAGCATGTATGATCGCCAGTGGAATTCTGAGTGGAACCATCTAGCTAGGATGGGCATGAATCCAAAATGACTTATAGAGTGGAATCATTCATCTCGCCTAGATATGGTTCCTCTATAGACTATTATAGTGCACTCTCACATTGAAACAATTCATGGGTCCTCTACTAACATTTGAGTGGAACCATCCAGTCGGTATGGGAATGGGCATGTGATGACTAGAGTAGAACTATCCAGCTGGGCTGGGCTGGGGTCCTCGACCCTAGAATGGAACCATACTACTAGGTAGAGAATTAGTCCTCCATAAAATATTAGAGTGGAACCGTGCTTCTAACATAGGGAACGAATCCCCTACAGACCTCTTTAGTGGAATCATCCAGCTGGGATGGGCATCAGTCCTCTGCGACTTCAATAGTGGAACCCTCCAGCTGGGATGGGCATGGGTCTTATACCAAATTCTAGTGTAGAACCATCCAGCTGGGTTAGTAATCTGTCCTATACACCTTAGTGTAACCCTATCATTTTAATAGGTAATGATTCCTCTACCAAGTGATTCTGAACCCTTGATTGTGTGACACAATAAAGATGCATGGAAGGATTTAGATGAATAATTCTGAGAAGATGTGTGAGATGTTAAGCATTATTAATGGTAATTAAGAACAATTAAAGACTCTTTTTTCTATCCTGAGCTATGATATAGAGATCAAATTTCGCTATTTTTTGGTGTTTTTAATGAATATATATATATATATGTGCACACATATATACATACCATTGTATTCGGTTACACGCCTACCATAGGTTATGAAGATGCATGGAGTATGCCACAAGAATTCCATATTTTGCTTCTCATGGCTAGATGAACCCACTCTCATACTATATGTGGTAAAGACTCAATGTATATTATTTCTACAAACCATGTTGAGCGCCTTGTGTTTGGATGAGGTTACTTCTCTCTTGGTTTGTGTTGAGTTATTCATTTCCACAAGACCGTGAATCCTATGTACTATCTATTGTCCTTATATTACACTTATATATCATACTTATTTCCCTTCAAATTTGGTGGAGTCCCTCTAGGTATGAATATTCTCACCCCTATATGTATCTTTCTCATATGTGTTGTGTCTTATGTAGATGTCAGACATGACGTTAGTGACTTCAGAAAATCTTAGGGGTACCTAGTAATTTATAAAATGTATGGTGGTCTCAACATGATGATAAATATCTAGGCTCTATCAAAACATACTTTTTCTAGTTTTTTTTGTTGGGAAATATTTATGGTTTGGTTTTTATTTTACTATTTAATTTTTAGTTTATTCTATTGTACTCTTATATTGTCTAGAGGTTTTACATTCAAGGTTGATTCCCTAGTGTTTTACTTCATTTACTTTTCTTCTGATGACAATTTTTCATTTGGATGGATGTGTGTGTTTGTGTACATGTATGTAAGAAATTTCCACCCATTTTCAAAATGCATTTTGGTGAATTTTTCCAGCCACTGGACTATGGTGGTGAGATTTAGGTAGTTGTGGCTCGAGACCCTACAAGGGCCGGGCCATGAAGGATTGGATTCATATTATTTCCTTCCTTGTGATGTTTTTTCTAGGTGTCTACTTATCAGGATTTCAATGAGATTTAGGGAAACAATGTCAAATTTTCTCGAGTGCAACTCTTTCTATAGAGAATATAGTGATAGTATGGGTGACTGGTGTATCTATTCACAAGGGAATTTTTTTTCGATCCAACGTACTAATCCATTAGTTGATAGATTCATTGGTAAATGCATAATATATTATTGTGTCTTTGAATTCCCTTCTTATTTCGGATCCATATTATTAATACAATCATTTTTCCATTTTACCATGGTTTGTCTTCATAAACGTTTAAATTAACCTATGATGACAACCAACCAGGATATGAGTTCTAGGTCATGAGGACAATCCGATGAGTGATGAGGGATCCGTTCAAGGACTATCCCGTGTGCTTGTTCCTCCATGTGCGCAAGTAGTAGAACATCCACCTGTGATGCAGGAGATTGTACAACTGAGCAGGATAAGTGTGCACATTGGCATAGAGTGATCCATGAGTTCTAGATCTATATATAACTATGTATCCATGATGATCTAAATCCTCTGATAGTATTGGATTTCATAGAGATGGTTGTCTGTGTATTCAGGATGATTAAGACACCGATGGATCAGGTGGTTGAACTGGAATCTATCCTTTTCCATGGAGTAGCCGGGAGTGACTTTGATTATTAATTAGACATATGAGTTATGGTTATACACTCTCATGTAATAATATCCTAAAGTTGTCACATGGGGATTACTATCCCTCCTGCATTCTCTCGGTTCATATTTAAGAGAATATGGAGATTCAATTGGGAGGGAGGATAGTCGATGAGAATTCATCAACGTTCACAGTCTTTACACGGTACTCCCTTAACATAATTTAATATGGATACTTCAGATCATGAATATTAAGCCAATAATCCACATATTTATTTTTATTAGCAGGGTTCCCTTGTACACAACCACATATTCTAGAGTGCTAGAGGGTAAATTGTACATAGATATAGCTATAAGAGGGAAACCAGATTGCTTGAGAATGAAATTTGTGTCATAGAGACGAGTCATCTGTATTATTTGGAAGGTTCCAAACAGTGGGATATCAACATAGGATATCCATTTGATATAAGTCTTAGGCATGTATTCATGTGGTATAGGGATTTTTCAAAGCAACGTCGAAACCTGAATATGGTTATTTCAATTCTTATACTGGGAGAGGTCACATAACACGTGACAACCCAAGTAGACAAGCTGAGGAGCACAAGAATGTAGTTGACATACCTCCATGACATAAGATATTCCAAGATCAGGGAACTCCTATGCTAGGGTAGGGTGGCCCCTAGGTTGGTGGAGTTGGAAGAGGAGATGGATGAGTTTTGGGACGTGGAGTAATATTTGACATCCTTCCACCACTTCCCCTAGATAGAAAATGATCTACTTATGTAGCTAGCAGTCATGGTCCCAAATAAATGTATGCCAAGGAGGCTTAAGAACCAAAACACACAAGATGATTAGAGGTAAAATATATGTTTATTCTCCTCGTTATTCATTATTAGTAGACACATGTTCAGAAATTCCTTCATCTCTATACACATGGTACCTGAGTAGGAGATCCTAGTGGAGGTGATAGCCCCACAACATTATCATGAGGTTCCTATAGAGAATGGATATTATATATCATTTATTTACAAGTACTGTGAGCTATCTCTTTGTGGAATGAAGTTCATGTGGGAAATTTTGGTCCTCATAATAGAACCCTATGATGTTATCTTGGGTATGGATTTGTTTTTCAGGATCAAAGCTCAAATTCACTATCACCCTAGATGAGTCAGATTCCTTCACACTGATTGGAAAATATTCACCTTTTCTAGAGAGAGAGATATCATGGTGAGACAAGTAGGTTATATATAAGTCCCCGGCCTTAAACCCTACTTAATCTTGAGTTATAACAAGATTACACATTGAGGATCTTTTCAAGTTTAGAGTTTTAGAGAATTAGATCATAAAACTTGCTTTACATTCCACATTTAAACAAAGTGGTTACATAAAAGATAGTGTTCATTTTTTTCCATCAACGGAAACATATTTAAAAAATTAAAAATGGATTCATTCTTGACACTTCTTTGACACTATCATCATATCATGTACCTTTCCCTTGACATGTGAAAAAATTTCAAAAAAACATGGGATGAGCATAAAAATCTCAGTAAGGGTTATAAAAATATAGAAAGGAAACACGAGTTCATATATACATAAGAATGAAATCATACTTTTCCCATAAAAATAGCCATATCAAATCCTGAATAAATCATAGAAATCATAAGACATAAAAGGTAACTTGAGGCATTCATAACATTCTTACGTAGGGAGTAACCCTCTTGGTTAAGTTTGGAATACCCATCACAGTATATTCCCTAAATCTCTTAGGAGAAACCATAACATTTAACCCCTTCGCATTACCCAATGTATTGGAGAGCTATATCAGGCACACCAGACCTTAGTTTATCACGGAACCACCTGTCTTCATAATAATTCCCAAGAGCCATAACATAATCATATCACATAAAACAAGCATAAAGGATACATAACATTTCCACTTTTCAATCACAAGATATCAATACAACACATTGATATAAAAACATTATGAAAAACATTTTCAATACAAAAATAAAAGAAGAGTAAAAAATGGTATTTATTTTTCTTTTTTTTTAAAAAGGTATGGCTTGTAGAGGAATCTGAAACTCAAATAATGGTCACGGCGGCGGAGAAGTCGTTGTCGCCGCATACGTACGAAAAAAACATTCCCTTTTGACATTTAATAAAACTCATTGTATAAAAACTATTCCTTTTGTATAAACATAAAGTCAAAGGGTTTTATACACTGTATAAAAGAAGGTTGTGTATAAAACAAAATATTCCTTAATGAAAGGATATTGAGACGAAGTCCCATACGAAGACGATATCCTTTGATTAAGGATAAATCAATTACATAATTATGTGTGACAAACTAATATACCAAATATTAGTGGATATTAAGTGTAAAACAATCAGTGGTTATTCACACATATTCATATAAAGACATATTCAAGGAGTACAAGCTTATCCAAAAGAATCAAAATTGGGTTAATAAGTTCCCTTGCAAAAATTTGACAGCCTAACGGCGTCACTACAAAATTCAGAAAATGAGTTGATGAGAGATAAAAAGGGTATCTCATCACATGGACATAAAATTTAAATCACTAAGTATATAGAAGAACATATACCAACATAATGTTATGCGAATTAAAATACATAACAAAAGAAGTCTTTTAAAAAGAGGAGGGTGAAAGGTTCCCTTACCGATATGGGTATGTTTCGAAACATACCCCCCGTGAAAGAAGGACAATAAAAAATTGATGTAAATACTCATAAATGAATGTATATTAAAAAATGAGTAAAATAAGGGTCATTACATACACCACTAAATTGAATTGTGGAAAATGTAGCATAAATCTCACGAGAATAAAAGTGAGATGAAAAATCCTTTTGGAAAACTCGGCAGCCTAACGACGCCATTTAAAACATCCAAAAATGGATTGATGAGATCAAATAGGGTCTCTCATCATATTACAATAACATGTAAAGTAAGAGGAATATAAAATAACATCCCCCATCATAACAAATATTAGCTTAAAAGAAGTGACATAAAGGAGAGTACTTAAAGAGAAAGAGAGAGGTTAGATCTCTTATGAAAATTCGGCAGCCTAACAGCGCCACTCAAAACATCCAAAATGGATTAATGAGAGAGAATAGGGTCTCTCATCAAATGAACATAAAAATTAATGTAAGATTAATATAAAATAACATCCCAATCATAATATATATGAGCTTAAAAGGAATGACATAAAAGATTTTACTTAAAAAGAAAGAGAGGAGTAGGATCCCTTACCTCGGGTCCGACAGGACTCGATCGTTCATTACCGTCCTGAATAATAAATCAGATTTAATTTATTCTTTCTTAAGAGAATTTTTTAAGTTCATTATTCCATTTATATCACTTATTTCCATGTTATAAACATTATGTAATCATTTAAGTTAATAATGTTTGTTTTGTCGATATTTGTTTCTTAAGTCGAAAGTGGACTTCTTACAATTACATGTTGTTCGTGTGGTCAAAGGTTCATTATATCCAGAATAATATTAATGATTTGGATATCATATATATCATATATATCCAGAATATACATGTATTTATAATATTAAATAATCATTTAGAGGTAAGAAATGAAATTCACCGTTCATGGAGACGGTAAGCCGTACGTACGAATGAACGCTACTTTCATTTCTATGTCATATTAGGCGAATTAAAACTAAATGAGAGGTTTGTATATTTTAATTCCAGAATTATATTCATCATATATATGTTACATAAATCATATATAATATCTTTAAATACATCCTTAATATATCCCACATATGGCATTAACGAATGAAATCAATTTGAGGGGGCGGTAGTCCGCACTTCCTAAAATGAAATTATCGTGTTTACCCACAATGGAAACCATAAAGGTATGCCACAAAAGAAAAATACAGAAGATTAGGTAAAACATAAACATATTATATATCATATATAAATATAGTGACATCTTAATGTCCACATTTTAAGGTGTTATATGAGTGTTTAACAATCATCGTTTCGTGAGGCAGAAATTCGCCATCCACAGAAACATTATGTTCTTTAACCATTTGATGTAGGTGTGTGTAAGTGTAGCTCGATTTATTCATATAACAACATCCTAGTATATTAAAGATACTGTAGTTGTTACAAAAGAAATGAATAAAATGATTTTAGAGGGTTGGAGAGGCAAAACAAAAGAACACAAGTGAATACATTACCTTAAAATCGGGTAACTCCCTTTGGTTTGAGCTCAAAGGCTTCCTTGGGAAGACTTCTGTCCAAAGTGAGGCTTCTAAGAGTTATAGAGGGATGTGGAGAGACAAAATGGGCAGGTTTTGGCCGATCCAATGTCTTCAGAAGTGTGGGTAAGGAGGTAGAGGTGGGGGCCTTTTATAAGAGGAGAAGAGGGCCACTCTTTGAAGGTAAAGAAATGTTACTTTATTTTAGAATGCGTTTCGGATTTTAATGGCCCCAAATTGATGTGTTTCGAGGATAAGGTGATAAGGGTTCTAAATCCACCCATACAATAGTTTTTGGACATGTTTAGGTCTTAGATTTTACATTATCGTTCCATTTTATTTAAATCGTTTAATAATGAGGTCATCGCTGCATCATCATGATGTCATAAATAATTTAATTTATTTAATGTCTAAAAATTATAAAAAAAATACAATGATGTAGGAAATATTTTTATATTTCCAATGACAGTTTATAGTCAAAAATATGACTTGTATAACCCCATGTAAAAATTGTTTTAATTAAACAACTCATGTTTGTGACATTTTAATTTTAACATTAAATAAAAATGTATTTATGTAATTTTCAAACCAAAGTGGCCCCATGGGGTCCCCAAGTTGACCCATGTATTTTATTCATTGTCCATGACTCATAAAATGAGGGTAGGACATGTGTCTAGGTCATTTCATTTTATTAAAACATTATTTTTACCTTAATCTAAACTAATTACCTCTAATCGCGATTAAAAACAAAATAAGTTACTATTCCTCAAAAAATTATTTTAATCCCATTAAACCACATTATACATCTTAATGACAACCATGTATGTCGGATTTTTGAAATTCAAAACACAAGGGTGAAAAAATATCATTTAAACGAAAAATTAGGTTTTATAAGTACCACTTAGTGGTTTCACTATTCATCAAAAATTGAAGTTTTTCAGAAAAATACCAAAAATTCACCCTAGGATATATTTGATATTCTGAATTCAAAAATGATTTCTATTTTAAAAAATTTAAAACATATAAGTTTCATTAATTAATTTAATAATTAATTCCCGCTGTCAAAACATATAGCGTGTTTTTAAGAAACAATATCTATTAAAAGATTGACAGTAGTTTAAGTCCAATTTCAAAGTGAAATTAATTCCAATGACCTCCATTGGATTTAATGGTAAAAATATATTCTAATTTCACATTAAACCCAATTTAAAATATAATATAATCATATAAATAAATTAGATTAAAAAGTGGTTTTGAATTAAAATACAAAATTTTCACTATTCATTAAAAATTGAACTTTTTCGAAAAAATACCAAAAATTTACACAAATTAAATTTTGATGTCCCGATTCTAAAGTAGAATTTTAATTTGTCAAATATAACACATAAAATTTTAAAAAAGTGGATTTAAAAGAGGTTCTCCATCAAAAGGCGGTTAATCGACTTTTTAAAGAGTGTTATAATGTTTATGCTTAAAATTGGATTCATTCGCATTTTTAATCCTCTAACATTTATTTGAAAAAGTAAAAATATTTGACAAACATATATAATAATTTTGTAGTTAGTTCTATTAATTCCTGCCATCATAACAGCTAGGCGTTAACTACCGTTTAAAATAATATTATTATATTATTAGAGAGCAACGTAAGATTTTCTAGAAACTCGTTGTTGCGTGTTGGGTACGCCATCGAGCAGAGCGTCCCATTTAATGTTATATAAATATTTTATTCACAAATATAGATAAATATAAAAATTTCATATTCTTTATTTACCAGGGGTGTTACATCCTTTCCCCTTTTGGGAATTGCGTCCTCGAAATTTCAAAATTGGGCTTGGAAACTCCATTGAAAGTCCCTCATCGGAAAAAAAGTTCATAAAACCATAACTTTAAAATAAAGAAAGAGAAGTACATAGGTCACCCAAGTTAACCAATACTAGGATTCCATGTAGGAAAACATAGACATGGAGGAGAAAACGTAGGGTCATGTTCTGATGGAGAGTGATAGAAAACATGTTTTGGAGAAAGTTAACCACAAGAAAATCACAAAATTTTGATGGGTTAAACGATATTAGATTCCCCAGTAGGGAAAAGTTAATAGACAACATTTTTGTTTTAAGTTACTTTTTATTGAGGAATTTATTCATAAGGAAACATAATAACTTATCATGTTGACTTTCAACTTTTATTAGATTCCTTACACAAACTCATATTTTCTCCAAAAGACGAGTATTTAAGAAGACTTGTCCACATTAAGAGTACTATAATAAACTTCTAGAGAAACACCTAATCCACAAAAGAGAACTATATACTTCCCATGTCTTTAGACCTTAACCAAAACTAAAACCCAAAGTTCAACAAAGACCATTCAATAAACAAGTGTCCATAAAATTCTTCAAAGTAAACCAAACTAAGATTGAAACCCAAATATTTTAAGGATTTAGTCACATAGTCTTCCAAGTTAAATCATAACATTTATCTCCAAACAACATCAGTTGCTCTTAAATTCTCATATTGAAAAGTAATTAACCTAATCACATATCCTCGATGATAGGTTAATCATTTCCATTGATAACGCAAAATAAACTTACTCTTGATTCCTAAAATCATCTAACTAAAAAGAATTAGTCAAACTAACCAGGGACTTCATGTAGCCCAGTGGTAGGTGATAAATACCAGTTTCACATTGGTTGTGGGTTTGATTACCGCAGCTTTGTCCGACGCGACGGGTTGTCACACAGTCTGCGTGTTGTCCTTTTTCCAAAACTATATAATTCTTAAAACATTCCCCAAAACTAGATAAAATCTTTAAAAATGATCATAACATATTTTAACCTCATGTTTATGTCATGACTTTCATTTTTCATCATAACATATAATAACCCACAATTACCTCAAAAGTAAGGATCATATAAACTCTAATGGTTACCTTTATAATTATTACCTGAACTTCCACATCGATTGGTCATTTCATACATGATGCATTACAGATCATACCAAAGATCAAGTGGTTGATCATGACTCCTTGATAGTTGGATTAGAACAACCGCGAGTTTCCTCATTGAATCCCCCATTTTTTCTAGTATCTTAATCAGAGAACCACCACAGTTTCCTTCAAAACTGTTGTCTCATTTGTGCCTCCTAGATCCATCCATTCACTAAAAGCAGAAATTTCAGTGTGAGTATATCAACAAAACCATCATGTACTAATGAGGAAGATAAACACCAAGATATAATTACTCATTCACTTTATCTAAAACTATGACTCTTTCTGAAATCCTAAACATTATGGTAATGTCCCTTATGCTTAAAGAATACCCTAACCTCTAAAATTATCTAAACCGACCTCCGATTCCAACTATAAGGCCCCGGCCTTAAACCTTACTTAATCATGAGTTATTACAAGATTACACATTGAGGATATTTTCAGGTTTAGAGTTTTAGAGAATTATATCATAAAACATTCTTTACATTCCACATTTAAACAAAGTGGTTGCATGAAAGATATTGTTCAATTTTTTCCCATCAACGGAAAGATATTTAAAAAATAAAACATGGATTCTTTTTGACACTTCCTTGACACTATCAACATATCATGTACCTTTCCCTTAACCTGTGAAAAACATTTCAAAAAAACTTGGGATGAGCATTAAAAGCTCAGTAAGGGTTATAAAAACATAGAAAGGAAACATGATTTCAAATATATATAAGAATGAAATCATACTTTACCCATAAAACATAGGCATATCAAATCCTGAATAAATCATAGAAATCATAAGACATAAAAGTCACTTGAATAATTCATAAAATTCTTATATAGGGAGTAACCCTCTTGGTTACGTTTGGAATACCCATCACAGTATATTCCCAAAATCTCTTAGGAGAAACCTTAACATTTAACCCCTTCGCGTTGCCCAATGAATTGGAGAGCTATATCGGGCTCACTCGCCCTTAGTTTATCACGTAACTACTCGTCTTCATAATAATTCCCAAGAGCCATAACATAATCGTATCCCATAAAACCTGCATAAAGGAAACATAACATTTCCACGTTTCGATCACAAGATATCAATACAACACATTGATATAAAAACATTATGAAAACCATTTTCAATAACAAAATAAATGAAAAGTAAAACATGGTATTTATTTATCTTTTAAAAAAGGTATGGCTTGTAGAGGAAGACGAAACTCAATTAATGGTCACGGTGGCAGAGAAGTCGTTGTCGCCGCATACGTACGACAGAAACATTCCCTTTTGTCATTTAGTAAAACGCTTTTTATAAAAAATATTCCTTTCGTATAAATGTAAAAGTCAAATGGGTTTATAAACCGTATAAAATAAGGTTGTGTATCAAAAAATATGCCTCAATGAAAGGAGATTGAGACGAAGTCCCATACAAAGACGGTATCCTTGGATTAAGGATAAATTAATTACATAATTATGTGTGACAAACTAATACACCAAATATTAGTGGATATTAAGTGTAAAACAATCAGAGGTTATTCACACATATTCATAGAACGACATATTCAAGGAGTACAAGCTTATCCCAAATAATCACAATTGGGTTAAGAAGTTCCCTTGCAAAAATTTGACAGCCTAATGACGTCACTACAAAATTCGGAAAATGAGTTGATGAGAGATAAAAAGGGTATCCCATCACTTGGATATAAAATTTAAATCACTAAGGATATAGAAGAACATATCCCAAAATAATGTTATGTGAATTAAAAGACATAACAAAATAAGTCTTTTAAAAAGAGGAGGGTGAAAGGTTCCCTTACCGACATGGGTATCTTTCGAAACATACACCCTGTGAAAGAAGGACAATACAACATTGATGTAAATACTCATAAATGAAAGTATATTACAAATGAGTAAAATAAGGGTCAGTACATACACAACTCAATGGAAATTGTGGCAAATGTAGCAAAAATCTCACGGGAATAAAAGTGAGATGAAAAATCCCTTACGAAAACACGGTAGCCTAACGACGCCACTTAAAACTTTCAAAAATGGATTGATGGGATCAAATAGGGTCTCTAATCATATTACAATAAAATGTAAAACAAGAGGAATATAAATGAACATCCCATATCATAACAAATAGGAGCTTAAAATAAGTGACATAAAGGAGAGTACTTAAAGAGAAAGGGAGCGGTTAGATCTCTTACGAAAATTCGGCAGCCTAACGGCGCCACTCAAAACTTCCAAAATGGATTGATGAGGGAGAATAGGGTCTCTCATCATATAAACATAAAACTTATAGTAAGAGTAATATAAAAGAACATCCTAATAACAACAAAGGATTATCTCAAAAGGAATGACATTAAAGAGTATACTTAAAAAGAAAGAGAGGAGTATGATCCCTTACCTCGGGTCTAACTTGACTCGATCATTCTTTACCGCCCTGAATAATAAACTTGAGTTAATTTATACTTTCTTAAAAACCTTTTTCATGTTAATTATTCCTTTTATATCACTTCTTTATATGTTATAAACATTATGTAATCATTTACATTAATAATGTTTGTTTTGTGGATATTTGGTTCTTAAGTCGAATGTGGACTTCTTACAATTACATATTGTTCGTGTGGTCAAAGGTTCATTATATCCAGAATGATATTCATGATTTGGATATCATATATATCATATATATCCATAATATACATGTATTTATAATATTACATAATCATTTAGAGGTAAGAAATGAAATGCACCGTTCATGGAGAAGGTAAGCCGTACGAACGCATGAACGCTACTTTGATTTCAATGTAATATTAGTGGAATTAAAACTAAATGAGAGGTATGTATATTTTAATTCCAGAATTATATTCATCGTTTATATGTAACATAAATCATATATAATAACTTTAAATACATCCTTTATACATCCCACATATGGCATTAACGAATCAAATCACTTTGATGGGTGGTAGTCTGCACTTCCTAAAATGAAATTATCATGTTTACCCACAATGGAAACCATAAAGGTATGCCACAAAAGAAAAATAAAGAATATTAATTAAAACATAAACATATTATATATCATATATAAATATAGTGACATCTTAATGGACACCTTTTAATGTGTTATATGAGTGTTAAACAATCATCGTTTCGTGAGGCAGAAATTCGCCATCCACAAAAACAGTATGTTCTTTAACCATTTGATGTAGGTGTGTGTAAGTGTAGCTCAAATGATTCTTATAACAACATCCTAGTATATTGATGATACTGGAGTTGTTATAAAATAAATTAATAAAAAGTGTTTATGGGGTTGGATAAGCAAAACAATAGAACACAAGTGAAGACATTACCTTAAAATCAGGTAACTCCCTTTGGTTTGAGCTCAAAGGCTTCCTTGGGAAGACTTCTGACCAAAGTGAGGCTTCTAAGAGTTATATAGGGATGTGGAGAGACAAATGGGAAGGGTTTGGCCGAGCCAAAGGCTTTGGATGTGTTGGTAAGGAGGTATAGGTGGTGGCCTTTTATAAGAGGAGAGGAGGGGCACTCTTGGAAGGTAAAGAAATGTTACATTATTTAAAATGAGTTTCAGATTTTAATGGTCCCGCATTGATTTTTTTCTAGGATAAGGTGATAAGGGTACGAAATACACCCATCCAATAGGTTTTGGACATGTTTATGTCTTAGATTTTATATTATCTTTCCATTTTATTTAAATCATTAAATAATGAGGTCCTCGTTGCATCATCATGATGTCATAAATAATTTAATTTATTTAATGTCTAAAATTTATAAACAAAATACTATGATGTAGGAAATATTTTTAGAATTCCAATGACAATTTATAGTAAAAAATATTACTTGTATAACCCCATGTAAAAATTGTTTTAGTTAAACAACTCATGTTTGTGACATTTTAATTTTAACATTAAATAAAAAGGTATTTATTTCATTTTCCAACCAATGTGGCTCCATGGGGTCCCCAAGTTGTCCCATGGATTTTTTTGGTCGTCCATTACTCATCCAATGAGGTTAGGACATGTGTCTAGGTCAATTCATATTATTAAAACATTATTTTTACCTTAAACTACACTAATTACCTCTTAACGCGATTAAAAACATAATAAGTTACTATTCACCAAAAAATTATTTTAATCTCATTGAACCACATTTTACTTCTTAATGACAACCATGTATGTCATATTTTTGATATTAAAAACTCAAAGGTGGAAAAATTTCATTTAAACGGAAAATCAGTTTTTATAATACCACTTAGTGGTTTCACTATTCATCAAAAATTGAAGATTTTCAGAAAATTACAAAAAATTCACCCTAGGTTATATTTGATATTATGAATTCATAAATGATGTCTATTTTAAAAAATTCAAAACATATAAGTTTCATTAATTAATTTAATAATTAATTCCCGTTTTCAAAACATATAGCGTGTTTTTAAGAAACAATATCTATTAAAAGATTGACACTAGTTGAAGTTCAATTTAAAAGTGAAATTAATTCCGATGACCAACATTGGATTTAATGGTAAAAATATATTCTAATTTAACTTTAAAACAAATTTAAAAGATAATATAATCATATAAATAAATTAGATTAAAAAGAGGTTTTCATTTAAAATACATCATTTTTCACTACTCATTAAAAATTGAACTTTTTCGAAAAAATACCAAAAATTTACACAATGTAAATTTTGATGTCCTGATTCTATAGAAGAATTTAATTTTGTCAAATATAACACATAAAATTTTCAAAAAGTGGATTTAAAAGAGGTTCTCCATCAAAAGGCGGTTAATCGACCTTTTAAAGAATATTAGAATGTTTACGCTTAAAATTAGATTCATTCGCATTTTAAATCCTCTAACATTTATTGTAAAAAGTAAAAATATTTGAAAAACATATATAATCATTTTGTAGTTAGTTCTATTGATTCCCGCCATCACAACAGTTAGGAATTAACTACCATTTAAAATAATAATATTTTATTATTAGAGTGCAACGTATGATTCCCAAGAAACTCATTGTTGCGTGTTGGGTACGCAATCGAGCATAGCGTCCCCTTTAAAGTTATATAAATATTTTATTCACAAATATGGATAAATATAAAAATGTCATATTCTTTATTTTCCTGGGGTGTTACATTATATGAGTATGTTGTTGAGTCCCACCACCTATCAGTTATAGAGTATACCAATGGAGCATTATGATGTCCTGACATATGGATTCATTCAATAATAGAGGATTATATAGATTTATTCACCAAGGATGTTCTAAGACTACATCTATGGATGTAGATGAAGATTTTCACTGAAATTCATCCCAAATCAACTCTGGTATATTTGATGAAATATTAGATGGCTCATACTTTTATCTGAGAGATATAGTTGTGGTTGGAGGACATTCATGTGAAGGGATTCATTTGGACCAGTTTGTCCCCTATGGTAGCTCCAGTGTTGTTCATAAAAAATGTGGATGGATTCTTTTTGAATTATTTTTATTATCATCACCTAAACATGGCCACGATAAAAAACAAGAACCATTTTCCAAAGATAGATGACCACTTTGACTAGTTTCAATCCATGAGAAGGTTCTCGATGACCTATCCCTGGTTCAGCTACCACATGATGAGGCTTAGTAAGGCAGAAATTACGATATTTGAATTCTTATATCACTACAAACACTATGATTTCCATGTGATTCCCTTTTGTGTGACGAATGACCAAACCATGTTAATTGAATTTATGAATCAGTTATTTCAGTTGTACATGGACCAGTTTTTGGATTTCCTCATTGATGAAATACTTATATACTCTACGTCAGAGGAGGAGGATGTATGGAACATTTGTTTGGTTATAGATTTACTTCGTGAGCACCTAAATTAGTTGAAACTCTAATATTAACAGTTATTGATTAATGAGGTTCACTTTATGGGGTATGTTATTTCTAATAATATTTTAACGGTAGATCCACTAATGATCGATGCAGTGATTTATTGGGATCCACCCAAGAGTGTATCAGAGGTCAGGATAATTTTTTTCTTGGTAGGGTACAATAGGAGGTTTGTGGAATAATTATCTATAATTCAATCCCCTTTGACTTCTCTTACATGTAAAGGGAAGCCATTTACCTAGTTTGAGTAGTTCATGTGGGATTTCAATGTGTTGGGGATGAGGTTAACGTGTTCTCATATGTTGAGACTACTAGAGGAAGGGATATAGTATGTAGTGTATTGAGATTCCTCAAGAGATGGGATCCCCGTCATGTTGATGTGGTGGAATGATGTTATCAAATATGGTTCGAGGTAGTTGGGACCCCATGATATGAACTACACGACTAATGTGTTAGAGCTTGTAGTGGTTGTCTTCGTCATGAGGATGTGGAGGCTCTACCTCCTAGGGGAACATTTTGGGGCTTACTAAAACCATCATAGTCTCAAGTACTTATTCACATAGAGGGACAAGAACCTAAGATAGAGGGGACAGTTGGAGTTCCTATAGATATATGTCTTTCAGATAGTAAATAGTCCAATGAAGAGAAAATATTAGAAGATGACCTAAAATGAATTTCGTTGTATTGGTGGGTGAAATATACTTCATATTAGTAGGATTCCTTATGTCTAACCCTGGTGGAGTAGGAGGGTACAACAATTAATTACATGATTGTGCTGACTCCTCCACTTCTAGAGCAAGTGGGGGTGTCCCATCTTGGAAACATCAACTTTGAGGACATACCTGACCATATATCCATGGGTTTTTCCTTATATGGATATTCCTAAGGATGTAATCATGTCATCTTTTTCTAGGGATAGACGATGGTTCCAATCATGATGGGAGAGGAGGTAATTCAATAGTTACACACTTCTCTCCCTCTATGCATATCTCGGTGTGGGAAAAATGTTCAATGAACTTCAATAAAAATTTTGGGGGTTCAGAATCAGATTAAGGATAGATGAGTTCGTCTCTCAGTGCCTCACATGTAAGAAGGTAAAGACTGAGCAACATAGTATGACATGTTTGTTGCCGCCCATTTAGATCCCATAGTAGAAAAGGGATGAAATGTCCAGGGACTTTTTTATAGGGATTCCATGCACAACCAATGTCCGTAAAACAATATGGGTGACAACTGACTGACTCAAGAAGTCATCACACTTCCTTGAAAACATGATTTATAGTTTCTTGTAGAGTATGGAGAATTTGTACATTCAAGAGATCAATCACCTATATTTGGGTCCCTAAATGATTGCCTCTGATCATTAAGCATGCTTTTACATCATGATTGTTGAGAGTCCATTAGGAGGTATTCGAGACACAAGTGAGAATGAGTTATACCTTTCACTCCTTGATTGATGGTTAGAATGAGTGAACTATCAAGATGCCATATGATATGGTGAGGTATTTTGTGTAAAAATGTTTATATAGCTCAAAGGACCACATTACCATGGTAGAGATTGAATACAAAAACAACTACCACTCTACCATCGGTATGACACATTTTCAGTTACATTATGGGAGACCATGTTAGTCACTCTAGCACTGGACACAGATTGTGAGACTTCCCTTATAGGACCATAAATGGTTTATTTGACTATGAAGAAGGTCCATGTCATATGTGACCAGATTGGGATGTTCCATATTTGTAATAAATCATATATAGATCACTGTCATGGGGTCTTGGAGTATAGTTGGGAAACCACATTTTCCTACAAGTATCACCACGATGAGAATTGTGAAGGTTCGTCTAGGGTGGAAGCTATCTATGAGGATAATAAGACCACTCAAGATTTTGTAGAGGTGTTGTGGGGTTTCGTACCACCTCACCCTACCCCCATAAGTGGAGAGGGTGCACAACTTCATTCAAGTGTTATAATTGAATAGATACATACATGAACCCACACACATAATCGACTAAAGAGAGATGGAAATCGAGGATGGAAACACCATTGAGGAGAACACAGTGGTGATCAAGGATCAATAAGAGAGTAACTGGTGTGGATGGTCCATCCCCGAGGATAATAGTTTGTGGTAGTCTGAGAAAATGTAGGAGAGCTCCTGGGATCAGGAGATCCCTGTGCGATCATAGTATCCATATTTTTTTTTTACTTTTAATTTTCTGGGATGAAAGTACTGACAGATGAAATGATAAAGAGATTAAATATTTTACTTATATGAGGTTTAAATATATATATATATATATATATTCTCTAAGGCATGCAATGATATAGTGTCTGATTCCATGGACCAGTGTACCAAGAATAAAATTTATAAAAATATGAAATATATTTTCTATTACACATGAACATTTTCTTAAATAAAACTGGATATATCATAATTAGAATCTAAAATTAGAAACTAGAGAAAAAAGTTTTTTCTGGAATGAATTTTTTACCCTTAGGGTGATCTAAAATAGATCTTCATGGGGTGTTATGATATCTCTCCTATTAGCGGTAAAATCAATGGATAAATTAAATAAATAAATTAAATTATTTATTTGGTTTAAAATAAATGAAATTATATAAGAATATATCCATGGATAATCCTCTAGGCTGAGATGGATAACCCTTGGGAGGATTTTAGATCTTTGCCTCATCCTTTCATTATCGAATCACCTCAGACGATGACAAAATGATGGTTTGGAGTTTATCAGGGCACAAAAAATGCAAAAATATTAAGGATAAATATAGATTATATTATATAATGTTGAATTATCCAATATCTTGTAAAGACTCATAAATATTTTTTGTAAACACTTATTGTGTGTATTTATTGAGCATGTCAATTCGTTCTATTGATCTGTACCAATTGTGTCTTGATCATGCACTTGAGTATTGATTAAATTGATTAATATTTTTTTACTAACATCGTATATCCCCATTCATGAAATTAAGCAAAGAAATCTTGGAAATGATCGTTTAAACAGATCATCTGGTTCTATAATACCAATTTGATTGATGTACGTCACATGTATGACCTCAGGTCTTGGTTCGACATTATCATGTGGTATCGATCATGATCAGACCACCATAATTGTGATAAATTCCCAAAGAAGAGAAGATCAATGGAGAAAGGTGATATGGGTGATGTTTAAATGTTGTGGATGAAAATTACAATGATAATCATCTGTATCATCAATTGAATAATGTTCATGGGAACGTGGGACATGAGACATATACCTGAGGAGAGACAAAATATAAATTTTGATGATCGATGACGGGGAACTATGATCCATGTCCAAAACATCTATTTTCAGGAAGAATACAATCCAAAATCAAAGGGGAGGGTATTAATTCAATGCAAGGTATATGATCTATAAAATTGATAAAAACATTACTACACACCATATACCCTGATGAACACACAACTAGTATCTCATTGAATGTAGTGTATAGGTTTTTGAGATTTTATAATAATGGGTTGACGTGTAGGCATCCCACATGCTATGTTCCACCATCCCTGTGTGGATGAGGATTTTTTATAAGCATACATCCATGTATATTTCTGGTTCTTGAGTACATGGGAATGGGCAAAAAACATGGGTGTCACCCCGTGTGAAGAGACACACCCTTTCCTAAAGTACATGAACACTATGTAAAGTACATTGACACGTCATGGATACATGTAAATTACTAGAGAACATGGGAGAGACCTCGAGTGTAATGGGAACACTCTGTATATGCCCCACATGCTATGTACTCCTACATGGTTGGTGAGTTGTGTACATCTGGGGACATGGCCTGGTGAAGGAGTGGGACAACATTCCCTGTGGGTTCCCTCAAACATCGAGTACCCCTTTGACTCCATTTTATTAAACATCGTGCTTCCATATATCCATTGTTTTGGATTAGATTTATGCTTGTTAGTATCCTATACTAATTTTTTAATTGTATAATTCTATTGTTCCCTTGGATTTGGATTTTGAGACATGATGTTGAATGTTCTTGGATCAATTCTTAGTTAGGCGATGCTCGCTGACAATAGTGATCACATAGGATCACTATTGGTATCCCAAGTGGAACCCTCCAGATAGGCTATGAATTGGACTTTGATGACTTCTAGAGTTAATAAATCTATCTAGGATAGAAATGAGTAATATAAATTCTCTTATTGTGTAACCCTAATTATAGAATATTCCATCAATAATCTACCGACTTCTGAGTGGAACCCTCTAGCTGTGTTGGGAATGGGTCCTCAGAGAATAGAGTGGAACCTGCTAGTTGGGATGGGCATGGGTCCTCTACCACCATAGTGGAACCCTCTATCTAGTGAGGTAATAGTTCCTCCATTGACTATATGACTGGATTCCTCATTTCAGAACATTTCATGGGTCCTCTATAGATCTATCTAGTTGAACTCCCTAATTGTGTTGGGCATGGGTATTCAACAAACTATAGAGTGTAACCCTCTATCTAGGAAAATCATGTGTCCTCTAATGAAAAATATAGTTGACACTTCTTGTTTGGATGGGCATGGAACATCTACCACTGAGTTGTGACCTCCCATTTTACGTAGTCATGGGTCCAATACCTACATATTGTCACCCATAGACTATGTGACACCATGATGTGGAATTCTTGGAATTGGATGGTAACATAATAGAAGACATGTGAGATGTTGGGCATAGTTGATGGACATTTGGAACGGTTGGATTGTCTTTTTCCCATGATGAGATCTCTGATGGAGACCCCCTTTATTTGTTATTTTGTTTCCTATTTATTAATAATATATATACATATACTTTTATATCCATGCCATTGGATTTGTATAATCTCCTTCAATGGGTTGGGACAATGTACGAGGTATGAGATGTGATTTCTTTGTTTAACGTTTGTTGTTTGGATGAGTCTACTATCCTGATATAGGTGAAAAATAATTGAAATTTTATTCATCTAAACACCATTTTGATCCCCTTGTGTTTGAAAAATGTTACTTCTCCATTGATTTGGGTTAATATTTTCCCTTTCACTATATAATGCATCCTTTGAACTATCTACTATATTTATATTCATCTTGTATCAATTATTCTCCCCCTTCATAGTTTGGGGTGTCCTACTAGGTCTATATATATTCACCATTACATGGGATTTTCCCACACATGTGACGTATTATGCAGAGGATTAGCTGCTTGATGGTATCTTCGGAGGAGCATAGGGTCACCTAGTACATTGGAAAATGTATACAGGTAACAACATGAAGAACATGTTATGGGATCTCTCAAAAATTTACATTCCCAGTTTTGTCAGGTTGAGAACTTATTTGGGAGTGTATTTTCTTACTTTACGTTTCTGTTTAAAACATCGTAGTCTTTCACTATCTAGAGGATTTACATGTATGGATTATTCCCTTGTGTTTTTTATATTTTAACCGTCTTCCTATAAACTTTTTTATCAATATGGATGAATTTGTGGGTGTATAGGTACTTAATAAATGTAATCCCATTTAGTCTATACCCTTTGGTGCCTTTCAACACCATTAGACTATGGAGGAGAGCTTGTGGTAGTTTCAGCTCGAACCCTAGCTTGGGTCAGGTTGTGACAAATCATATGTGATAGGAGTATGATGTAAAACTTGTAAATAAACGAAAAGACTAATCTAATCTGCAGAATGAGGAATATATATAACCACCCAACAATTCAAGTATTTTCACAATTTCCATGAAACCAGGTAAAAGGGTTTCTAGAATATTATAGATCATGATGTTCCACTAGTTGTGTTTCCTACTGAAATCATTAAATAGATTCATGAGACCTACTATCCCCAATAATTTTGTAAATGTGGAATAAAATTTCATTGGATTCTTTTTATAAGGATAGGTTCATATTGGTTCTCCTTGAGATTATTGAGTAACTTCCAGGGCTTCCATTTATTCCCCTGGGAGGACCATCCATAAAATATTGAAAATGTACAAGCCAGTGTATATGGATAATTGATAGATGGACTAATGTGATTAGATGAGAATTGAATAACCCTAACATCCACTTTGTCCCTCCAAAGGATACTGATACCACCCACATGGAAATATGATGAAATCAAGAAATATCCATAGAACAATTTTCAGAAACACCATCCATGTCCTTTGTTTATAATATGATTTTGGGAAAACCATATGAAGGATACTTTTGGAGAAATGAAGCTGAAGAATTTGAACTAATCATGGGTTTCGAAGACCATGATTGTTTAAGCATAGGATTTTCATTAAGATTATTAGGGATGGCTCCATCCAGCCTCTACCATTAAGCATTCAATGTATTTTGGGCTAGATGAGGGTTTCGTCATGCCATCCATGGATATCGCAATAATGTTTGGGGAGAATCTCTCCCCATAAGATATTACCCATGTTATCATACCAAATCCCAATGATGATAGAAAATATTCTACTTGTTTCGTACAACCAATTTTACTGATTTAGGTCCTCACGCTGATCTTCAAAAAGATACAGAGGCCCCATTATGATTATATTATTTTGACTCTCCTCATATTTAATAGAAAATTCATTCAAAATTCAATCTTAATCCAGTTTAATTTATTATTCATATATTAAGGATGACTCAAAAAAATTCACAGATCATGGGACCATACTATATAATGATGTTTTTAGCTTCACCCATCATCATTGAAACACAATTTTTATCAATATTCCTTAGACACCTACCTAAAAAGAAGAAAGTTTTTTTTTCAATTTCGATATATTTACACACATTTATTGGCTTTATTATCATAAATAAGCTCGTCATAAGTATTATAGCAGCATTAGGGCACTGTAGCGGCGGTAGGGTTGTCTAGCGGCAGCCGGGCACTATACCGGTAACTTGGAACTCTAGCGGTGGTAGGGCACTGTAGCGGCGGTAGGCCACTGTAGCGGTGTCTGGTACTGTGAAGTACTATAGCAGGAGAGTACTATAGTAGTATTTTTCACAAAATGTGATTTGGGCCTAAAATTTGGTCTTACGGGCCATATAACAAGAAGAAATGCCCACTGGGCCTTCGGGCAATGTAATGGGTCTCCCTCTACCCAGTTCAAAAATTGTTCCTTTCATTTCTTTAATAAAAAATTAGGCTTCAGCCCCCCATCCTTTAAAAATAAAACCTAATACATGTTGGAACTACACATTTTTACCAACAAATATATTATTTGTCATTAATTTTATATTGTTTTGTATCAATTTTCTATATTTTTTAATGGATTAATTTATATATTTTAATGTCGTGTGAATATTTGAAGGAAAAATCTATAATAGGTGATTCATAGGGCTTCCCTCAAATAGGAGATACATTGGGCTAGTCTCTAATGTGAGATTCATAAGACAAATCTCTATAGTGTTATTTGTATTAACAATTTCTATGTGTGTTTATATATACATTTTATTATTTGCATCTATATTGGTGATTCATAGGAAAAAGATCCAATGTGAGATTCACATGTACAATACTCTTATAGTCAATATCCAATGGGGGATTTCCGGGAAAAATATCCACTGGGATATTTATATTATAAACATACTATGTATGTTTTTATATACGTATAATTATATATATAGTGGTGATTCATATGGGATTCCCAAAAGCTTCTAAATAAGGGGATGTACATGAGAATTGAAAATGCTGCTAGAGTTAATATTTGGTAGGATGCTTGGCTGTCATACATCAGTGGGTCATTGGTGACCTCTCATCTAGTCATAGGAATAGTGAATGTGAATGTTAACGATTTATATCAAGGGTGTGGGACTCTATGGTGAATTCATAAGTTGAATTAATAGTTCAATGAGAGAGATAAGTGAATTATTTTGAGAATCTAATGTGTTGAAGAACATCTTCAAGGAAATATTTTTGGATTAAAGAACATTTAAGTGTTTACACCATTAAATCTAGATTTAGGATTTCCTATGATATCTCGATTAATGTGACAACGCAATAGCATAATATATGTGGAGGCTCCTGATTCCTCTTAAATTCCTCTTCTATTGGAGAAATGTGGATGCATATATTATTCATATTAAGGTATTCATATTTTCTCCCACTCCATTATTGAACCTAAAAGTAGACTTTTACATGTGCATTTAGATTACTCCAATTTTGAGAAACATGCATGTTTAGTGTCCAGGGATGTCTAGAAGGCATAGAATATATTTGATCTTTGTAGATTCTATAGGTCCTTTAGTTGATCTACAACCTTATTATGAAAAGTGGATTTCATCACTCTATTTGTATATGGATAACAATATTTTCTTCTTGAGTTTGATAATATGGATTTGTATAAATGAACTCATCTTCTATAGTGTAAGAAAACCAAACTCCTCATTAGAAATGTCTACTAAATTATTTATTGAAAGATATAATCCTTCTGAAGGGAGTAGGGTTTCCACTATATCTTCTTGTTTTCACTTTTTTTGGATCCCCCACCTGATTGATGTAGTGAAGATCAATATGGACACACCCATGGTTGATATTGGATTTTTTTGGTTCTATCATTTTTTAATATTTTGTTTCCATTAGTGTTTTTTATAATGAAATTTTCATTCATAGTGGAGTCCTCTAATAGACTAATCCGATGAAATTATTTTTGGGATAGAATATGTTTCATATAAAGTACAGAGTTACATTATTTTGGAATAATAATTTCACATTGTGATACATTATTTAAACTCTATGGATTATTTACTTATGTGCATCATCCCACTCATTGGTATAATTAAATACCATGTTGTTCATTTATCATCCTATTAATGTTCTTTCATATTGCTAGAAGTAAATTGTGTGGACCACCATTTGGCACCCCACCTTATTTCTAGGGTGGGAAAATTTGCTTATCAATCATTCTTAAATTGGGTTTTCCTTGTTTTGGATGATTCCCATGCTATATGATTGTTTACATCCTCTCAAATATAGTTGGAAGATTCCTACAGAAAATCCGCAATGGGAGAATTGTAGACCCTATCTCTAATTGGATATTCACGAGACATTTCTCCAATGGTAGATTTGTATTACAAATTTCATTTTTATGTTTACATATAGATATAACTATAACACATCTTTGATTTCATGTTTTTTTATGTATGTTCATATAATAATATTTAGATTTATGCATATACATATAAATATTTAATGTTGTATATACATATATATATGTATGCATGTATGCATACATGTACTTATATATGTAAAAAATTAAATTAATAATATCATCATATAATCACATTTAAAACATTGAATATATATTTATAGATTTTAAACTATAAATATTAATACATAAACATTAATATATTTAATAAAATATAATTAATAAATTGGTAATGAAAATATATAATGTTAAAAATATAATATTGTACTGTATTTTCATCCACTTAATTAACTACATTAATGAACACTAATATATTAGGAAAAAAATAATAAAAATCAATTAATAAACGTTGATATATAAATAGTGTAATATTGTTTTAAATAAATTTGAAAATATTATTACATTAATATATATATATATATACATATATATATATATATATACATATATATATATACATATATATATATACGTATATATATATGTATCCATACACACTCATATATATATATGGAGGTGGTGTTTGAAACTCTGTATCCTAGGATATTTGTGTCAATATATTTATTATCATTTAAATATAAGAAAAAATGTTTGATAGAGTACATTCTTCCACCCACATGTCACCATATAACCACCCATCCTCAGCCACCATTTCATGTGGGTAATTGAGGGGATTAAAATTCCAATTTTATCGGAATGATAACATACAAGGTGGATCACATGTAAACCGTGCAGTTAATATTTAATGTCATGTTATGTATTGAATAAAATAGAAATTGTGTGAATTAGAACCCGATGTAACATATTAAATGGGAAATACCATTCAAATAAGATTAATGAGTTAAAATGAAAATGTGGATACTAAATACTGATTGATATGTGAAAAATAATAATAATAAAAACAATAATTTTTTTCATGTGAATAATATAATGAAACTGAAATGAACCACTATACCCCGGTATGACCTTGGTAAGGGATGTAAAAACTGACCGGGTTGGGGTTTACCATAAAATCTATGGGAGGGAGGATAGTATATAGGCCAAATTGAAGATTATCATATCACAACCTTGGCCCAAACATGGGCTGGCCCGATTCATCTGACATGAATGGGTTTTCCATGATGAGCCACGATCCTTGGCAACCAGGTCATTAATATCAATGTAAATAATAATAATATATATTTTTTAAATTAAAATAATTTTTTTTTGTAAAATAGATATATAATTATATATTTCATATAAATATAATAGGTGAAATTCCTAAACAAATTTTTTCAGGTGAAACTTTGGAAGAAAACGAGGTGGGGTCGGAATCTCCCATACCACATGTTTGCCAATAATTTTATATGTTCTTTTAGGCTTATAGGGTGGGCTGTCAAACCAGGTTATCGGTACAAACTGCCATGAGTTAGGTTTTTTAGGTTATATTTAAACCCATATGAGAAGGTCCTTGATTTTCAAATAATTCATCCAGTGAAGGGTCAACATAATTGATTTTATTATATTTTTTGTATACTAAAAAATTGTGTCAGGGAAGGGTTAACCTTATTCAGGCTTCTACATTCCCAGTTGCACATGAATTATTATCATAGTAAATTTAATTATATTTTTTCTTTTCTATTATTGAATATATAATTATTAAATAAAATAACATGTAAAAAATAATTCATTAAATAATTATATAAAAAATATTTTAATTAATTAATACATTAAAGATAAATAGTAGTTATTAGCCTAATAACTACAATGAGTAATTAATAAGGTATTTAACAATATAATATATAGTATATAATATGTATATCATATCATATTAAATAATTATTATGTTAATAAAAAATATTTTTTTTTATATTTTTTAAATTACAAATATATTAATAATTAATAAATAATATATTATAGAATATATTAACAAATATTATTTAATATTTCGATAGTCATCATTAAAAAATTTATTTATAATCTATTAATATGTAATATAATTATTATTAATTAATAATTATATTATTTAGTATTAATTAAAAATATATCGATAATTAAAATTAATTATCAGTAATGTATTAATTGGTGATTATTTATATAATTAAAAATAATGTGTAAACAACTAATGTAAATTATAAAAATTATTTATATTATAAAGTTTTTTTTTTATAACATGTAATATGATTAATAATATATACTATAAGATTCATAAATACATATTATATTGATAATATAATTAGAAAAACTACCCTCACAGGAGGATCGATGGAGAGGGTTGAAGGGTTTGGGAGCAGTGGTCGTATACTTGATACCCTATTCTGGTTTCTTATCCCAGGTTATGTCTGACTGGGGGCGGTGTAACAAATTATATAAGTAGAAGACATATATTATTAAATTAATAATTAATATAATAATTAATAATAAATAATATTTTATAATAATAACTAAATCTGTAGTTAATATAATTATTTACTGTATATTTAACAGTATAATTAATATTACATGAGTAATTAATTAATATATTTTTTATATTTGATGAATAATAATATAATTAAAATAAATTTTATTTAGTAGTGTTTAAAATGATATTAATGTAAAAATTAATGGCTTGATAATAATAATTATACTGTGTATTTATAATTATTTGAATTAATCATAAAATGTTGTGTTAAATAACATGAAGCTGATTATTCTAAAATCATATAACATCTTTCTCATTTTAGAATTTATGAATTTTAAATGTATCTCTCTGGTTTGGATCACTGCCTATGATTCTCCACCGTGCCACCACCTAGTGTATAGTCAATGTGTCTACGTCATTTCAATAGATGTTTATGCTCTCACATGTGCACATGCTATATATCATCTATTGTATTTGTCACCCCATCATTATATGTTACATCTAGTTGATACAATGTATCAAACCGAAACAGTTTTCCATTCAAAATGACACCATACCTTACCACTGGGATGGCCCTAAGGGTGTTCCTGATCCCAATGGGCTAGCAACTAGTTCTTGGGCATCAAAAACACCCCTGGGAACAATTTTCTCATCACATTATTCGATATCATCATAATGTTTTATAACAATAATTCATAACAAAATATAAAACAAAAGGAACCCTACACATGTTTAAAGGATACATCCATAATCAAGTAACAAAATGAATAGAAGGAAAAATTAACAATAAAAGATTAATAAATATACCCATGATACAAGGGACAACCACCTGTTGTGTCATTACCCACCCCAGTCCCATAATTCCACTAGTACGATTTCCCTCTGCTTCCATATGATCTCCTAACATTGCATGAGTTAGACAAAACATAGTCTACATACACCCACTCAGTGTATATAGGTTATTATATATCATTACCTAAAGGATCCACCCAATTAATCAATGACTATCCATTTTAAGACAAATAAAAGTACATGTATTAAAATATGGGAAAAATTTTAAGTTCAAAACATGCTTTAATCATTACAAAATAATTAATCAAAGAATAAAAACTCAGGATGACATTAAACCAAATCATAAAAATAATGAGAAACCCCTATATAGCAAGGATTAGTGGGGACCTAATATCCTCATAATATGAGGGATTTAACCAAACAATATAAGGTTTATTCTCATGATCGATCCACAATTATCATATCACAACACATTACAATTAATTTAGTTAGTGTTACTGCATAAACATACCTTGGAGGATATTCTGAAGCCCAACAGCCTCATATAGTATACATGTCTTAGTCTACCTGCCTATATTTCTAAGATTCCCATGATATTTCTTGAATTTTTTGTAGTCATAAAAATAACCAACCACTTATTCCAAATTAACTCATTCAAAATAACATTATATCAAACGATTTCAATAAGGTATATCCATTTCAAAGTATTTACACACACCAACAAAATCACCACTCATATCACCCATTTACATAGACAACATAATTTAAAAACCATTGAATTTATAATCAATCACACTTATGTTTTAAAATAATGGAACAACATGAATGAACCTACTGTTTTCCTTGCAACCCATGAGAAATGATTCCTATGATAAAGGAAGTGAGTGGGGGTCCTATGGATGTATGAATAATACATAATCATTAAATTTCATGCCATACCTTTTAGACTAGTCAAAACCTATGACATCATGACTACTATGTAGAACAAAATTGTAGAAATAATATTGACACCAATAAGAGGAGAGAGTAGAAACTTACCTGGAGTTTCACTGATGAACCTTGGTCAAAATAAACATGAAATTGAGGCCATTAGGGGACAAGAGTCAGGGGATGGTATTCCTAAGTCTGGAGGGGTTAGGAAAGGGATAAATTTTAGTGTTAAATGGATTAAATTGGGTATTGGTAGTTTCAATAATTTTATTTATTTTACAAAATTGACAGAACAGAAGTTTTTATAAATTATTCACTAAACATATGGGTGCCTATTTATCCACTAAAAGCACCAAAATGGTTTGGTATCTGGATTTTACAAAATGAATTATTAACTGTAAAGGAGCTTTGGTTCTACTATTTCTGGTCACACTATATTTTGAGGTAGGCCAATGGTTTCACCAAAAAATTCAAGAATTAAACAACATCCTATTTCTCAATAAAATTCATTAGTATTCAAAGTAAATTTCTTAAAATATATACAAATAAAAATATATACCTTTGGTGAAATATAAATACTAGAAAATGACATTGGGGGTTTGAAAATTAAGCCCACAATGTTACTTTTCACCCCATGAAGTCAATCTATTGTATGATAAAAGAGTAAATGATGCCCTTTTTTAGAACCTAATACTTTCATTCCCACATAATAGGCTTATCATTTCCATGATTCCATAGGAACCAAACTAGACGTATATTTTTCCCTCGAATCACCATCACATTGGAATCAATAATCCAAATTGGTATCTCGATCACTGAGAAGTCAGGTTCCAAACCAATTTCTTCCCAACACAACATGTAAGATTGATACGTATTATACCTTTAATACATAGAGACATTGAAAATTTAATGAATCGATGTCAACTATGAATTTAATGCAATGTGGTAAGGAAATTTACTGATCATCTTAGTAATCATGAAATATCCAATATACCTGAAATTATACTTCCATTTCTTCTCAAAAACATAATTATCCAAACAAGGTGTCACTTGTAGAAAAACTAATTCATCCATTAATAATTCCAAGGTCCAACATAATTTATTGGAATAAAATGTGTCATGGATCTGGGATTTCCTTAAACATTTCATGATAATACCAATATTTCTAGTCACTTCTTACATGATTCATGGTCTCACAAAAGACGTCTCACCGAATTCCATCAATCATTGAGGGATTATAATGGCCAGATATATAGCTCTTCAAAGGGATCTACCCTTTTCATGAACCATTAACTATTACTATAAGAAAATTAATCCAACCCCAAATAGATATCCCACAAACCTCCAAAAATCAAACGAGCTATCAAGAAGCATGGACTCCAAAATATTAATTGATAGCACATTATGGCCATCCGTCTGGGGATGATATATCATTATATTATTAACATATGACCTTATTAATTTATGGTAGCCTTCTTAAAAAATCAAGGTGAATCGGGTGTCCCTATTAGAATGAAAATAATTAGACACACCATGAAACCTCATGATCTCATGAACATACAAATTTACAGTCTCTTCCACTTTGGAAGTGACCAATATTAAAATAAAGTGAGTTTATTTGGTCAAATGATCAATGAACATTCAAATAGAATTCCTTACCCATGGTGTATGTGATAAACTAATGATTAAATTAATGGATTCCTCTTCCCACTTCCAGGTAGAAATGGGGAATGGATAATGCATGCCTGAGGCCTAAAGATGTTCATCGTTGACTTGTTTATTGGTATAACATTGATAAATGTTTTATCAATGTCATGTATTATAACAAACCACTAGAATCAACATTTTACATCATATATATCTTAGTGAAAATAGGATAGATATTCCAATGTAACTAGTGATATTCTTCTATTGTCAAATTCCTAAGATAAAATGGTACCAAAAAACATACATTGAAGAAAGTAACTCTTTTTTGGGATAAGGATTATTCACTGGGTACCTTAACACAATATAGAGAATGGATAGAATTATAAAAAATAGGAATTTTTAAGTTCATAAAAGATTATGTTTTGAAGAGAAGGAATAAACATTTTGTTATCAAAAAAATAGTCCATTCTCATCTTTGAATTCTAGGTTCATTTAGTGAAAATGTCCCAAAAGGTTTTACTCAACACTAGAATCCTTCAAAAATAGAGGTGATAACATATTTAATAGTTCATTAACGACTATATTACCTTTATATGGAGTCTAGATGATGTTGAATTTGAACACTTCAAGATACTATACCAAATTTCCCTACCACATGTAATTTTTTTTAGGAAAATATATAACTTTTTTTGAGATTGGAGTAGACAATAAACATTTCCCTAAAATGATATTGGTGCAAAAACATGGTGGCTCTCATCACATCTGTATGATTGTGGTCAGGGGATTGAAAATTTAACTCATGTGGAAATAGATGGAAAGAGACATAATCCAAAACATGATAACCTTTAATAAGAATACAACCCAATCCCAGCCCATATACAATATAATATACTATGTAAACATGAATTACCTCAAATAATATCAAGAGAGGGATATATGTAATCCACTTCTTCATCTAGTCAATAGAAGTATAAGCTTATTTGAACAAAGAAAACCTTACCCATTTGGGGTATGATCCATCATAGGTGAGGCATGTCATGATATTTCTTTAGTGAACTATATGTTGTACAATGAAAATCCCCAAGAGATTCTGATATCAAAAACATTCTTTTTGTCTTCAGATAAAATCATTTCTATTACTATCATTGGATCAAAATACACACATATTGTTATATCAGATAACCTAGAAAATTTAATTCTGAAATCCAAAAATAGAAATCCAAAATTTTGCATTCATATTATTATCCCACAATATTCCAATCAAGATCTTCATATAATAACCATTCTTATATTCCAATTTAGAGTAAACCAAAATTTCATCCACAAAAAATATAACTAAGGAGTCTCGGTATCTATGATATACTCGGTTTAATAGTGACATGAAAACCGAATGAGTAGTTATTTATCAAATTGACATTACCAGGTAATCAATATGTTTATACCTTCACAAAATGTTGTCTTGGAGACATCATATTCATGATCCCTAATTGATTCAAATTCTAATAGTAAACACATAACCAAAGGGATCCATCAGCTTTCATGACCAAAAGAAAATGGGAATCCCATTAGTATGAACTCATATGATTGAAATATTTGGACCCCAAATCAATAAATTTAATCATTAAATATTTCTACTCTTATGGGACCATATGATATAAGGGGAGGGGAAACAACTTTTTCCTTATCACAAATTAAATGGAAAACTCCACATCCCAATTAGGAGGTAATCCCAATAAATAGTCTCCAAAAATTTAAAAAAACTCATCGAAGAGGGATGTAAACCAACTCTATGTGACTTCCCCATTAACATTTATTATGGAGATAATACCTACCCAGAAAGTCAACCTAACTCTATATGTGGAGTTCTTGATCATGCAGAACATTAATCTCATTCTCCCGGAAAAAACTACGTGATCCCATCAAGGTCTGTAAAGGTCACATGTTAACAGTCGAATTCATTTTGGGCCTTAAATTAAATCATCCAATCCATTACTAGGGTCATGATAAAAAGATTCCTCATTTACAAAACATACTCTAATTTTATCACATCTTCTAATAAGAAGTCAACACATGAATGTTATTGAAATCCCCATTCTTTAGTCTTTAAATGTGGTGTAATGATCTCCATTACATACTACATATGATTGGTTGAGAGTTTTTGTAAATCCACAAGGTGAAATTATTGGAAATATTTTGATTCATCTATTTAAAACAAATAAAATACTATAGATGGATAAAATAGAATATTACATTTGACTATCGTAGGGCCTATATCAGATTCATGTGATTCCATATCCAAATCATGCGACTGATTTATCTCATACTGATTCTATGGTTGAATGATAAATGAATAATATTAATTAAGATTACTCTTCTTAGGAGATGATCTATCCATCCCTCCATGTCCATTAGAGTGAGACCCCATTTTCTAGGAAACATCAGATTGAGTTGTCATTCGTCTCGAAGAGGTAGACCTCACACAAATCTACGATGGAGGGAATTTTCTATAAAACCATTATAGAGAGCCTATGAATCCAACAAGGAGGAATTACATAGGAGTTTCATAACACATGGATTGAATGTTCTTTAACCTTCTACACTGATGACACATAACAATTACTCTACATGCAACTATTGATGGAGGCATTCATGTTAGATATCAAGAGCCACTAGAACCATTTTTACATCACTATTTATAATTCATCTTCTTTTTTAGTAATCAATCCCCATATTGTCCAGACATTGAGAGCAACCATGTCATACACAATTTAACTAACTGGTCGATTTCAAGAATTAAATCTGGATTGACCACCTCAATATATGAATTCAATATAAGAAATTAAAATTGAGATCATTTATATATCCACAAACCCAATCCAAATAACTAGGCTATAATGATATAATTATTAATAAATACAATAGAAAATTGAACTTTCTCTACAAAGTGGTTGGTATAATCCATAATTAAATGATCCCCATACTGAGGGGGAAGAATATCCAGATTTATAGAGATTTTCAAAGTCATAGGATAATATATCTCAATGATTGTGGCCTTATTGTTGGGAAAAAGTAAGATGTAATTTGTTTTTGGAAGGTAAATGTAGTTCATATTAAAAGTTTTTCCTTTTATTTTCAAATATTAATATTTTTCATTGAATTGTCAATGTTGAAATGAATTAAAGTCACATTGTATTTTTTGTTGATCAGACTCACCATTTTATTATGAAATAAGACATAAAATTCATAAAAAGTACAATGGATTGAAAAGTAGTTTTATAAGAGAAAAGAATCACAAGATCTACCTTGGGTTATATAAAGGATGTTCTAATCATAAAGAGTATTAGATTCTGAATGGATTTTATGGAAATATGAAAAGGATATACTGAAATTAGAATTATAATAAAACATAAGTAATACATGGATCCAATGATGAAATCCTTATAAGAAAAAAAAGGTAGAACATGTTTTTCTATTCATATTTAGGATTGTTAGAAAAGAATGGGGATGCTGATGGAATGGAATGTTATAATAAATTACATTATATGTTTTATGATTCTATGTCGATCTTAAACATAATCAAATTCTTAATGGAAGCCATGATTATCAGATGTTGTTTTTGAATGCTGGAAATGCTAAAGTCAAAGATCTACTATCTGAGATCATCAATGTGATAATAAAGAAAACCGAATTGCTTCAAGGTTTGGAATGTATGTTGGATACATAAAAATATGAATATTCTGGTTATTGGTCAGACTAACAAGCCAACAGATTTATATATTTAATGAAATAAGTTTATTCTATCTTATAGACTATCAGTATCATAATCATAATTGGAACGAATTTTCTACTAACAATATTCCATCATACATATTTCTCAAATGACCATTAAAGTATTTTTCACACCAAATATTAGATACAAAGACGTTTGAAAAAGAAAATTAGAGACAAAATTGTTTTCATTGGGAATTGTTTGGACTGCAGAAAAGGAAAATGGGGGAATGAAATTAACAAACTGATAAACATTATAGTCATAAATTTTGATTAATTTAGAGTATTTGTTAGATATTTTCAATTGGTTAAAGAGAAGTAAGTACATTGATATGTATTTATGAAATCATGACTATCATATTGGAGATGACGCCACTTGTTTGAGTGATGCAGATACCAATCCACCTAGTTCAGGCTGACAATGATTAAAATTATCAGAGATAATATTATTAGTCAGGATAAAATATTAATAATAATAATTTATTTGTTGTTTTGGAAGTGTTGCCGATGGGGGATGGGGGGTTGGAAGCATTCATGAAGAGTTTGAAGAAAATACAAAAGAGTAGTCATGGTGAAAATCGTGTTGAAGAATTTGTTTTCCATTGTTTTAAATTTGTGTGGAGAAACATAATAAGTAATATAATATTTTAGTTTTTTTCATAATAATGAGGAATATCAAAAGGATAATGAAAACAAGAGTGGATATTTGTTAATTAAGAGTCAAGTGATATGAAGTCTTGAGAATATTAAAGACGATTTGAAAGGAGTTGATAATAATTTATGAAATCAGAGATACATAAAAAAATTGAGGGAATTTATTGGGTAAATTTGGTTGAGCAGGAATGAGTTGTAGAATCCTACCTAAACCATTTTTTGGTCACCTATAAATAGGGGAGAGACATTGTAAATTTAAACACATATATATCATTGAATAGAGAAGGATAAGAACTAAAAGATTACAGAGAGAATAAGTTTTCAGATCAGGCATAGTTGAGGAAGGTTTCCAGATATAGGAAGTAAAAGCGATGAGATGATATTATATTTAGAGTTTTAAAAATAAAATCAAATAATTAGACTAGGATTTATAGAATAATGATGAATCAGTCCATGATGTTTTTAGTCATATACTAGAAGAGTATTATTTCCATATTGTAAATTCAGTCTCAAGAATCAGAATGGGGAATCAAACAGAGTATCATTATGATGTTCATGGAAGTTATTGCTTGCAGATGTGTAATGTATTGAATAATTTTATTATGTTTATATTTTTGAAACATGATAATGGATAACCATCACACGTTTGTTAAAAAATATCTATTAAACTATTTATTGCAACATTAATTGCATTTACTGATTTATATACCATTATTCAACACATGTGTATGGGAATATCATAATTTTTGTATACTACACGAATGGATTTTCTTCAAGTGGATTTGGTGGAATTTGATATTTTCCATACCACACCAAGGACATAACTACTATTGTTGAGTAGTTCAACATTGTAAATTATTGAATTCCTATTGATGTGTGAATTGTATTTTTGTAGCTGTGAAGTAAATCTTTAACATTAGCATAATGTTGTTTCAATAGTAAGGAGACATAAAAGAAAAATATATCACTAATTTAACCTATCCCACTATGTATTACTCATATATTTGTTGGGAAATCTCAATTGTTATTAGATCCATTTATCCATTCGTTTATTATTTGCTGATGATATGAAGATATGTTGTGATATGGAAGTTTAATTATGTGAACAGTAAAGGGCATGTTATATTTTATAGTAATAATTATCATATCTATGTATATTGAATGTTTCTTTATCTTATGTCTCTTTGATATGATTTCCTTGAATCTGCAATAGCTATATTTCCACCAAATATTGATAATGTTACCCTTACATTTTATGATAAGAAGAATCTTGCGAATGGAATAAGCGCTACAAAAAATTATTACTATCATCATTTTATGAATGGAAATTCTTACAAGTTAAGGGTCTTTCCACTACCAATAGAATGTAGGATAATAGGAAACAAATTTACGAAGGAAATACACAAGTGAAAAATGTAATTTTTTAAATCTAGAGATTAATGTATGAATACCTTGGGATGGGTGAATATGAATAATTTGGTTAACTTTTTATCATGGTAAATGACATTGCTAGTATTCTCATATTTCCTGGTGAGAAGATAAAATACACAATCATTATTGATATGATCATGAGAACTCATCCTGACAATTTTAATGAATTTTTTTTTTCATTGGATCATTGAGATCTTGAAACATTATCACTGGAAGTTTTTCATTGTACTATATTCATTTATCAAATGATAAGAGAGAATTATATAAATGTAAAAACAAAATATGATAATGAAATTTTATTCAAGGATTCCAATAATTAAATGTTAATGTAGGTTATTAAATAAGATGATGTTGTTGAATCTCACTATAATAAATTGGAATGTAAAAATCATGATGGATTTTTTCCCTTATTTACTAAAAATGTTAGAATATTTATAAACAATTTGAATGGAAAACATCCCTTGAAATTATTTAAATGTGGATCTATGGGGAACATTGAGGAATACTATACCTGAAGAATGGATGAATAAGATATTATTGAAGAATAAATAATTCCAATAAGTTCATGGAAGAAATTTGGTGATAAAGATAAATGTATAGCAAAGTTAATGATAAAAAGTTCGTAAAATAAAAAAGAAGATGATTTTTTGTCAAAATATGATGATGAATAAGATAGTGATGATGAATCTGATAGTTATAATAACTTTCATGATGATAATACATTTATTTCATCATCTAATAGTGATGAATTTGGAATAAATAGTTCTAAAGGAGAATAAAATCTATTATAATTCAATCCAAAAGATGAATTGAATGAATGTATGAGAAAGATTTGGAGGCTTCAGAATGATGTTTGGATGTTTAAATGTGAATAATCATAAAAAAAATAATGAATTTTTTTGATGAGATCATTTTGTTGCTAGAAGAGATTGATGATTTTAATAAATCTGTTGAGAAATAAAATAATTTCAATGAATATCTGGAAGTGAAATTTAATGAAAAAGAATAAGGCATGGATCATATCCAACAAAAACATTCTAAATATAATAAAGGGATAAATGTATGAATAATTATATATCTGAAGTAGGTGAAATCTATAGAAGGTGTAAAACTATTAAGGATCAAATCATAAATTCAATGGTTGAAAATTATATTAAAATTGTTCCTATAATGTAAAAAATACGGGATAGATAATTATGTTTCCAAAAGTTACAATGTTGTGAAGTAAAAAGTTTCTAAATATTATCAGACTAAAAATGTTTCTATTCTATATGGTTCTGATAAAGCTAAAAAGAAAACTATTTTGAAGAAAAAGGTTCTAAGAGAGATCAAAATGGTTGGTGGCCAAAAAATTTGTCATACGAATATAACAATGGTTTCTGAGAACAATTCGTTGAACTACAATCAGTATATATGGTACATAGGAAAAATATTCCTTCTGTAGATATTACTAGTATTGTGGTGGATTCGGGCACCTTAAATATATTTTATTGGCTAATCAATAAAATTATAATTATTTCAAAGTTTATAGATAAAAAATCATGAGGGTGTGGGGGGGGGGGGTTCAGTCCCCTCAATTAATGATGTTTGAGAAGGATTTTTAGAAAAATAAGGGAATATATGTTCAAAAAAAGTATGATGTTGGTGTAAAATTAGATAGTATTTTTCAACCCCTAAAAAATTCTAAAATATGTGTTAAAACTAAGGCACATTTCAATTTATTCCTTATTTTGTTATTTAAAGAACAAAATATTGTTATCAATTCTCAAAATGCTGATGTGAATAAAGAAAAAGGAAAAGAAAAAGCTCTTATTGTCAAAACCACCCTAAAAATTACTAAAAGATAGTGAACCAACATTCTTGATAGTGACTGTTCTTCTAATATGATATAATACATAATATTTTTAATGAATCTGAAAAACATCAAAGAAGAAATTTTTATATTTGGTAATGATGATACTCTCAGAATTAATGGTGAATGATCAGCCATTATTGGGAGTGAAAAATTGAAATCATTGAAATCATTTTTTTATTGGATGAAAAAAACATTTAAATAATTTCACAACATTTTGATGAAGGGAAAAAAGTAATATTTAGAAAATATGGTTTTTCTAAAAAGTGATGAGTATTGAAATATAGCTACAAGAATAAAATGAAACAAGGGAAACTTATTTCAAGTTGGTGAGTTTTAAAGCACTTGTTACACAGGCACGGTGGAAGATAATAAATAGTGGAATAAATGGTTTGGTCACATATGTCAATGAAACATGGGAAATCTATCAAAACGATAATGAAAATGCGATATTTCTAATATATAGAGAATAATATATTGGCGTTTCTCTATTTGTTAAATAATCAATGATTAAATATTTTGTGCATAGGCATGTTGACATTTTTTCAAAATACCAAATGGATCTTATCCATTTTGGAATATATGATCTGATGATCATAGAATAATTTAATGTAGATAAGTATATCATTACATTTTTTGAGTATTTTACTAGATTTACATGTGTTCTATATATGAAAGATAATTAATATTCATTGAAAATGATGACAAGTTTCAGGAGGAAGGCAAAGAAAGAATATGAGTATTCTGTGAAAAGGTTGAGAATATATAATGTAGGGGAATACAAAACTGAATAATTTAAAAATTGCATTTAGAAGCATGGATTTCTAAATGAGTTTATTACTCTATAGACTTGAAAATTTATTTTCTAAAATAAAAAATTGAAGATTGGTTAAAATTGGTTGAAGTGTGTTAGTTGAACATGATATCTGTTATTACATTTAGAGGCAATCCATGAGCACTACGATTTATAATCAAACCTGATATTTCTATTGGAAAAGTTCATATATGACACCGAATGAAATATTTTATGAGAAAAATATTATTTATAATTAAGTAAGGGTTTTTTGGAGTACATGAATCATAATGAAGAAAGGTGGAAACATGGGAATGTTTTACCAGAGAGGTGAATATGAAATATTTCATTGTTACACACTAGAAGGAAGAGGGTATAAATGATTCAACAAAGAAACATTATGAAGTGTAGATTATGTTGATTTAATAGTTATTGAAAGTGATAGGTAATAGTATAATAATACTAGTGATGATATGACATATTGTTAGGATACAGATTGTTTTGTTTACAATTATGAGAAGGATATTGAAAATTGTAATCCAACTCATGAAGAAGAATCTGAATATGTTATTACTAATACTGAGGAAGAATCTTTAAAATCTCATATTGGATGAGGAAGCATGTAGATTCCCAAAAAATTATTGGCAATAATTATAAAAATTGTCAAACAATAATAACTTTGAATGTTATTTCATGTACATCCTTTTATTCATGTGTGGTCCAAAATTTTCTGGATATTTCTTTTGAACATATTGATAGTGTTCATGATATAAACGAATAGTTAAATTGTATAGAGAAGAATTATACTTTCTTAAGTCATACCCATGGTATATAAAAATTTTTTATTGTTACAATGTGGGTTTTCATGAAAAATATGAATGAATATAGTGATGTGGTAAGAGAAAAAGAAATATTAGTGTGCATTGATTACTCATAGATTAAAGGGATTTACATTGATGAGATTTTTTCACTGGTGGAATGGTTATACACAACAAGAATATTTCATTATATTTATTCATAACTAAGTAAAAAATATATGTGTGTGTGTGTGTGTGATGACTTAATTTATAAAAGGGTATCTGGATTAAGAAGATTATATTGAGAAACCCTAGAGATTTTTGGTAGGGAAAGATCAAAGATATGTTTTTAAGTAAAATAATGTATTGTGCGGTCTAAAAAATGCTCTAAGGGAATGGTATTCCAAATTGGATAATTGCTTGTGGGATATGAGTTCTAATAAAGAAGAGTTGATAGAAATCGTTACATTAAAGAATTTAAGTACATTCTACTCATTATGATTATTTATTATCATGACATTATCATTTATTATAATATTGAAATAATATGTATAATAATTTCTCAAGAAATGAATAAATTATTTGAGATGTACATGATGGGTGATTGAAGTACATTAATGACTTAAAAATATAAAAAAATAATAAATACATTTTTCATTCTCAAAAATGGTATGATGATGAAAATATTAAAAATATTGGAATGGAATATTCGAAACGTTTTTCTACATATATTTCTATGGGAACCATGTGGTGTAATGATGGTGATGTGAGGAAATCAACTCAAAAGATTATCATAAGGTGATTAGAATTTTATTGTATTTTAATACATCAAGACCATAATTTTTTATGTTGTTACCTTATGTGAAAAATATCAGTGTTCTCTAACAGAATAACATTTATTGGATAGAAAATTAATTCTCAGATATACCAATGTCAAAAAAATTTACAATTATGTATGGATTCATAAAAATCATTGAAATTGTTGGGTAGTCAGATACAGGTTAGGCTGGAAATTTTGATGATAGAAGATCATAATATGGTGGAGGATTCATTATAGGAACATGTTTTATTAGTTTTAATACAATGAAAAAAACTTAACTCCTCTTTGAACATCTAATGATGAGTGTGCCACTTCACTGAAACCACTACTCAACTAATGTGGATGGAAACATAGTTGGAAAACACATATGTTAAAGTAAAGTTACCATTAAATTGGAGAGTGATAATAAAGGTTCAATAAACCTAGTAAGAGACCTCGTATGACATTATCATTCATTGCCTATTGATATCAAGTACCACAAAATCAGAGATCATGTGGGAAAGAAGGAATTGAAGCTAGAATATGTTCCTATATCAGAACAAGTTTCTTTCATTTTCACAAATCCATTACCAAAGGAACCTTTAAAGATACTGAGGCTGAACATGGGTGTCCAACCTCCTTTGAATCAAGGATGAGGTACATATTTTTATTACCAATATAATTTTATATTTGGATAGAATTATTGATGGAGTGAATTGTTTCATAAAATTATATTTATGAATTCATGTATAGAGTGGAATTTTGGGTAACATATGAATTCAGAATATAAATGATTAATCATTTATAACCCTTTTTTAGAGTGTCTATAAGACAAATTTTGTTTACATGAAATTTTGATGAACTGATGAAGGTTTTAAAGAAATATTGAGGAAGATTCATGGGTATGTACATTTGGAAAAATTGGTTTTCCTTTCTACAATTATTGTTTTCTAGAATGAGTAAGATCATTTATGATTACAATTTTTGATATGTAATCCACTTAATTAGTTTATAATGTTCAATGATTTATGATTCTGATTTGACAAAAAAAATATAAAGGTGGATATTTTTGGGACCATGTTGGTTAGAAGATGTTTTTGGAAGATGAATAATGTTTGTATTAAATGTGTTGTCTTCAATTGTCAAATAAGAATTATTTTTTAAATTTATTTTCAAAGAATAAAAGATATAAATTTAATCATTATGTTTTGAAAATCAGGATGAGAAGAATATTCCTGAAATCAGACTCAAAAATATTTAAAAAATGTTTTGGATTGAGAAGAAGTTTTCGGGATAAAAAGGATAATCAGATCCACCTTGTGTCGGATGAAGGAAGATTAGATCATAATTAGTATTAGTATCTAAATGGATCTGATTAAAATATAATGATTATTTTAGGATTATTGAGTTTTCATAAATAATATATATTGTATGAAACTTGTTATGAAATAACTAAAAAGTTAAATGGGAGAATAGATGTTACCAATCTCATTCGGGGTAGGTAGGAAAGAATGAAGATACTGGAGTAATGGGAGGTTGTTATAGTGGGACCCCTAGAACCACATTTTATGTACATTATGATAACATGTATTCATGGTATTTTAATATTAATAATATACTTATCACATCATGATTGTTCATCATAAAAACATAGAATGTAATAATGTCCTTACAGTAGCTATCACGCTAAAAGGTCATAACAGTTCTTTGATATTTTGAGAAACCAAATGTTCATTGAAACTATTCCTGAATATATGTTATATATCTAGATTATGTTATTTTATGAAAACCAATGATATTTTCAACATGTGGTGGAGACTCGCAGGACATTGAGACACCTTGTCATTATGTATGTGGTTGGTAATCTCTATTAAGGTATTATGATAATTATAACCTCCAGTAGAAAATCCCCATTTATATGTGTCATTTTATTTTCCAATATACGAATGTGTGTATTTATCAATAAACATTAACGTTATTATTAACGAGTATTTCAATTCTATAATTTGATGTATTTATGAAAACTCTGATGGATGATGTTCATGATGATGTAATATATGTTGGATGTATCAAATATAATATTGAATTAATAAATAATGTGAGAAAGTATTTTTCCATTATTTTCTTTAACAGAAGTTGATTTCTCATTCCATTTGAAGGAAATGATGTAGTAAAAATAAATCCATGTCCCTGCTGTTTTACAGTAATTATCAATTTTTAGGAATTCAATGAAAAATAAATATATCACATAGGTTTATGGCAGTAGCATTAAAATTTCATTATTTGAGACAACAATATAAAAGGATTGTATTATATAGTTATCATGTTTATGAGGTATCATGTCATTGAGGAAAAAATTATTTGTCCCTGGGTACATTGGAAATTTTATAAGTAATAACCATGGACTTTTGGATACTTCACCAAATTTCACTAAGAAAGTGGCCTTGAGGGCCACACACTAAGTGTATCCTTAATCCCAGTTATATAATATAGTATCATTTTTTATTTAATAAGTTGAATAAATATTATTCGTAGATGTGGTTTACTAATTATTCATTTATGCTTGATCACATATATCTTATTACATATTATTCAAGAGAATATTAGACAATATAATTATTTAATAAACATTTATTTTATAGTTTATTATTATAATACTTATTTAATTATTGGAGAAAATTTTAGTGATATTTTTTTAATGAATAAATATTAATTATTCAGGGATTTATAAATATTTTGGCGGACTGATTGAACATTTTTAATTTCCCAGTGAGAAATAATAAATAATGAATATTATTTAATTAAATAATATTTAATTTAAATTTCATGTTAATAAATTGTTGAGAAATAATAATATTATTACCATTGACTCAATGTTCTACAGGGATAAAATTAATAAAAAAGGGAACAAGTGCATTAATTTTATTTTAACCCTAAAAATATATAATCACAATTATAATATATTATCAAGTAGACAATTCATTTTTGTTGTTATGGATAATAGATTTAGAGAATTCACTCAAGCCCTAGAGACCTTCCTTCATCAAGGAATCTCCAATGAACAATGTGTGATATTCTTCCACACTCCACTCAGACATTAATAAAGATAATGTAGAATTTATTGGTATTTGTTCTTGTGGGAATAAAAGGAAAAAGAAGAAAACAATAGGATCAATCATGTTACAACCCAGAGATTCCTACAATGATGTTCGTGGATTTTTGGAACACATGTGGATCACTAATAAAGGGAATATTATCTTTATTCTTACAATTCAATGATAGTTCAAAAAAAAATATTGTTAGATCCATCAATGAATCAAGAACATCAATAGGGTAATTGATTAATTAATTAAATTTGTTATAAATAACGAGTGATGATCCTCCCTATAGTTCCAGTATTATTACAATTTCTTATTTTCATTGGATCAAAATTTTTGTTCACAATGTATATATTCATGTAGAAATCTGATTGATAATCGATCATGAAAAAACGTTGTGCAAGACCCATCACATGCTTACACTATCCGAGGAACCTATAAGTTGAATCATAGTGGTCACATAATTTTTTATTCATATTTTAACATTTTGACTGATTTACACATTTATTATTTAGTTTTCAATTCAATTATAATAATTATTTTAATTTGAATTCTGATATAGGATTATTCCACCTTTGTTTGTCATAGATATAATTAATATAATTAATATAATTATTGGAATAAAATTGAAGAACTCATCTAGTGGTGGCAATGATTCTAGCCAGATAACAAAACAGTACACACCATTTAACTACGGATATATTTAATTTAATTTTCATTTATAAATTTGTAAATAATTTGAAAATTAATTCAATCCATGTGAATTGAGGACAAGAAATGCATTGATTTAAAACACTACTTATTTACTACGTCATCCAGGTATATGGTCAGTTGGAGTACAGGATGTGTAGCTCACGTACATGGTGTGTATTACCTTTGAGTCACCTATGGCCATTTTATTACCATACACGACCTACATGACTAGTGAAAATGTAATTTTTATATCACATTCCATTTATCCCACTACACCTGTCGTGTACGTGATTTTATTTAGGCATGATCTACAAACCAAGCCCCAAGGCATGTGACTCATAATGATGGTGAGATATGTACATGCCGTGTAGCTCATATGTACATTCCATTTACTAATACCAAATTATGAAAAATTAAAAATTATTTATTAATCATTGTAAACCTTATCGACATGTGCATCCATGTGGTCATTAAATGACATGACATTCCATTTTGTGGCTTTTAATATATATATATGATTAATTAATATCTACGTAATTTTCATATCTTCATATCATATATGACTCTGAATACACTTTTTACTATACATTCATTGAAGCATAACATGTGACCTAAAAATAATTTAATTAGTTTAATCATGAAGATGATGTACACATCATGAAATTATGTGATAATTCATGTATTCCATTTGTCAGAAGGGTAAAATAATATAAATGTATAATATATGTTGTGTATAATTAAACATTTATTCACCATATTCACATTAATGTATATTGATGTACATAATTAATTTTAAATAAATTCATTTAATTCGTTTAATATTTTTAGGGATGATACTCTTATAGAAACTTGAAGTTGAAATAAGGTAAAAAAATTGATTATTTAAATAATATAGGTAATTTATTCAACCGTGACTTCTCATTTATAAGAAAAAATAATAAATAAATGGTAGGTTTATTAAATTATTAATTCATTACATGCATGTGGATGAAAATGATCATAGAATGGATCATTTTTTTATATTTGTTACATTTAATTTATTATTAAATTAATTTTATTGCTTCTATTCCTTATCTCTTATTTTTATGTAAGGTCCTGCATTCCCAAGGTTTATTAAATTTATTCCCCTTTTCTGTCACATGATTGTGAGTAAAAAATAACTATAATGAATCTATATCAAAATATAGTGGAGTCGGTTAGTGTATGTAAATGAGGATAATCCAATACAATAGAGTTATATAGGTGAATAGGTGTAATGATGTATTGCAAACCCTAATTGGTTCATGGTTTTCCCCCATGGAAAATGGAAATTTTTTCAACAAGTAGATAAACTAACCATTAATAAATTCTAATGTTAATAACTATTTATTATCTTACTTCTTTTACATTACATTGTTATTTCATTTTAGATGTTTTTCCATGATCAAATTATTTAATGAAATTAATGATCATGAAATATAGAACTAAAAAAATTGGATTATGATTGAATATCATTTATGACATTGTTAATCAATTAATAAATTCCACTTAATATTAAAAATCTTGAGATAAAGATAATAATTAAATATTTATGCAGAAATGGATAAAATCCCTCAATAAAATATATTAATTCTTTACTTCCTTACTATGCCATAGTTGAAATTGAACCACAATCCAATGTGCTTGACCAGCCAAGGTTGAGATGCATTTAATTATCATGGAATTATAAAATAATTTTTTGGGTTGATGTAACATATTTCTCCTGACGTGTTGACTACCAAGGTAGGAATCTATGTAAGTAAGACGAAGGGGTTGAGTAAACCCAATTTAAGGATTGTAGGATTGGGGTTTCCTCACAATAGCTTATAGATATGGGAGTTAATGTAGTTTTAATTCTGAATTCCTACATAAAACAATTCATGTTAAATGGACAACCAATGATATGGAAACTATAAGGGAAATATTGATCATTTCCACTTGAATGTCATATTAACTTTATATTTCAAATCCAATGCTGAGGGCTATTGGGATTCAATAAAATAGTGAGAGATTAATAAATACAATATTTATTTATTTTTCTAAATTTTAACTGATAAAGAAAAAAAATCTTGAATCAACTTATTTGTTGAAAAAATAATAAAATGATATCAAACATGTCCTTAAAATTTATATATTATTAACAAAATACATTTAAAATATTTTTTATGGAGCCTATGTTGTATACATCACCATTATTAAAAAATTTATATTTCGGAAGAACATATTCTTGATGAACCTAGTAATGAGGCATGTGATGAAGAGAATTCACTATGTGTGAATAATATGAATTATTCCATATATGTTCAATTATTACTTCAATCATACATTTTCAATGATCATTTTAAAAAACACGAGGAGATTGATGCATATAGAATGATTTATCCCTTTAGTATTTCTACCAAGTTATGGTCATACAAGAGTGGTACAAGATCTCCAATTCATTTTTTACAACTAATATTGGAGAGTTTATTCTAGATTTGCCTCATTTATACAATCTTATTGGCTAGGATAAATTCTTATACATCTTAGGGATTAAATTACATGATTTATTGTGTATATATCTCATATATTCATCACTTCACACAACCTTCTCTAGGTTTTTTGTTAGTTAAAATATGATAAATAATGAGAGGAGTTTTTCAGAACATCCTACCTTGATTCCCCACGTGGATAAAGTCATAGGGATTGGTAAACCTATAGTCTTTATATTGATTAAGAAAAGGAATAACATGTAAAAAGGTTTTATGATTAATAATAACTCTAAATATCTGAAGCACTATCCTTCCATGAAGAAGAATATTTAGAAGTAGGGAATGAAAAATGAGGAAGTATGTTTTTCATGTGGAAAGCCAAGTCATTAGAAGAAGAACATCACTCAGAAGTATGGGGAAGTGAAATGTATATTCATTGTCGAATTTAATATCTCAATAACCACAAATTTGGAATTATAATCATATTTTTGTGCTCAGGTATGAATCTATGTGCTGAAAACAAGTTGATTACAAATGATTTTTAGAGGATATATAGATTCGGAAGCTGTTAATGGTTCTCAAGTAGGCATCGATGACTACAAAATTTCATTTACAATGTGAATGATTTTTGGTCTACAATTTTTTAATATGTACCTATGGTTATCAAGAACATAATTTATATATGATGCCTAAATGAAGATTGTTTTATTTTCATGTTTGGAAATTAATGTTTTTTATTTTATAAATACAAAATATGGTTTGTTATGGAATATTTCAAAAATGGTAACTATGTATTAAATTACTAAAACCATGTATTGGAAATTGAAAATGAATCCTATTCGCAAGACTCATATAACACCCATCTATGATATCCCCATCTTCATCATATAAACAAGAAGAATTTGAAAAATCAATGTCAAGATGGTTTTTTACTCTTTATGGATAAAAACACAAGAATGATGTCATGGTTTTTTATAAGAAAAACGAATAAAACATTCTTTTTCCAGATTGGGTGAAAGTGAAAAAATATTCTAGGATTAGAAAACACTTATGTGTTTTGACCATTTATATTAGAATATATAGATGGATATTCTTAATTCATAAATTATACTACTTATTTTAGAAGATATGGATTTTCTACTTGATGAGGTTTATGTTTGAGTCCATTGAAAATTTCAATGATTTCATGAATGATGTAGAGAATCAACATGGAAATCAGATAAAGAAGGTTCAATCAGATTGAGGTTGTGAATATCTTAACCAGGAGTTTATCAATATTCTATGGGAGTTTCAAATTTTAACTAAACTCACTCCACCTTACACACCACAGTGTAGTGGTTATAATGAAAGGAGTAAACATACCTTGTTAAACAAGGGATGGTCGATGATGAGTTTTGCAGAGCTACCATTATCCAATTGGGGATATGAATTAAAAAATGTGGCACTCACATAAATCCAAGTAGTAACTAATGATTAATATAAAACACCCTTTGACTTATAGAGTGTAAATAAAATTATTTTTTCACATACATATGTATGGGGTTGCAACAAATATTGAATGGATTCTTGTGCAAAAAAATTATCACCTCTAGGAACAATGTGTATCTTAGTGGGGTTTCCTAACTAAATAAATGGAAAATATCAATACAACCCCATAGAAAGTATAGGTATTGACACCAGAAAAGTTGTATTTATTGAGATGGATCACATCCACAAAAAATGATAGTGTGAGAATGATTTACTTGGATGATGTTAATGATAATGATACACAACAGTTGGCCTAGGAATAGGTTCCATATGTCCCCATGGAGGAAACATTTCCTCAAACACAAGTACTGCATAGGAGTGCCAAATAGGAATGAGAACCGATGATATTTGGTTTTCTAGTAACTAGATATGGTGACACGATATTATATTACAACGATCAACCTTCCTATTAAATAGTGGTTGTATGAATATAATATGGTGCAAGATGTTATGAATCACTGAATTATGGAAAGGATTCCATAAATTAGAACTATGTTTGTGTTATGGTATCCAGTTGATGTAAATGTTGTTGGATGAAAAATATTATTCAATATGAAAATAGACAAGGAATGTAAAGTTAAAACCCTATAAAGAAATTATAGTTTCTAAAGGGTTTGAACAACATAAAGGAATTGACTACAACAAAACATTTTTACGAGATTCCGAATTTAAATACATTATAATTATAATTCCTATAGTAGGATACCATTACTAAGAGATTTTGAAGATGGATGTCATTATTTCATTACTTAATGGGATCCATTTGTAAGATATCATTATGAAACAACTAGAAGATATTGTGATTATATTTGAAGATAAAATGATTTCATGTTACAGAGATCCATTTATGGATTTATGAATACATCCAGGTCATGGAATTTTATATTCGATTAATCTATAAAATAATTTTTTTCATTAATAACTAATATGAGCCAAGTGTTTTCAACTGTATTAGTGGGAATGCATATGTTATAATAGTAAACTATTTTAATGAAATATTACATATGGAAAATGAAACACTAGTATTACAATTTATTATGTAATAGTTAATTAACGCTTTCCCAATAAAGGAAACAGGTGAAAAAACATATATTATATGGATCAATATCATTCTTGATATATCCAAGTGGATTATTTTACAAATTCAAAGTACATATGTTGACCAAATAACAATTATATTTAGTATGGAACAATGAAATATGGGTATTTTTCTAGTGTCATAGGGTTTTCATTTTTCTAATACAATGTGTCCTCAGACACAAATGTAGAATGATAGAATGAATAAGATCTCATATGCCTCAGAAATAAGATCAATCATGCTTAACATTTTATGTACTAGACATGATGTTTCATGTTCTTTGATCATGTTAAGAAGATATCAAGAACATCTAAGAGATAAAAATTAGTATGTAGTTAAGGTTATCCTTAAGTATATATGAAGAAATAATGATTTGTTCCTTGTCTATGTATGAAATGAGAAGATAGTAATCAGTGGTTATACTGATGCTATATTTCACACAGATTGGAATGATATGATGTCACTGTCAGGATATTATTTCTATTTCAATGAAGGATATGTGATCATTAAGAGTTCAATAAAGCCACTTGTATGTGATTCTACAACAAGGTGTAAGTATATAGCATCTTTTGATGTGGCGAAGGAATACCTTTGGATTTATAACATTGTTCAGGATTATGATGTGGTACCTACATGTAAACACCCTATCACATTATGTTATAATAGTACTACATTTTTCTCTTTCGAATAATCCAAGGTCACACCAATAGACATTTCATATACTATAGAATTATCATATATTATGGGATTTCTATCAAAGGGGTGATGTTGAGTAAAAATATTAACCACTCTAGAGAACATGGTGGATCTCATGACTAAGGGACTATCTCAGTAGAATCATGAGTATCATTTGAGAGGAATCATATTGAGGGTTGTTAGTATTGTCGCTAGTGAAAGTGGGAATCGTTGGTGTTGGTTCCCTAGAACCAACTTATTTATACATTATGATAACATGTATAAATATTTTTTGAATATTAATAATATATTTATCACATATTGATTATTCTTCTTTACAAAATTGTATGTTATTATTCCATAAGAATAATTTTCTCACAAAAAATTTCATAGTAGTTACCTTATTGGATGAGAAGCTAGAAGTGTTGCGATACTAGTATTGAATATTGTTCTATAGCCAGCTGATTTAATTTGAAGGAAATGAATGATATGGGCTATCAGTGATAGAGTATCATTGGACTTTTTGGAACCTTCTCATGGTGTAATCTATTTGAATGATCTAATTGGATATTATGATAATGAGACCCGCAAGCTAGAAATCCGTATTTATATATTTCGTTTAATGATCTTATATACTAATTTGTGTATTGATCCTAAGGATTTATGTTTATTATTAATGAGTTTAATGAGTCACGTACATGATATATTAATGAAAACTGTGGGGAAATATGTTCACGGAGAGGTTAGATATGTGGCTGAGTCGCGATTAATATTTCATTAATAAATAATGCAAGAAAGTATTTTTCCCTTCTGTTTTTAACAAGAGTTGATATCTCAGGCCCATTGATGAAAACGATATACCCTAAATAAATCCCAGGACATAGTGTTCTTTGTCATGTTTAATTTTGAGGAATTATAAGAAAGAGACATTGAAGACATTGGTTGATGGCACTAACATGCTAATTTCTTGATTTGAGATATCATTATAATGGGATTTTATTACATAGTTACCATCTATATGATATATCATATCATTGTGGAATTATCTTTTTTCTCTATGGGTTCTTTGGCGTGTTTCTAGGATATAAAATTGTTCTTTTTCTTACTTCTTCTAATTCCACTAAGAAAGAGGCCTAGAGGGTCATACAATAAGTGTATCCATAATATGTTCTAAATAATATACAATTATTTATTTTTTAAAAAGATGAATAAATAGTATACCTAGAAATGGTTTAATAATTATCCATTTATTCTTGATCACATATATCATGTCACGAGTTATTCAAGAGAATATAATCAGAGATGAATATATAATAAATATTTAGTTTTTATTTATTGAATATAATATATATATATTTATTGGTGGATATTCTAGTGATATTTATATAATATATTAACATTATTCACTAATGTCCTGATAATTACTATGGGGGGAATTGAGGAATGATTTTAATTTTTCGGTGAGAAATAAAAAAATTTGAATAATTTTTTGTTAAATAATATTAAACTTAATCTGTATGTTAATCAAATGTTGAGATATAATGATAAGATTCTTTTAGTTAAACATGGGGTTCTGTAGGTATTAATAAATGACAAAGAGAAGCTGTGAAATTATTTTATTTTATCAATAGAAATATATAAATAAAATTATATTATTTTAATAGTGAAGCAATTTATTTGTTTTGGTTGTCCACGTCATATTTGGAGAACCCTCTCAAGCCCTAGATATCTCTCTTTTACAAGAAATTTCATATGAAAGGAGATAGATAATCTTCCACCATCCACACTCTAATTGTGAGTGGTCAAGGAGAATTCATTATAATTAGTTATCATAGAAATAAATAGAGAATGCCATAGGTGATATGATCTGTCATGCTAGCTCAAATAGATTTCTATGGTGACGTTTAGAGATTTGAAGAACAAGTGTGGATTGTTAATAATGGGAATCTACACATTATTCCTTCAAAAAATGATCGTTCAATGCTTATATGTTGTCGTATCTATCAATGGATAAATATTTCCCAGATGATAATTTTTTATTTAAATATATTATTTATAAATAATATGTCATTATCTTCCCTCTAATTCCAACATAATTACTATTGTCTATTTTCATTAATTCAAATATATTGATCATACTTTATATTTTCATATAGAACTCTTATTGACCATCGACTATGAAGAAAAGTGATGTTTTCCAGGACCCATCACTTGATTACACTAAAAAAAGCATAATAAGTTACAACACATTCTATTATAAGTCAGACGATGTTACGACAATGTTGACATAATCAAATTTATGTTTAAGGATAATGTTTGAAAAAGAATTAATTTGATGGGGATGATGATTTCTAGTCTCATATCATCTCTTTGGGAACATTGGACATATAATTGTTTGAAAGATGTGATAGTTTATAGAAAACATGTCAATATTAGGATAATGGTTTTCAGTTAGAACAATAGTCTAAAAGAAATGAATCATCATAGAATGAAGTTGTTGGTTTCTTATAGTCTATTGGTATCATAATCTGAAGTGGAAATGAAATTCTACTAAAACTATTCCATCAAATGATGTGTTCCACCGATCATCGATGTAGTCCAAAAACTGATAATTATATGCATTGATGGTTGAAAAATGGTATCAGATGTAGACTTATTTTTATTGGGAATTTTTGGTACCAATAAAATTGAAAAGAAGTGAAATTATGTCAATGAATGATTACCAAGTTAGAAAAAACGTTTCATTATGTTAATGTATTTATTGTCTATTTTTAAATTGGATCAAGGGAAAGGAAAACTCTAACATCTATTAATTTAATCAAGACTATCATATCATGGTTAACATCATTTTTTGGAGTGCAGAATAGGTAGATTCACCTAGCACAGGTTGACACCGATTGACTTTATCATACATAACATTATCGTTTTAGAGAAAAGAAAGAAGACAAATCCTATTTTCAGATATTTGGAAGTGTGGTCTAAGGGACTATAAAATCTTTCATGACGATTTTGAAGGAGAAGCAAACGTTTTTTCGTGGGTAACACGATCTTAAAAAATTATATTTACCTTTATTTCAATTTTTGTTGAGAAACATAATGAAGAATCTAATGTCCTTTATTTTTCATCATCGTAATGAGGAAGATCATAACAATAATTATAATCGGACAAGAGTATTTTCATGGAAGTAATAAGGGAGTTAAATTCATCATATGTTTCTAGAAAATTTTAAAAGGGTTAATAAGCACTAAAGAGGTAAAAAGATTCAAATAAAAATCTTGGAAATTATATTTTCTTGGGATATTTTGTTGGGAAGGAATGATTTCCAAAGTCCTCCCAAACAACTTTTGGGTTTCCTATAAATATTGAATGTACTTTTCAAATTCTGAAATATATGTAAAATTGAAGATAGAAGGTGGATCACTGAATAATTATAGATAGAAAATATTTTTGGATCATTAATAACTAATTATGGTTACCAGATAGAATAAGGAATGGAGAAGAAATGAAATAACATTTAGAATTTTTTGAATTCGATAAAGAAATTGAAATGGGATTTCTGAACTAAAGAAGAAGTAATTTTAGATTTTTTAGTGCTATTCTTACAGAGAATTATTTCCATATTGAGAAATTGGACTAATGAATCAGAATTTGGAATCAGAATGATTATCAATAATATGTTCAATATTGTTTTTTTACTTCTACAAGGGAATAATTTGAGGATTTGTTATTGCTTGTTATATTTATTATGGTTAATCAATCATCACCATAACAAGTGTATCAATGTGAGGATTTTTTTCTACTCAGTATATAATGTAGATTACGATCTTCCAAAAAACCCATTTAGATTCCCATAGATTTTCAATGATGATTTAAGGATATAATACCTCTATAAGTGATCTACGCTTTCTCATTTGATATTTGAACAACGCCAATCGATCTCTAGGTGCTTTTGTGATGTTTCAATATTATTACACTATTCATACTGATCACCTAACCTTCGATATTGATGGAATGTGTCTGGGATTTATCATTATTGAGAGGTATGGGGATGTAAAAGTGAATAATGAATTCATTTTTCATAGCAATTCCATTGTTTTAATTTTCGATCAGATTACCCTACACAATAGCCATAAAATACTATTTTCAATGCTAATTTTTCAGATAATAAATATTTTGTTTTCATGAAATCCATTTTAATAATGTAATATTCTAAATAAAACTAGGCCATATAATAATAATAATAATAATAATAATAATAATAATAATATATTTTGTGTGCGCCAAGTAGAAAAATAAAAAATAATTTTGAACTGGTTTGTTAATTAATATTTTTCAGCAAAATCGGTCATTGACCATTCGAACTCCATAATATTTATTGTCTTCTTGAATGAATATTTAATTAATTATTTTATTCATCAATAAATATTTATTATTTTTAAACCATTAAGATAATTATCACCCGATCAAGAGAATAATATTTATCTAATTCATTAAATTAAAATATATTTTATTTGAGATCATCAATTATACATAGTTTGTTCCCATTTTGGATTATTTCTCATTTTCAATAGGTGAACATTCTGAAAGTTCAATATTACATTCAATAAATGGGTCTGTACTCCAAAGAAAAATAACTTAATGTCACAACGATGAAAATCACATATGAATTATAACTATGTAATATAATCCCTTCCAAAAAATATCTCTTCATAAAGGTTGTGCATCCGTGGGACCTACCAATTTTCTCAATTCATCATTATTTTGTTATCTGAAATGAACATGTCGTTTCACCATGGTGATGAAATGTATGGAATGTGTAATATTCCAATAAATGGACCTTGATATAGGCTTCCACAAATATGGAAGGGATAATTCAATCCATGATTTATATATTAGTGACATATCAATCATAAAACACATAGTGTATGCTACATCCCACCAATATATTTCAGGAATGCTATTTTATGTAAATCTATATGCATGAGTCGTGTGATATATTAATGATAATATCAAATTCTAAGCTCTATTTGACATGCTCATAGATAGGAATATTAGATGAAACCAAAACATACAGAATTCATATTGGTGGTCCTTTTCTAAAAATCTCCCATCATGGAGACTACCGTGTGTGTAATTCATGAGAATAAGCCTCATTAGCTTTCATGTAATCTTACCATGATGTCAATGTAATATGTGAACCCTCATAGTATGTTATTTTACCTCAGAACATTATTTTAGAATATCATCATATAACATCATGGATTTCATCATACCCAGGGAGTACTATTAACTTATCAATGTGACGTATAATCTAGGACATTATTTCAACAGATTCATACCTAATAATGAATATTATGTAACAAATATATTTTTTAATATTAAATACATTGAATATACATTTAATAAAAGTAAAAATATTTGGACATAGGACACCAACTCCAAAAAAATTCCACCAGGATGAGAGCCAACTACCTATGAATTTTAGTTCTCTATGCCTCACATGATAATCATGTTTCTTCTAAGTCAACGATTTAGTCAAGGGGTATTCCACATTATCATCATTGGAAATACTAATCTCTTCATCCTCACCTATCTGCGAAAAATATCTCAAGATTTAATAGATTAAATGTGTATTATTTATCCACTGATGTGACCTTGGACCTTTAGCAAGATCCACTACTATAGTAATATCAAAATATTGAGAAATATGAACATTTATTCATAGTAACTTGTCTATCTATTAGATGATGTTTTAAATCCATAATACTTCTTCATCTTCCTTAGAAGATGAAATGTACTAAAAATATGTTGTAGAATCTATGACCATATCTTTCTTTGTCTTAATTCATTTAAAAAACCACCATTTAAATTAAATATATATCCCATTTTTGACTTCATGTCCTATTGATCGGTTTTGGAGACTAGAATATTCATATACTAGGAGTAATAGTTCCCCAAAATCCTCTATAAACTGGGATCATATCCATAATACAACTCATATACTTAAGGATAGTTGTAATTACCCACCAATGGAACTGACATGGGTCAGCATTATACCTTACTGACATACTTAATGAAGTTGAGACATTAAAGAAACAACATAGTATATTATACCTGAATAACCTGGTCACCAACTGATATGGAGTCATTTCCATTTGATTTCATGCCTCATGTTTCTAGGGGAAGATTTTCATGGAATGATGAGATGTTGTGACACTGGAAATAATAATCTATTATATTCTTAAATACTTAATGTCTTTATTATTTTATTGTTGTATGTACTTTGAATTAGGATATTCAATCTCTTGGATATATCATGATGGATCTTTATCCAAATAATATATACCACCTCACCTAATTCTTTCATAGAGAAGAATTTATTCAAACACACTAAATAAACTTTAATAGGGGTCTTTTATTTCCATTGAGTAATATATCATCAACAGATGTTGTTAAGAAAATTACTATACTACAACTAAACTATTACAAGACATAATCCTAAAATTAATTCATTGATAAACAAAATTTCACTATGGATTCATCAAAACAATTTTCCGATGACCTATAGGCTTTATGTAACCCATAAATGGATTTTTTTTCATTTATTATATATTTATAGAATTATTTAATGTCGCAAACACTTTAGTTTGTGTCGTATAATAATATTACTAAAGGGTAAAATTAAGGAAATGTTTTTTGAAATCAATTTTCCAATCTAATTTTCATTGTATGTTGTAATGGTTAATATAATTTGGATTGATTTATTTTTCAAAATAGTGAAAATATATTCCCATATTCAATTCCATGATGTTGTTTGAACCCTTTTTCAATTAATTAATCCATATATGTACAAACATATCCTTCCATGTATATTTTATTAATTGATATCATTTTTCAATCAAATTTATTTACATCCAGTGGAGGATCTATAAAAAATTCATAGTCTGTTTTGGAACATGTCATCCAATTCAAAATTCATAGATTCTTCCATCATTGAAACATATATTCCACTTACTACTTCATTATTGGATAGAGGGTGATTATTATCATCAAATAATTAGCCAATATACTAAGTTTCTAGAAAAAAAATACCTTTCCAGTTCTATATCCAATCTTGTACTTCTATGTAGAAGTTGTGTCTCCTCAACAATTTCTTCATCCAGGAGGCTTTGTGGAATGTGTTCTTGTTCTTACTCTAATGTACCAGTAGCCTCAACATCAACAATTTCCATCTCATTCCCATTATTTAATTTCGATATATTATCCCTCTCAAGTAATATAAGGTTTATTTCAACTATTATATTTATTTAGGGTTCATATATGTAATATCCCCGTACATCCTTCTTGTACCCTGTAAAAGTATACATTGTGCCTTGAGGTGAAATTTAGTTACATGGATAGGCCTTACCAAATTCGTTACTTCTCTACACGTGTAAATTTGATATACTATTTTGTTTTCAACTCAAAAATATCTATTGAATATTGTTAATCTATTTAGTAGGTATATAGGATTAGTATATTTATAGTTGTTTGTAACACATATCCCAAAAATGAAAATGGAGGACTCACATGACTCATCCTTAATATGACCATTTCCAACAAGGTGTGGTTTATCCTTTTCGTTAAACCATTCAACTACGACATAGAAGGAGTATTTTCTTGGGATATAATCCCAAACTCCCATAGGTAATCCACAATGTCTTGATTATGATATTCTCCACCATGGTTCGAGTAATGTTTCTTTATTTACATAACATGATAGTTCTCATTTGAATTATTTTTAACCTTAAAATGATTAAAAAAATATTACTTATACCTCAATATGTATACATATCAATATCGACTAAAGTCATTAATAAATGTGATGAAGTATGATTACCCACCTCTATCTCCAGATATAAACGCTCCATAAAAATCAGTATGATCTAGTTAAATAAGGTATTTACCCCTTTCACCTTTACCACTAAATTGGTATTTAATCTTTTTTTGTAAAAAAGTTTGTCATACACCATTTCATTTTAGTGAAAAAGAATCTAAATATAAATCTTAATATAATTTAGTCAATCACTTTTCAATTACGTGATCTTTTCGGTGATGCAATAGTTTGTTGTGTATGATTCATGTGAATTTCTTTATTTAGTTTGTGTAATCCATCACATAAATTCCATTATTTAAATGTTACTTCCCATAAAGAATGTTATATATATATAATTAGAAATATTTTTTTCCAAATTTGAAAATAAATATATCTATATCTAGTATAGATACAAAAATATTGTTTATGGAATCATATTTAATAATAACATCCATTTAAAACTAGGAACATTTCTGTCGAAAAAGTGAGGTGGTAGTCCGTGATAGCTACACCAGGAAATTAGCTTTATTAGACGCTGGTAGATCCATATCCCCTTTATAGATCATTATAAATCTATATGTTTCATGACTTTGAATCCATATTTATGCACTAAAAGCTGTATCTAAAAACCAATTTTTAGATATAGATAAATTCAAATCGACAAAAAATGCATATGAACCTTCACCATATATCTTTGGATGGGTGTAGTTCTTTTTCTAGAGGCCGCTATTTCTTAATTGTGACATATAAAATAATGTTCCCCAGATTTCTCCTTAATAAACTGTTTCTTATAAGGGTGTGAATAATCATTAGATATAGAGATTTTCACTTTCTATATATTCACCAAAATGATGGAATCATTTTCATGATTCATATCATTATATACATGGTGACGAAGAGTGAGAAGAAACGAAAGATATATTTAAAATATTTTTATGATGAAATATATAGAAATTGTTGAGAATCATTGAGGGAGTTATTCTAGAATGAAATTGTTTCCTAGTTCTGTTGGGATTTTAATCCCAAGAACATCTAGTTGCTCAATGCATCCAATTAGATTGACAACGTGAGGTCCATCATGTGAAACCCTCTGCATGATTTACAATAAATATTTCCTTGAAAATGTCAATACAATACTATTTTGATATATCATGGTAAGGACTATCAGGTCTCTCAATAATGTTTTACATGTACTCAATTTTTTAAAATTATTGGATTTGAACATTAATTCATTTATTCTTTTGATCTCATTGTTGAGTCTATAAAATAAATAACGCGTGGAAATAAATAAATATATCACATGATCATGATAACGAGTTTATGAAATGGTATATTTAATTAGAGTAAAATATATCAACCTTTCACATAGGAGAAATAACTTCTATTTCCAGTCTTGGCTTGAGTTACAATACACCATTTGTCCACTAATGTCTCCCCTATGTTTGAATCATTCTAATTCTATCATGAACCACCACCAAAAAAATGTAGAAACACCATTAATTACATGAATTTATAACTCACACATATGTTAGAAGAATCAAAATATTTTTTAAAGGGGGGATACGTTAATATCATTGGACATGCAGACCTAAAATAATAATTGTGGGAGGGATGATTTGAAGGCCATTTGTGTTTAATTTAATAATAAATATTCTGAAACCCATGCAATAATTAAATTATAACATCCAACTAATAAATTTTTCTTTGTCAAAATCATGAATCGCCATACAATAAATGTATACCCAAATGTAAATAGATAACATTAATTTCGTATTCATTATTTATTTGTATAATAAATGAATATTTAATAATTAATCAATTAGTTACCTTTTATCGTGGTCTCTATATGAATACTATTTTAGATAACAACCATAAATTCCATAATGGAATATAAAAAATAGAACCAATATTCATAGATTTATAATAATAAATTATTTGACCATTTTATATTCATTAAAAACGTTATAAAATACTCAAACAACTAAATATATAAATAAAGAAATAATGTTTCTAGGCTAGAATTATTAATTTAATGTTATTTTAAAATATTCTAACAATTGGGTGGCTATAATGACTATATTCTAGCTACACACCATATACCTAGGTTGTAGTGTATTTAGGTTACACACATGGGAAAAAAGTGTGTTTACCTAGAAAAACTACACAGAATGTACAAGAAAGATACATATCATGTTATCCACTTGTCATGTGCCTCATATAAGAACATGGGTCTTCAGAGTGTATCTTAGTAGGCTCATATAGTTTGTAAATTTAAATTACATGATGTGTGGTCCAAATTACACATGCCCATTATGCCCACTGAAATACATGACTACATGACGTGTGCACACCTGCTACACACTGTGTATCTCTAATGTTATGTGTCAAAAAAACATGACAGAGTACGTAGAATGTATCTCAGATATTGGAATTGATGAACTACATGTCATGTGAACTAGATACATGACATATACATAATTAATGATCAGGTTGTTAGCCTCACGTAGATTGACCATGTAAAACAGACAAATAGATTACATTATTTACACTAATAACCCATGCAGACTACATGACGTGTATATCATATACACAACATGTAATCAAAAAAAATATTTGATATGTTTTATAGTATACAGATTACCTAAATTATTTTTAATAATCTTATGGCATGATATGAATCATTTCGCTTGGCCAGGTGTAATGAACTAGGGATGAAGACCAGTACTCTGACTACATGGCGTGTAACCCTATCTTACCAGCCAAATATTTGGAACTTTAGGATGGTATCTACAATAATTATTCAACAGTTCATCATCCATTATGAAAATAAAACACTGAACTAAAATGATTAATTTGTAAATTACTTGTTAATTAAAACCATAATAATGAACGAATAATTTTAAATTAATCCATTAATCCAAAAATTCGTATAAACCAAAATTAAATAAATAATTATATGTATAAAATATAGATCCTCTGATACCACTAGTTGGTTCCAAGAGAGGTTTATGATCCATTTTATAGTTGATATGTTAAAACAAAATTAATATAGAGTTTCCTAAATCTCTGAGTGAGGATCTAGAACCTCTATTAATATTCAATTTATTTAATATAGAAAGAAATTAATGTCTAATCTGGGAATTATTTATTCAATGTATATGTTGAACATATGAAAATTCCCTTTCATATTCCCTTATTTATAGTGGGAGGATCTAGGGATTGAGTCTCTCTAGTGGGGATCCACACATGATCCCTTAATCTTTGAGAAACATCATTCTATCTCTTTGTGTTGGAACATAAATTCGATTTTCATTCATTGGTTGTGTTGAACACTAATATGTTGGTCTCAAAATAACATTTATTGTTTGTATCATGTATAATATAGAGATAAGAGGATTTAAAAAATAAATCATTATGCAAAAAATTTATCTAGTTACAAATTTTTATGGGATCACACTAACCAATATCCACAAATTATTTTTCATAGAGATATACTTTATGTTATTAAATATTTTAATTTCATTGTATCCCTTAAAAGAATACAATATTTTTAATGATTCCGATGAATATTTATATCAATAATATTAATAATATTTTGTTGCATGTTCCAATCTATGTAATGAAAAATGTTATTTGACTAGATTAATTTGTAAAATATATCACCAGACACTGTCTTTGTCCATTCTAAATAATCAAAATTTGTTAAATGAAAAAATAGATATTTTATTCATTAATAAATATTTTCGATCGATAAAACATTAATAAAATTATCTATCAGTGTTTTTCAAAATATTTATTTTATTAATTATATTCTAATATAAATTAATCAAGATCATCAAAAACACATAGTTTGTGGCCCTCTAGGATTATTTCTCATTGTCTTTAGGAAGAAATTGTTAAAGTCCAATATTACTGTGTATAAATGTTCTAGGGACACAATAAAAATAATTTAATGTCGCAAAAATGACATCCATATATGAACAATCATTGTGTAATTTAATGCCTTTATCAAAATATCTCATCATGTAGGTTTCACAACGGTGTCACCAAACTATTTTCTTCAGATGTCATTATTTGACTATCTAAAAAGTACAAGTTGATACCCCATGGACATTGTATTTAGGGAGAGGGTTTTTCTCAAATCAAAGGGTCAATATATCAGCTTTCATTAATATAGATAGGGAAAAACCTTCCTTTCCTAACCCATTAATTCAATTCAAATCAATATGAACCCAACACGCATTTCTTCCTAACATGATATTTCATGATAGTTTTGGTCAGTAAATATAATTGCGTGACTCATGAAACATATAAATAGTAATTTTTTGTCTATATAATATTACACATGCTCATATATATGAATATCCAATTAAATCCAAACATGGATGATTCCTACAGGTGGGTCTGTTCTAATAAACTTTCATATTTGAGATTACCAAGTATGATCTCAATGAGTATAACTATCATCCTCTTATAAATACTCACACCTCATAGATTATGTACTATGTGTCCCATCATAGAATTTTATCTAGGAATAGAACAATATGTTATAATTCCATCACAACAATTCATGTTCTTCATCATATTGGGGAACTACTCCGACATTTTTAATGTCTTGAATACTTTAGAACATTATTAAATTATAGTCATGAAGAAAAATATACATTATATAATAATATGTTTCCATAAAATTCAATACATTAAATATAAATGTAATCATGTAAAAATATTTGGGAATAGGACAAAAAATCCAACAAAGGAACATTTTGGTGACCATTCATGAAATCTTCCACATGTGCCACATCATCATGTGACACATCCAAAGTAGGTTTATCACCCAATGGCACATCTATATAGGCTTATCACTCTCAATATTGAATGAAACCTTAATGAAAATATCTCTATCAATCTTATCGTTGAGGATTAGTATCTCTATCACTATTCATTGAAAATACTCAATGATAAATGTTCCTCCAACCATGGGATCATATATGTGATTTCTGTGTGAATTTTAAGAATATTATAGAAAAAATAATAATGTAAAATAAATAAATTAAAATTTTTATTCCAAAGATGTTGTAATTTTTACAAATTGATGATAATATCTTCTGATTCATGTAATATATATTAATTAGGTCGTATATTACCATGGAAAAAGTAATATATCACCTTCCAAAACCACTAATTGATGATGATAACGAGAGAAAACTATTTTAAATCAGGCTTGCCTCCCTATATGACAGAAGCATCCAACCAGGAGTCTAGGACTAAGGGGGTATGGTTCGGAGACTATACCATCATATTAGTGTACATAATTAGTCAAAATAAAGATAATCATATACATCATGAAAGATAAGTCAATGAAATTACATCTTGGAATATGATGAAAAATAACCAAAATAAGTCCTTCCATAATATACAAATTGTAAATCCTAAATGTCATAAATCTATACAACAAGAAATAATATATAAAATTATAAATTGTAGATAAAATGTTGATAATTTTATGAAGTCTTGGCTTAGTCTATGATTCCAATGATTCTTCCTAGCTTTTCAAGACTTGACCTATAAATAGGTAGAATATGTTCGGGTAAATAATTTCCATAGAGACCTAAGGAAGGTCTGATTACAATTATGTAGGGCAACACCAAAATTTTCCCTAAATATAACCATTAGGATAAATATATTTTCATAAAGATGAACTCATGGTAATAAATTTACAATTTTATTAAAATTTTTCTAAATAGAGTAACAACCACTGATATCTCAGGTTCACGGTAACACCATTGTATGGATATACCATTATTGATCCTTACGTCTGTGACCCTGATCATACTTACATGCTTCATCTAGTGTCATGGAATCTCCTACAACGTTGTGTGGTCTATGCCTCCGAATATAATAGACCTACATTTCATTGTCATACATGATAAGTAACAATGACCTCCACATTAAGAGTTTTCTCAACCGTGGATAAATCAAAATAGTAATAGACACATCCCATACAAGAGTTTCTCAGCTATTCTATAAGATAATATGTAGCACATACCTCCCCTCTATGTGTTTTCTGAACCATTTATAGAAAACTACTGCATATATAATGTTCATTATAATATGAAATCATTCATCCTAGGGAATTTTCTTTCCAATATAAAATAGATTAACCCTCAATGGAGTTTTTATTATATTTAAAACATTCCACATTCCATTTCATATTTTATAAATTCTCATTATAATTCCAAATATGTTTTAATGTAATTATTTCACACCTTAGAAACCAAAATCCATTAACTTACCAACCAGTGTTTACTATTTCATTATGTCTAAAACCATGGTAGAATCCATTAATAAATTTTGATGATTTTTAATTTAAATTTCACAATTACAAATTCACATAATAATTCTTTTTTAAATTTATTTTATCATAAATAACCCATTTAAAAAAATTGGACAATCCATTGATAGTAAATTAAATTCACAATAGTTTAATTCTATAAATAATTAAACAATCGAAAAATGAACCATTGAAAACAAATGCATGATTATGGGTGAATTTAAATGGATCACATACCAGACACTAATGCATTTATTTATTTTTTCATTCCCAGCTTATAAAACCACTACCAAAAATCATCTATGATCAATGAACATGCTCAAATTACCTGATTCCCCAAAATGCATCCAATAAATAATAATAATAATTAATTATATCCAAATTATAATTAATTAGTAAAATATAAGTAATTAACAAAAAAATTATATAAGATAAATGACAATTCACTCAACAGGTACTCCCACTGAACCTATACCGAAATCAACTCTCCAGTGGTGGTCCATTATAATATCTCATCACTAAAACAAATAACATTCACCTTCGTCTAGAACCAAGACAATAATTAAAGATAATAAATTTTAGTGTATATCCTAAAAACACACACAAATACATACATACATCATCATTATGGGTGAAAATGTACAAATGTTGTCTCAGGATGTCTTCTATCATAGACGCATGGAAACCCTATCAACTTAAGATGATTCCACCATTATTCGGCAGAATCATCACTCAATTACCTAATTAAAACAACCAAAATTGGAGAAAGACGAATATGAAAGATTTGGAGTTGTAGCCTCATCGTAGACACATGATCACATGAATGAGTGTCCAAAAACACTAAGGATCGAAGTATATACATCAACACCCATGAAAAGGGATAGATATGCATAATGGGTTACTACTAAGGGTGTAGAGGATGAAAAAACTATGTGTGGGGGGATTAAAGTTGTGGCCCTGGTGAAAATTTGGGGATTCCCAAAATATAAAAATCATATAAAAGTCAACTGATAAGTCAGTAAAATCCACTACCTTCCTTCCCCATGTTCACTTGTAGGTCAGTGATCCCAAGTCCCAAGCGACGCCACTGGCTAGTTAGTGGAGGTGCATAAATAGGATGTATCCATGTCTCTTACTTTTGTCCTTTCCACTCTTCCAAACCACATTTTGACTTTAATTCCTAATCCAATACACTATTTTAACTGTCTGAATGTTCAAAATACCTTTTTGAACGCAATATTTTCAAAAAAATATACACAAAATATTAATTAATATTTAACTTGATAATTAAAATATATTCATAAGATTTCTTAGGATTTAGAATCCACGATGGTTGTTGAATTATATCTTCTAACCTATTTTTGTCATCAACACCAGCTGAACGGCCACATTACATCCTATAACATTCAATGTGCTTATAGGGATAAATATTATTTTAAATATTCTTAAATCATATAAACAGAAACCAATTCTTAAAATGACCAAAATGAAATTAAGAAGATAGTCACCCATTCCCATAAACCCCATGAAAAATGAGGATCCCTCATCATATCGATCAACCATCCTACGGTTCTCCCACAAGAAAACTTCTCCCACATAAATTAATATTGATCGATGGTATAACCTTCCCTAATGTTTTTATTTTGAAACATTGTCTATGTATTGTATGATTCTCATGAAAAATTTTACATTCCTAGTAGCACCAGTAAGAGTCTGGTACAAGTCATAATACCTAATTACGAACCAAAACTGATGATACTTAGTCTTATAGTTTGAACACCCAATCATGTTGGTCAATCCTAAAAAGTTTTTATCAACACCTAAATGAAAACTTTTGTATCTGACATGAAATAATGGATATGGTTTTCAACTCAGAAATTCTAACATCATGTGAAAACCCCATAAGGGACTCCTCTAATTGAGTTACCTTAATTCACTCAGCTTCTATTTCCTACGTGTACTAAAATTCTCGGCCTCAATTCCTTAAATACATAATGAATCTCATCATTTTTATGATACATCCACTAATGAATCATAGTTTAGGATTCATGTGATTATCTTGTGATCACCCCATGAACATCCCATGGTAGAAGCACAAACTCCCCTTTTCTATGTTCATGTCATTTCATAAGATCTAATCCCCCACCTGTCTTAGGAACCTTCAAAATTCCCCAAAACCATAAATAGGACAACATCAACCCCAACAATCATTTGATAGAATAACTTAGTCTATAACTAAAATTCACTAATAAATTCAATGAATTTTATGTCATTTAATAATCATCATCAAACTACCTTAACAATCATCTGTCCATCAATCTCACCCACCTCCAATATTTCCAACATGGGACCTCACATTCATGTCAAGCTCGATAATCACCACTATTGGATAATCCTTTCAGTTTCATCATTGAACCACATAATCAAATATCATTTTCCATAATCTTCCCATTATGATGATCTATAAATAATGGTGTTCAAAACTACCCATCTATTAGAATCAATATGAAATGTAATTCACTAATCTTTACTAGATCAGAGGTTGTTTTCCTAAGTATTTAAATGGATGAACATTAGAAATTGAGGGAAATACATTTAAAAAACTGATAGTATACTCCACAAAATATCACTCATTTCTTAATGTTCATAAAAAATGTTCTCAAAAGGTTTAAACATTGATTGCTGTGTGTCTGTCCACTTAAGACACACCCTCAAAAATACCTTGATTACACCTACATCCATCATCATGGATCATCTAAGATCTTATATGTTTTCACACTTGATCAATATCTATTTTAATTCCCTATCTTGGGACACCAATACTATAAAAAAATTCATCAATTTACCATTTTTTCACAGCCTCATCAAAACCACATCTATCTCCAACCCATACATGGATGGTCATCATTTATGAATCTCATGTGTACACACCTATATTTCCCAAATAACAAGATAAATAGTAAAAAAATCTCCAAAATGATCTATACTCCATGATTTAATTGAGGATCAACTATTTCATTCTCCTACAAAACCCATCAAGAGGACCTAACTCAACAAAAACAAGATATTGTTTATCAATACTATCCCCACATTCCCATGTCACTAGATATGCCTATATTGCATTCCAGTATCACTATGCAAAAAACCCTCAATAGTTTTTAAAAAGGGAGGAATCTCATTGTGACAAAAAAGAAATACACATGCCCACTCAGAACTCAAGCATCATGTTAATGTTCAACAAGGATTAATTCATTCTCTCAGTACACCTTTAATGGACTATACTAAAAAGACAGGGCCACGAAAATGATTGATCCGTCCACTTAAAACCATTAGTGGAATAGAAGTTTTTAAAATAAATGTTTTTTAATTTATATTGTACAAATAATTTCAACATTCCACCCGCCATACCCTTTTCATGAGTGTTCTTACTCAAAATCACCCCATGATTTATTCAAGAAATTTTCACAAGGATTACCCCACATATACCAAAAATCTAATGGAAATTAATATTCCACATTATATGTCCCCAGAGAACCTCATATGCTTTAGTTTCTATCATCGTTCATAGACACACCTTATTAGTTTTAATTCTATAATCCATTATTCTCATCAGTCGTTCCAAAGAAACCCACATTAATAATTTAACATGGGTAGTAGTAAATGGACCAACGGTCATGGTTATTTAATTATTTTTTGTAATCCAATTTTTAATAGGTTTAATAGGGAACCCTTACGTTACCCACATGCCCAGTGGCATAAGGCCCAGTACATAGGATATATGAAAAATATATAAATATAAGGCCCAATCAAATACACAAGAACACCCCCTCTCATACATCTATATCATTTTAGAATCCTAGATCTCATCCTCACATTTCTAATCAGCTATCACTACCCCATGCATATTTTCACGATGACTGACACCGATGACGATTTGAATACCATATCATTCTTCCAATCTCGTTTTCTCTACTATGGTGGCTGCAACTCGCTCTAAATAAATTTTTGGGGTCTCCCCAATGTTTTATTCCTAGTCTTCTTCATGGTATTTGTAGAACATGATCACATTGCCTAAAGGCCTGAGGTGTCCCAAAGGCTCTATGGCCCGAAGTCAATGGGTGTACCGAAGTCTCTATGGCCTATAGGACAAAACCGGTGGCTCAAAGGCCCAATAGATGAATAGTTATAGCTACTAAATTACAAGATAAAATACCTACCACAACACATTCTACAAAACCTACTACAGTACCCAGAAATCTACCTCACCTGTGATTTTATATTTGGTTTTATATAGGCTTATTATTTGTGTTAACCACTCACCTACCATCTAGAAACTAGAATTAAGACAAAAAACATCCATACTGATGTTATTATTCTAATAAATTCCAAGGAACCTACCATTCCTAAACCAAATACACAGTAGCACCCATCATGAAATAATACCATATACCTACACGTTATCATTTTCCTCTCACACATAAAGGCACTCACTATCATGGCATAACTATCACATAGGTCACCCTCTAGGATCACAAGGAACCCACTCCCAAATCTATTTCCATGTTAAGAAGGACTCCTGGATGTCCCACTGAACACACACCTCACACCCCCATAGTACACAAGTCGTGGAATGAAACTCATCCCCATTCTGATCTAAAAATAAATCAAATGTTCCATAAACATAATATGGGATCTCAAGAACAAGTTTTAATCTTTTCCATCTTACCAATTTTCTGGTCAAGAAAAAACTAATATGGCCACAGTTGTCCCAACACAGTAATAAATAAAGGTCACAAATAAAACCATGTTTCCTTAGGAATGGAATTTCACTATCCCATACAACCAAAATCAAATTTTCTGATTTTATAGGCTCCCACTCTATCCACATTTTCCCCATCCTCTAGTTTAGTTTTCAGACACCAGAACATACACCATGCATGTTACTATTTTGAGGTCCTCAACTCTAAAAGATATCATCTAACCCTATAACACTAATAGTCCAAATTTCCCAAATATTGGGAAAATAACCACTCACTAGTTACATATCAACTATAAATATAGGGTCCATAACATTCAATAAACATTAAAAATAATTTCAAAAATAAAGGGCTTAGTTAAATTAAATGTTATATAAATGTTATAGAGGAAACCCCATTATAATTTATAAATGGAATATTATTTAGATGACATCATAAAATAACCATGTAGAGAGTTCAAATAATTTCTTTTTAACCCTTTACATCATTAAAAACATTTCACATCTATGGCTTTGTTAAATAAGATTAAAGTTATATGTTATAAAGGAATACTCTCATTAAGTTGTAAATAGAATTTTATTTTTATGAAAACTTGTAATAATAAATCAAAGTGATCTCATAACATTTCTTTTATTCCAATGATTAATCATTCAAGTATGTTTCAACAATATAATTATATGGAAGAACTGTGTAAATTGCTACAGACACTTTAAATATCTGACCAATGTCACAAACCAAATAATTAGATAATCAATAACAGTAAATTACACAAATTTCATATGAATCCTAAGCACCTAATATAATTCACGAACACACTATGTCATTCCACATTGGGATAGAAAATTAAATTTCCTAAATTAATAACCTCATAATCATGTGCATCACTAAAGGTGGATTTAAATCAATATAAAAAATGAATTAGATAAACCACAATCTAAACACTGAAAAAATGAGTTCCCACATACATGGGTTCTCAAGTCAAATGAATTAACTGCATACCTTGTCTTGACATATTACTTCACACATTAATTCATTTCCAAAATATAATGAAGAAATATACAATACTATAATACATAATTGTAATATCTCACCACCCTGGACCACGAATTAGTTCCCAGGCCAGTGGAATGATACTGTAAATTAGCAGCTCCTCCCAATACTCTAAATGATACCAAATAATAGTGTTTGTATAATGTAATATTGTAGGAATACTATACTCACATATTAGAGTAAATAAAAAATATAAATAATGATATTTACAAAATCCCATAATTATAAGGTAATGGATGACATCTAGGCTACTACAAATATAATAATTAAAATCAACCTTCTCATAAGAAATTAACATTAAAACATATGTGTAACAAAATCATACAGTAAGACCCAAATGATGAAAATATAAAGGTAGGAAAAAATATAATAATGATCTCGAGTCCTCATAAAATATGAGATTCACATGATTTATCTTAGATAACCAATCCTATACCAACAATCAGGTAGCATATTCTTTGTTATTGATGTTCCATATCAGTCTAATAAGGGTTTGACTATAACATGGGGAGTCACCGCAGTCAATTTCATCAAATACAACTAGTACAATAAATAATGTTCATGTATTAGTGCTTAAGGTAATCCGTTTTTTAATTTTATAAAAAAGTTTATGAAAAAATCAACCACCAAAACCCCATGTTCATAGTGACACCCAAGGATTTATATACCATTGTCGATTCTTAGGCATGAGGTATCAATAAACCTTACCTAATTAAAATAGTTTGAGGGTTTATATGATCATTTCACATGGACAACACCTCCCAAATTTAAATACCCAGTTAGTGAAACATTTCACGGGTATACCAAAACAAAATTTGAAACCATGAAAAATTAAATAATATGAGACTCGGGTAGTCTCTTTGAGAGTAAAATGATAAGGGTTTTTTTTCTTTTTTTAATAGTTTATATTTTTAATGAATGTGTGTAAATTTGGAAAAGTTTAATTAAATTGGTCTTTGAATAAGATTAAATTATAGTGGTCTAACAATAAAATAATCTCCTCACTTATCTATGAATCATTATTTAATTTAATTCTCCAACTATTCTCCAAATAAAATGAATCACACATTATTATACTATCCTAGAAATTTTATTTCTGAATAGGGATATAAAAAAATCAGTTTATTCTCTATCATTACCTATACTAAGGACAATATTCCATCAGTAACTTCTATGTCATCGCACTACTAACTATCATATGTAAATTAGTAACTTATAACTGTTCTTTGTGTGAAACAATTGAAAAAAATATGTTTAATTTGAATGAAATGAAAAATAGAAACATCTTATACAATACATATCTAATCATTAATATAGTATTATAATGAAATGAATTATCATGAAAAACTATAATTAAACCCATGGGTGGGAGAGTTATAATAGACTACATAAGTATTGTACTAGTGTTCCATTATTGGAGAGTATTCAACATATAGAATTGAAATATATCAAGAATAGTTGAATCAAAGATAGATTGAGTGATTAGGGAAGAAGTCCATTATTCAAGTGGATATTTTTTAATTTGTAAAATAATTCTTAGTGTTATTTAATCTCCCTTGATTATAAATGGATTATACTCTAATAAATCAAACAATTATGAATTATTCCTAAAAAATGAGCCCATTTTTTCATCTTCATATTTTTTCCATTTTCATAGGTTTATAGATGTTATTAGTGTCCCATAAATCATTCAAATAAAACATTCCTTATCATGTTATTTATTTAATCCATAGAGATGATGTAGAGGATGAAATGATTTTGTACACCTTAAGAACTATATAAATAAAGTGTCTCTTTATTGGGATCATGTGGGGAGATAAATTTGATAGAGTTGATTCTTAATAACGATCCTATAAAGTTAAGGCCTCAATATAACTGATATTTGGATTCAACATTCGTAGAGTTGATTAATAAATTTGGTGGCACTAGGTTTGGTGCGTGAAATATGATTGGTCCTAAAATTGGTCTTGAAAATCATTGGAATTGTATGAAACATGATTAAGACTTTTTAGAAAAATATATATATTGAAATAATCTTTCACATAAGACTTGATTTCACCAAATTTCATCAAACAAGTATTTTTTTTGTTTCCTAGACCAGGGGAAGGTGCTTTGAAAATGGTGGGGTTCAACTGTGGTGAACATGGGCTACATGTTCCTTATGAGGAACATGCATTGACAACATTGATTATTGGACTAGGGTTGGTTTTCATTTTTCTGTAATATATCATAAAGGATTTATTATATCTAAATTTATATCCCCATATTAAAATCTTGGAAAACATTGATTTTATATGTTAAAAATTGTGAAAAGCTTTTGTAACCCTCATGATGTGAAATGGAGATTCGGAAAATTAATGTGTTGAAGATGTGATTCCAAAATTATAGGAATGAGTGGGGAATCTATATCATTTAATGACTAATTAATTAACGGAATAGACCTAGGGATCAGGTGATGTAGTATGTATCTCTTCACCAATGATTTGTTCTAAGTAATATTTTGTGAATTACCTTCCAATTTGAAAGTCGATGCCTAGTGATGAAACTGAGTTCCCCCCATCTTCATATACATATAAAGAGAATATTTGTTATCCAAAAATTGATTTATTCCTCTTTGACCAGCATATCCTCACCAAAATCATTGTGTGGTCTTGGTGTTCTTACTCGGTGATCTCATATTGATCTGCATCATCGGTAATCAGATGATTCATGGTCATATAGATTCTTATCGACCTCTGAAAATCACATTTGGTATTGATGGAATTAATTATACTTCAATTTTTTCCTATTTGGATCAGTTCATTTCTTCTAGTAGGAACAATCACTAATAATATGGTCATCCTGTGTTTGAATATCAAGGAAATGATAAAATGTAAAATAATATACTCTGGAATATTTCATATATTAAGATATTATAATTATATCATTCTTCAATATTTGAACAAATGTATTCATAGTTTTATTTGAGGAATTATATTCTTATTAAAATAAAGTAGTCTGGGTAATTCTCCAAATAGAAAAAAGGAGAATATATTTTTTGGGTAGCATCCCAATGTAAAGAAACATGGGAAATATTTTGTTGGGATTGGGAAACAATGAGAAATGAAAAATTTGGTTCCCTACTGGCATAATTTAGGCACCTCAATAAATCAATGTGTTTATTTTGATCTCCAATGTTTGATATTTTTTAATGGATGATAATCAATGATAAGGCGGAGTCATATCAAGGAGTACTTATCACACATATTTTTCTATTATTTATATGTAATTCATATTCAAGAATCCCTTGAATTTTGAACTCTTTAATATATCGTGAAATTTTAGAGAGTTTCACTATGGTTATATAATCCCTGGTATTAAGGATTTCTCCACATTCAAAATATTCATCAGAATTTATATTTAAATTTTGGTTTCTTTATTCATTTTCATTATATATTCTCAAAAAATTTATGAAATCATATTATTATCATAGGACCGATCTGTTTCCACCCAAAAAAATAATATCATATGTAATTTATACATGATTATTTATGATAGGATATGGGTGATTCAAGCTAATGTATTTCTCCCACATCAATCTTTTTAATTGGAAAATTTATATTACTACAAAAAATAATCGTGTAAAAAATATTTGGTTCCATGAGAAGATAGTGAAGGAATAGAGAAAAAAATTATAGAATATAGAGAAGATGTTTGATTGTGATTGGTATGATATAAGAGACTTATCATTAAGAAAAATACTTATATATTTGGTCAAAAATACTCATTGGTATGTGATGAATGTGTCATATCCAAATAATATCTGGGAAAATATTAAATGTAATTAAAAATCAAAATCACTCAAAAACAATTTATGAATAAAAAATAATTGTATAATTTTTGAATGGAAGAGAATAAGTATTTAAGTAACCATATGGATGAGATAACTAATATTTTTATGGAGTATTTTTCCACTGGTGTTAAATATTGATGATAAAGGTAACAATGTACCTAATTAAATTGAATAATAAGATGAAAAATCATTAATTATATTTGGTTCATTACCAAATTAATATGATAATCTCATCACCACGTTTCTCTTTGGGATATACCATATAACATTGAATGATGTGAATTAATCTATGTTGATGAATTAGACATGGAAAAAGACTATTTTTGTTATTTCATCTGGTAATTGTTGTATTCTAACATTGATAAATAGAAATGCTAATTAGAAATTTATTTCAATGATTTGAAGGAAATTCAAGTTCATATTTTTTTTAAAAGGAGGGATACTTAAAAAGAAACTACTATGATTTGAAATTGATTAAGGATGAAATTAAGACACATGATATTGATTAAAATGACACTTTTATAATACTTATATTCATTTAGGGTCATATTATTTCTGTCAACATTGATTATTATAGGAAAAATCAATACAATTAATGGGTGATTGGTTTAACATCTTTTTACCATATTATATCGCATAGGGAAATAATTTCGTTATATAAAAATGAGGATTTGGAAAATTGAAGATGGGAAATAGAGATTCAACTAGTTTCATTGGTGTTTGTGATAATTGTATCACTAAAAATGTAGGTTTTATAATAATGTCGAGTGGTATGTGTAATTTTATAGGTACACATTATAATTTATCATTTTCTTTTACTCTATATAATGATGGGTTTTGTAGTTCATTTAGAAATAGATTATGAACATTATCCTACATATCAATGATATATGCATGAGGCAGAATGACTAACATACTTTGCAGGATTGATATAAAGGCGTGTAGTGATGTGATGAATTCAGTAGCAAAGAGGAAGTTGTATTATTTTTGGAAAAGTAGAACATAATACATGATTTGAAGATCATAGATTACAATTGATATGGTTTGGAAGATTAATAAAGTCATGTTTACTGTTTTTATTATTACACAAAATGCTATTTTTTTAGAAAGAACCACTTGTAAATATATAATTTAAAAAAATGATCAAGGTGATGTGTTAAGAGTTATAGACTAGTGTAAGGATTACGACATGAGAAATAAATTAGTTTCTAAAGGTACAACTGATTATGTGGTGATCGCTACTATATATGCATCATTTGTTTTTGGTCTTAGTCTTGTTCAGTAAGAATGTGTAGACACTTGTATAATGAATAATTTGATGTATGGAATTAATTCATCGGGAAATATTTTTTGTTTCAATCGGAGTTGTAAAAGCGAATCATCATATTTTCTAAAGAGGATGATGGTTTGGGTGATGCCATATATTTTTCATAACAATGGATTTTTTTTCGAATTAATCACAATCATTTTTGTGATGAATGGGATACTAGTACGGTTAAAATGTATTTTAATTTCAAGGATGTGACACAATCATTAATAATATACCACATATATTTTTTTGGGTTTTATGATATTATCATTATATATAATTTATTTTTTTTAAAATATTTTGTGAAATGTTTTTTCCGGAATTAATATCTCAGATTTAGGAAGATAGAGATTCACTACAACAAAGTTAAAAATGGAGTAGATACATGGAGTGTTTAACCATAGTGGGAAGATATATGGTAAATAGTTATAGGGAATGGGTAGAGTGATTAATCGAAAATAATTTTTAAAAACAAATTATTTGAGGTAATTCAATGGCCCCACATGTCTTTTTTATCTCAAAGTGTTGACGATTAATAATGGATGATTATCATGAAAAATATTGGATGCATATCATGGTGTAGGTCTCACACATTTTTTTCTATGCCCACATTGAAATTCATGTTCACAAATAAATTGATATTTTTATGCTCAGAATCATAAGATAATTTCTTTGAGTTTTCTCATGGGTTTTTAAAACTCCACAATATAGTTTTTATCCATGTTAAAAATCAGAGTATATATTTATTTCCTATTATATATTTTTCAATTATATTTTCATTGGATATACTGACAATATTTTATCAAAACCATGTTATTATCCAGGGACTGATCGATTTTATTCACAACAGTAACATGTTTCAAATTCAAAAAGGGGGTGTGTCCCTGAATGCCTGTAATTAGACTACTATTATGGGCATGGAAGAAAATAATCTATATTAATATAACATAACTGGTTATCTTCATTCTTGACTATATATGTTTTGAAAAACACTATAGTATTTGAACCTATATCCAAATTAATTAGCTTTAGAGTTTTTCATTACATTGGTTTTATTGGTGGTCATGGATGATTTCAATTATTCATAGAAATTTTTTGAATTGTGATTCATGAAAGGATATTAATCATGGGAAATTTATCTGGTGGTCTCAAATATGTTTTTCTATAGGTTATGGAAGCATTCCAAAAAATTTTAAGGATGAATGTAATTTTTAAGGTGGATACATGGATTCAGAAAACCATAGAAGAAGGTGTAAACAAACTCAAATTTACAATGTCATTTTTTCTCGGAAAGGAAAAGATTATTTCTCTTAGATAGAAACCAATGATATAATAGTCTCCATATGATCACAGATGCATGAATGTAAATAAGGGAATGTTGGAAATAAATGATGATAATAGTTGGAACACATTCTAATAGAAAAAATTGTTTCATTATTAAAGGGCCTCACATGTGGGGTCTCCATACCATCGTAGAATTTCCTTCTAATGGTGTCAACTCTAATAACCGGCGTATGATTTTTATTGGCAATTATTTTCTACATCAACAAGAATAAATATCATTAACATTTTTTGAAATGGTGGAATTATTATAATTAATTTCAAATTGAATAAGAAATTGAAAATCAAATTATCTCGACTTAATCAATTATATCAAAAATAAAACCAAAATTATTTTTAATGAGATTAAAAAATTTATAAATAAAAAAATATTCATTTTATGATTCTAAAATATATTTTAATATTCTATAAGGATAGTTCGTAATTTAAAAAATTATTTATTTTAAAAAAAAATTAATTTATTTATCAATATCCCACTTTTCTAGATTTAATATAAAATAAGAATAATACAAATAAGGTGAAATTCCTTAAAATAATTAAAGTCATCTTCCAAAAAAAATTATGTCTATTAATGAAAATTGTATATGATAATTAAAAATCCCAATTTTAATCTATTTAATAAATAATTTCCATATTTGGATAAGTAACATAACGCACTGATTTTCTTGGGTCATAATTTTTTTATGTGGTTATAAACAATGAAATATTTTGTATTGTTTAAAAAAAATTAATCTCTAATCACTTCACTACAATTTAATTATTGAAATAAAAATTAATAAATTATATTATCATGCTTATACCTACATATATAATCCATAGAAGAGATAAATTGCATGTTCCTCAATTATTTGAACTATCATGCCTCTTCTATGATATCGATTTACAATATCAGTTTAAGTCAATAAAATTTCATAGTCCAGATGTGGAAAAAAGTAGAATAAAGTGGAATAATTGTTTTCATAAAGTGTACATACATTAATCCCACTTTCATATGTTTTTTTATAAAAATATATAATTTCTACTTAATTTGTGCTACTCAAATGATAATTTTATTTGTTAATTTTCAACTCATTCCTTTGGGTTTTATATTAGCCTCACCAAAATAAAATAACTATATATTATTAAAAAATTCAATTTGTTAGCAATTTATGTGAAAATAAGTATTGAATATCACTTTGTTAATTTGTGAAAATGGCATTACTCATGCACCCAATCCCGAATGACTTTGAGATTCACCAAGACAACCAAATTTCCTATTTTACTCCAGTTTCAATGACTTATATTAATTTATTTAGAGTTAAATCCACGAGGTCTTATTTTTTCCATATAGTCCATGTTACATCATATTCACTTCAAAATTAAAGTGAACTAATGTTATAAATATTTTGACATAATGATCTATTCATTCAAAATCTATTTCCTATTTCCAAGAATATATTATAATAAATGCATTGAAAAATTCACTCATTATTCATTTAACTCTTAAAATTTACGAATAAGTAAAATAATTCCACTATAAAATTGTATTTATACTAGTTAATATGATAATTATGTTAATTTTTTTTGATTGTATGTGTTTTTATTATAATATACTTATACTAAAAAAATATAAAAAAAAGAAAAAACTATGTATATATTCATAAAAATTGATTTTATTTTTTTATTCTGTTATGATTGAGGAAATATATAAAATATAAAATTGTTTATATACCCTAGACTAATTTCCCTCCATCCATGTATAGTTCTAAAATAATCTCATTTAATTATCAACATGTATTTGTTTATAGTAAAAAATATTATGTATGATATGTTGATACAATTTTGATGGAAAGAGACAACCTTAGATGTCTTTATTCAATAGAAGTATGGTGGATTTGAGACACATCTATTGGTACATCCTAGAAAAATTCATGGTAATGCATCACTAGTTTTCCAGTCACCATTAATGGTTTCTTTTAATATTCTCCTTTGATCACAACTATGTCAAATAGAGATGTATTGGACATTATATATGGCCCTGTCCATTTGTAATGAAGTTTACCTGGTACGAGAATCATCCTGGAGGATAAAAAAAACTTTATATCCAATTTTAAAATCACCTTTACATAATATTAGTTTATATTCAAATATTGATTTCACGTTGTACAACAATTTTTCTCATAAACATCACTTCTTAGTTCATTATGTTCTATCATCTATAGGTTACTATATTCTCTATATTTTCCATAATACATGTTTACTATCTTAATAGCCTTATAGGATTTTATTATAAAACATAATAGGTATGTGATAGTTATTTCATAAATAATTATTTTTAAAGACATACATATGTGGTTTTGTATGTATTTTTTTTCCAACAGTGCGTCTTTATGATTTTTTTCTCGATTATTTATGATTAGGTTTCATTGTCTTCCTCATAATTCTTTTAATCTCCCTGTTGAAAACCTGAGAAGTTCTATTTGTTTATGGTTGGTATAAACTATATGTTTATATTTTTTAATAATTATTTCTCTATCAAGGATTATTCTTTCATTACAGAAGAGTGTTCCTTTTTCACTTATTATTTCCTGAGTAACTACAAAGTTAAAAAAACTATTTGATTTTAGAAACTCAATAATATTTTTTGACACAATAGTTCAAGTACATCTTTCATTAATCTAATCAGAATCCTAATCTACTAATAAAAAGTGATGAGAAAAAATAAAACATTAAATGGGACCACGAAATTCAATACCCGGATATCAAAAATTTCACATAAAATAACATGTTTTTTGGGAATTTCATGTCTTTTGGAATACCAACAAGTAAACAAATTGTTTTTATTTTTTTACAAATTTCATTTGATTCATTATAAATTTAATTCTAAGATACACCAGCTTAAAAAACATCCCTAGCTATTCATTGGGGTCCAAAATGGCCTCCATGTGTAAGTGTGGACACAATGGATGCATAAATATAATTATCCCTTCAGGGATACACCTCATAATTACATGATCACTAAAAATCATTAATAAATATAGATTATTCCAATCATTAATTTTTTTAATCTTTTTTTAATTTAATTTCAAGATGTTTGGAAAATTAAAAGGGTGTCTTAGATGTGACTAGAAAATTCACTATATCAGTGTACATGGGTAGTACATGAGTAGCTTTATACAATTACACATTTTGAAGATTCATCAATTATATCTTTTGATGGTGGTTCTACAATGGATGGGGGGGAATTCTTCCCATGTATTATACAAGTAAATTATATAAATCAGTTCCTCTTTGATTTTCATGTCGAAATCATATAGAATAAATATGATTATAACATGTATTGGCTTTACATTTTCCTTCTTGATCAAATAACTAAGAGCTTAATAATGATAAAAAATTGTTACATTGATTCCTAACAAGTATGGTTGAATTTTGTATAAATAAAAAAATCATTTCCTAATTTTATAAAAATAATTTGAGCTTTATATATGGTTTGTGATGCATAGGATATCTGTTATGAATTTTAATCAATTTTTTAGTAACGTAAAACTCCAATATCATTGCTGAATGAATCACGCAATATCATAAAGGGGTGTTGCTTGTTTTGATGTAATATTAAGGGTCATGTGGTTAAGATTTATTTTAGATTATCAAATTATATCCCTCAAGAATCATAAATAAAATACCTCAGCTAATTTATTGTGTATTTTAGTAAGGCCAGATAAATTATTCTATAGTACATAATAAATCTTCTATAAAATTTTGGCTGGATGTAAAATGATATTTTATATATCCCTATAGATGGTAATGTCATTGTATAAATAAATTAAATTTTATACTTATCCACTTCAATACAATATTTATAAGTTATGTTGTCCAAAACATTTCATATTTCAACCATGAAATGGATCTTTTCATAATTTAACACCATGTTCATATTAATTAATCTATTTAGATCAGGTTCCAGACAATCATGGAAACACATAAAACATATTCCATAGAAATTAAAGTCATCATGGAATGCCTCCATGTATCTCACAATAATATAATTTAATATATTAAACATAATGTGTGGAAAGGCTCCAAGTATATTGCAATGACCAATAGGCATCATTCGATAGGAAAATATTGCAAAGGGAAATTTTAATATCGTAAAATTATTGTCCTCTGGAGTAAATGGATGTTGAATGTACATAAAAAATCTGGAATGGAAATGGTTTTGACCCTTCCCAACTATCCTTTCAAACATTTTTTATAAAAATGTAATGGTGAAGTGTTCTTTGAGGGATACAAGATTCAATTTCATATAGTCAATGAAAAATATCCCACATTTTAAATTATTGTAGGCACCAAATCATTATTTTAGTTTTCTATAATTGTGTTTCAAGTTATCATTAAGAAATTCTTAATGAGACTCAGCCATTGGGTGTTAGAGATGGGTTAAATTATTCAATCTCTTAACAATCATCTATTACAATTTTCAGTACATCTTGAAGGTTCTGTTTGTTCATTCATTATGGTTTTCTCAATTGATTGGAATCATTTTCATGAAAAATACAATGCATAAAGTAATAATGGATTGTCCACTGAATGTATCATAGTGTCCTTCATATTTACTATTCATTTGGTTTCAAATTTTATATAATATTATAAACTTGTTTGGGTTTTAAATAATTTTAAAATTTTATTGGTATTATTTAAATTTCTTTTCAAAATGAATATTCTATATTTTATGATATATAGTAGTTTCAATTAAAACTTTGGGGAATTCCAGTGAATTTTAGATATTATTGTTTTCTATTATGGGAGCCTATTCATGATAAAGAATGTTACATGTGTGGGTTTTTATAAAATCATCAACATAACTGTAATAATTTTTTATAACATTACAACACACAACACTAATTTGAAATTGTACTCGTTATCAAAAAAATATTCATCATCAAAATTTAGGGTTTCTACAGCTTATACTATTCATATTATGTCCTAAAATATTCAATTTCATCCCCAGAGTAATATTAAAATTCAAAACTGTTCTAAGTGAAATCCAATTCCACCTTATGGGGGTTTTTCATTGAATCAAAAAGGTTAAAATGTAAATTTTTCCTCCTAAATTGATCAACTAAGTTCTTTCATTGACATTGATTATTGATTATGTAGTATTGATAAATTTCATTCCTAAATTTATAAGGGTCTATATTTACCTATTATATACATCAAATTTGGAATATAAAAATTAATTGGGAAAAAATAAACATATACATATGCTATTACATCATTATGTACACGAGCAAGGAAGTTAATATCTCAGTTGGAAAGATAAAAAACTCCTCTTGTGGGTTGGATTAATTCTATCTAGATATATTAATAATTTAAATAAGTAATTACATTAAATTATTCTCTAAAATCAAAAGCTGTATTAGAAAATTTAAGATCACAAATAGTGTAGGGGATAATGGAAGCATCCTGAAATTGGTATTTCGTTGCTATTTTTGTTGTTGAAATTACATTATTTTTTTTTAACTAATATTACCTCTTCACTATGTTGTAATATTTGATTCCTAGTTTATATGACTCCAAACATTATTGAAAACATTTCAATTTTTGTATGGATAGCAATAACGTGATTTTAATCTCCACATTTTTTTAATATTTTGAAAATAACCTAATATAACATGAAATTTTTGGTTATCTTGGGGGGGTCCCTATATGGTAAGTGAAGTGGGGGATGATTCGTGTCTTCTAATTTTACATTCCATTTATCTATATTCCTTTGTGGTTTTATATAGGTGAATCGTACAATTATTCATGGGAAGATTCATTAGATAAATTGGTGTTTTCACTTATCCATTCTTCTCTAAATGGTTAATATTTACTAATTCCCTTCTCTTTGACACAAATTCATGTATTAGAACATATATTTACCTTATAATTAGTAATTTAATGAGTATGAACCATATCTTTTCTGTGAATACTGATGTCGCTGAATGAGGTTAAAATATGGATATACTATCCATTGGAAAAATTAATGTATCAATCAATGAGTGTTATGGGTTATTTTATGAGTTTTCTGATATTCTATAATTTGTTTAAATAATTTTTTAAGGCATTTTGTATTTCTTCACCATTTGGTAGCCTATAATTGGTTGGTAGGTTTTTATTTGGTAGGGATGATGTAGGAAGGATGGTCACCAACTATAATGGAAATTTTATTTTCAAGTTGATGGATCCCAGCATCATCTTATTATTGGAATACTCCATATTCCTTAATTTTTTTATTGGTTACCTCAATAATTACATCAAGATCATGAAATCTCAACTCTATTGTCTTAAAACATGATAGAATCCCTCAGTGTTGTGGTCTTCAAGATTGAAAACATGGTAGACCATTGGAGGTGTAGTTTGTGATGTAACATGTATCTGGTTCAGAAATTTTTTTATCGTAATAGAAATTAGTTATTCAGTATTATTTTTATGTAAAAAATGGTTATTACTAATTACCTCATGAGGTCTTCAATATATATATCTTGTATGAAAGTGCTGTGATTTTTGAAAGATCCAAAAAATTATATCTCTAACGTTAGTAGGGGATTTTTTATATTAATTCTTCTATAGATAAACATATAAAAAATTATTTTTGTTATCCATCAATTCAACTTAAAATAATACTATGAAATATTGATCTTTGAATTACTGATGTGGGAGGAGGTTTTAAACTAAATGAACATATAATAGAACTCTATAATAGATTTGTAATATTCTCCCCTTATACCAGAGATTTATATCATTATCTTAGTGCTTCTTGTGGTGGGGTATTGCATCTAGAGGAATTCCTTATACAACCCATCCCATGTAGTGACTTCCCTAGAGTGTATATTGCAGATCCATTCATTTCTTACACCTTCAAGAGATAAGAGGGAGACCTTTTAGAAAATATGACCATCTTATACTCTTCTAGGCTTGTAATTATTGCAAACATTAGAAAATTACCTTAGATGTTGATTAGGGTCCTATCATAAAACTACATGAGACATTGTAAGGATATAGATTATAACACTCCTCGGTTGAAAATCATATTGACTACTATGTTCTAGATTTATATTTTTATTTTTTAAATTGGTTACATAACGTTATATTATTTATTTTTATTCAATTATTCAATGTTTGTTTCAATGTTTTCAATCCCGAAATTAACTCAAGTGGAAGTGGAAGTTGTGTGAGGGGTACTTTTTAGTGTAACAATGAAATATTACATATCCTCTAGTTAAGTGATTTATATAGTTCTTGGCCCCATAAAAACTATTGATTTGGCTTCATAGTAAAATCCAATGAGGTTATATAACCTTATTTTGTTCATTTGAAATAATTTAAAAAAATGAGAAGAAAAATAATGGTATCTTCATATATGGTGCATGTTTTATGTGTGTATTGTCATGGGGCCTCCAAAAAACAAATCATGATCCCAACAAAAATGCATAAATAATATACTTGGGTTATCCAATACAGACGATATTTTTTTAATTTCTATAATCATCTGTTTAATGTTATCCAATGATAAAGGTAATGGATGAATTTGGTATATTTTAATTAATTTAATTTCAGATCCAGTTTATAAGATAATGGTGTATCCTTTGATTTCTCTTCTCATATACATATGAATAATTATTCAATTTCATTTCCTTATTATTATATATTCAAAAGGAACCCATTGATTAACATATCATATAAATTTTAGTTTGGAAAAGAGTGATATAATAATACCTGTATTTTTAATCATCGCCTACCCTATAGATTGGATACCACCAATCACTCTTCCATCACCCCTAGTAATTATCATTTTTAGTGACAAAATTTCTAAGTAGAACGTGTGTGCTACTAGTGGAAATGGAAAAAATGGTTTAAATTTGAAGTTGATTGAAAATATTCTGTAAGATATGACTCTGAAAACATTTAGACAATTGGGGGCAAAAAATGTTCATTATAATATAGATTTAATCCAAGGAGTGGTAGATTTTTCCTTGTTTCGACCACTATTGGACTAGTGTGAAATCATTGGAGAGTATAAAAAATAAATAATAATAATAATAATGTATGTTTTAGTCCATATGAATCAAGGGACATAGAAATTGGAAGCTTAGTCAAGTAAAAAATTCATAATTTATTGAGGAATTAGTATAGTTCATTAGTATTTCATTCCATCCATCATATATTCACAAGATTATCCTCCTACTAACCCATCAACATTGAATTAATCCAAAAAATCCAGTCTCAATTTTCTCAAATTAAAATGTCTTCATTCATATAGTTTGGTTTCAATTATTAGTGTTACATAAGTCATCCAACTGAAACACTCCTTCCAATGATATACCTTTTGGACACCGAGAAGAATCATAGGGTGAAATGATTTTTCATGTCATGAGAATATATTAAATAAGTCGATGCATTGAGAAGATCATGTGGGGGTGAGTCATATAATGGAGATGATTATATAAAACAATCATATTTAGAGAAGGCCTCGATATAAATTCACCTAGGAATAAAGGTGCATATATTATATGAGTCTATTTTCCACCTCCAGGTGCTATTGGTGACCTATTAGATATCATAGAAGTGGAATCAAATAGTTGAGGATATATGTGAAATAGGATTGATGTCATTGAATTTATTTGAACACATATTTTTTGAGGTGTCATGAAATAGGAGTGTGGGATTGAAAAATAATAGGTTTAACTATCATCCACATATGTTTTTAAATCCATTATTGATACATGGGTTGGGATCAAGGATTAATGGACTTGGGTTTGTGGGAATTTTACTTCAGTACCCCATCAAGGCATTAGCATGTTAAAATTTATCTTTTTGACTTTAATTCATAGGAAACACAAATTTTTTTTGTTAGTGATGGAGTAACAATCACGTAGATCGAATGTTGTGCTACTGTAATTTATATCATTAATACATATAGGTTATAATGTAGATATAAATAAACTAGGTGTATTTATTATGTTAGTGGGATAAACAAATTTCATGGGTATACACATGAGGATTAGGTGTCGAGTTGAGTTTTTCTTCATCTGGGATTTTCACCAGTCATCATCTATGCATCCCCTTAAAATTTTATAGCTCATGCATAGGGAAGAAATTTAATTCCACTGTATCTATTGCGACAATATGAAGGAATAGAGGAAATCCAAAAAGAAAGGTATTTATATGTGACAACCTCACCTCTAACTACCTTGATGTTTGGAATTTTTTTCCTTCCATGATGAGCTTAGATCGACCTATACAATAGGCACGAACATGGTTCTTGTTTATCTTCATGCCTAGCCACCTCTGAAAATCCAATTTTTTAGGGGTATATGTTGCTACGATTTTACCAAATAATTCCACAATATCTATTAATACATACTTCTGGTTTACAAACTGATAAGATTGACATTATTTGTTTTAGAATAGATAATTTAACATGTTTTCATTAAATAAACATTGTGGATTCCTAAGAACCAAAAGAAAATAATACATAAAATAGTAAACAAAAAAATGGTGAAAGATTCTTCATATCACAGCGATCCATTGCACATGATGATAACATAACCATGATTAGTTATTTTTTTACTAAACCAACACATGATGGGAAATAATGACACAAATAAAAATAATATAACCATATAAACTATGTGAAGTGGTTTTAGTGTTTTAATTAGGTGGAAGATGTGAAACATGTCACACAAATTCAACAGCATCCACGCCTTGATGGACATATACACACAACAAATAGGGCAATGTTCCAAGAAAGACTGAGTGAAATTAAATTTCTTACTGAACCATAATTAAAAAATGATACTTGGATATGACTAATAGATTTCATGTCATGAATCTACTTCTTGTGTGTGGTCTTCTGGGACACTAGGTTGATACATTCATCCACTAAATCACTATTTAAATGGAACTCTAGGTATAGGGATTAGCACACGCTGGATGGTGAGGAGTTCATATTGATGAGAAACATAAGAATAACTCTTCTTCTTAGTGTTATTCCCTAAAATGTAAGAAAATATCTCTCCTTAAGCCCTCAGAATCAAAAATAGAATGAACCTGAATGGGGTGAAAGTGTCACTATTTAATCAATTAAACAAGGTGAAATAATGGACTACAAGGGAATCATATGGAATATATGATAGAGGCCATAGTTTTAAGGATGCATGGATGAAAAAAATCATGGAGATTGTTCTATTAACTTATGGAATCCCAAATAGAGGTATAAGTGGAAGAATGAGTGTTACCATCAAGGGATCGATGATAATATAGAAAAGGAAACGAAACATATCCAAGAGTAATCTGGCCCATTGGACCGACTAGAGAGATTTTCTAGAATGAGGCTTCCACTAATTAAAGAAAACACTCATCCTAGGTAAAATAAATACACAAATGATAATTAAATCTTCCACATGAATAGTTTTCATGCATGCACATAAGATCATGAACAATTCACAGAAAAAACCTTTCAAATAAGAAATGTAATTTAAATAATTGAAATGTATATTATGTGGTAGTCCGAATAAAAAATCATCACCTTGATATAAATTGAATTTAGGAATGCTTTTCTCGCAACATAAATAATAGGATTGAGACCAAATTCATAAATTCTTTAAAATGTGTGAATTTAGAAAATGGGATATCCTTAGAAATAATATCTATTTGATAGTCACCAGTGCGTATATTTGTGAAAATCACAATCCCAGATCCTATTATTTATATAAAAAATGCATTATACTGTTAATGAAATTTCACCTTCCATAGAATAAATAGATTTTTGATAATATCAATATATATTTATTATCATAATGAAATAAAATTATTTTAGCTTATAATTATAACTCATTAATCAATCCTATTAACCATAGAGAATCCTTGATTTAATATGTCTTTGATATATAATCCTCCTCCTTAGTGGAATGTGAAACCATTTATTTAATGATGAAATTCCTTGTGATCGGCCTTCCATAGGCCAAAAATAAATATTTAGTAAAGAACTTATCAGTATCAACATTTATATCAGTTATAGCGTCAATAATCCAATCAATATCATAATTAAAATATAATTTAATCTGTATCAAATGAACAATTTATCAGACATAAAAATAAACCTAACGACCCACTTCACAGTGTTCATGTGAGTCTTACTATGTTTCCCCATCAACATACTCAAAGTACACACCAAAAGTGCAATATTTGTTCTATAAAGGACAATTTCATACATAAGACTTCTTACAACACCTGAACAGTGGATTATATTCATGAAAGCTGCATCAACATCATTTTTATTTGCTATTACATAGAGAACATTAAGTGTTGTTCGAAATGAATACAAATAGTTTTAATGGTCTAAAAGTGGTACCATTTCAACTCATTCTTCATATAATAATACTGAGATAAGTATTAGGTTTGATCATTCCTATATGTAATTATGTCTGTAACCCTGATTTATTTAATTTTCAAAATTATTTAATTCAAAATATTGATTTTAATTATATATTGAATAAATATTTTAACTGATGTATTTTTTTAGATCTGTAGAAAGGAATCAACGTACAGAAGTCCGTATAAAATATTCTTATTTAATAGATTTAATATTTGAACAAGAATCAAACATACTTATGAAAAAAATTCAATCATAAAAGAGTCCATTAATTTATATTAGGCCATATAAGATTTTATATTTTCATATAATATCATATTTATGAGGAAAAATAAATTAAAATAAAAAACTAAAAAAAACCTTGAGTGGAGTTATAAAAAATGTTTCATTATGTGTACCATACAAAAACAAGTATTAACATCCAATTTTTCTATATGAAAATAAATCATGGAATAAAAAGAAAGAAGAAAAATTATAGATGAATGTTTAACACTATAGTAGGTGATATCACTATAATCAATACCATCAAGTTCATGGAATAACAAAGAAACCATTCTGGCTATGAATTTTATTTTATCTTCTCCAACTTTTTCTTCCTTTTTCTTTAGTATCCACCTTGAACATATACTCTTTTTATAGTCAGGTTTGTATAAAACATCTCATTTTTTACTCATAAAGAGTGAATTCATCTCCTCCTACAGAGAAACTGGCCATCGACCAGCTTCATACGACATAAGAGATTTCTTATAATACATAGGGTCATAATTATATAAGCAATGTGAAACATAAAAATCATAGACGACAATATTAGCCATGTAAAACTAGTTCGGAGAACATATTATTCTTCACTCTCTTTCATGGGTAATAATATAATCACATATATTATCCTTCTCTTCAATTTTATGTTTATAATCAAAATTAGAATAATATTTTCCTTGAGTTTGATGTAAATGATGGGCAGAGTTAGCCACAGTCTGGGGTTGATCTTTAGATTGAAAGAGATTTTTAACACCTACAGCTATATGATTTATTTTTTGGAAACTCACCAAACTTCTCAATAGTCTCTACATAGTTTGTTTCTACCATTTTAGATAATCGAGTCTCATAAAATAATACATCATGATAAATGATATTGTTTTTAAACCCGGTTATATCAATCAAGAGGTGTTACACCTTAAACCCTTGTTGATATCCAATAAATATAATCATTACTAGCATAGGTGAAATCATATTATTCAAACTATGGGAATAATATATGGAACCAACAATCCTATGCTGTGGAATATTTTTGGGGGCATTTATATATTTCATTTGGTGTTTAAAAATCATTGGAAGAAGATGAGAAATAGATGATCAAGTAGTGATACATGGAGGTAGCCTTAGCCCAAACAGAAAAGGTGGGATTAGAATAATAAAACATTCATCATAACAATTAAATGATAGTCGTATACATCCTTCCTACTAATCCATTTTGTTTTGGGGTTTCCAGAATAGTTTGGGAAATTTTCTTTCAGTGGATTTATTGAATTCTATGGATTCAATGGACAAATATTCTTAACCATTTTCAATTCTTATAGATTCTATTTTCATACCCGATTCACATTTCAAAATTGATTTCCATTTCATAAATGACTAAAACATATCAAATTTATTTTTGAGTATAAAAATAAAAACATTAATAGAATAGTAATCAATAAAAGATACAAAATAAAGACCTATATATTGGGAAGTAACCGTATAATGAACATAAAGATTAGAGTGGTCTCACTCAGTGGGTTCTCCATCCTTATATTTTGACCTACTAATGATTACCAATTTGAATATCCTATACAAAAAAACAACATATAAAGAAAAAATTCTAGGTGTGATGTTAATTAGAAGCCCCTATTTTCTATGTTCAACAATTCATTTGACACTAACATGCCCTAAAATTCTATACCAATGTGTGGTACAATCTAAACCAAAACTAATATATGAATTTTAAAACTTTATATTGACCCTATAATATAACACATAGAAATCAATCCAAATGTTTCCTTCTATTATTCTATGGGATCCTAAACCAATCCTAATACATCAAGATTTTAATCTAATGTGGATACCTTTTGATCAAGGTATCCTAGGGAATGATGTGTCATTTTTGTTTCGGTACCCACCAATCCTCATTAAGAGTTTTAACAATCATATCATTAATCTGTAATGAAACTAAGAATATTTATATAATTTGGATTCTCTTATTATTATCTTGGAACCCCTCGACCAATTTAATTTAACTTAATTCATTGATGTACTCCCTTTTAGGACATATTTTAAATGAACATCCAGAATCTTGTATGCATTCATCATAAATCGAAATTTGAAAAACATTTTCCACATCCTTAGAGTAACAATTCAATTTAACTAATAGTGAATGATAATTATTATTCTCATTATAGTCACTTATTATTTTATGATAATTTCTCTTTTTGTAACTAGGATGTTTACATTGAATGTGTTTGATTACATTGTTTGTGGTTTTTATTATATGATTTTCATATTGAACTATGTATTTCCATCTACCAATATACTCAATATTTCCCAAGACATTGAGACCCTTTACATCATCCTTAACAATACACTTCTGTTGAATGTACTTGGAGAGTAAAAAATATAAAACTTCATCAAGAGTAACTGTTTATTTTCCATATATCATAGCATCATTAACAAAATTAAATGACTATCCTAACGATGTTAACAGCATTATGTCTTGGACTTCATCATCTAAATTGATATATATGTTTTCTAGATCTAATAATATTTTAATAAATTCATCAATGTGTGACCAAACAGCAATTATAGGACTCATTTTAAAAGCATAAATTCTATTTTTCACATATATCATATTTAAAAGGGACTTACTCCTGTAAAGGGAATCCAATTTAGACTATATACTAGTATCATATGACTCATATGGATCCTCTAAAAAAAATATATCCACCTAAATTTAAAAGAATCATACTATGAGTATTTTTATGTATCACATTGAGAATATCAGCATATAAAATTACACTATCCATATGGGGAAGGTTGGTTACATTTTTTTAGAACCACCAAGGGTTTCAATTAATTCAATTAATTAATTTTGATCTCTAAGTGAATTCATTTTTATAACCACAAGTTAATGAATTTTTCGTCATAAAATTTTATGTTATCAAACATTTTAGGGACTATTTTAACCTCTCGATATGATCTTATACAAGTTATTAATGGGAAATATTGTTGTGGTTATCCTCAAGAATGGCCTATGATCCACTTATGTGTACATATTGGTTACAACCTGATTGGATTAACATGATATGTTTTTTAATAATAATGGAACATGTTTTCATTAAATGAAACATCAGTATTCAAAAGAAAAAAAATGAAAACAGAAAACATTGATGAACAACAGGATGTAACATGATTTAGATCAAAATTATCATAAGTGAATTGTGATAACACCACTATAGGTCAAATTTTATATCACTAAATGGAAACAATAATGTACATACAGAATTGAATTCAAATACAGAAACTATATGAGGAATCCGACCTTGTTGATATAGGTGGTAGGAGTTAAACCTAGTTACACTGACTAAAGGCTAGGATTTGAAACGTGTTTTGGAATGGAACCTTCTTGAAATTGACCAAGGGTCACGAAATTCCTCTAGAAAATTTTCATCAATGTGGAAGTCTAGATTTCAGGATTAGCACATGCAACAAGGTGGAAAGTGATTATGGCCAGGAAATTCTAGTTCCCCTCTTATTATAGGATTTATTCCATGTGAAGCAAGATCTTCTCTCTCATGAATCTCCCTAAACCATCTCTAGATAGATCCCGAATGAGGTGAATGTATCTCTTTTGGAATCAATGTAGATGGGTGAAACATTGTCATGTCATGTAAACATGTGGCATCCTAGACATAAAATTCATGGAAAAATTTCATCTCGACAACAGTTCACATTATAGAAGGAGGAGTAGCTTGTGGGACATGTGGAAGCAAGTGAGTGGACAACATGGTTCTAGCTGAGGACCTGGAGTAATCATGACCATGGGACCAACTATATTGAAGGTTCTGAATGAGGTCTCTTCCATGTAGGGAAAACACATATATAGGGACAATTAAATCCAAAAAAACTAGAATTAAATCATAAGCCAAGAAATTATCCATGCACGCACAGTAGATCATGCACCATAAACACACACAAGAATCCATGAAAATTGGTAATTCAATTAAAATAATTTAAATTCAATTTATGTGGAAGAATGTATAAAATATTTAGTTTTTATCTACTTCTATGATATTCAACATTATCCCATTTAGCATAGTTGGATTAATATGGTTAGAATAGTCACGACATCATTCATATCTAATACTGTGGTGTGGCTCGAGTTCCCTCTTAGGAGAGTAGTTGATGGGGAAGGGATTAAAATTATCCATCTTGGGGAAACTCATTTTTTCATCTTCATTCTCGATGACATCTTCATTGAACATGTATCCAGGATTTGGATCCATTTCCCATTTCATCATCATTGGGGTTCACAATTACATCAGTTTTATTGGTGGAATTTTTTTTTTCTTCTCCAGGGAATGGTGGGGAGTTGTGGAATGCTGAAGGAGGCTACATGAAAGTATCTCCAACATGAAAAATCCATGTAGTGGTTTCAAGGAAGGATATCGATAGAGCATGGAAGATGGCCATGAATGGATTTGTATTGATGGAATTTTATTTCGAATGAATGGAGGTAGATATCAATGGATGAAGGGTGTGAATTAAGGAAATCATTTTCTATTTCCCTATTAAATAAATTTCTTTCTTATAATTTTTCGATTTACATAATATTCTAGGCCTATTTGTATCTACATCTATGGACTAGCTTATTTTTTTCATCTTAGAAATCAAGGTATTATTTTGTTTTTCACTTCAAGATGTTCGTCTATGTTGCAACCCATTTGATCAAAGACTTCAATTAATAATGTGAAGTTTCGTGTGGTTGTTTGATAATTCTAGCTAGCATCGTGGTTGTATCTCCATCGTTAGGTAGATACAATAGTATGGATCATGTGATTATGAAATCATTTTCATCGGTCAATGAATTCATTTAGTGGAGAAAAAATACAAATTGAGAAGTTCACTCAATCTCACCCATGGATTAGAATCAACATCCCTACATAATATCATCCTAATTATTGTGGGTTAATCCTCAACAATGGTTTTTTTTTTGGTTTTCTTCTGACCTCCGTACACACCACTAGTGTGTGGTTAATAGAGGAGTCTTTTTCGGACCCCTGTAAAGATGTGTGGTCACTCAGATATGAAGACCACGACTTCATATATAGAGAGAGGTTCCCTCAACATGTTCATTTTGAAATGTGACATAACCAAGACTGATGTGTGAAGAGATAATTATGGATGAACTCTGATTTCCATTTTTTTAAGTGTCAATCTAACCCTCTTACTCTATATGTTTGCTTTAGGTTCCTAAAGATTTCATTATTGTCTCTAATTAGTATCTTCTTGTTATATCTTGTAACAACTATTCTATATTTTTTATCTTTATTAAAATTATTTTTGGTTGTTGTTCATGTAATTCAAATAGGTCCCCATGTGATAGAAGCATGAAATTATTTTTTCCCTTTTTGTTAGTTTCAATTTCATGCATCATTGTATTTATAGTTTTTAATCGATGTATTTTGATTCTATAAAAAAATAAGTATTATTCCAGATTGGTGGCCTACTACTAGTCATTACTATCTTCCACTTAAATTATTGAATTACAACCATCATGATTTTCTTTTTCCACGAATTGATGATTCCTATTTAATCTTTACATTTTTTATGTGTTTTACTGCATAACCAAACCTAAATCACCACTATTTTAAAAATTGCATTACATAATTCCATTACCATGTGTTTATTTATGTAAATTTCATATTCCTTAAACAAAACATCATTCACCAAAGGGATTAGTTAGTTGTTGAGAGAATACACATAGTATTTTCTGCAATAACTAGACATCTACAATACTGGTAAACATATATATGATGTTATATGAAATTTCATAATTTGATGGTGATAATGAATTTATTTTTTGGATAATTAATATGAGATCCATGATTGTAAAACGGGGCGTAATAGCTAACCAATGTGGGCCTAGGAAACAAATTTTTACTATAAATGACACTCATTAAACAACTAATGAATACATAAACACACATCCTGATGTTTTATTTAATTATCATAACTCTATATTACTTTCTTTAGAATATAATGTTATATGAGAGGATTCCATTGAGTCTTCTTTTGCTGGTATTTGGATTATGCTATAGAAATTTTATATGACCACATACCTTGTTGGTTGGATTTATAAAAATCATCACATGTTAAATATCAACAAGAAACATGGTAGTTCTATTAAATCCCATCTTGATGAATTTAGCATTGTAATGTTAGACACATTCAAAATTAATGTAACTTCCAATGACTAGGATCATATAAGGTTCATTTTAATTTCCCATGTTAATAAATAATATTCATTAGTCAAGACCATGACGTATAGATGAGAGTCACTAACCCTTTAAGAAGCTATGTTAGACATCCTTTGTAAATAAAGATTCATTAATCCTAAAATAAATTCTCTGGTAGAGAGCCTATTTACATGATGTAAACCTCCTACTAAAGGAAAAAAATTAATATATGGTTGGAGATAAGAACAATAAGCTCCCTAAACCTAAATTTGACAACAATTAATTAAAAGTAACTTGTTTTCATTTAGAAAAAATGCACACTATGGTCGAATGTAGGAAACTCAAAATTGGATTTGAATCCAAACAACCCATTGACTAGTCCCTTATGTTTGACTCGGGATAAGATACAAATGATGTTAATAATGTGTCCAACCATAAACTCAATAATGTGTGGGTTCTTGAATCAGGTTGTTCCTTTTACATGTTTTTTTATTGTGTACCTTATAGAATTAGTTGAAAGAGTATAAGTTAATGTACTATTATGTAGTAATTAGACGTGAATCATTTAGGGGAGAGGTTCTATATTGATAGAACTAGATGATCAATCCATGATATTATTACATGATTTATGGGGTGTTCTCAACATTCATAGTAATTTAATCTCCACTAGGGTCCTAGATAAAAGGTGGTTCACCATAAGATATGAAATTGGCTGTGTCAAGAATAATAATGGATAATGAACCATCAATAAGGTATCAATTACTATTGGGATATATATATTGGATATAAATAATCATGCAAGTAAATTTGGTATTGTCTACCACTCCAACACTGACAGAAATATGTTATGACGTAGGATATTTGGGGCATGATAGAACCATGGTGGTTGAGAAACTCAAAATGAAATGGTTTTTGAGTGAAATCAAACCAACTAATAATCTATTTTGTGATGATTATGTAATGGGTAAAGATAAAAGGGTCACCATCAATATTCCCTTTATTAATGTTACCATCCCCCATGAATATATCCATTCAAATCATTAGGTTCCATCTAAGAACACCAATAATGGTTTCCCATTTTTTCAAATTTTTAGATGAATTCTATATAAATTTTTGTATTTAATTTCATAAAAATAAATCATTTGTTTACCAAATAATTAAAAAATGAAAATATTCATTTGATGACATAACAATAATGAAAATAAAAACTATGAAAACTGATAATGGGTCGAAATACCTATCCAATGAGTTCATTCAGATACTCAAATCTGAGGGTATTAATGTTTGTAATGAAATAAATATATTAAGTAGCAGGCATGAGTAATTTATAGAAAAATTGGAAAAACATCTAAACAGGTTCCCAAGTCCAAAATCTAAGGGCACCACTACATTCATAGAAATGACATTACCTTTGGTGAGACCGAATATATTCTGATGTGGGTAATCTATGAACATATTTTTTGGATGTCTTAAAGAATAAAATAAGTTTTTCATTTATTTTATTTTAATGTTATGTAGTGACAGATTGATGCATTATCTATTTTTAAATACGAAGAGTTGAAAGGGAGATAGTGTTATAATTCATAACCATGGATAAATCTATGAGATCTCTAGAGAGGATCCTTGTAGAAATCACTCTTTAGATGACGATGAGATGGTGGATTGATATTTTTATTGACGGATCACCATCAGAATAGAATAAATGAATATGAACATTTCTTTCTCCCAGGTTGGGAGGGTTGATTTCAATTCCTTGTTTTCCATTCACAGAATCAATTATAAACATAGATCATCCCACAATCAGGATGGCCCTTTTCCAGTGCATTCTACATTCTTAATGAAATATGAATCGATGATCGTTGCATGTTTTATTTGTGGAACATCATTATATGATTATAGATTCTTCACTGGGATGTGCTAGAGGAGTTACAACTATGATGATAGTGGATGGATTGAAGCAATTCAGATGATATCATTCTACGAGAGATCATCTTATGGGTGATCAGAATCATATTTTGGACCCAATCAAGGGCCATAAACTAATCAATTAGGAGCTATAATGACAATGTCACCATGTATCTTCAGTGTTTGGATGAAAGGACCAACATATCAAGAATCATAGGATCATCCAGGCATGCAGAGTAAGAACACCAATTTTGGAAAGCTGATAAGAACACGGTGTGTATCCCGTGATACACAGACTGTTGGGACCCTGGAGCGATGACTAGGGATTACTAAGACCATCTTGGTTCACATGGTGTGTGACACCAGTCACACAGTTCACTGGTCCTTCCCCAAGAAACGTCATGTATATCTAGATATACACAAACACGGGGTGAAGTACAAGAAATTTACTCCCCCACACAGCCATACCGAGACTGTTTACATAGGCTGCCCTATGTACTGGTACATGGGATATTGGAAACCAGTTTACACCATGTACCAGCACACGTTCGAGGAACACGAGTGGACCCCAGATGGATAGTAATGGTGTGTTAGCCTTTCTATACATCATGCATACATCATCTAAGCAGCATATTGTTCTAAAATGGGATTTTATAAACGAGAAGTACTCGGGGTCATGGAACATGGTGTGTGAAACTAATAAATGTTGTTTTTCATTCTCTATATGTCTAAGATTCCATGTCCACGGTACCATGGACATATTTTTATAGAATATGTTCCCTTAATCGTTTCCCTAATGGTTGGTGTGTATCATTTCCTACACACCAGATTATGATCCCATTAGCCGGACATCCTGGATATAGTTCATGGAATCCCCTGAGAGGATCGATGAGGGATCATCAATTCATTATTTGTGTAATAATTATAGTTTTAGTTATATACATGACCAACATTTCTGTGTTTTCATCCACTATTTTGTGGGTAATTCCAGATGGAGTTGTTTGAATAAATCCATGGCCCCGGATGTGATCCTCATAAGATGTATTGTATCTATATTTATATCATTAAATATATATATCTCTCATGGTGGTTCCCAATGAACATAACTTCTCATATGGAAAACATTAGTGATATCAGACACAGAATATTGTGATACTAGATGGTTGTTTTGTGGAATCAACATACTGGATCTGTAGTGGTGGTCTGCATCAGTTTTGACTTGACTCTAGACTATGTCTATTTTTTATTATGTAAGGATATCATTTTTATATTATGTCGACATATAATTGTATAGATATGACAGTATATTTCATTTTTAATTGATTTATGGAAATAAAATGTCTTACTGAGAATTTTTATAGTCACACCTACATGGGATTTTTCCACCCGTGTTTTCTATTTTGTAGATGATTAACATTTTGATGAATTCCTAGGTTGGCTAGGACTAGGAATATAGATTCATTGTGTGTTTAGACATGGCATGGTGTTCTTATGACATCAGATAGTAGAGCCCGTACTTTTTTTATAGGTTGGATTTTGTGTATTGCGGACTTCTTTTGGTGGGAATTTATTCTGTCCCATTTTATTTTACCTTCTTTTCTTCTATCGTACTCTATTTGATGTGATGCTGGTATGCATGAATTTATTTATTACTGGGTTTTTCATTAATTAAATTTTTGTTTTGTTGATGTTTTCTTGCGTACAGGTACTATGGTAATGCATCACATGATAGTGATATTCCAACTCGATGATATACACCATCCCTTGGCTTATTTTAGATGGTTGATGGATTTGTGGGACTCATCCCACTAAGAGGGTTCATGATAGAGTGGTTTTCGAGTAGCTCGATTTACTTTAGGACTGGGAATTTGTGAGATTGGTTTGGGGAAAACGTTTTATGTTTTTTGAGATCAATATTTTTATTAGAGACACTAATGTTGGTGTGGTGGCTGGAAGGTCCATACACCAGGACTCTGATAACCTTCTTTTCGACTCTTTATATAAGAACAATGGTTTTACGGAAAAAAATTAGACACACATCATATAGGAATGGTTTGTGATGAACATGTATGTATTTAGTAATCTATCTTGGTATAATCGTAGAATATGGTATATATATATATATCTTATAGGTTGCATCTGCAATGAATTATTGCTAGGATCCAGCACCTCGTAAATGAGGTTCCCCCCCCCCTCAGTGATAAGGATTCTAAATATGTATTGGTTTCCCAAATGATACCTCCAGGTGGTTCACCCACTATACCACCACAAATATAGATACATTTGGTACCTCTGGTACCAGAAAATGAGGAGCGCAGGATGAGCTCACTTCATGATTTACAAATGCAATGACCCCTCACTTTCTAAGTCATGCATGTCCCTCATGCAGCTATGGACTGGCTTGAGGTAGTGACCCTTTTTTGACTATTCAGGACACCAACTAACCAAATGGTGATCCTGGTGGAAAGCCTTATATAGATATCAAAGAGGAATGATTTTGAGTGCCTCTTCAGAGAGTGGTTTTACCAGTTATGCTGACACCTGTGCATTCATCACAATAAGGACATTATGATGATGGATGATTATTCACTAAGGATCAAAAACATCTTTTGGAACTTGATGGATATTATTAGGGATTAGTACCTTAGTTCTTGAAAAATAATGTGAGGTCTATGTAGGGACATTCTAGATACTATTACACATTAGATAATTCATACTTATGTTGGGGATCTCGAGTGGGATTTGGTGGTCGAGAGATTCATGATATTGTAGAGATAGTCGGTGAAAGTCAATAATGGATAATCAGGTAAAGATACCTTATTATCAGGGATCTAACATCTCCCTTAGGTATTGAGACATGGAAGACAGTTGAGGAGGACTTCCCCGGAAAGAGTATCTGAATTTCAGTGTTCATAGGGTGGATCCATTCAACAAACGGAGTGGCGGTGCAACTATTGTGAGGGAAGGGACATCTCTCTATAGATATCAAAACTGATCATTTTGTAGATTTGGGAGATAGTGGAAGCACCACAGAGGGTGAGGATGTGTTTGGAGAAGGCATATCCATATGTTGGTGGATGTGGAAGAGGATATTGGTGTGTAGTGGGTGGTGGTCAACATTTTGACTTGTTAGAACCACCACCACCAGAAGTTCAATGCTAAGCTATAGGGGCTAGAGGACAAGGTTAGGGATAACTATGTGTGGTTGAGTCTTATGAACTCATGGAACATGGGATGATTCATGGTATAATCTACATTTTCTCTACTCTAGATTCTGTTCTAATAGACACATGTTCAATTCATTCCATTCTAACCAAATAATTTGTATGATAACATAAGATTTTGGTAGAACCATTGACACAGCCCTTACACATGACGAATACTATGGGAGGATACATTATTATCACACATCATTTCTAGCTGTGAGACTTTACTCTAGGATGTGGGAGTTTTGGTTTGATCCTCTTGGTTTCGACCTCAAGGAATTATGATATCAATATTTTTATGGGTTGGTTATCATTGGTCCTTTACCATATTGTATATTTCAGGTGAAGGGTGTAGTGTATCCACAATGATGTAATGAGGTTTTCTCTTTTTAGTTAATGGGAAACCCATATATCACAAGATGGACTCATTGGCGCAGTTTATATCTCACCTTTTGGCAAGCATGACCCTCGGTGTAGCATATTTTATGAGATTCTAGTTACCAACTATTTTGGAGTAGTAGAACAATGTATTCCTAACGATTTTACAAGATTATATCCCCACTGAGAGATATACATCAACAACATATTACATTCTGGGAAGCCACTGATATCCTCACAAGCATATCGGATGGCTCCCGTAGTGATTCATTAATCGTGGCTATAGTTTGAGGATATGAAGAGGAATGAATTATAGAGACCCATTGATTCACCATGGTTTGACCTAGATTTGTTTTCCAAAAATGAAAATTAAAGAAAAATATTTTGTGTGGAATAACAGTTCATCAACCAAGTAATAATGTAGAATATGTATCCACTATCAATGATCAATGACCTCTTTGATCAGTTAAGTGGGGAACAATGGTTCTAGAATATTGATCACAGATCAGGTTTTCACTAGCTATGTGAACAGAGTGAGTATATACTTAAGAAACTTTTTAGATGATGCTACAATCAATATAAGTACATGGTGAGGCCCTTTGGTGTGAATAACTCCCCAGAAGTGTTCATGGGATTCATGGACTGAATATTCCAGCCATACATAGACTGGTTCGTGGTTGTCTTCATTGACAATATACTTGTGTACTCGATGTCTAAGGAGGAGAATGCCTGACACATAAAAATGGATATGGAAATACCCTGAGAGAACCATATTTTTTGGAAACTCTCAAAGTGCCAGTTCAAGATTCATATGGTCCACATTATGGGAAATGTTGTCTCAATGGATGGTGTGAAACTGGACACATCGAAGGTGGAGGTAATTCTAGCATGGGTTCCACATTTTAGTTTGACTGAGGTGTGTGGATCATTTGGGCTTGCGATATATTACCATAGATTCATCCCTAATTTTACAAGGATATCATAACATATGAAAGCATTGAATACAAATGGGAATCCTATTGTCTAGACAGATAAGTGTTAGTTGGATTTTTAGTAGTTGAGGTAATGTTTGATGACCACCCTGATCTTGAGATTGACGGAGGAGGGTGTCATGTATGTAGTGTTCTATGATGCATCAGAATCCATGATTGGTTTTCCCCTAATGTAGAGTCAGGTGGTGATTTCATATGGTTTATTCAAGTTGAGATCACATGAGAATTACTATGTGGCCCATGATCATGAGTTGGCAACAGTTTTCTTCATGTTAAAGATTTAGCAACACTACCTAAAGTTCAAGAAACTTATCATTTACTCTAATCAAACGAGTATCTAGTATATATAATCATACATGGATATGAACATCATATAGAGGTAGGGCCTATTTTTTTCCATGATTATGACACTGATATTCTCTATATTCATAGGAATGTGAACATAGTAAAATATGGTCTCAGAAGGATAGAGAGTTCACAGTTTCTGGACAAGGAATCAAAGAAGTTGGCCTCATTGTATTTATCTTTTATATATAGATATGGGGGATATTACCTTCAGTTGATGGATGTTACCCCTACACATTAACAGTGAGTTAGCATGGAAAAACATCAGGGTACCGACTATAAGACCCAACCTCTCAGATATATTTAGGACATACTAGTGATGGATACTAGAATGGTGGAGAGAATGATGTTATTTGAAGTGGACACACAGTTGTTCCAATGGCATTGTGGGACGGTATTCCAATGGGGTTCTATACATCCCCTTCGGCGGTACGTCTAGGTGTGGTGAAGATGTAGAAGGACCTTCATATTGTGTTCTTGTATCTAGGAATGAAGGCCAATGTTGCAGAGTTTGTCTATCAATTCCATACTTTTCCACAAGTGATAGAAGACCATAAGGTTCCATAATGTTTGTATTAAACCATTTAAGTTCCATAGTTGAATTGAGAGGGGATATGAATATACTTTTTGATGTATTTACCTTGTACTTATTGAGGAATGGATTCCATCTTGATGATCATTGACAGACTCAGCTTGGTGTACCACTTCCTAGCTATCCGGGACCAGAGTTCATTATAGATATTGGGATGCCACAACATAAAGAAGATAGTGTAGCTTCAAGGAGTTCCTTTAATGTCAGTTTTAGTTCGTGATTCTCATTTCACAACCCAATTCTAAAAGGGATTGTAAGAGCAATTTTGGAATTAGTTATTCTTGATAACGACCTTTAATCCCCAAATGGATTGCAGGAAAGATATCTCCATTCTGGTCCAGGAACACATTCCTTGATGCTGCATATAGGAATTCAGTTTTAGCTGGGAGGATCATCTACAACTTTTGGAGTTTGTGTACAATAATAGATTCCAAAATAAAATAGGTATGTCATCATTCGAGGCTCTGTATGACCAACCCATTAGGTTACCACTTTAATGGATTAGCCCATGAATTTCAATAATTGTGGGACCTGTGTTGGTGGGAGCTACTACTATGATGGTATAGATTATCCATGAGTGAATGAAGACTACAATGAATCAATATAAATAATATGATAACAGGAGATGGATTCTCTTGTATATCATGGAGGGAGAACATATTTATCTTCAGGTTTCACCTCAACATGGGGTCCAGTGATTTATCTTGGGTAGTACGTTGTCTCTGTTGTTCATCATCCCTTTTTAGATATTTTGTAGAGTTGGAAAGGTGGTGTACCACCTAGCTATAACCCCCATATTTGCATTGTGTACATTATTTCTTCCATGATTCACAACATAGGAGTTATGAGAATTACCCATAACATGAAATCGATTGGGGATATCTAGACATAGAGTATGGAGGACCTTCTCATGAGTACATAGTGAAGATCATGGATTGAAATGAGTGTATCTATTGTGGGAAATAGATTCCCTTGGTGCATGTTTAGTGAAATCACATGAATATATAAGAGCGAACATCAGAGCAGGAGGATTAGATCCATACATAGTAGCCCAATATTTATAATTAGCGTTCTTCATTGTATTTTCAGGGATGTAAGGCCCTATGATTGGGATAGTGTAATGTCCAATATTTTCTATGCCTTACTTTTAAATATTATATCGAATTAATTTGAGACGAAGCGATGAGACAACGTGTGATTCAGTGGCTTGGTGTTCCTATAGTAAATTATTTAAATATATTAAATATATTGAATATCACACAAGAGAGGTTTTCCTGATATAATATAATAGATTCTATACATGTACACAAATCAGAAATCTTAGGGCACTATTGCGTTCAAAATTGTGAGTTTATGTTAGGATGGTCCTAACATCTGATAGTGCAGGTCAAATGTGAAATTTATTTTTCTGATATTTTAAATAATATTATAAAATAAAAATTTATTCTATTTAAATTTTATATAGTGATTCATTTTCTATTTTTAAATAAATAGATTGGGAAGGGACCCAGGGTTAGAATTCATAACCTTGGATAAATCATTGAGAGATCTGGAGTGGAACCTTGCAAAAACATATCGATAGGCGATGATGATATAGTGGATTGTGATTGTTCTTGAAAAATCATCATTGACAGTAGATCCATGACAGTGACCAATACTTTCTTCAAGATAAGGAATTGTGATTTCAATTCCTTCTTCTTTTTCTTAGAATCAACGATTAATGCAGATCAACCCATGAACAGTTCGACCCATGGTTCGATCATTTTTTGGAGATGTATTGGTTGTGGGATTTATTTTGGGGAATATTATGATTATTATTTTGATATATTGTAGATCATTATTATGGTAAATATATTGAAGGCTCTAAAAAAATGTCCATATTTCGTTCATCAGTACTGTTTCATTGGAATTCATTCCCCCCTTTTCCCATGAAATATTCACTCATTATGGCATATGAATGGATGATTTTTTTTGAATTCAATTCATTCTTCAACATTAAATGATTGTATATATGTCATCATATTGACCTATAGGAGGTTTGACGATGATGGTGATGAATAGATCGAATAAATTTGGGAGATAATATTAGTCAATTGATATTTGTCTGGATGATCGAAGTAGTACATTAGAGTTGCTCAAAGTCCAAAAACACATAGATTTGGGGCTATCACAATGAGGAGACAATGGATCATCAGTTTTGGGAAGAATCGACCAACTGATCAAGAATCATAGGATCATCCAGACGTGCGGAGGAAGAACAACTATTCTACAAAATTTAGAGGAACACGACATGTATGCTATGATACAACTTGTTTGGGTACACCTGACTAGGTTCAAGGGTTTTGAGAGTCAATCACGCTTCACACGACATGTGAAACTTGACACATGGAATGTGGTCCCTTCCCAAGGACTCATTGTGTATCTAGGGAGATACAAAGACATAGGGTGGAGTAGACACCATGTACTCAAGCACACAGAATGACCAAGACTTGTTATATAGACTACCGTTGGTATTGGTATCCAAGAAGGTAGACACGAGTTGACTCTATGTACCACCACAAAGTCAGTGAAAACAGGAGGACCTCAAGTGGACATACACGACTTGTAATCCTTTCTACATGCCATGTATACCTTTTATACACGGCATAAACTTTTGACATGGGACGTTGTACATGGGATGTACCTGGGGTCACCAAATACAGTGTGTCACAATATTACATGGCGTGCTACATTTTCTACATTATGTAGATCCATTGTCAACCATATCATGAAGATTATTAGTTTGGGTTTGTTCCCTTGATCATTTCCATGTGGTTGGTATATTCCATTTCCTACACACTAGAGTATGATACCATCAGCAGGACTTCATAGATAGAGTTGTTGGAATTCCATGAGAGGCCTAGTGAGGGTTCCTCTATTTTTTCTTCATGCCCTTGGTATAGTTCTTGGTGTATATGTGATCAAATTTTCCATCCTTCGATCCTATACATAGAGGGTTATTCCAGAAGGAGTTGTTGGTATCATCTAATAACCCAAGATGTGATCCTTATATGATGTATCATATCTCTCTTTATATCATTCAGCACATCTCTCTCACATGGTAATTCTCAATGAACAATACTTTTGAGATAAAAATCATTAGTACTATCAGGATAAATATTTTGTGATCTTGGATCAGTGTTTTGTGGAATCATTGGGTTTGATCCCTAGTGATGATATGCAGATATTGTGACTTGCCTCAACAATGTGTGTCTTGTTTGAGTATATATTGATATCCTTGTTATATTATATAGAAATATAATTGTGTAGAGATAACTATATATTTACTTTTTATATTGACTTGGGGTTTTAGGGTGTCCTATTGAGTATTATTATTGTCACCCCTACACAGGCTTTTCCAGGACATGTCGTGTATTGTGAAGACTGGTGACCTTTTGAAATAGTCATTTTAGACCTAGACCACGTCACAGACTAGGACCAAGACTAGACAGTTCGTTGTGGTTACATATTGGCAAAGGCATACCAAAATCTTAATATTTTAGATATAGTTCCTTTCATTTAATAGTTATAATTTTTCATTTACATACTTCTACAGGTGGGATTGTATTATGGCACAATTTACGTTACATTCATTACATATTTCATACTCTATTGGTTGGGAAATTGATATGAATGCATTTATATCTTAGTAGATTTTAAATTTTCGCATGTGTGTACCTAGATATGTGTGTGCGTTTTATTTTACTAAGGCCATGCATCCCATGTTAGTGATATTCTGACTCAGTGCTTGTCACTAGCACATGTCCTATTAGAGGCGGTCCTGGGTAGTCGCAACATGGGCCCCACTGGGATGGGTCATGATAGTACTATAAATCATTCATTGAAAAGTCAATTATCAATATTTTTAACTTATTAATTGGTGTCCCTCATCTGTAAATAAATTTAAAATATCTAAATGATTGTGGAATTGTAATCCCCATTCCTAAACCTAAATGAGAGTCTTTGGTTGTACACAAGATGCTCATATTTAAAATTATAAAATTGAACCCATAGCTCCTAAATTCATATTTTAAGGGAATATTAAGGGTTCTAATTGATATAAAACAATATGTTTACAAGACAGGTTACCGTAAAATAATTATATATTAGGATGTATTCTTTCATGATTCGTTTTCTCAAAAAAAAAAGGTTGCAACATCTACAAATAGTGATCCAAGCATTGAAAAGGATGATGAAGATTACCCTCCATCTCACTTTAAGGTTGATGTTCATCCCACTCCACCTTCTCCTCAACCCAGTGATGTGGATACTTACGAGTCAAGATGTCATCTAGATTTATAATCTTAACCTTATCCCAATAATAGTTACTATAAATTGATCACATATTGAGAAAGATGAGACCCATTACTTCATTTCTAGTTTAGTAACTATGATATAGCTATTTTTCCTTTGATATGGACCATGATCGTCTAGATGATGAACCTTAAACCTATAAGATAAATCTAAATGAAATTGTCTCAATGATGTGGGTATTTGAAATGAAAAAATGAGATGCAATATTTAAGAAAAAAAACATGGTCCATTTTCAACAAATCACTTAATTCAAAGGTAATAGGATCCAAGTGTAATTATAAGAGAAATGAAGGAAAAAAAGGGAAATAAAATTAATTAAAATGAAAGGTTAGTGTATAAGGTGTTCCTTCAAAGATATGTTTTTGATTATTCTGAATTTTTATCCCCATTGTAAATAATTTTTTAATTAGTTTTTTACTTTCTTTTTCAACCAATATCTATTTACATATTGAGAAATTGTATTTTAGAACTACCTTCATAAATGGATACATAAATTAAAAACACTATAAGAAAACATATGATGGTTACTCTAAGGATTTCAAATCAAACCAATCGTTCCTATAAAATAAATCATTCTATTGTTTAAAAAAAGAATATTGGAAATGGTACACAAAATTTTATTCCATCATGTTCCATAACAAGTTATTAGGATAAAATATGACACATGTGTCTATTTTAAATCAACACACGATTTTATGATTTATATACTTCATTATATTGATGACATTCTTATCATTTGTAAAAATATGAGTTTAATAATTATTGTAAATTCAGAATTAAATATAAATTTTTAATTGAAAGAGTTAGGTGATGCTAAGAATATATTAGGTGCTATAATCATTAGATATATACCAAATAAATGTAATTATTTATCTTATAATGCTTATATTTGAACTATTTTAATGATATATGTGTTTTAACCTCTCACACTTGTCAATGAACCTCTTGAAGAACACATTAAATTGCCTTTCACACAAGAACCCACTGCTAAATATAATGTTGAATTTATATCTTAAATTACATATGCTAATATTATTTATTTCATTATTTAATCTATGATTTTAAGAAGACCTGACATTGCATATTTCAGTTCAAATTTATTTATGGCCACACTTAGGAATCCACATTGGAATTCCATTAGATGGATTATTTCTTATCTCTCATGTATTTGAAATATGTATTTTTGTTATTGTAATAATATTGACTATTGTGAAATACTAGTTGGATATGTAGATTATTCATTTCTAATTAATTTTCACACTATAGTTTTTTTGACTGGATATGTGTTTACTGCATGTGGTGGCTCTATATATTTAAAATGAAATATGCAGTCTATTGTTTCACTTTCAACCATAAATTATGAGTACATGGCCCATACTAAGGCTGTAAGGGAAGACTTATTTGATAAAGACATGTGTTATGATCATATATTTTTTAATTCAATGATATATATTGATTTTGATAGTCTATCGGGACATCATTTTTGAAAACAAATTGACTACCAGGGTAAATAAAATAACGATGGTGTTAAAATACACTTTACTAAATATATTATAGAATCCAAAACCATGTGCGTCAAAAAGATACACACTAATAAATTCATATATTATAGATTCAATATTTTTGTGGTATTATATAAGTTCAATTATTTAGATAGGAATAACATGGTTTATATTCTATAACCATTGATGAAATAACATCTCCATTTTCAATTGAAAATTGTGTAGTTTTTCGAATTGAGGAATTTATTCTTAGTTTTGATATGAAAATTATTCCTTTATTCTATTTCATAAATTTACATCATTTTCATACATAAAACTATGTTAATAATTTTTTAATCATTTTGATAATTATTTTGTTGATCCTATATTTATTTAGGACATTGTCCTGGCTTATTTCAGTTTCTAGCCATGCTATCTGGGAATTATTTACTGCTCCGCTTCAATCCATTCATATATTACGCTTCCAATTTGATCGTTTTCATTCATTAATATTCTGTGGTTTCATGTGACACTTCTTGTATCATTTGGTAAAGCTTTGTGGAGGTATCTATTTTTGTGTGTAGTTAATCAAGTTTGGCTCATGTTTGGAGGAATTGATTTTCATCGATCTATGAATTAATTTAGTGTAGAATATAAAATTGAATGATATGTTTATTCAATATTCTCCATGGTGGAAATATCTTTCCTTAATCAAGATATTACATGTTATTAGGGCTTCTTCCTCAATGGAGGTTTTGATTTGGGGGCCTACTGACCTCCCTAAAAACCATTTTCCTAGAGTTCCTAGTGGAATTCTCATCACATGTTTCCATTTGAATAAGTGATGTCACTAGAATTTGAAGAACAGGAACAGAAATATAAACATACCTTTACTCAGTGAGTTCTAGGAGAGATGTTACATCACCAACATGAAGTTTGAAGAGATCAAGACAAGAATAATTTCATGCATATTGTTTTATGTGTAATTATATCATCCTTTCTCTATATGTTATATTTTACTTCATAAATATTTAATTAATGTATCTAATTATAATTTTATTGTTGTATCTTGTAAAATCTATTTTATTGATTTTGTGATTCAAAAAAGTTCTGTGTTAGGTGGTGTTCTTTCCATGGATGTAGATTCCAATGGGACCGAAGAAAGAAAATCATTGTGTTCCATACTATTTGTTTCAATTTCCTACATTGTGGTTCTTCTAGTTTTTAATCGATGAATTCTCAAAGAATTTAATAAATTAGTCTAGTTTTGACCTAGAATTATACTACAGCGTATTACACCCATCCCCTTCAAATAGGGGTACATAGAAGAAAATATTAGTTTTTAAATTTTCTTGGATATAAATTAATGAATTCAACTGAAATTAGGCCATATATGTGGGGGATTTTTACGATCGCAGATGCATGGATGTAGGAGGAGGTATAGTGGAAGGATATTATAGAAGTAGTGGCCACACGGTCGTAGGTGTAAAATATTGCGTGGTGGTTTTGAGGGGAATGAGTGAACCAAATACAATAAAAATGAAAAACCCCAACAAGACTGAAATGAATTTTTTCATATGGAAATTCAATGATACTGAAAAAAACAACAAGATGCATGATATTTAAAATAAGAGAATGAACATATTTATTTATATGTTTAGTACCTATGGGGAAAAAATTTCATGACATGAACACCACCAAGTAGTCACTCATTTTATTAATCTCAATTAAAGAAAAAATTAAAACATATATGATTAATGATTCAAAAATATAAAAAGTGGCATTGAACACTTATATCCAAGAAAAATAACAGAAATGATAAAGAATCTTACAACACTAGAAGCTAGTGTCCATCCATCCTCTTCTATAGATTTCTGCCACTATGAAGTCGATGTTGATGCTCAAGTGTCGCACATGTACTCACAGTCAAATTTTCTGGATGTTAGAGGAATACCACTTTGGATCCACCATAGTTATTCAAAGGGAGTAATGACGTCAAACCTCTACCAGAACCTATACAACAATTGTATACATTAAGGATGGAAGGTATAAGATCTACTTTATAAGAGGATGATGTACCCTCATGGAACAAAAAATATAAACAAAGATGATATCAACCAGTAGAAGTGAACCAGAGAAAAAATAAAATTAATCCTTAGGTCCTTTAATGGACATTAGTTCAGTGATAATCAATTCCCCATGAAATCATAAATCTATCAAAACTTTGTATTAAATCCTGAGCTTCCATAAAGACAAACTAAAATAGAAACCAATCTATGAAAAACATAAGTTGAAATTGGTGTACAAAAAAGATCAAAAGGGATGCTGAAATAATCAATTACAAAGAATCAAGATGGTGTGGATTTAAAAGTCATCCACTAGTAGAATAATGGATTTTTTTGAATTACAAAAGCCTTCTCTAAAGGATTATATCATTCTCCTAATGTCTGCAAAATTGAAAACACAATATCCCATCACAGTTTCCTGTAGCTTCCACCATACTGATGACTCTATAGATGATATGGGTACTACATATGGAAACTTCCAAACAGTGGATGCAATAGCCCATGATGGGTAGATTAACAAAGAAAACCATTTTGATGGTCCCAATAGCCCCCTTTTGGATCCTATAGTGGAAGCTATATGGCAGGATGTATATGTTTTTAATGTTGTTTTTAAAATTTCAGGTTAATATTTCAAATAATATTATATTTAAAAAAACAAAAATATCTCCAAAATATCTAAATCCCCTGGCACATAAAATTATTTTCCTCTTCATATTCCATGCTTCACACCCATCAACATAAAAACTCGCATGAAAAAAATTATAAATTGATTTTTATAGAAAAAAATCCTAATGAATATTTTAAATTAAAAAAAATTCAATTAATGCATAGTACAACAGATCAATGTTATCTTATTTTGAAAATATATTAATAATTTCTAGTAATTTTTTTAAAATGTGAAACCATTTATTCTATTGTTCTGAGAACACAAATCATCTGATTGATGTTCCATATAATTTCATAGGAAAAAAATATGTCCGTTTTCCAATAATTTCATATCATTACAAGGTCATTTTCTATGCATCATATCATTAAATGCATGTTTTCATGTTCTGTGATACTAAAATTTAATTTTCTATCATCCCAGTAAAACAACACCTCTAATGGATGTACAATATGCTTGACCATTTTAAAAATCACCCCATAGTTGTTCCTAACCGATTTCATGAAATATAGATGACATTTGGATAGTTTTGACATTTGAACTAAATATTTTAAAGGGAATGAAATAATTAAAAACCACAAATATATTCATTTCAGATAGACCACAAATGTAAAGGATGGTATGTCTACACTTACACATCACGGAAAATAATTATATGGTTTTCCTATAAATTCAAGTCATTATAATGTCGTTGTATAAGGATTGGACCATTAAATGCACGTATTAGTGTTTTATGACACTAAATGTATATTTTCAGTCCTCTTAGGAAAATTCTAGAACAAATTGAAATTATATCTACTTGACCATTTGACCATTCATTCCATAGTTTTTACATCTGATTTAAATGAAATTGAAAGTTGTTCATCTCGTTTTGACCCCCACACTCAAATTTTTAATGGATGTAAAATCATTAAAAACAACATATTTAGTCATTCTGCATAGACCACATGTATGATTGATGATATTTCTTTTCTTACACATCAAAAATAATAATAATAGCATTTACATGTGATTTCATGTAATTCAGTGGACTATTTATATGGATATAATATTTTAACATGTTTTTTCATTTTCTTTCCAAAAAAGTGTGTTTCATGTCCTCCAAGGATAGCTCAATCTTATATGGATAATTATACTACATAATAATTTCAAAATTAATTATATGGATTTTTTGACCGATTTCATTGCACTCTAATTCCATTGATTAAGTTTGGACCCATGGTCACACCTTCTTAAAGGGAATCAAATCATTAATAACAACACATTCGGTCATTCTAATATTACCTCATGTCTGCTTGATATATCACCAACTCATACTCACCAAGAATAATAATAGGACAATTTTTCTGTGATTTCATGCCATGTAAGGTTTTTTTTCTATGTATATAATCGTTAAATTCCTTTTTGGGTGTTTTATTACAGAAATTGTGTGTTTTCCATTATCATAGTGAAATAACAACTTTGATTGAAATACCTCATGATCGTCCATTTCAAAATTCACTCCATAGATTTTCTACATTCATGTAGTTATGAGTCCTTTTGGGTGTTTTTTACCACTATATGTAGCTTTTAAAAAGGCATCAAATCTTTCAAACCCATATATTAATTCATACCGTGAAGACCACAAATCCGATTGTGTAACAAACCAATCTTTTATTAATTAAAACTCCTCTTAATGTTATTAAATGTAATATTATATAAAATGGTTTTGTAAAACATATTCACTTACATGGTTTTATGTTTTTAGATTTAAAAATATCGTTGATAATTGTTATCATTTATAATATAGTTGTTTAATAGTGATCACATGATTAGTATAAATATTGGTCTGTACCAACTCAAATTTACCCCAACAATGAAATTGATGGACTAACCTAGTATAATTTCTCCATACAAATCCCATTTGTTAGATCTTGGAAAGGATGTAGTGTCACTAGGCTTCTCTTGTAACAAATCCCAAGTCGAGCATTAACACGTTAAGCTTGAACAGAACCTCCTATGTGAGAAGTGGAAGTCAATAGAGATTATAACTCGATCGATGTTATCCGGTCTGCCCCAAGAGTCTTTCCCCATCGTGAACTGTACCCTTCACTCATATGCGAGTGTTATAAGGGGTTATTTAACAAGACACTAGGACTATTATTCTCTGGTTTAGTTTTTTATAGAATAATGAATATACATTCATATTATTATTATTACATTGTAAACGGTTTTTAAAGCACAAATAGTATTTTTTAGTTAATATTCCATAAAGAAATATATTTTAAAAAATCAATGTATTTTTGAATAAAATAATATTTTAATAAAATATTATTAATAAATTAATTTCATAAAATATAACAGATCATATACTTTTTTCGAGTACAGTATTAATTTCTATTATGTTTTGAATGCTGTTTTTTTTTCAACAACCATGAATTTTGGATAAATTTCGATCATTATTTTAAAAATAAAAATTCACATATTTTGAAAATTATATAGATAAATTGAAAATTATTTTTTGAATAAAGTTGTCATTATTATACAAAGGTTAATTCTTCATAAATTTCCGAGACTATCAGATGTTTGGGTAAAAATTAAATACCGTTTAAATATATATTATTTTTATGAAATTATAATGAACCAATAGTGATGTAATAAAATAAAATAAAGTGATTTTTAGGATGATATATGTTTTACCTTTAACCTAATGTTATTTTAGATTTTTTTATTTGTTTTACAAAGCCTTAGTGGACCCTCCAAGAATTATAAAATAGTATAATATTTTAAAATGATTTATTTGATAGTGTGACTCACCTCCAAATATGTAAACCGAATATTTTAATAATATCATCCAATTTACTAATAAAATATTTATGATCAATCCCATTTGGAAAATACCATGGGGAAAAACAATGGGATAGTTTGTGATTTTGAATAGTTTTATGTGTAGTTTCCAAAACCAAAATAATAAATAATTCCCTCTCCTTTCCTATATAATCCCACTCAACATACCATTCCTTTTTACTAAAACCATTTGGATCATGACCAACCCCTAGCCCCAACTCTCTAGAGTCCTCCCAAGTTTCACCAATATCCCAATAATCCTCTCCCTGGCATGTCCCAATCCTTTGGGATCACACTTCCAAATAAGGGATTTCTTCCATTCTTATTTTTTCTAAATTCCATTTTATTTTTATGCCATTTTATTTTAAGTTAAAAATGTTTTTCTATGATTTAACACCTCCCCAATAGTTCCTTAACTTTTATTGAGTGATTATAAATCTATTTATCTCTCAATAAATCCTCCCACGATAATCGCTACCATGCCAAAATTCCTTAAGAAATTTCTATCTTCTCATTTTCATTCATGAAATTGTGGTCTATTATGCATCTAAATTCCATTAAATATGTTGGGATATTATGTTAAATTACCCCATTATTTCCCATGTTATTTATAAATTATTATATACACCTTTATCCCTCATCAACCCATTTTATGATATCTATTTGATGTTGTAATGCTGCCGATGTTACACCAAATTTTCCAATGCCAAAATCATGGGGTAAGTGAATACCAAACCCATTTATCTACCAAGGGTATTCACCTTTTTTCACATGTACTTTTTTTAGGACTAATATTTTTTTATTCCACAAATATTATTCATGGAATAAATTATGATCTTTAATGAATCCATGTCGTATGATTCCTGAGGAACAATTATGCATGAAATGAAATGTTTATAAAGGGTGTGACCCAATAGGGATCCAGTTCATTGGATAATCAATTGTATCATGATACATCATGTGCAATGAGTGTTGAATCATGATAAATCATGTTAAATGAGGGGTTAATCATGATAATTAAACTGAAATGAGGGTTTACACATTCTACATGATCAATGAGCCTTAGCTCATGAAAATATCACGTTAAATATTGTTTCCACATTTCCATGTTATGATAATCGTGATATATCATTACATTATGTTCATGTTTCTCGTATGCTCCATTGATATGCATATTTCCTAACATTTATTTTATTCCTCATGTTATAACGTGTTTACTCACATACTGGGATTTATTGATCACCCTTTTCACATGTATTTCCTAGGTTTTCCTATTAAATTCTTAGTATGTGAAAATGTTGTGGTCATGTGAACGATGTATTCAATAATGATGTTGTATTTTAATTCCATAAGTTGCAATGTAATATCCCCAATTTCCCAACCATCTTTAAATCTCCATCCTCTAAGTATTCTTAGGTGAAAGTTTATGTAATAAAGCATGTTTAAGTGTGTAATAAATATAAGGGTTGTTATAGATGGTAATAGAGGATATGACATGTTATTTTTGAGATTAGTATTATAAAACCCTAGTAAAATACATATGGATAAGACTAACTATAATAAAAACATAACTAAATTTTTATGAGTATAATGTAAGTGGTTTATAATGAAAATAAATTTTTGTCTTGATACGAGCAAGTAGAGGAAGCTCTAGGAAAAATGTATCATAGGGAAAAACACGAAAACACCACATTGAGCTAGAATCGAATGGGAACTGGTGACCAAAAATGGGCCTTTCTACACTCTAGTTTACGAAATTCTCAAGGGTATGCTTTCATAAACACATTTTCTTACTATGAATAATTGTTAAGGGAAAAAAATGCTCTTAGAAATATATGATGGGAATTATATCATGGATAACATAGATTGAATCCTATAAATTCCAACATTAATTAAATACATGTAATTTATGAGTTAACCATTTTTTTCCTTGGATCCACAATTATGTGTTACCCCTACCAGTACTTTTATTACATAAAATGTCTGGTAATAGGATGAATTAGGCTAAAATTGATACAATGAATAATGTGATGACTTTTCTAATAATATTTCCAATCCTATGGGAGTGGGACTCGCAAAATATGTCACAATACTCTCTCAATTAACTCATGTTATTAATAGAAAAATTGTTCATGATGAATATACAACCCCTACCCCCCATGAAATAAATAGAAAAAATCTAGGGCTTCATGATACAAATTCCAACTACTTTTTATGTATCATTTCATCTCTTAATCACCGAAAAATAAGAAACCCCATTGAAATGATTTTCTCCATCATTTAATATTTTGAAAAAGTGAAGGTTATTCTGGATACTTATCATATGGATAGTGAAGTAGCTAAATGGTATAAATTAATCAAAAATATGAATCCTTAAGAGTAGATCAAGGTGTTAGAATGGAATTATTTCAGAAAAAAATCCGCTAAATTTTTTTCACGCACCCACCGACATTACATGTAAATGGACTTCATTGTCCTATAGAAAAAAACTATGAATCAATCAGAGTGTATGTGGAAAAACTCACAAGGCTTACACAATATGCCTATGGATTTGTAACTACCCCCAAATTCAATGTTGATCACTTCTTTGGTGGGATAAATCCTAAACTACAGAAATCCGTAGTGATATGTGACATCGATGGATTTGAGTAATTTTTTCGATGAGACCTCAAAGTAGAAAAAGAGATTAATGAATCATAGGGGCATCTTGGGGATCCAAATTAGAAGGTAGAATATAATTCAGGCGATTCAATAGATAAATCCAATGGTGCAAATAAATTAATGAAATCCACTTGCCAATATCCTGGAAAGAAGAACCATAAAAATTTCATGAAGGGGGTGAGGAAAAGCATTAGGTGTGGAAGAGAATATCAACATGCCTTCAACATATGACAGGAAAAACATGATGATACGATAGAGGAGGGGAACGCTGTGTTCGAACCTCAATTAATTGTTCATTGAATCAATTGAAAGGAACTAGAAAACATTGAATACCATTTCCATACGCCATGGTTTTTAAAGGAAACAAATAAAATACAAGTTAGAAAGGGTTAACATACTTTTTATTACAGTTCTAAACATTATTTTATATCCTGTATGTTTAGTTAAACAATCCCAACACCATCCAAAATCATGGCAGTAGAGTTGTTGGAGAGAATGGAAAATGGGGAAGTTATTTCATCCCAAGAATAAAACTCCTCCCCTGTCACATTTTGTGTATTAAACTTCCCATTTAACATCGTCATACTACCTATAGTGGAATATGATGCAAATCATGGTATGGATTGGCTTTTCCTATTTAGAGATAAAATAAATTTCCATTAGAGGGAAATCACTCTCGATATGGACAATAAACCCCCAATTATATACAAGTGCAAGTAGGATGGGAAATCTTCATTAGAATCATCATGTCAAGAATGGATTTTACTACCCTATGAGCATTCATATCTTGATAAGATAATTTATTCTACAGAGTAAAGCATCATTAAAGACATTCCTTTTGTGAGGGAATTCACTGAAGTGAATCCCAATAAATTGTCTAGACTTTCTCCTAGAAGAGATGTTCAATTATCGATTGATCTTATAACTAGGGATTTTCCAATATCCAACACTCCATAGAGAATGGCTATTGTAGAGCTTGAGTTGGTAGAGAATCAACTACAGGATAATCATGATAAAGGATTTATACACCAAAGTGCTTCACCATGGGGTGCATTGGTCCTCTTCATCAATCAGAGGGATGAGTCAATGCGTCTCTTCATTTATTATCGTGATACCAATAAAATAACTATAAAGAAGATGTATCCTCTGCTATTAATTGATGATTTTTTGATCCGCTACTTGGAGCAAAATACTTATCCATGGTGGATCTGCAGTTGGGATATTAACCTGTAAGGGTGAAGAATGATGATATCCCAAAGACTGCTTTTAGTACAAGATACAGGCTCTATGAATTCATAGTAATGCCTTTTAGACATGGTAAATCTCTATAAATCTTCATGGACACGATGAATAGAGACATTAGATTTACCACGTCAAATTTTTGGTAGTCTTTATAGATGATATTCTAATATAATCCATATCCAAGAAGGAGGATGAGGGGAAATTAAGGACTATTCTAGAGACCTTATGAGAGGATAATCTATATGAAATTTTTGACATGTATGAGTTCTATTTGATGGAAATATCATTATTTGGTCATATCATCACATGAAATGGGATATCTGTGGATCCCTCAATGAAAATACTATAGAGGGGTGGTTGAGGCCAACATCTTTGACAGATATCTATATCTTATATGGGTTTGATGGATATTATTATTGATTTGTGAAAACTTTCTCCTGATTATGAAGCCCTCTTAACATGATAACATGGAATGGAGTCATGTTTTCATGGAGTGATGAATGCGAATAGATTTTTCAGGATTTGGAATGAAGGCTTATCAATATGCATGTGCTTGAAATACCCACAAGAGGAGAACTTTTTGTGGTATTTAGTGATGATTCAAAGAATGTCCTAGGTTGTGTATTGGTTAAAAATGAAAAATCAATTGCCTATTCTACAAGAAAATGGAATATTCATGAGAAGAACTATCCAAAACATGATATGGAGTAAGTTGCGCCAATCTTCTCTTTGAAAATTTGGAGGCATTACCTTTTTTCAGAGAAGTCTGAAAAATATCCGGATCACAAAAGCCTCATGTATATATTCACATAGAAATAGTTTAACATGTTCCAATAAAGATGATTAGATCTGATAAATGTATATGAATGCTCAATTCACTACCATCTTGGAAAAGTGAACAAGGTGGAGGATTCTTTGTGTAGAAAGTATCCAACAACTCTATCATTAATGATAATTGAAAAGGATCAAACCTTCATAGATTTGTTACTGATTTACATGATAATCATAATGAAGGTAACCTAATAATTCATTTCACAAAAGAATCCCCAAAAATCACATTTTTAATGGCTTATGTTTTCTCAAAAGGATGATGTGTGAATTCAAAAGAAATTTAAAACCATCATAAAAGGGAAATCCTATGAGTATGATGTTAATGAATAAGAAATTCTGAGATTTGGGACAAGGAAACATGTTCCTTATAATTTTAAGATAAAGAATGATCTTTTGGATGATGCACATTGTTTTAATTTCTCCATTAATTAAGGAAACACTAATATGTATCGAGATATTCGATAGAATTATTGGTGGGATACCATGAAGAAGGAGATCACTGAGTATAAATCAATGATCCTGGTATGTATATAAATGAAGGCGGAGAGGTAGAAGTTTAAATGGATGATGAAACCATTACCGTTAACAATGTGGAAATGGTAGAACATATCTACGGAATTTTTCACTGAACATCCAAAGAATTCAAAATGAAAAAGTTCTATTTGGGCTGTTTTTTATCATGTTACAAAGACTTCACACCTCATTACAATTTCAGAAGAATTTCATCAAATCCACTAAGGGGGATAACGATCAGAAATGTTTGAAGGATTTATGGGGTTCCATTATCTTTTTTATCAGATCAGGATCCATAATTAAAATCAATGTTCAGGAAGAGTCTCCAATAAACTCATAATATTGAGATGAACACTAGTAAATCATATCATACTCAAATCAATGGCCAATATGAGAAAACTATCCAAACACTTGAGGAACTGTTGATAGAATTCTCGATGGACTTTGAAGGAGGATGGGATCTAAATCATCATCTTGTTGTGTCCTCCTATAATAATGGTTTCTAGTAAGGCATCCAAATGGATCCTAATGAAGCCATTTATAGGAAGAGATGTAGAATACCAGCATGATGGGATGACGTTGGGGAGCAAAGACTCCTAGGTCCAGAAATGTTTGAAGAAATGGTGGATAAGGTTAAGATCATATCGTAGCACACTAAAGATACTCAGAGTTGAGAAAAGAGATATGATGATAATTGTCGATGAGACATATAATTTGATGTTGGAGAAATGGTATACCTCTTCATATCGTCGTGTAATAGAATTAACATATTTGAGAATAAGGGAAATCTTTGTACAAGTTACATCGGCCCTTTTGAGATCCTTGATCTCATTGGAGCGGTGGCCTATTGACTAGAACTCCCACAAATCGTATATCAAATACATGTTTTTTTCCCTGAATCACTCTCGAGAAATTACATACCTGACCCATTGGATGTACTCAATCCATATGTGGTACCATTGGATAATGACCTTTCTTATGGATAGAATCTTGTGAAGATCATTGATTATAAGGAAAACATTTTACAAAATATGATAATGAAACTCGTCATGTTGTTGTAGAAAAACCACATGATTGAAGAGGATACATGGGAATCATAGGAAGTGTTGAAGATGAGTTACCCACATCAATTTTTGTGTGGTAAATGAAAATATCGAGGGTGAAATTTCTTAAGGGGGAATATTGTAATGATCCAAACTATTATTAATTAAAACTTATGTTGATCTAATTAAATTTATTATTATGTAAAATGGTTATATAAAACTTATTCGCATCCTTGTTTTAATGTTTTTTGGATTTCAAAATACCACTGAGAATTGTTACCATCTCTAAAATAGTATTTGAATAGTGATCACATGATTTGTATAAATAGAAGTCTTTGAGGAATCCAATTTACTCGGACAAAAGATGTGACGACCTCATCCAGTAGAATTTCTCCATACAAGGACCATTTGTCAGAGATCAGAAAGGAGGTAGAGTCACTAGGCTTCTCTCTTGACCCAACCCATGCTGAGATTCAACATTTTATGCTTTAATGGAACTTACTATGGGAGAATTCGAAGTCAACATAGATTAGCACTTGAGCAATGTTATCTGAGCTTCCCTAAGAGCATGTCACCATCGTGCATCTCACCCTTAGATCTTATGCGGATGTTATAAGTTGTTATGTTACAATACCATAGGACTGTAATTATTTAATTTTGTTTTGTATAGAATAAATAATATATATTCATTTTTTTATTGTTACTTTGTATATGAGTTTTAAATCACAAATAGTATTTGTAGGTAACATTCAATTAAAGGATTTCCTCCATTCACATTTTTCCAAATTAATTTATGTTTTAATGCCCTTTTATTTAATTAAAAATGATGTGGTATGATTTAACACCTCCCCCATACATCCATATTTATGTCTGAGGGATTATAGACCTATTTCACTCTAATTAATGTAACCCGTTGGCACCCATAACCATTGTAATATCCCGTAAGGAATTTCTCTTTTATCATTTACATTCATGAAATTATTTTATATTATAAATCTAAATTATATTAAATATTTTGGTATATTATGTTCCCAGACCCCATTACTTTCCATTTCATGTATAAATGATTCAATACCCCTCTCTCTCTCATGAAGACATTTTATGATTTCTATTTGACATCATTATTGTGCCGAAGATACACCAAAGTTTCCAATGCCAAAATCATCATGTAAGTGAATACCGTACACATTTATCTACCAAGGGTATTAGCCTTTATGCACATATAAATATTCATTCAAGAGATACATTTATGTATTCCTCATATCTTATTCGTGGAATAAATCCATTTTATATGATCCATGTGGCAATGTTATGCATAAAATAAAATGTTTATAATGGGTTCACCCTGATAGCACTCTAATGCATTGGGTAAATAATAGTATCATGATATATCATAGGAAATGAGTTATGACTCATGGAAAGTAAAGTGAAATGAGGGTTTACTCGTGCTAATTCAAGTTCAATGAGGGATTACCCATGCTCCATGTGTAATGATCCTTGGCTCATGTTAATATCAGGTTAAATGTTGTTACCACATTTCAATGTTATGATAATCATTCAATATAATGCCTTTATGTTCATGATTATATTATTATCAATTGATATTACTATTTCCTAAAATTTATTCTATTCTTCACGTTATTCTGTGTTTAATCCCTACTGGGCTTTTTCTCTCACACATTTCACATTAATGTACTCAGATTATCCGATGTAATTCTTAGTACGATGGAATTTTTTGGTCATATAAAGTTTGTTTTCAATAAAGATGACTTATTTTTTTGTGTTGGGTTGTATTATAATGTCCCTAATTTTCGAAGTGACAAGACAACTCGATGCTCAGTGTTGTCTTAAGTGATTTTTTTGTAATAAATCATGATTGCGTGTGTAAAAACGTGAAGGGTTGTTATATAATGATATACCATATGGCCATATACATAAAAATGTTAATTAGATTGTTTTATATTGATTTAATGTCATTATGAGGACTTTTTCCATGGATATGACTGTTAGAGTGGTGTTTTGGTGTTTTACAACAGTAAAAGTGCATTTATAGTCTTTGAAAAAGGCCATCTTGGATTGAAAAGTTTTTTTATGAACACTTCACAATTCAAACTATAGATTTATATTACTCATTTATTGTCATTGAGAGCTCTTTCTCTGAGTTTTGATCCTTAAACAAATATTTTTAATGGATTTCAAATCATTAATGGTGACATATTCTATCATTCCAAGCATACTACACATATAATTGATGTTATTCCTTCTCTTACACATCATGAAAAATAATAGGAAGTTTTCCCAATTATTTAATTTCACCTTGACATTGTTTTCTATGGGTCTGAGAATTACATGAACATTATAGGTTTTTTGGACCCCTGAATGATTCCATGGAATTCAGAGGATTTTGGATGGTTTTGACACTTGAATGAACCTTTTTAGAGGGTTTCAATTCATTAAAATATACATATTTATCTATTCTTTGCATATAAAACATCCAATTAACATTTATCCTGATCTTACAAGACATGGAAAATTATTATATGGAGTCCAATGGATTTCAAGTCATTATGAGGTCGTTATAAATGGATCTAACCATTAAAGATGAATTTTGTTATTTATTGATTCTAAAAATTCATTTTCAGTCCTCTTAGAAAAATTCCATCTTGGAATGATGATTGTTCTATTTGACCATTTAAAATTCACATTAATTCTGTTTTTCATGGAATTCAAATTCTTTTTGGTTCGGTTTGACCCCCAAGCACACCTTTTTAATGGTCATCAAATCATTAATACCACATATTCAGATGTTCTGAGTAGATCGCACATCAGATTTATGTTTTGAGTATATGTAAACATCAATAATTATAATGAGACAGTAGTTCTATGATTTTTGGTCAACAAATGTTTGTTTTATATAGATTTGACCACTAATCACCCGTTTTGGTGTTTTATGAAACTAAATGTTTTCATTTGGTCATCTTGGAAAATTATCATGGAATATTGTCATTTCATATAATAGAACATTTGAAAAATCAGTCTATCATTGTTTTCGACTGATTAAATGGAATTTTAATGTCATTTGATTTGATTTGACCCCCAAACTAACCATTTTAATGGGAATCAAACCTATAAAAATCGCTTATTTGGTAGTTTTGGGAATACCACATGTATGATTGATGTGACATGTAATCCTACATGTCAGGAATAATAATAATATTAGTTCCCAAAGATTTTAATTCATTCTGATTGTTATATATATATATGAATATATATATATATATATCTGGCCATTAAATGCATCATTTTTTCTTTTATGACACTAAAAGTGAATTTTACGTCATTCTAGAAAAACTGAACCTTTGATTGAAGTATAATATAATATAAAATTTGAAAATATACTTCATGGTAGTTATAGTGTGCTTTAAAAACACATTAATTTTACCATTAAACACATGTTTTGGTGTTTCTATATTGGATGGGGATCTCCTATACTATTATTTCATTATGAGGTTTTTTCTATGTATTTAACCATTAAACACTTGTGTTGGTGTATCTATATTAGATAGGGATCAACTATTCTTTTATGACATTCTGAGATTTTTTCTATGTATTTGACCATTAAACACATGTGTTAGTGATTTCTGACACTAAAAATATTTTTTTCATTCCTCAAAATTAAATACTAGCTCTAATTGATGTTTCAACATCTTATACACATCAAAAAAATAATAATCATATGTTTCCATGATGATTTCAACTCAATGAAATATGATTTTCTATATACATGACTGTTAATAGATAATTTTGGTGATTTATAACAATTTTTATTTGACTATGTGTTTTCATTTATATTATATTTCATTTAGTTGATTAAATTTGGTTGCAATGATATAAATTCTAGATTATAATTTATACTTTATCTATTTAAATAATTTTTAATTTCATAATGTGACACACATAACAATTTTTTTAGAAAAATATCTAATTTAGTTATTATTTTGACACTGTCTGGGACTCTTCACATTTTATGAAAGTTATATTATTTTTAATTAATAAATATATATAAAACCGATGTCGTCTATTCCTATCTCAAATATAATCCCTTCAAGAACTAAGACTAATTTTTCTACCTTGAACTTTCATCCTCTAGAATAGAATGTCAAATTCCAAATAATCCAAAGATACGTCTCATGGATTTTCGTAGGGAGAAAATGTTTTGTACAATGTCTTATGTAGGAAGGATATTGATTTAAATTGGGTTAGATAAATAATACATACTCTGGAAGAAATTTTTAACCTTCCAAGGATGAGAGATTTTTTTTTTGAAGTGGAATTAACCATGATTGTCTATAAAAATTAATCATGATAGTTTCAAAAAAATGATGAGTTCAATTATAGTGATTCTAAAGATGTAGTGGTTTTTATTTTAAATTGTATAAAAATGTCACTCTCTTTATCTATGTTTGATGTTGCATTTATTTTCATACATAAATCATTCCACATGTTTAATCTATCTCGGTTAGTGTGGATGGTGTTTGGAATATTAAAATAATGATATCTTAGTTTGGATATATAATTTCAAAAAAGATTCCTAGAAAATACATTGATTTTGAGAGAATAGTTTGGGTGATGTTTTCCCATACTCAGATAGCCCAAATGAGTTGTGAGTTTAAAATTTATTATTTCCTCAAATTTACATGATCTACCTACAACTGATATAAAATAGTTTAAATCTTCCATGATACATAATAGGATACATATACTATGAATGTGAAAGAACTATGGGTTTCTACAACATTAGATGAATTCTAACACTTTTGTATCTAAATGTAGAATAAGATTAACTAATGTAATGGAATCATAGTTACCTAGGATGAATAAATTTAGATTAGGAATAAAAAATATATTTGTTATTCCTACATCCTTTCATTTAGGATGATAATTAACATTGGAAGAGAAGGAAATAAATGTACTATATTCAAGCAACAGGGGTGGGGGATTTCTTAGGATTAAAGATATTGATAGATGATTTACAGTTTTAACCTGTGGTCTTTTTACTAGAGATATACTAGTGGATGAAATCAACAATGAAACTATTATTAGACTATAGACAGATAGAAAACAAATATCTTTAGACATTTTCTCCCCTTTCGATAGAGATAATGTTTTTAAAGATATATCAATTAATGAAGATAATGCGAGACATGAATAACAAGCTATTTAATGTGATAAAATATTTGTTTATTTATATTTAATTTATGAACTGATAGATTGTGATTTTTCACTATAATTTTATGATTTTTTGGTATCTAATTTTCATGATAGGGAGAGTGAGGATTAGTTTCTCATATTAATGCTCTATGGCCTCCAAAAATTAAAAAAAAACATATTCATATGGAATTTTATATGAAAATAACCATCACATTTTTAATGGGTCCACTGCGCTTTTCAGTTATTCCAATAGTTGTAACTACTATAGATAATGACTAAAAAACCAATGATAAATTGGTTGTTAATTTTTATAGTTGTTGTTTTGTGTGATTATTGGTTATTGGTTCATACGAGGAAGATAATGATGAAAATTCACTGTTATGGAGAATGGTTCCTGCTAAACCAAATGATGAAGAAGAAGTATATGAAGAAAGAAGAACATGCTACACAACAACTGAACAATCTAAAAATTACAGATCTAGATTGTTAACTTCAAACCATTATAGAATACATGGTGTTTTTATCTTACGTTCCCTCTGTATAGGATTCATATTTTTAAGTAGTAGTGTTGACAACTATCATAAAAAAGAGTCTCATAATTCAGACATGTTAAATTGGGATAGAGTGATAAGTCAAAATAATGGGAAAAGTGATACATTCATATGGAAAATCTTTACCAAATATCCAAAATCAATAGAGTTAATATTTTTGTTTATGGAGTCTATAAAATCAATAGGTGATTTTATACTATTATTATTAAAAACCTCAATATATTTTATAAGTATTCAATGAAAAATCTAATCAATAACGTGATCCATATATAAATTCAAATTATCAATGGGAGATATTTATATATAAGTATATATCACTACTCGTAATAGATTATTTTCATTGTGAAATTATTGATCCTTTATCATCTCTATGAGAATTTTTGACTGGAAGACCACCCTGTCTGGGGGGACTACACTATGATCACTAATTCCACTGAATATAGATTCATCACCCTTATGATTTTCTTCCCTTTCCCAAAGACATGTATTATATCTCTTCGTGTTACTTAAATATGATTATTCTTCATTTTATATTTGTATAATCAAGATCATCATCATTCAACTATTCTTATTGATTAGTCAAGGATAATGTATAATTATGAGGTATGATATATATTTTAATTAAAATATTCCAACCATACTAATGTAATTCCATTAATTCCTCATTATGACCATAAAAATCATCTACTAGATATTCTGAAATAGCCACACCATATTAATTTTCATTAATGTAATCTTCAATTTATTAAATATTAAACACAGGTGACCATTTCACATTAATATCACCAGATTCATAACAAGATTGAATATTTCGTAAATATTTTCACTATCATGTACCCATATTTTCATCTTCAATTCCATTTTAATATATTTTTATTAAAAAAATTGATTAAAGGAAAATTCCACCATGTGAAACTTTATTTTCTCCCCATTATGAGAAATTCATTTAAACTATTGAAATGATGTAATATGATTAGGATATAGAATGGAATTAAATATTTAATTAGGATTATATGACACTTCAAGATATATGATTTGTTTTCTAGAAAATATTAGGTAAATTGACCTCATGACCTAAATATCGTGATTACTTAATCGAGCATATGAAAAATAGTTCACAATTCCATGACATACAATATGAATAAATTTTCATTTTTACTTAACCAGCTATGTTATCATTATTTACAATCACATGTGACCACAATTGAGAAACCACCAAATTAAACTTAAGGAAATATAATCCTTAATAAATTAAAGTGTTATGTAATAAATTGTTATTAACAAACATGTAAGAATTAAAATGATGAATTATATAAGAATAGTTAAAATAATAAAACAAAATGATGTGTAAAAAGAAAAAAATGTTTAATAATACTTAATATTTTCTAATTCATGAATGATATTAAAATGAAAATTGAAAATACCTCAGGCTTGAGGTTCATCCTTATCCAGATCACCAATGAACTCATTATAATGCCCACCAACTATATCTAAATCCTAAAACATATATTAATATTATGTATTTTAAGAATATCAATAAAATTCATTATGAGTATCGTTTATTTTACTTTTTACCCAATGAACGCACTGTGTACAGTCAATAAGGTGTTGCATCATCACTTCATCGATACATGATGACATCAGTGATAATATCTCATAATATACTACAAATTACTGTTGAAAATGAAAATATGTACTATGATGCCTAGCCTATATGGAAACATATATCTAGTCTATTTTCATATTCCTGCATATCTCCATAAACCCATCACCACATCTCTTACAACATTGTGTTGTTATACACTAGTTCCATAAGCCATAGAATAACCATGACCTTCACACCCCACAACGTGTTGAAATATCTTATCTCGGTGCATAGTACTATGACATTTCTCATATAGTAGTTCTATTATATCAATATAAAAATTATACTTTAACATAGACATAATGAATTAATGAAAAAATATTAATAATTTCTGTGAAATAATAATACATTTGTTACTAAAATTTATTATTTCTATAACATTGGCAACATCGGGATCTCCCACACGATGAGTCCTCACCCATATCTACATCTGATCGGTCATATCACCTCACTATTATAACTATAATAATGGTGTCAACTGAATATATATTTTAGTTCATGTTTTTCCAAAATATTTTTTATATTTGAATGAATAGTTAATTCCAACCTTACATCATGTTTGGGATATGACATGTGTTGATAAACTAGTCTGGAAGGCAAGCCCTACATCACCAAATTATGTGAATAAAAATAAGACATATTCAAAATTCAATGTATTCAGTTAATAAAAATATAAAAAATTAGAGTCATTTAAATATTATATGGAATAAATTTTACCATCAACACCTAAATCAACCAAAACACTCCAAAATCCTTCTACGTCATGGGAAGAATTCCTAGAGGGACTTGCTATAGAAATTCAGGCACACCTGTAAATGGTTTGGAGTGATCATTCTTCAAAAATACCTTCTATTATTTCGATGTGCCATGGATTTTGGTGATTTATTCCAATCAAAACTCATCTTCCTAGGATTTCAAATCATCTCATTAAAAAAATAGTCAGTATCTACGATAAAAAAAAAGAAAATGTAATTATCATTTAATTTACCTGAACCACCCTCCATAATTTTTCAATCATATCATAGGGGAATAATATCCAATCATGAGTCTTCGGAGATAATCGGTGTGGGTATCATATCAATTTTCCTAAATGAAGAATCAATACATTTTATCCATCTCCAACTAGAGGAATGTTGTTGTAGTGACCCAGAATGAGAAGGCCTAGAGATGATTTTTTCTATCAATCATATTTTCATGACTACAAGGAATCAAAAACCAAAAAACCAAGAGTATATATGTCATGTTAAATGAGATAAATAAATTAATATTGTATTAAAAATGATAAAACTAATTTAATCATAATTTTTTTATAAATAACATAAAAGATAACTTTATTCCATCAAGTATATTTTTGGATATATTTTACAGTAAACTTCTTTTATTCCTTTGTAATGAAATCCTAATAAGGGTGAGCTCAAATTATCAGTAAGGGTAATGTATAGTTGATGCAATAATTAATCAAATACATTAATCATTATGGAAATGTATATAATAGAGATTACATTTCATCTGATCTATAACTGAGAGGAATGTGATTAAGTATTTTGGATGGATAAATAAGTAAAAAGACATATTTTTTCTTAACTAAATAAGTAAAAATAAATATGGAAAGGTATGAAAATGAATCACATTCCATTAGATCAATTAACTGAAAATGAAATCAATCCATATATATGCAGATATAAACTCTTATGGATGAATAATAATTGAAACAAAATTAAGAAAATTATTTTTCAATTGACATCATGTCTAAGGAAGATGAAAAAAATATGGTCAAGACACTTCATAAGATGGTTTAAAACTATGGATATATACCCATTTAATTTTTTTAATTTATTAGTCTCATGAGAACCTTCCAGTTCATTTTGGATCTATATAATGTTTAAGACCCACCTATCATTACCAGTCAAAATCATTCCACATATCGAATAACCAAAATAAATAATATGACTTCTCAAATATCTATATTGAATAATGAATATATAATTATAAATATTTTCACAAATAATAAAATAAATTTCATAGTATAAACCATTTTTGATATTTTATATGATTTAGGAAATATCAATATCCATGATAAATGAACTGGATAATTTATGGTAAATTTATTTTTTAGTGATCAATGGATATTGAATATTTCAAGGGGACTAAAAAATAAATTAAGAAAGTGAATGTGAATACTATCTTTTTCAAAGTCAATCATAAAACATCCAGAGGTAGAATAAAGACTGTATTAATAAAATTTATCCCATGTCATTTAAAATAAATAGTTTTTCATTTATTAATACAAATGATATGAATATATATATTAATAATTATTGTTGAAAAAAAGCTTTTTTGTCCCATTTATTTTGAAATAAATGTTGAAATATTGTTTCAAAAAAAGTTTACCTTTTAAAAATCATATGGAATCTTCAAATTAATGACATTTGTAAATCCATAGCTTATATATGAGGTAAAAGGGACATTCCTTCTATCTAGAAAAAGGATATAAAAATACCTTGTCTACAAAGCTAAAGTAATACTGCAATATAAAAATTGGTAATAGACAAAAGGGTAATAATTACTTTATTACATCATCTTAAAATGGTTAAATAAATTGATAACATTTTAATAATACAAGGTTTTCAGAAGAAAATAGGGTCTCCATTTGAAGAGAGAAATAAAGACACGTTTTCTTAAGAACATTTTTTAATACATTTTGAGAACTAGAGATTATAAAAATTTCATTATTAATTATTGAAGGTCATGAATAACTAGAGAAGGAAAAAATTAAAGGGTTTATTATAAAATGAAATATAATTTCCTTGGATGGAAATTATTTTATAAATAATCCCAAATAAAATTATATTGTGAAGTAAAACCCTTGGAAATACAAAAACGTTGAACTGAGAATCTATGAATGAATAGCTTGAGTGTTTCTAGTATAAATATTTATAAGGAAGTGGAATCTCATAAAAAGATATCCAAATTCATTATACAAATAATTATAGAATTTTAATCACAACAAGGAAGTGGTATAATCCAATGAAAAATTAATTTGGTAATGAAATGTATCTTCCAGTTGGTAAATTCTTAATAAAATCCCCTTAGATGAAATAATTCAAATTGAAACACAAAATATAATGAATAATTATTGAATCATGATTTTATATGATAATGTGGACGTATGATCACCACATATAAGTAATTAGGTGAACATCAAAAGTTATTTTTTGAAGATAAATTCAACAATCAAAAAACACAGTGAGATTGAAAAGAGAATCATGGAAATTGTTCTTGAGAAGAATAATCCTTAAACATTCCAAAGATTCCGATACCACATTGAAACATTTGAATCATATACTCTATGATGGAACTAAATTATTTTAAACATTGAATATTACGAGTTTAATTAATTTCATGATATGAAATTTTATAGGGATTTATATTCACCATATAAATGAAATTAGTTGCATAGAAACAACTAAGTGTCAATGGAATGTAAATTTAGTCGAAATACCATACATTCGGTCTGATATGTCTAATGTGTCTTTATATTTCAGAATAAAAATATTATGTTTATTTACAACATTATTTATAACAGTTTTCTTTTTTATTAAAAAATTTAGTTCAATTATTTCTATGTTGTATATGACTACCTAAACAATTTTGTTTACCTTAGTTTTTTTGACCAAAATTTGTTTATGTGTCAAAAAGAACATTGGTAGGTAAACTATGGTCAATGGTTTCATTATAATATATCTCTAAAATAATAATACAGACATATTTATCATATTTATACCTCAATAAAACTTTTAAATCTATTCACTAAATATGGTAATGATAAATGAAACAATGTTACAATTGTTGTGGAGATAGGTTATGCGTACACATGAGTAAGGATTTGATTTTTCAATGATCATGATGGAAAGAAAGTATGTAACCTAAATATATCTATAATTATTATTATATCATAAATACCATATTATTTTATCATCTATATTTATATAATGAATTATTGTGATGTCAAATGAGTTACATCTTGTTGAAGAGGCGGTAATCCACGTGTCCATGGACGACGTTGTCACTCTATAAGTTTGCTAATGGTTTATAAAAAATTATATTTATTATTTTCCACGAAAATTAATTATTTCTTGAATATCATATAACTTTTTTTCAAATATTATTAATTAATTACATCATTTGAATGTTCTTTGTATTGTATGAATGATTTACATCACATTGAGGGGGCTGTAGTCGACACATCCTCACACAATGGAATCATTTTTAAACAAAATAGAAAGGATAAAGGTATGTATTATACAATATTTAAAAATCTTAGAGAAATAATAAATATCATATTTTATATATATAATAGTAGTTTTAATCATTATCTCCAACTATGAAAGGTTGTAAAGGAAAAATGGACAACTTCATTTTGTCAGGTGGTAGTTCCCCATAAACATAAATGGTATGTTAATTACACATTAGATGAAATTGTGTGTATGTGTAGGTAGAATCCATAAAATGAAAATTCCTCGAATATTATGTATTATTTTTGTGATATATAATCAGGGAAAAAGATGTATTTAGGGATTGTATAATGAAAATAAAACTAAAAATCTTGATGATGATTGTTACCTCTTAATTGGGTAACACCTTCTTGTTTTAAACAAATGGTATTGTCTGATTGATTATTGAGTGTAGTCACCACAAATTGTGTCCCATGAACTTTTCTACAAAATGTCCTCAACCCGGCTCGAAATGGCCATTGTGTGACTCTACAATTTAAAGATGGGTCAGTGATGGTATCAAAGTCACTGGAATGAAGGCCCGATACCAAAGCGCTATAGTGATCCCAAGCAGGGGTGTGGGGGAACATGCCCCATGGTATGGCACAATAAATTTGGCTAACTCCCTAAATTGGTTCCCAATATACCAGTATGTAAATACCTGTGCACCACAATTCAAGAGATGAATAAATAAATTATTTTGGATAAGTCCTCTATGTGGTACCCTAGTTAGGCCAACTCACCAGCATCATGCAATCTTTCTTGGGCACCACCCATCCAGTGCATAGCAACATACATTCCACAAAGTTGCTGCAAGACCCACATTCTCAAATGATCAACTTTCACCCAGGTTCACTAATTTTCCTACAAATAGGCCCTTGCTGACATCAATTGAATGTAAAAATTTCCCTAAATCCCAATTTCCACAGTGGTATCCCTTCTGCTTCACCCAAGTATTCCAGATCATTCAAAGTAATTGTTTAACACCTAGAAAATAGTATTTTAAGTAGAATCAATATACTTAAGCCCTTTTACTATTTGAAATCCAAAACACTTGTGCACCTAAAGTGCCATACCTCTTTAAATCAAAAAAACTAGTGCACCACCTATTTTTCTCACCAGAACATGAGTGCCCAGATTCTACGATCACATGTGAATAATCATGAAGGCTTGATCCAGGTCTTCTCCATGTATTAACATCCACATTGTTTGTTTCATAGGAGATCATCCAGTCACCCAAGCCTATGTACGCGCCCATACTTGTGCTTAATTGTCTATTTGGGATCCCCTCATTGGTTCACCTATTATATTATATATAAAATCCATGAATCCCTCCTCAGATCCATTCATGAAAAGATTATTCTTCATTGGATACCTTGACTAAATTGGATTCTTTTGAGACCTCCACCAAAACCTATGGACTTATCAAAACTTTTTTTAATGGACATCTATTTGTCTCTTATTATAATTTTTATTTATGTAGCCAGAGGATTCCCACATTTATTATAAAATGGGGTTAGGATTCCTAGAGTGTCTATCGGTTTCTATATCCTCAGAAACATGGACCTTTCTCCAATGAATAGTGTTGGGGAGTTCCCAGTTTAATGGATTGGGGTTTTGGTTATGACCTCCCCTTCTCATCTCAATTACCCAGAACCTGAGGTATCTGGTAGGGAATATGAGTTTCACACATTATTTTATATTTAATCATAGGAAAATTCTCCCTCCCATATAAGTATCCATTATGGAATCCATCCTAGTTTAAGCCCCCAACCCTCATCACTCCTTCCTTTAATTGTACCCCTTTATAATGTAAATATAATAGAGGAAAAGTTGGTCGCCTCACCCTCGTCCACCCGGGATGTTGTAGACATGTGTTCTTCCACCAGCGGAGGAGGAAAATTGTGGGTTTTTTTTGAATCTTTGACATAATCTTGTTTCTCACCCAGAGCATGACTCACATGGGCATAGAGATTTTTCATGATCACAACATTTTAACATATTCTTGAACTTGGAGAAATATAATTACTATTCGAAACATGATATGTAACATGCCTACTTAAAGGCCAAAAGGTGACCTTCCAAAAGAGTTTACCCTATCTTATACCCTATAATTATAATCTCATATGCAGAAGCCCAAACACAATGAATGAAATATGATAACATTAAATCCTATCATAACTGGGATACATGATAAGCCTTTAAGGTCCCGAGCTCATTTGATATCCCATTTATGAATCCAACCATAATTCCCCTAGTATTGGAATCCTCCTTAGAAGGAAACCATAAATTGAAACCCCAGAATCATAGATGCATAATTTTTAGGAAGTAAGCCTGAACTCATTTCCCTCAAAGTAATATACTCTCCTATGAGACTCATTGAACTAAGTGGGCGTTGATTCCCATTGAAATTGGATACATAGGAAGCCTCAATTAAGATAGAACCCAACACTTCAAATTAAACCATGTTATCGATGGGCCATATTCCCAATAGTTTCTAATATTACATGGAAACACATATTCTATAAATGTACCTTGGGATGATTATGCATAAGTCCCACACCAAACAATGACTAGGAAACATTCTCTTAGAGGTCCTTATCTCATGAACATAATGGGTATGATGTGTCCCATTAGGCAGCACTGAACTATGAGGGTCCTGATTTCTTTCACAAGAATATGTATGTAACCCATTTTATCAACATGATCCCAGTAAAAATGCAAGCCTATATATCGCTATAAAAAAATTGATTACAGATTACCCAAAGAGTGGCTTAAAAACTAGTATCATCATAATGATGATTACTGGAATCTCTAAGTAGTATATAAGAAGATACCATTGATGGAGAGCCTAGAATACATACAGATATCTCAATTAATGAAGAACATATAATAAATACTAATGATTATAAATTTTACACAAGTTATTATGTGATTGAAAATTTTGATGGAAACATATTCTATACTTTTTTAAGAAATAAGGATTCATGAAAATGTCATAAATTTATAAAGAGTGTCCCATAGTAGATAATATTTTCCTCAAAAGGGTGTGATGAGTCCATCCTTCCATATTATCTTCCATTGCACATTTTTATGTATCATAAATTTAATTCTTAACGAATTCCATCCAATGGAAAGAAGCTCCCTTCTGGATAAAGAACTATTTTTTGTTTCTAGTTCCATGAATAAATCCAAGGGAACCTTCCTAGAATAAGTGATTCTTAAAACTATAACACACGTTTCAATGAAATATAAAACATTGACCAATGTGAAAATCTAGGATAAGGTGAGGTATTTTTATGATCTACATGGTCATATATGTTTAGATCCAATTAGTCTTTAGAGGTATGAGGATGTGGGAGGACATGAAGCCTTTTTATTGTGGAGGAGTAGTGACACTCTTGTAATATTTTGTAAATTGAATTTCATATAGATTTTTTGCATTGAATGTGGCTCAAATAATGGTCCAGTTTAGGTCCATGTAGTTATTGGGCATAAATATGTCCATCTAATGTATCCTAGAAAAGTGTATTGGTCATTTTATCCCTTACGATGATGGTTTTTTTCCTTAATATGCTTAATTTTACATTAATCGTTATAATTAATTTTAATTACATTCATTATTATTTTTGTTATAAAACTATTTTGAACTTATTTGACATTATAAATTATTATAATTACTTATATTTAATCCATTCTCTAAAATTCCAATCAATGTTGAGGTAGAAATTGATTTAAATTTAATCAAGTAGTGTGGATGACAATGTATGGTCTTAAAGTAAAAAGGTTTTATAGTTTGTTATGTTTTTATAGTCAATAACAAATTTTAAATTGATTAAAATGACATAGATTTAATTAATTTATTTAAATTATATTAAATTATACATTAAAACCAATTTAAAATATAATATTACCATATTAAAAAAGCATATGAAAAGGTAGTTTCGAACTAAAATTCAGTATTTGTCACTATTTATTTAAATATGAAACTTCATAGAAAAAGGAAATAAATAAAAAATACCCAAATTTATATGTACATATCTCAAATATTATTTTTATTTTAACATATATAATATATCAATTTTCCAAAATATAAATGTAAAATAGTTTCTCCAAAAAAAGTAAATAAAAGTGGCGTAATACAAATATAGATTTTTATGTGTTAAATTTGGTTGGTTTTCATCTTATTCTTATAAGATATATAGGATGAATATATAAAATATTATATTGAATATAATATATATTCATATTACATAAATACCACTTTCAAATTGTATTTAATAAAATTTATTTGGATGAATTAGCTTTATGATCATAAAAACTGTCTTCTATAAAATATTCCCTTTATTTTCAATTAAAATTTATATTCATTTCTAATTAATTCGTAAATAATGAATTAGTAATTAAAACCAAATATTTACATAGGTTAGTTATTGTTATTCATAATGGGTATTTTATTATATTTTATTATTATAAATAATAATATTTTAACAATATATTGTTGTTTAGTTAAAACATCATTTTGCATGTAACACAAGCTAGGGAAGAAAATCATTACTTTGTTTCTTCTACGGTAAATCAGTATCACATGAAATGGAAAATATAGAATAAATTTAATTTATTTTAAATATGAAATATATTATATGAAATTTGGATATTATATTCCCTTTAATTCTTTTTGTAGTGTGTTATATATGCTAATTGGTTCAATGTTTCTACATTAGATTTATGGGGAGTTACATTCTCACCACCTGAATTAAATTGAATACTCACAATGTAAACTGAATCATGGTAATATATTTATTGTATTTCCTACATTTTATATCGAACATAATTATAAGGTTTTATCATAAAACCTCAATAAAAGTGAGAATGTGATCTACAATGTTCATGTGGACTAACAAATGACTAGGTCTCAATGTAGAAGGACATTAGTGAAACGATGAGATACATAGTTGGAGGAAAAGAATATATATTTATAGGGAGTGATTGATCTCATAATCCAAAAACAAGTGAACGATACATGGAACGTTGAAGTCCCCAATTCCATAAATCTTTGATGATTTAAATATCCATCGGTTCACCAAATTTTATGGTATTAAGAAAACATTTTTTTTCTATATCATTTTCCCAATGTTAGATAATTCATGTACTACATAAGTATATAAGGACATTAGATAATTTATATATTTATATCACCTCAATTTCATTATTTGATTCTTTTTTACTACCTTTCTGATTCATCGGAAAATTAATTTTGATACACGAACCATTCAAATAACTTTCTGAATGATCGTGTGTCACATAAAAGATAGACAAGTCAAAATATTTATCTCTAACTACTCTCCAAAACTAATATGGTTAATTAATTAATCTCTAAAACTAAAAAATGAACATTACATGTTCATAATTAGTATCTATTTATAAAACTTTTCAAGTTAAAACATCATAATTTTATCCATGAAAATGTGTAGTTTATTGGTTTGTGTAAAACTTTATCATCCATTAGTCAATGGTTCAAGTCCCGCAACCATTAAATATTTGATTAGTTGCCACCTAGATTACATGTTTTCCTTTTTCAAAACTAGATTAATAAAATTTCTAAAAATAAATATGATGGACATCCCTAAAATAAGGTTAATAACTAACATCCTTTTATGAAATGCTTTCAGTACAAACATAATTCATAAATAAATCATCCATTAATTGTCAAATAAGTGCTTTTTTGGTGTGGGTTTTATCAATAATATCATTAGATGGATTTATAGATCATGATTCCATATCTTCAATCTAAAAGAACTTATGTTTAACCTTGTTTATTCATTGAAAAAATATTTCATAAGGGTTGGTAATAAAAATGTAAATTATCCTAAGTATATCCCCTAGGAGTGTCATATGAGCAGTGAAATAAGGATCGTTGTCTTGTACTTGTTCTCCTTTTGTCAATCTCATCAACCTTGTCTGTTTTTTTACTACTAGGTACATTTGTGAAAAAAATACATCAACATGTGGTATCCAGACAGGGATATATTGCTATAAAACTGATATAATCTATATCTAGTCTGAATCCAAGGATGTTCTTCTATATTAATCATCAAATTATATCATAGGGTTATGTTCTCTAACCTATTTATTAAAAAATATAGTTCCCTCATTTTCTATTAATCATCCGTTCATACCATCTGTTGAGACCTAACAATAGATGCCAGGGAGATGGTGTATGCTATAAATTATATTATCATGATTATAAGGGATCTAATCCGTAATGTCTGAGAGTTTTTTCATATTGGTAAACCAGATACATAAATGAGTCTTCTATTACAATTGAATACAATAATTACAACACATGTTTTTATAAAAAACATAAAGGAAAGATTAATTTTAATTAGTATATCCTTTCATATTGTTTGTACTACACTTCATAGATTCCTAGGTAAAGGAATCACAATAAGGGTGCACTCAGATGCTATGTAAGTGTAATGTATTGTGGAAAAATAATGAACCAATGATAATAGTAAAAATACAAAAAGTAAATCACAATGAAAACATTCCATGTAATCAATAATGGCATGAAAGTTAGTAAATATTATTGAAAGGTGAATAAAGAGTAATGCATACCATTCAAATAACAATATAATGAAAAATCAATATTTCTCGATAAGAAAAAAAACAATCCGTTAAATAAATGAACAAAAAATGAAATTTGTCATAATATATGGTGAAGAAAAATCTCATGGATGTGTAATAGTGGAATATAAATTCGGTGAATACCTTATAAATGGATTTCATCAATGAGAAAAATGAAAAAATATACCATCAAGACACTTAAAAAGATAGTTTAAGAAATGGAAGAAACCCTTTTAATTTGAACAACTAATTTTCTCATGAGAACATATCAATGAATTGAGGATCTATATAACGTATGAGATCCACATTTCATTACAGGACCAAAACATTACTCATTTCAAAAAACAAAATTAAATAATTTTTCTTATCAAATATCCTTATTGAGTTAAGAACCTAAAATTATCAATATTTCCACAAGTAATAATATAACTATCAAAGTGGACACCATATGTAACATTTTATATGGTTTAGGAAATATTAATATCCATGATAAATGAAATGGATAATTTTGGGGAACATCATTGTTCAACAATCATATGAGATTGGATATTTCAAAGGGACTAACAAATAAATAAAGTAAATTTGAAATCTATCCCTTTCAAAATAAGTCATAAATCATCAAGAGGAAGTATAAATATAATATTAAAAAAAATATATACCATGTGGATTAAAATAAATATTTTTTAGCATTGATGTATAGAAATATTATATAAATATATTTTAAAAACATTATTGATAAAAAATATATTTTTTTCTAATAAACCTTTTCTTTGTAAATAATTTTTTTATTTTTTTAAAAACTATTTTTTTAAAAATGAAAATTAATCTCCAATGAAATTAAGATGTTAAATCTATTCATGACCTATGAGGTATAAGGATCATTCATTTTTCACAAAAAAGGATACGAATATTCTTTAATTTTAAAGAGACAAGAAGATTCCATTGACAAAAAAGTAAAAGATAAAAATATAAAAATTACTTTTGTAACACCCCAAGCTTTCACGATACGCTTCCCTTTGAATAATGCAATAACTTGCATTTTACGCAACTTCATGACTCTAACACACCGCAGCAAATCAAAGCAGCCGTTTTGAATAGTAATACCAACTTTTTGAAATTTTATAAATTTTATCTTTCAAAATGGACTACATATTTGGATTCGGAATATCGAAATTATTCTACGGTAAATTTTTGGTATTTTTCTGAAAACTTTCAATTTTTGATGATTAGTGAAAAACACTGAGTTATAGTTTAAAAACGAATTTTTATTTAAATAATTATTTATTTTATTTAAATTTAGTTATGTTCAAAATAGAAAAATAATAATTATATAAGTTCAATGTAATTCATTGAAGTTAGTTTAGAATAATTTCAGATATAAAAAATTCTATTAAACTATTCACCGTCTTTTACCCACCTCCTAAGAGAATATTGAAATTCACGTAAAACTTAATTTCACTGCTTCTGTGATTGGAATATCCAAAATCTAATAGACCCTGTTAATATCAAGGAGTAAAATGAGGTTCAATAAGATAAAAATATTTTTTAGTGAATGGTAACTTTTTTCTTTTATTTACCAAAGTTAAAAGTAAATAGGGTAATTAAGGGTAAAAATGATATTAATATTACCCTAACACATGTCCAAATTATATTGGATAAGTGTATCTTGACCTAAAAAACATTAGGAATAAAATTTTATCATTTAGGTCCACTTGGATTAGATTAGGACATTTATTATTATTTAATTCAAAGGAGAGTTAAAAGAGATAAAATCAATTTTTAAATACTAAAACATTTTTAATATAGGGTTATACATATGATAAATTCCATTGTAAATATTCAATAGAAAGATGAAAATATTTCCTACATAATTGTCTTTTATTTATAATTTTTAGACACTAATTAATTTAATTTATTTATGACACAATGGTGATGCAGTAATTACCTAATTAGTGAAATATTTAAATAATTGATATTATAAATCTCCAAATAAATGTCATTTTAGACTTTTTATGAATTACAAAATTTTTCTAGTTTACTATGACATATTAGGATTGGTTATATGAATTTATTTGGAAGTAATAATGTTGTTATGAATTTACCAAAAACAAAATACCCAATAGTGTCATGATTGAATAATAGAGTTTTTAAAACAAATATTATATTATTAATTGATATTATATTCATAAAAATATAATGGTCTATAAATGTACTTATATCATGATATTTTTATTATTAATAGTCCACATGGTAGTCTCTTTGGACTATTTAGTAAGTTTATTAACAATATAATATAAAAATACAAAGAGACATTGTAAATGTCAGACTAATTAACTAAGAGTTAAAACTAAAAGATAAGGTTAATAAAATGACCCAAACCAGTATAAAACCTATTTGTTGAGTGTATTTAGACCCATACCCACCTTATCCTTGAAATAAATCAATATTTATCCATTATAAACCTAATATGTATTTATTATAAAATAATATTTTATGTTCTTCCATAGGTGCCCCTCACCCCTCTTATAAAAGGGCACTCACCTTTCACTGTAATTCACAACTTCTAAGCCATTTGGCTCAGAAAAAACCTTCCCAAATACCCTCTCAACTATATTACCTTCATCCTAGATTCCTTAGTTGTATTATAAATCCAAACTAAGGAGAACTTTTACTCAAATCAAAATGATGAATCCGAAGAAGAGGTAATGATTTCACCACCCTCTTTCAAGTTACTTTCTTCTTCCACTTCCTTTTTCATTATTGTGTCCATTTTAAAATAAGATCACCAGTATATTATATATACTGTGATGTTATTATAAAAATGGTACAACCTAATTCATTATTCTATCCTCCATTTGAATGACATGTCACCATACGTGTGTACGTACGGCTTACTGTCTCCATGTTGTGTTGTAATTGTTATTCAATACATCATTATTTGGATGGGTATAATAATGATGTGTATTTGATGTAAATAATAAATATAACATGATAATGATTCTGTATATATAATATAACATCCAATTATTTATTATTATTATATCAAAAGAATGATATTTTCGCTCATGTGTACGTATAGATTACCGTCTCCATGACGCGATTAGATTCATTTCCAAGTTCACCATTCATCGACGATTATAAATATATATATATTACTAATAAGTATGTAATATATGACATAATAATTCTACTAGAGATATATATTTATATATATATATGTATTTCTGTACTTACATATATCTTATTCACTTACTTCTGTTCAATACTATATGAAAACGAAAACATCATTTATGCGTACGTACGGACTACCGTCTCCATAAACGGTGTTTTCCATTTCCTATATATGTATATAATACATATTTATATTCTAATTATATATGATATATAAAAAATGTTTTATATTTTGGACGTATTTAAATGATGATTAATGTGATACAATCAAGAGTAACAAGTTAAAACACGTATGATAAACAAAGTGATTATTACCCAAAATATTAATATAACATGGAAATTATTATAAATTGGGTTGTATATTGTCATAAATGAATAATATATGATATCATAAATATTAATATAGTTCTGGTATAATTTAATAACATACTATAGTCTTCATACAAGAGGATAAACGTACCCTCGACTAAAGGAAAGTGCAAGGTAAGGGGTGTTCATCTCACTCCTTATTCCCATGAGATTAATGCAATATTTACACTATTACTTTTTGTGTGGTGTATGTACTTCCCATAATTGTATTCTTTGTGTAATACACTTTAATTTATGTGTATTTACATATTCATTGTATGATACCTCTTTTATGGGTTGTATGTTTCGTAGGTTACCAAATTGTCAAGGGTTAATTTCACAATCTATTTATTATCCAAGGTTGTTTTTACATAAGTATCTACTGGGACAAATTTATTATCCATGTCCATGTTTTATGAAAGAGTTTTCAAAGGGATTATTTTGAGTTACTTTTTTCTAAAACATCATTTCAAAAAAAATTTATATTTTTTCATCTAAATAATTCTCATTAATGTCCATGTCTTCAAAATGGTTTTATAAATTACTTTATATAGTCATGAATGATTTTAAAATTAAAATTCATTTCAAAAGATTCAAAGTGGTATGTCACACTTTGATTAAAAAAAGTCTTTAAATAACTTCTTTTCTAAATTGTGTGACTTTTAAATGTTTTCATGAATACGAGTTATTTCTCTCAAAGAGTTTTACAAATCATTTTCATCTATGTCGATATTCTTTGATAAAATTGTCACTTGTTTGATGTTGATTTATTATGATACAAATCATCAATATTGTATTTATGGTTTTGTGATATGTTTGACTATGGATGATCTATTTTTATTCAATTAATGGTTTATGAATAATGTTTTGGAATTTCGTATGATAGTGTTAATATGAATGTTTATGCTATATTTCATCCTCTTGATAAGATTAATATGTTGGACTAGTATGTTTTGGGTTGGGGACCGGTAAATGTAAGCCCTCCGAGTTGGGGTCTGGTTAAAGCAAACCCTCCGGGTTGGTGTTTGGTTTTAGAGGCACTCTAGTTTGGTGTCCGGTTATTAGAGGAACTCCGGGTTGGTGTCCAGATATTAGAGGCACTTTAGGTTGGTGTCAGGTTATTAGAGGCACATCGGGTTGGAGTCCTGTTACAGAGGCTCTCCGGGTGGGTTCCGGTTACAGTTATCCCTTAGGTCTTGGCATGAGGACTTGACACATAAATTCATGTTTATCATTATCCATTCCATCATTATGAATGTGGATATTGTTTTTGAATGTGATTATTAGACTAGTAGAAGACCCATGCGAATTGGCAAATTGGATTATTTCATTCTATCGTTTCCATATTATGCTGATGTTCAAGTTTAAAAGGCTTTTGTTTTAGTTATACATTGCCTTAAATGTTTGTGTTTATTTATGAATGTTTCCTCTATATTTTTATCCTTACTAAGCATCTAAGCTCGCCCCTTTGAATGTTTTATTTTCCCAGGATTCCAAGAAGTGTATTTTGATTGATATGCAGGGTTACGCCAAGGGAATAATGGCATTTATAAAGGATTATTTATGTTGTTTTGTATGTTATAAGTGTAATGTAACATTCAGGTATATAATCTATTTTCCAAAACTTCTAAACAGATTGGTCCTTCAGGACGTGATTCCTTGTAATGATGCCAATGTATTAATATAATGCACCTACTCTGGGTAATAGGGGTCTGAGCGTTACAGTTGGTATCAGAGGTGGATTAGAATTAACATTGGAAACTAGATTTACATAATCTATGATTAGAGAATATTACCCTAAGATAGACTGTGATAATTGTTATTGAAGAACTTACTATATTTTTGGTATTGTAGATATTTTGTGAGTTTTACAAACAATACATCCCTGTCTGGATACGAGCAGGTAGAGGCGACTCTAGCACATATGAACCTAGGGGTAAAACCTGATAACACAGCTTTGTAATATACTCGAATGGGAACTGGTGCATGACAACGGGCCTTACTGCACTCTTGGTTACGAAACTCCGGGGGGATATGCTTATGATAATTCTCATTTTATTTACAAACCATTGTGAAGGGTTTTTGAGTATATACTTTCTCAAAGAAAACATTGTTATGATTATGGATTATATCCATAAAATTATTAATGTGTGTGAAGTGTTTGAAAAGTTTTCAAATTTTTATTGATATTCATAGAATAATCTAGTGTATGCCATTGTTTAGAAATTGCGCCCAATAGAAGGAATGAGAAATCCAGCAATACGTATGATCTAAAGAGTAAGAAGGATTATATCTTTCACGGTACTAAGAAAACATTTAGAAGGGAAATAGTCTCTCATGTATTACCATCATATGAAGAAATTGCATCATGTGTTGATAATATAAGTAAAAAGTTCTCGGAGTCCTATGGATTTGAAGGGAAGCCAGAGAAGGAAAGGATGGTAGAGAGAAAGAAATATAATGGGAAGAAGGAAAAGAAGGATTTTCCAATATGTGATAACTATGGAATGAATCACCATATAAAATGCTTAAAGGGAATCATTTTGGGATTATAAGTGTGGAGAAGAAGGACACCACGTTCATGATTTTGAGGGTAAGAAAAAAATGATTCAAATGTACAATGCTTCATCTGTAATGAGTGGGGACAGTAGGCGAATAAATTTTCAAATCATCAGAGTATGGCCCAAATGATGCTATTGGAAAATAATAATGTTATGATACTACCACAGATGAAGAGGAATGACTAGTGTTCTTATGTTGTTATTAATGAATTATTTCATTTGAGTGTTGTATCTGCAATGTACCAATTATATGAATTATGGAGATAAATAAGGATTATACAGTAGTACTATTTCATTAAGGATTTGAGATAATATGGTACTATGAAAAGTGTCTCAACAGAAACATAATTTTATTTTGAAAATACATGGTTGAAGTAAATGTAATCCTTAATATGGTATTTTTAATGAGGTAGTGATTTTGGAATAAGATATGGTTGATTTGAATAAATAATGTTTGATATTATTGACTACCATGAAACTAATTAATGATTTTTCATTGTTGGATTTTACAACATATGTGGATATTAGGAGTATATCTAGTATTCTAAAACGAATAAGGGAGCATGAATGTAATAAATAACGTTTTATGGAAATTCAGGATGTTACCATGTTTTAAAATAATACGTGATGAAGGTGTTCACATATTATTACATGGAATAAAAGGATCTTATCTGTGTTTAACATCCTTAAAAAATTTGGATAGTGAGTTTGGATAGTAGTATTTTGGATATGTCTAATGGTTGGAAAGGATTAAGTTTCAAAGGTTATTTTTGGATTTCTATTAAAGGACAAAACACAGACCGTGTGACAACCCATCGCATCGGACAAAGCTGCAGGAACCAAACCCACAACCATAGTGCGATTTGGATTAATCACCTACCACTGGACTACGTGAAGTCCCTGTATTGTATAATGTAGTTTTTTTAAAGGGTCTGATATGTGAATTATAAATTCATTATATTTGTAACCCTATACGATTAGGATAAATAGTGTATTTTTGAGTTGTATTATGTTTTGTAGTGAAAGATGAGTTGTGGTAGAAATATATTAATGGATAAAACTCTAATTATAAATTAAGTATTTAACCTTATGATCTTATACAATCTCATAAATAAATTCCTCAACATTATGAAAAGGAACATAGAACAGAAATTTTTTCCTAGATAGTACCTTAGATTATCACAAATTTATGGCTTTGTGATTGTTGTATTTTTCATAGCCATGTTCTCTACCAATATCCATCAGATATTGTTGGTTATATTTAACTTCCATATCATTTTTTTCTTACATGGAACCCTAGTATGTTTTATTTTCAGTAACCTTCATACTTACAACTCTTTATCTTAAATAGAGGCCTCATTAATCCATTTTTTTATGTGAGATTTAAACTTTGATATATTGAAATGCCAACCCCATGTTTCCAATACTGAGCATAAATTTTGAGGATGAAATTTATTAAAGGAGGGGAGAATGTAACACCACATTCTTTCAAGGTACGCTTATCTTTGAATAATGCAATAGCTTTCATTGTACGCAACTTCGAGGCTCTAACACACGGCGACAAATCAAAGCATCCGTTATGAATAGTAATACCTACTTTTTGAAATTTTATAAATTTTATCTTTCAAAATGGACTTAATATTTGGATTCAGAATATCGAAATTATCCTAGGGTAATTTTTTTTTATTTTTCTGAAAATATTCAATTATTTATGAATAGTGAAAAAACACTGAGTTATAGTTTAAAATAATATTTTTATTTAAATAATTATTTATTTAATTCAAATTTAAATAAGGCCATAATATATAAATAATAACTATATAAGTTCAATTTAATTCATTGAAGTTAGTTTAGAATAATTTTAGATATATAAAAATTTTATTGAACAGTTTATCGTCTTTAACCACCTCCTATGAGAATTTGGAAATTCACGTAAAATGTAATTTTACTGCTTCTGTGAGTGGAAATTTGAAAATCTGAGTGACACGGTTAGTATGAAGGAGTAAAATGTTGTACAATAAGATAAATATAATTTCTGGTTAATAGAAATGTTTACTTTTTTTTACCACGATTAAAAATAAATACTGCAATTAAGGGTAAAAATGATATTAATATTACCCTACCACATGTCCTAATTAAATTGGAAAAGTGTATCTTGACCATAAAAAACCATAGGAATAAAATATTATCATTTAGGTCCACTTGGATGATATTATGACATTTATTATTATTTAATTCAATGGAGAGTTAAAAGAGTTAAATTCAAAGTTTAAATACTAAAACTTTTTTAATATTTGGTCATACATAAGATAAATTCATTTGTAAATATATAATATAATGCTAAAAATATTTCCTACATAATGGAAGTTTATTTATAATTTTTAGACATTAAATAATTTAATTTATTTATGACACAATGGTGATGCAGTAATTACCTAATTAATGAAATATTGATATTATTGATATTATAAATATCCAAATAAATTTAATTTGAGACTTTTAATCAATTAAAATAATTTTCTAGGTTAATATGACATATTAGTATTGGTTATACGAATATTTTTAGATGTAATAATGCTGTTATGAATTTATCAAAAAAATACCAAATAGTGTCATAATTGACATAAAAGAGTTTTTAAAACAAATATTATATTATAAATTGATATTTTATTCCTAAAAATTTAATTTTCGGCCAAAGTACTTATATCATGATAGGTGTATCATTAATGAACCACTTGGGGGTCTCTTGGAAGAATATATTTTGTTTATTAACTATATAATATAAAAATACAAAGAGATATGGTAAATGTCAAACTAATTAACTAAGAGTTAAAACTAAAATATAAGGTTAATAAAATGATCGAAAACTATCTAAAGCCAATTGGTTGAGTGGATTCAGACCCATAGCTACCTTATCATCGAAATAAATTAATTTGGAGCCATTATTAATCGAATATGAATTTATTATAAAAGAATATTTTAAGTTTTTCTAAAGGTACCCCTCATCCCTCTTATAAAAGGTCACTCACCCTTCACTCTAATTCACACCTTCTAAGACATTTGGATCGGCCAAACCCTGACAAAATACCCTCTAAACTATCCTCCGTTCATCCTAGAGGCGTTATTTTGATCAGAAAGGCAACCTATAGAGCCCTTTTGATCAAATCAAAAGGAAGAACCCGAAGAAGAGATAATGATTTCTCCAACCTATTTCAAGATCCTTTCTTCTTCCACTTCATTTTTCTTTGTTGTTTCCATTATAAAATAATAACTCCAGTATCTTCTATATATTGTGATGTTATTATAATTATGTTACAAACAAATTCCTTATTCTATCCACCCTCTTAATGACATGCCACCATACGTACGTACGTATGGCTTACCGTCTCCACGTCGTGGTGTAATTATTATTCAATACTTTATTATTTGGATTGGTATAATAATGATGTGTATTTGATGTAAATAATAAATAAAAAATAATAAGGATTCTGTATATATAATATAACATCCAATTATATATTATTATTATATCAAAATAATGATATTTTTGCTCGTGTGTACGTATGCATTACCATCTCCACGACACGATGAGATTCATTTCCAAGTTCACCATTCATCAATGATTATAAAAATATATATATTACTAATAAGTATATAATATATGACATAATAATTCTACTGTAGAGATATATATTTATATATATAAGTATTTATGCAGTTACATATTACTTATTCTCTTATTTCTGTTCAATACTATATGAAAATGGAAACAACGTTTATGCGTACATACAGACTACTGTCTCCGTAAACAGTGTTTTCCATTTCATAAATATGACCATTATACATATTTATATTCTAAATATATATGATATATAAATAATTTTTTATATTATAGAAGTATTTAAATCATGATATATGTCATACAATCAAGAGTAACAATTAAAACACGCACGATAAGGAAAGTTATTTTTACCCGAAATATTAATATGACATGGAAATTATTATTAATTGGGTAGTATAAAGTCATAAATGAATAATGTATGATATCATAAATATTAATATGGTTCTGTTATGATTTAATAGCATACTATATTCATCATACATGAGGATAAACGTACACTCGACTAAAAGAAAGTGCAAGGTAAGGGGTTTTCATCTCACTCCTTATTCCCTTAAGATTCATGTCATATTGCCACTATTACTTTTTATGTGGTGTATGTACTGAATGTAATTTTATTCTTTGTGTAATACACTTTAATTTATTTTTATTTACATATTCATTGTATGATACCTCTTTCATGTGTTGTATGTTTTGTATGTTACCAAATTGGTAAGGGTTAATTTCACAATCTCTTTATTATCCAAGGTTGTTTTTACGTAAGTATATACTGGGACATATTTATTATCTATGTCCATGTTTTATGAAAGATTTTTAAAAGTGATTCTTTTAAGGTACATTTTTCTAAAACATCATTTAAAATGTTTTAAATATTTATTCTTCTAAATATATATCATTAATGTCCATGTCATCAATATGGTTATTATGTATTTATTTATGTGGACATTAATGTTTTAAAATTTTTAATTCCATTCAAAAGTTTCAAAGTGGTATGGGAAAATTTGATTAAAAAATGTATTTAAATGTCTTCATTTCTAAATTGTGTGAATTTTAAATGATTTCAAGAAAATGGATAGTTCTCTCAAAGCGTTTTACAAATCATTTTCGTCTATGTCAATATCCTTTGATAAATTTTACACTTTTTTTATGTTGATTTATTATTATACAAATCAACTATATTGTATTTATGGTTTTGTGATATGTTTTAATAAGGATGAGTTATTTTTATTCAATTAATTTTTTATGAATAATGTTTGGTATTTTGTATGCAAGTTTTAATACGAATTTTTATGTTATATTTCATCCTCTTCTTAAGATGAATGTGTTGGACTAGTATGTTAAGGGCTGGGGACGGGTAAAATTCAGCCCTCCAAGTTGGGGTCTAGTTACAGAAGACCCTCCAGGTTGGTGTCCGGTTTTATAGGCACTCTGGGTCGGTGTCCAGTTATTAGAGGCACACCGGCTTGGTGTCCGATTATTAGAGGGACTCCGGTTGGTGTCTGGTTATTAAAGGCACTCCGGGTTGGTGTCTGGTTACAGAGGCTCTCCGAGTGGGTTCCAGTTACAGTTATCCCATAGTTCATGGCATGACGCCCAGACATAGAAATTAAAGTTCATCATTATTCATTCCATCATTATGAAAGTGGTTATTGTTTTTGAATGTGATTATAAGACTAGTAGAAGATCCATGTGAATAAGTAAATAGAATTATTTCATTTTAACTTTTCAATATTATGCTGAAGTTCACGTTTGAAATGCTTTTGTTTTAGTTATACATTTCCTTAAATGTTTATGTTTATTTATGAAAGTTTCCTCTATATTATTATCCATACTTTTCATCTGAGCTCACCCCTTTCAATGTTTTATTTTCCCAGGATTCCAAGAAGTGTGTTGTGATTGATATGCAGGGTTAAGCCAAGGGAATAATGGCATTCATAAAGGATTATTTATGTTGTTTTGTATGTTATAAGTTTAATGTAACATTCATGTATGTAATCTATTTTCCAACACTACTAAACTGATCAGTCATTTGGGACTTGATTCATTGTAATCATTCCAATGTATTAAAATAATGTACCAACTCTAGGTAACTATGGTCGGGGCATTACAAATTTTCTATATCATTTTTAAATGGTTAAAATACATTTTGAAAACATTTTAATAAAACATGGTATTTAAATTAAAATAGGTTTTAATACTAAAGATAGAATCAAATTTTGGTTTTCTTAAAGAAAATCTAAAACATTTTTAGTACCAAAGAGTAGAAAATGATACTATAAAATAATTAATGTCATGACTATCTATAGAATTATAAAATAAAACGTTTTATTATATAATGATCTAATAATTTCTTATTAGGGAAAATGATGTGTCAACATTCCTGAAGAAAATGATATTGTGAAGTAAATACCTTGAAAGACTATAAAGCTTAATTGAGAATCAATAAACAAATATATTATGTGTATCAACTATAAATCCACAAAAATTAGTGGAAATGAATCATTAAAAAGTTAATTTAATTATGCATATAATCATGGAATATTAAAGACAATATGGATTTAGTATAACCCAATTAATAATTAATTGGGTAATGGAATCCGTTTTCAACTTGTAATCTTTTAACTCAAATCTAATTAGATGAAATAATTAAAATTGATAGTCAAAATATCATGAATATTGATTGAATCATGATATTATAGGAAAAATTGATAGTATTTGAACCATATATAAGAATATAAGTGCACAAAAAAGTGATTTTTGGAATATAATGTTAACAATCACAAAATGAAGTGAGATTGTAATTACAATCATTAAAAACATTCTTGTGTAGAATTATCCTTAAACATAACATTGTGTCCGATACCAATTCAAAACATTTGAATAATAATATCCATGATTTAATAATATTAGGTTTACCAAATAATATCATGTGAATATTTATTTTCAAGATATAACTTTTCAAATGGAAGTAAAAACACTATATAAAAAAACAATGTGCATAACAACAAATTATTTTTATTGGAATTTGAATTGAGACAAAATCGATTCCCCTACTCAAATTTAATTAACTTGTGACATTGTATTCCTAAATAGAAAATTTATGATAATTATTTATGATTTTTTAACCATTTTCATATTTATCATAACATTTATTTTAGTTTTTTTATATTTTTTATAAAAATACTTAAATAATTATGCTTACGTCGGTTTTTTTTGACAAAATTCGGTTTATTAGTTAAAATTAAAATTGGTAGGTCAGCTATTATAACAGGGGTCATTATATAACATATAAAAATTAATTATCATGATATTATTAAAATATTCATACTTAAAATTTATTTTTTCCCCAACAACTATATAAATTTTAACAAAAATGAACAAACATTAAAATCCTAGAGATAGCAGGTCATATGTACACATGCATAACATTCCCTTTTTTCAATGATCATTGTGGAATGGATTTAATAAAATTAAATATTTATATCATTATCATAATATAATGAATACCATATTATTTAATAATATATTCTTATATATACACATTATTTTATATAAAATAAATCACATCATGTTGAGTTGGCGATAGTCTAGACATCCACGAACGATGTTGTGAATTTTTAAATGTGTGAAAGGGTAATAAAGAAAATGATATATTTATATTTTAAAAAATTTAAATTATTCAGGAATAGAATATAGAGTTGTTTATTTAACATATTTGTAATTAAAACCATAATTTATATGTTCCTTGTATAGTATGAACAAATCACATCGCTTTGAGTGGGTGGAATTCCAGACACCCAGAAACGATGTTATATTTATCACACAAAATATAAATTATAAATTTATTTGGTGTAAACAAATTAAAGAAGATTAGTTAAATATTAAATATCATATATAAAATATATTAAAATATTTTCCTTCGTAATGTAGAACCATTCAATGTGGTAATCTAAAAAACGAACTAAATCCTTTTTTGAGGCGGTAGATCGCAATACACATAAATGGTAAGTTCATTACACATTAGCTAAATGTTAGTGTAAGTGTTCGAAGAATCCATAAAATAAATACATACTAGAATATTGAGGATATTCTTTTTGTGATATATGAATGTATGAATATGTGTATAGTGAGTGGATAATGGAAATAAAATGAAAAAGCTTTTCAATGTTTATTACCTCTTAATCAGGTAACTCTTTTTGGTTTGCACCAAAGGGATTCCATGGATTTATTTGTGACTAAAGAGAGATTTATATAATTTTTTTAATGGATTTTTATTAACAAATTTTCTGATCTTGGTCAATTAAATGTTTCATGATATGTGTGAGGATGTGGGAGGAGAGGATTCACATTTATAGTGGAGGATGAGTGACACTCCTGTATTATTTTGAAAAATGAATTCGATAGACATTTTTAAATTTAATTGTGGCTTCCAGATTGGTACAATTTGGATGCATATTGTTATTTGTTATAAATATTCCCAATCAATGGCTCTTTTTTAACTTCTTAGGTCATTTGTGCCCTTATGATTATGGTTTTCCCTTTATTATGAATAATTTTAAATTAGTCATTGTAATTAATTTTAATTACAATATTTTTTTAGAAATACATATTTTAACCATATTATACATTATAAAATATTATTATTAAAAATATTGAACCTGTGTTGAAAAATTAAAATCCCATAATTGGAAGAAATATAATTAAATTTAATCCCACAGACAGGATGACAATATAGGAATTTAATGTAAAAACATTCCAAAAGATTCTAGGCTTTTATAGTCAATTTTAGAGTGAAATTGATTCCAATGGACAAAATTGAATTAAAATTTATATAAATTAACTAATTATAATTTATAAATAATATACTATATACTTTATCCTTATAAATATATCAGATAAAAAATAGTTTTGAACTATAATTTAGTAGTTTTCACTATTCATTAAAAAAGGAAACATCACAGAAAAAATAAATTTCAAACTAACCTAATTTTTTGTTTCTATACAACAAATTTTTATATTGAATTATATAAATCTATTATTGTTTGAAATATTGATTTAAAAATAGGTTCTCTATTAATAGATGTTACACTCTCTCTAATAGAAATATATGTTTTTATGTGTCAAGTTGTGTTTCATCATATTTTATGAAAATAAAATATAAATGATAAAATTCAAAAATATTATATTGAATATAATACATATATATATATATTACAATAATATAATTCAATAGTGGTAATTAATTTAATTTATTAGTGTAAAATAGCACAATGATCAGAAAAATAACTTTTTATAAAAGTTTGGCACTATTTTCTATTGGTGTGAATATTCATATATAAATAATTATAATCCATTGAATTAGTTATTTTAATAATTGATTTTTCATAATTTAGACAATATTATTCATAATATATAGTTTATTATATATTGTTAAATTAAATAATAATATTTTTATAATATATTGTTGATCAATTAAAACATAATCTTGCATGTAACACAAGCCCTCAAGGAAACAAATTGTTGTGTATGTCACACGCTAACTCATTATCACATTCATTGAAAGATATAAAATATAATAAATTTATTTAAATTAGAATATATATTATAAATAACTAGGATATTAGATTCTTTTATGAACATCAGGCTATGTGGTAGACACCCTATTGAATACAATGGTCCTAAATTATATTTTTGAGGTGTTACATGTTTCATAAAATAACACATCCAACTAGAGTACAATGTTCTATGATCGAAACCCTCTACCAAGACCCTAGAATCTACTATAAGATGCGTCATCCCCTGATAATAGTAAATTCATAATGAAATTACCAATATATAAATTTAAAATTTATATTTATAAATAGTTACCAGAATATACATATAGAAAATTAATAATAATAATTTTTTTAAAATGATAGAATATATAATGAAAACATCAAGATCACTACTCTGACTACCCTATGAAATACATATATTAATAATAAAATATATAGTTAATCCAAGAAGTTTTTATACATGAGATTCATAGATATTTTTATGGACTTTATTGGAGATAAATGTTGTAATATTTCACAGATACTGAAAGTCTATCATATCTCCTTCAATTTTATCATTGGCCCATTATAAATTTTCGTATCATAAAGATACATTTTTTTTATCATGTGTTTGATCTAGAAATTCATGATCATATGCTTTGCCTTGGGTTATCATAAAAACCCATATTCTCAAAAATTTCATTGAAACAATCCAATTAGAATCAATGTCGATAAAGTAAACATAATTTTAATATGATATCTCTAAAAAGGAATCATTTCATAAATGGTCAAATTTATATAGCACATTATTAATGTTTATGAGAGAAAATTTATGTGATTAAATTTCATTCCACGAACTAGATCAACTCAATTACACCATAAAAATATAAACATTAAGCGATTACCATAGATAAAATCAATAATATCTATTGGCAATCCATAAAAATAACCTAAATCAATAGATGAACTATTAACACCACTGTTCTATGTGGCTCAGTTCACATCAACATTGAAAATATAGAATCATAATATATAGCATCCCATAAATTGTAGTGATGATCTATAAGAAATAGGGTATCAACTAGTTAGTTTGTTTCTTATCTCATTGTTTGACTGCTAAAATCACCCATATTGTGAAACTATAAATTTTATATTATTCATTGGATAAAGTATTGTGAAAATAAAACTATTAATGAAATTAAAAATATTAAATTAATTATATATATGTACATGAATCATGAATTACTAATGAAATGTAATGAAATGATGTTTTCAGATTTTATGGTCAGTTTCATAAGGCCATTCACGTTTCAAATTCTGATATACATCATAAATAAAAAAACAAAAAAATGTAAGTAATAAAGTCAATAAATTAAAATAATCATAGTAGATCAACTAAGCACCATACTGTATCAATTACATAACTAATTTTGTGTGGAATAACACATATCGATGAGATTGAAACAACTCTTTATTGTGCATATCAAATTTTATTCCTACTTTAGTTAGACCCTATTTATTACGAGTGGTTTTATCTAAGTTTGTTTCATCCTCATCAATATATGATGCATATAAGTTATTGAACTCATCTATAAAATATCACTTAGAAACATAAACTTTTGGATGAGCTTTGTTATGCACATAACATTTATATATAGTTAGTTATACCTCTCTTGGATAAAACCAATAGAATTTCATGGGACCTCAATAAATGATTCCACCCATTAAATGCCTGTTCATATTGAAAATGATATAAAAATGATGATGGAAGTAGTTTCTTTAGGTGGAATAGTGAAACAATAATATTATCTAGAATTTTTTTGTCATCAATCATGTCATGATTCCATGAATAGAAAAATCTAAAAAACAAAAAACATAAATCAATAGCACAAAAACCTAGGTAATTAATAAATCAAAAATTGAAATTGGGATTAACTATTGAGGAATATTACACATATTTTGGCATTTCAACCATTGAAATATCATGCTAATCATATTAACGAGATTAGAAATATTAGTGAAATAACCATCGAGAACCTTGATAATCTTCCGAATTGATAGATAATTGTTATAATCTTTTTTACTCTTTGTATACTATGAAACCAGAATGTATTATTGAATGCCATCTCCCATTAATAAATTTAAATATTTTCCCAATCCCATTTCTTATAATTCCTATCGAACATTGGCACTGTCCTTTTATTTTCACTTTATGTAGAAAATGGTGAATAATATATTATAAAACAATTTTTTTTCAATGAAAATCACATTAAAACTATTTCAAAAAATATTTTCATTCAAATGAGGTAATTCAAAGAAAATAATCTATTTATTTGAATTATGAATGCACTGCCAATTTGTAGTATGAAAAGAAGGAAATTCATTACCCAGTAAATCCAAAAAATCATACATTATATGGATGTTTTCTTGATCAAATTGTTCACAAATTTGAACCCCATACATTATATGTGGTGATGGACCATTCTATCTATTCTTATAAAATGAAACACTATCATTTATGGACATGTACAATGAAGGAAGAAATAACATGTGACCAAGATGTTCCCTTATTATGCAGTTCTTAGGCCATATATATTTACCAATTTTATTACAAAAAACGAAGTCAAATTATCATTTTGTAATATAAACTAGAAGGCTAAAATTTACTAGTAATACATTAAATGTCCATAAAAAATATTTTTAAATTACAATAATTTCATTATCTATTATGTCAAATTTCATTACACAATATGCCAAAAATTCTTATATCTCATCAATGAATGTTGTTTAATAAATTTACCAATTTCAGTTAACATGATGTATCACTTCTGTCTTTGTTTTAGAATGAAAAAATACATCTTCATAGTGGAAAATTTTTTTCTTTATTCAATAACATGACAAGAATAATTTTACTACCTTTATTAATCTCATTAGACATCCACCTTTATGAATAGAAAATAATACAGTTATTGAATTTTCCATTCTCTTTTCTAAACAATATTCAATAATTTCGGCACACATTAATGATATAATTTTTAAAACAATGTTCAATTTTCAACATGGAAACTTGAAATAATGAATATGGATCCTTCCTTATGTATGGGAGAACTGTCTATGAAAATACCACCAACATGTCAAATCATTTTTTTGTCCACTAATTCAATGCCTTCATGTGTAACAATTCAATGGGGAATGAAAATTTACTAAAATTAGTTCATCTATGATATAATTTAGCACTCACATTATAGATAATTTCAAATAATTTCAGTGCTTATCCATCTTCTGGAGAACAAGGATTACTCCCTCTAATGTTATAATTTATTACATTATTGTCATCAAGTTTAAATAGATGCATCATATCATTGATAATTATGTTCATTAAATAAATTGTTATCAAATAAACATCCATATAAATACATTATGATTGGTGACATGAAATATACTTCTCTCCATGATGTGTCCATGACTTGTAGTTTTTAAAAAGACCCATTCAGAAATATATGTTCTATAAAAACAACTCATTTGATGAGATATTAGTTTGCAGATTTTCTTCATAGAAAATTAATCAAATATGTTTGAAATCTACCTATGAAACCCACAAATCAAATAATCCCCTAATGAAATTTAGGTTAAACCCTATCTAGCATATCAATCCATCTATTATCTATATTATTATTTAATGGAAAGAAAATAATTGAAATAAATTATTTAAAATCAAATGAAAATCCTATCATTATAACATACGAACTAATTAATCCATAATCTGTGGAAAGATTTGGTGGAGATGAAAAAAATTATCAGTGATACAAAACTAGTTGGGGATGTTATAAAAACTAATAAAATAATATATAATAACACAATTATGAACAATAACGAACATTGGATTCAAAATTTTAAGGATTTCATTGAATATCATAATCTATTTATTGTAATTTATATTGATCAAAAAACTTTCACATATAGATTATAATGAAATATATTATTTGGATTAACTATTTATATGTGTTAATGAACATTAAAATACATAAATTCTATAAATAAATTATTAAAAAAATAACTATGGGTAAATATACATAAAATAAATACATTTTATTTTTGTACTGGAGTAAAAAAAACAATTTAAAATAAAATAAAAAATTAGATTCGATACCAATAAAATTCATTTTTGTTTTTATAGATATGATATATTTTACCTAAAAACGAATTCTCTTACTATAGAAAACTATTAAAATGTTCTTTTGACAAAAATACAAATAAAAAATTCTAGCCTTGAATTGGCTATGCATCCAAAATAAAAATAATGATTCGATCATCATTCCATTTTGTCATTAAAATTAGAAGAGATATCGTATTGCAATTATCAGACATGGAAACTGATGTGTGAGGTATTTTATGGAATATAGAGCCTTGATTTCTGAAGATAAATTTCAGGAAATAATATGTTTCATACGTTGAGAATCATTTATTAGTTATAAGTTTGTGTAAATTATGAATAGTGTTTTGGAATGAAAATGAATATTATTCCATGATTCTTATATTCGCAAAGAAATTCATCTATTCGTTTGAAGTAACTGTTCTAAATACAAATTCTATGTCATTGTAGTGAAGGTTTTACAGCATTATTAGTGAGGATATTAAATATTAAAATAGAAATTAAGAAATAGAATTAGTATGATGTTTTACTATTTCTTTGGAAAACCACAAAGCATCTAAATGGATATCAATGGAAAATATTTACACAGGGACGAACTAATGGATGAATATGAAGTATTTTAAGAGAAACGTGATTATAAAATCATATTTTAATTAGTATGATCAATTATTTGTAGGATATAGAAGAAATATATTATAAAAATTATAAAATAATGGAGGATAGAAAACTATATATAATATTAGAGTAAAGAAAAAGGGTTTTGGATGTCATTGAAAATATATAACATGAATATTTAGTTGTTGTTGAATTGTAAATCATTAGTAATTTTTCAGGAAAGAGGAGATTCATACACATACATGTGACGATTAGGTGATGATAATTATTATATCATTATGAAACCCCTTGTTGTTTGGTGTTATTCCCACCACTAGTATTCTCATGAGTTCAATATATTTTCCAATATATTCATTTTTATGTTAATTAATGTGATTATTCTAATGAGTTTTCTTGATGTAAGTAGACTGGATGTTTAATATAAATCCACAAAAATATAATAACCATGATTGGTGAATCCATGATAACCAATATCACCATATATGAATTTTATACTCTTATAATCTAACACTAATGGAATTACAGATTTTTTCATTGAATGGTGGAATTGTTGGTTGGCCATCTATAATGAAGATAAGTTAAAGTGAATAGTATTTAAGGATGTAAACAAATTTATATCATTTATATGATGTACTATTTTAAAACTAATTTGATTCATTGAAATGATTGTTAGTAGAAAAAATTATGATGTTGATGAGACTCAATATAATTCAATCATGAGAAAACTACGTTTTTTCTGTGATGGATGGAAAAATATAAAATTACGATTCACCAAAAAGAAAAACTGAGAAAACATCATAATAATTGAAAAATAATTATTTATATTAAAAAAACCATAATTTTAGTTTTTCATATAATATAATACCAAATTATAAAAAGAGACATGAAAGAATTATTACTGCACCGTTATTATTTTTCATTTTTCAATGTTCAGAAACACAAATGTGTTGTAGTTTTAGAGAATTCCCCACATTCAAGTAATATATTTGAAAACATTTTTTTGAATGTTTACGAGTGAATGAAAATTTATCAATATGTCTCTAGGAATGATTATATGAGTATATACTGGGATGCTACATACCCAAAGAGTTGATCAGAATATTGGAAGTAGTTTTGAACAACTGATATTTGAACCAAAAGATTATGTTTTAATTTATCATATTTTGATAAAATTGATGTACATATAAGGTCATGTATGGTTCTATGTAGTATTAATGTCAAAAACTGAATAGTTTTATGTTATGATGATTCATTCTAATGATTCTATCATAGAAGTTAGGATCTAAGAAAATTTGTTCATATGGAGAAATCATGTTAAAATTTCACTCCCCAAGAAAAAACTAATTACTAATTTGGATAAATGTTTCCAAAATCACCTAGAGGGGGCATGAACATAGGTATATGGGGGAGACTATATTATGGATCCATGACGAGGTGAAAAATGAGATCAATGATGGGGGTTGATTGGAGCTCGACGAGGGAGGGAGGCCTTGATAGCGGGGCTTGACAAAATGGTCTCAATAGAGGTGGAAGGGCCTTATGAGGGTGGGTGGGCTCAGGAATGGTTACAGACAAGGTAAGGAGGTCTCAATGGGGTGAAAGGTTTCAATGTAGTCGGAATGTTATGATGGTAAAGAGAGAAAGGGAAAGTGTGGTTCGACGTTGGCAGGATGGAGAATTGGGCATCATGGAGGTGGTGGAGGGGGAACTGGGTCGTGGGAGGGTAAATGATTGGTAAATGTATGGATTTATTTTAGGTAGTTTAAAAATCTAGTTATGTACATTTAGTGGTCACTAATAAGTTCAATAAAGATCACCAACTACAGGTCACCTGACCCCAACTAATACTCGGTTTTCTACTAGTGATCATAAGAACATGCATCAGGGCAAGCCAACCGGACAAGGTCTACACATAATGGGAATGGAACTGGTAAGAAGTCCCACACATGGAAATAATCCAATTAGTATATACAATTTAGCATATAGAAAAATAAATTTTTTTTTATTGAATTCCCCAATTCATAAATCTCCACCTTTTTCTATTGAGTTTTTTTATTTTGTAAACCTATGTTTAACGAATTGAAACAAAATTCAACCTAATTAAATTGAATTTTAATTTATAGAATACCAAGGATTTATTTAAACTATCATCAAGGTTATTATCAGTTTGTATATTTTTGACACACATGGTTTTGGATTCTATAACATCTCAAATGAATTATAGCCTAATATATATTTTCTTGGATTTACCATGACACGCTAAATTTCTTGAAAAGTTAATTACTGATTGACTATCATAATATAAATTTTTATAATTGAATTGGAAATTTTATGTTTTGAAGATAGTCCATTAATCCATATTGTTTCTTTCACTACCTTAGTTAATGAAATATTTATAGATTCAATCTGTGAAAGAGAAACCATGGAAAAAATATTTAATTTACAAGAAATGGGGCCACCACAGGTAGTGAACATATAACCAATGATGTACATTATTGTGTCAATATTACCAACATAGTTAGTATCTACATATCCAAATATAATATCAGAAGATTTGACATATATACCATTTCACAAAGTCAAATTAGTGAAATAAGCGAGAAATTTACGATTTAATTTGATGGAATGATAATGTGGCTTCTCAGTTTTGGCCATAGATATTCTAATAGTACATACTAGATATGAAAAATCAGGTCTGGAAAAAATCAAAGAGTACATTATGTTTCAATAAATATTTTCATAAGGGATTTTAGACATATATTTTACATCATCAGTAGTTGTGGGTTACTATGATAATGATAGTTTATTGTTTTTTACAAGAGTAATATTAATATGTTTGAGAGATTCAAACATATACAAATAGATAATATTCAAAAAATAATCATTCTAAGAATGATAAAGTAGTTTTTTGGGCTCGTCGCTAATAATTTCAACATCTACGATTTCTGTATTTTCATATATTTCTTTCTCTTAAAACATCCATTTTTATTTTTATTTTACATAGATGATAAGATTCATATTTCTAAAAATGAAAATAATTTCTTCATCATAGAGAAGAATATATATCATAATATTCATAGTTGAATTTAAATAACCATATGTATCATATTTAATCGATTTAATTTATTTCTAACATAATGGAATAAAATTTATTATACCATCTTATTGAGTATTTTTAAATCCATACAATGATTTATTTAGGTAGAATACATAATTCTATTTTAATTCATAATAGTAACCATCAGGAGGCCTCATGTAATTCTTTTCAATTAAATCAATGGATTAGAAGGTAGTTTTATGATAAATTTATTCAATGTGTAGATTAATATAGAATGAAAATATAAGTAGAATCCAAATAGATGAATTTTTGACAATAGGGGAATATATTTTTGTATAATCAATACCATATATTTTTATGAAAACCTTATAATCTGACACTATATTGAATCTTTTATAACATACCTCAGGGTTATCTTATTTTTTATTATAAATTTACATTGAACAAATAAATTTTTCATTGGGTGATTATTAATAATAGGCCATGTGTGATTTTTTTAAAGATTTTATTTCATTGTTAAAATAATAGAATGACTTCCTTGAGTCATTGTCTTATAATTATTGTAAATAAGTTTTTAGGATATTTGTTTATAAGATATCTTGATAAATTGACAGCATAAAAAATCCATATCATATTAGCTGAACTATGATGGAGTTCTATGAATCTTTTATCTCAATCATGGGTCAACTTGTAATCACTATTGGTGACAACATGTTGAGATTCAGAATCTGAACTAGAACTGGAGTTAGAATAATCCTCTATAGTAGGTTGTTCATCCTAATGAGTGGGAAGGTGAAAATCCTCATATATATGATCTATTTCTTCATCCTGTTGAAGTTCTTTGTCACTGATTCCATATGTGGAAGCCTCTAGTTTATAAGAATAATGATCATGGTAAAAAAATCCATTCTTATAATGTACATTTGGTAAATAGGCCCATTTACCCAGAGTTTTTACCCCCATAACACCCAAAAAATACCAAATAAAGATTTATTTAAGATCTATTGGTTATAGATTATCCGTTTAAATATGATAATCATCTATAAAACCAAATACTCTTATGTAGGTATAAGGAGAGTATTACCATTCCCCAATTCCTCAAATGTTTTAAATTGACTAGTAGAATAAGGAAACCTATTAACATGGTAGAAAATAGTGCAAATAACAAATTCCTAGAAATATTTAGAGAGACTTGTGAATTTAACCATTAATCAACCTCACCGTTTTATAGGACTATTCATCCTTTCTTCTATGAAATTTTATTGGGGGATTTTCCATTACAGTTATATGACTTTTGATACCTTCATATTCAAAATATTTAACGAATTTCATACATATGAATTCCATCCAATTATCTATTCTCATTGATTTAATATTATTCCATTTTTCTCAACCAAAGGATTACAGGTTTTTAATGTTTTGAAAAGAAAACATATTCTTATTTTAGAATGTAAATATATTATTTTTTATAAAATTCATCTATAAAAGTGAAAATATTGGATCCCCTCAATAGGAAGTCGACCTAGGTATGCCTCTGAGGCCAGAATAAAAGTATTCAAGGTGGATGATATCATTAAAATTGGACATATTAGTTGTAACCTTGTTGGAATTTCCCATAAAACAATCCTCAAAATGATAAAGATTAGTAGGTATCATATCACTCATCATCCCTTTCTTTTTTAGTTATTCTTTCCTCTTGGATGTAACTTGCCCAATATCCAATAGCAAAGCATAGTATTGTCAATGTTGGTGGAATAAACACAACCCAAGTGACTTGAATTGGACTTTCCATTCAAGATATAGAATAGATTGACAATAGATGTAACACCTATATATTTAATGGTAGGTTATATTCAATTGCATCTTTTGGATATAACTCCTATATGGCTTGTGTTACCCACATGATTGATTTTTTGCGAAACAACACTATATTATTATAATTATTTAAATTATAAATTTACAACATATCAATTAAACATAGTAATATAAATAGTATTAAATATTTTAAAGTGATATTTATATTTTTTCCTACAAATAAAAAATATTTATAATTAAATCTATATGTTTTAGAAAAATAGTTATATGTTTAGAGATACTATTTTCCAAAAGTACTTTTTATTTCATTTTGTGGACATTAATAATATTAACATACGAAATTATAAAAAAGTTAATTTTTTTAAAATAGGTTTCTTTTTTTATGAAAAAATATCAATATTATATGAGGTTAAAATTTTGGTAATTTTTTAAGAGGATTCAAATTTTGGTGAGTAGTGAAAAAAATTATATTATTATATAAAAACATCATTTTTATTTTAAATATTAATTTACATTTTATTTGGTTTTGATATCACTATAGATAAATAATAAATATATAATCCCAATGTAGCTCATTAAGATCATTTTTATAATAGAATCTGTTATAAAAATTCATTGACCATTTTTTGTTTTCTTACTGCCTTCTATCCACATTTACATATTAGCATTAAATGTATTAATTACACATCATTGAATTGAATTTCAGGAATATGAAATACATGGTTATAATCAAATAGAAAATGTGGTCTAATAGGATAATAATAATTTCGGTGAATAGTAAATATTGAATTTTATTTAAGACAGTTAAAGTTAAATTGGGAAATTAAAATTAAAACAATAATATAATAACATAAAATTACCCAAAAACATTTTCTAACATTATTGTATGATATATTGATAAACATTATAGTACTTGTGTATAACTTATGGCCTTTGAAATCCACATGGATGTGACTAAGACATTAATAAAATTTATTTTCATGTTATGGTAAAAATATCATAAACATGACTCTTATTAATAAAAGAATATTAAAATGGGTTTATATATGTGATATATTGGACTAAAAATAGTCATTAGGAAGCTAAAAAGGTTTCTAAATAATTCTTATTTATTTTTAAATTTTAGAAATTATATAATCAAATTTAATTATATAGAAATAATGACAGAATGATAATGTTATTAATAAAAGAATCAAATAAATGATATTAAAAAAATTGAAATAAATATTATGTGAAATATTTAATCCCATAAAATATTTTTCAGGAAAATTATGACAATTTATTTGATTTTAGTAATTTGTTTCAAAATAATATTGTTCTTATGAATTTAAAAAAAATAAATTGTGTCAAAATTGAAAAAAATGAGATTTTAGTACATATACAATTCTATTAAATGATATAAAATTCATAAAAAGCTATGATTAGTCCAAAAATTATAAATTTGGAATTTTTTAACATTAATGATCGACATTAGGATCTATTGGAATTATATACTCATTATATTATCCATGTACTGTAAAAATATAAGAAGACATTATAAGAGTTAACCTATTTAACTAAGGGTAAAATCTAAAAAAAGGTTAATATTATGACCTAATCATGTATAAAGCATATTTTATAGAAGATTTTGGCTCATAATCATATTATTCTCAATATAAGTCACTTTGGATCTTTTAGAATCTGAAAATCAATTTATAATAAATTCATATTTTAAGATCTTCGAAATGTGGCCCTCAACTCTATTATAAAAGGGAACTTCCCCCTATCTATAATTGAGACCTCAAAAACCCATTTCATCAGAAAACCCCTACCCAATTCTTCTCCCAACATCCCACACATAATATGAGAGCCCGCAATTTGGGTTGAAATCAAACCTATAGATTCTATTTGTTCAAATATAAAGTAGACACTCGAAGAAGAGTTAATTTTTTTAACTAGTAAATTCAATTTCATTTCATCGTCTACATCCTATTCCAATGTTATTTCCATAATAATGTGATAGCTCTATAATATAATATATGATTAGATTTTATTATTATTATGTGACAACTATGTTACTCCTTTTACCCCTCTTATGAAAAACAATATCACCATTGATGCATACGTATGACATACCGTCTCCACACCATGGTGAAAACTATTAATATTACACATTATTTATATGACTATAAAAATAAATATAATGGATATAAATAATAAATATTACATGATATTGTTTCATTAAAATTAATATTCTATTAAAATACACACCATTTGACCTATACATTAATTATATGTCGCTCATGTGTACGTACGACTTATAATCGCAACAATGCGATCAGATTTATCTTCCATGTTCACCATTAAAGTATGGTTATAAAAATATATATTTATTATAAGAATTAAATATACTAAAAAATAATGATACTATAATAACATATATATATATATATATAAATATATAAATATATATAATTATATTTCATTCACTTACTTCAATCTAATAAGATAAGAAAACAGAAACATCGTTGATGCATACTTATGGCCTGCCATCTCCATGAACGGTGTATTCTATTTCATATATATCTATTATATATATTTAGATTATGAATATAGATGATATATATATATCATGTTATACATTCTGTAAGTAATTTAATCATGACCTATTTTATATGATTAAAAATAATAATTCATAACACATACTATAAACAAAGAAATTATTATCAAGAATGTTTATTTAACATGGAAGTTATTAGTAAAAAAGTAACATAATGTCATAAATGAATCATAAATTATCTCATAAATATTATTATGAATTATTTATACTTTATTAATATGTACTAAACCATTATAAATGATTTTTGGACATGTACGGGGTGTATCAAACCTAAGGTAAATGAATTCTTTCTAGATTTCTATTTTCATGAGATATAAGCCTTGTTCGAATCCTATTTCTTGTGTCTGGTGTATGTACTTCAACTATTGTATTTCATATCATGAATAAATTTATCATTATGTTTTTTGAATATTTATTTTAAGATATATGACTTAGATTTAAATGTTCAATGCAGTATAGGATACTTTGGATATTTAATGAATTAATCTTTTAACCACTTTAATAGTATTGATATTTTTTTACATTAATATTTATACGGATATAAAATAATTATAATGAAAAATTTATTTATATATTTATGTTCATCCAAATGTTTTCAAAAATCAATACTTTTAAGTATTTTTTGTAACTCTATAACAAAATAATAATTTTAAATGTTTTAATGATTTATCCTACTAAATTCGTTCTCATTAATTTAAATGTTTTCGAACATATTTTAAGGATTTATTTATATGTAAAACAATTCATTTAAATATTATTTATATTCATATGTTTCAAAGTCGTTTGAAATATTTTTATTCAATTATAACTATTTTAATGACCTCTTTTATAACAGGACGACAGTTAATAAATAATTTCAATGAAATAGGGAATTTGAGTCAATATATTTTTAGTGATCTTAATAGATTATTTTCATCAATGAAAACATTATTTTTGGATATTACAATTAATTTAGGATAATCTCTTTTGATATCATTTTCCATGTTTAATTGAATGGTTTATTATCAGTTTTATGGTGGGCATACTAATTAGGTACCATTCTTGGTTTATGGGTAAATAAATCATATTATGTGTACTAGTTTTAAATAAAAATGAATATATTGTTAATGTTTCACCACATTCATATGAGGAATGCATTGGAATTAATATGTGATAGTTGGAGGCCACTATTTCTCCTTGATGCATCAGTAGGTCTATTGAGATGAAATTAGTTAATGAAAACCCCTTAATGTTGGTCGTCAAAATGATTTAAATTTTTATTATGATAGATCTTGGAAAAAATCAGATGGGTTTCTACGAAAAAAATAATTTATCATGTGGATAGATCGTGAAAACATTTATTTTTACAGAAGGATGGATCATAACCCAAATCAGTTTTTTTCAACCCACGGACTAAAATAGTCATGATGATAGATCCTTATACTAGAAATATGGACGATATATCATGATTGTGCAGACATATATAATTATGCATTACCTTATTATGATATTAGTTATTGATATTACATGTGACAATTCAACTTTTAGAATATCAATTGGAATGTTTAAAAAGAATTGTTTAATTTATTCCACCCATATTATGTTCAAGGTTATGTTGACAAGGATTGTGTTTTTGTTTAATACATTAATTAATAGTTTACACTTTTTTATAGATAATTTTCTTGTATTGTATAACCTTTCTTAGCATATGATCTCACCTCTTCCTTATGTTTAATTTTCCCAAGATGCTAAGGGGAGTTTTATGAATTATTCGTAAGGGTTAATTTAGGAGAATAATGGCATTATCAAATCATTATATATGTTGTATTTTATTTTCAAAATTTTATTATAATGTTCATTTTTGTGATATATTTTATAAGACTGCTAAACCAATCGATCCGTTAGGACATGATTCTGTGTAATCACACAAATGTATTAAAATAATGCACCAGCACTGGTCATATGGGGTTTTTAAATTAATGTTGTTATCAAATATTGATTAACAACAACAATAGAAATTAAATTTTAAAAATATATAATATAAAACCCATGACAATGAATTCCTTTTAGGATAAGATTAAGTATTTGATATCTTCCTTTATATTCGGTAATGGACAATTTTTTTTAATCTTACAGAACTATGGATTCAAAAGAATATGGAATAATTTATATATCTGATAAGTTATTATCCTTGATTATATCTATTATTTTTTTTCTCACGTATGCATTGAGTTTTGATCAATGGTTCGAATCAGAAAGGTTATACAGGCAATGGTTAAACTGATAATGATAAAGATAGTTCAAAAGAAAAATCAGATGAATGATGTATTAAGGAATATGATGATCAAGTTTAGTTAATGATCTCAATGTTAAGTGTAATGATTAATGTTATTTTGTATGTGGATTCATAAATTAATACATCAATGGTTCTATTTTTATATGATTAATGAGATATATAAGTATTTTACTCCAGTACTTCTTCATTAAGGATTATGAAGCATAATTGTTTTCATTAATGATTTATAGGTGATACATTATTTGGTGTCTCAAATTAAGAGATACATTACAATTTTTCGGTAATATAATTTCATTATTGATTTATGAAATTTAGAGAAGTTGTGGATAATGAGATTGGATGGAAATATTTTGGTTGAGTCATATGGTTGGAATAGAGTAAGTGGAACAATGTATATTATTGCTTATGTATAATGTATTATTTATTTGATACATTGGGCCATAATTCTTTGTTTTATTAAATGTTTAGACGATTAAAGAAATAATTTTGGGCCATATGATTTAACAAAAGTGATTAAGGTGTGAAAAACTCATTTTTAACATTCATTTCTATGTGTAAGGGATGAAGTAAAAATAGATAGAAACACAACCACATAATGAGATTAAAATTATGGAAATGAAAGAAATAAATTAGGTTCCTTTATGATAGTAATATAAATATTCAACTCCAGGGAAAAGATATTGAAACAAAAAATTCTATCATATTCCTTTTATTGATGAATAAATTGACCCCTTAAATCATCACAGATTTATATCTTTGTTATTATTAGCGTCTTCCTCAGTATGTTCTGTATAACTCTCAATCAGAACATGATTATTCCATATTTATTTCAAGTCAAGGGTTTCCTACAAGGAACCCTACTATGTTTTATCTCTTTTTAACTTCATACTTCCATTTCATTATTTCAAATTTTTGGTATCATTAATCCATTCCCAATGTGGGATTTCAATAATTATATTTTCAAATATTCAACCCATATATTTTGATTATGAGTTTAAATTTTGAGGATGCAATTTATTTAATGAGTTTAGAATCTAACATCCCAATATTTCATGGTAAATTATATTCAATAGAATGTGTTGCACGCAACAACGACTTGTCTTGTGTTACACGCAAGATGAAATTTATGCAAAACAAGAATTTAGTATTATAATTATTTAAATGATATATTAATAACATAACACATTAAATATAGTAAAATAAATATGAATAAATAAATTTAAGTGTTATTTACATTTTTTAGAATAAATTTAACATATTTATTATGACATATTTATGATTCGTAAATATAATTCTATGATTATAAATATTATTTTCATAAACGAACAACTTTTTATGTCCTCTGATGAACAATAATAAAATTAATTTTCAATATTCTGAGAATTTTAATATGAAAAAATATACTTATGTTTTTAATTTGGTATATCAATATTAGCTTTGGGTTAAATATTGGTAATTATCATAAATGTTTCAATTTTGGATGAGTTGTGAAAAACACTACATTATTGATTAAAACCTGAATTTTTCATTCGAATAATTACATTAATTCAATTTTCTAATTTCCAAATAGATAAATAATACTTAAATTAACCTAATTTAGGTTAGTTGGAACATTTTTATACTAGAATTAGAGAAAAAAATTCATTGATCATTTTTCACATCATTTTACCCACCTTCTAGCCGCATTTTCATATTAGCATTAAATGCATGTTCACCACTAATGTGAATTAAAATTTTAAAATAAAAAATAATGGTTTTATCTTGGGTGAAATATTTGATATAATAGGATTTAAATAATTTCAGGAGAATATCATCTTTTGAAATTTATTTAACATAGTAAAAGGTAAATTGGGTAATTAAATGTAAAATTTATGTAATAATAATATAAAATTAAACTAACAATTTTACTGAACTTATTGTATCAGTCATGGTGGACAAAGAAAATACATGGGTAGTACTTTTGGAATTTTTATACCACTTGGGTGTGATTATGACATTTAAAACATTTAATTTTATGAAAATGTATGTATATACAAAACATGACTATTATTACTAAAAAGATTAATATGGGGTTATATAAGATTACTCATAGATTATAAATTGTAATTAGTAAGATAATAAAATTTCATACATCATGGTAATTTATTTTTAATTTTTATCAATTATATTCTTATATTTAATTATGACACAGTGATGATGCATTAGTAGAGTTGATAACAGATGAATGAAATACATGATATTATGAATGTTGAAATAAAAATTAAATGAAATATTTTATTTCATACAATAATATTATAGATTACTATGACCTGTTAGGAATGATTTAATTAATTTTTTTCAATATAATCCCGTTTTTATGAATTTAACAAAAATCATGTAATAAATAGTGTCAAAATTTATATAAATGAGATTATAAAATAAATACTATTCTATTAAATGATATCAAAGTAAAGAAAAATAATAATTATTTCAAATAACATGGATAGTGATAAAATTGGTATAAAATATCAACTTTATGTTCTCTTGCAATTTTATATTAACAATATTATCCATCTAGTTTAAAAATACAAGAAGTCATTGTTAGAGTTAAACTATTAAACTAATGGTTAAATATGAATGATAAGGTTTCTTTTATGAAATAATCTTGCCTAAACACTATTTATTGATAGGATATAGAACCATACTCATCATATACTCTAAATAAATCACTTTGGAGCTATTATAAACTGAAAATAAATTTATAATAAATTAATATTTTGAGACATTATAAAAGATCCCATCACCTCATTATAAAAGAGAACTTATCCTTATCTTTAATTCACATATCCCATGCTTTTTTCTCAGCCAACCACTAAAAAATTATTCTCCAAACATCACTCAATTGATCCTATAATCCCTACATTGGGGTATAATCTAACCTATTGACTCCTTTAGTGCAAATCAAAATTACGCAGTCGAAGAAGAGGTAATTTTTTTAACAAATAAATCTAATTTATTTTCATATTCTAATTTCTCATCCTATGATAGTTACATAATATAGATATAACTATATAATATAGTATATATTAATATGTTTTTATTATTATTTTATAAAAAAATTACTCCTTTTACCCATCCTAAAAAACAATATCAATATTCGGGTGTACGTACGGCTTACCATCGCCATGCCATGGTGTAATCTATTTTTCATTACAATTTATTTCTATGGGTATAAAAATTAATATTAAGGATCTAAATAATTAATATCACATTATATTTGTTCTTTAAAATTAGTAATCCATCCAATTCAACACCATTTAACCATTATGAAAATGATATTGTTGCTTGCACGTACATACAACTTACAGTCTCCACTACACGATTAGATTAATCATCCACGTTCACCATTCAAGGATGATTATAAAAATATATATAATAAATATGTATCAAATATATGAAATAATTATTCAATCAGAGTATTTTATATATAAGTACGTACATGTATCTCATTCACTTACATCCATTCAATATGATAAGAAAATGGAAATAGCATTCATTCGTATGTTTGATCTACCGTCTCAGTGAATGATGTATTCAATTTAATATATCTATATATTATATATATTTCTATTAAAAATATTATATATATATATATATTTATACAATTTTTACAAATGTAAGTCATGCCTTATTCAATATTATTAATAATAATAAGCAATTACACATACAAAAACAATGTGATTATTACACGAATTGTTTCTTTAACATGGACATTATTATATAACGAGTAATAAAAAGTCATAGCTGAATAATATATGATATAATAGATATTATTATTATTAATTTAGAAGGTATTAAAATTTATAGAACCTTAATATAGGAGTTTTAATCACATATATATAGTATCATACCTAAGGTAATAGAATTATGTCTCACTCTTAATGTTCATTAGATATAATCCATGTTTTCCAAATATTACTTTTATGTGTTTTGTGTACATCCCCTATTGTATTTAATATCATTTATAAAATTATCATCCTGTTATTTAATTATTCATTTGAATATATCAGACTGATGATTTAAATGTTCAATGTGGTATCAGTCATTTCAAATCATTAATGAATTATTATTTTATCCATTGTAATATTTGAATATTATTTTAAATTAATATTTATATGAAATAATAGGGTTATAAAGGAAATATTATGTCTAATTTTATGTTCATGAAAAATTTTTAAGACGGAATATTTTTTATATTCTTATGGGAATCATTAACCAAAACATATTTTGAAATGTTTCGATGATTTATCCTTCTAAAATTTTCTCATTAATATCCACATTTTCAATGTTTTATTATGATTTATTTATATAGAAATGAATTATTTTAAATACTAATTATTTCAAAATGTTTTTATGTGGTATGGGACACTTTTATTAATTTCTTTTAAATGTGTTCTTTTATAATAGATCTACTTTTGAATAAATGATTTTAAAGAAAAAGATGAATGTGTCTCATGATATTTTTAGTGATTTTAATATATAATTTTCATATATGACAACATTATTTATTTGGATATTTTGATAAAATGAGGATGATATCTTATGATATAATTTAATATATTTTATTGAATTGTTTATGATCAATTTGATTGTGTATGTTCCAATTAGAAACTAATTTTGTTTTATGGTAAAAGTATTCATATTTCATATACTAATTTTTAATACGAATGATTATGTTGTTTTTGTTTAACCGCATTCGTAGTAGGAATGCAGTGGAATTAGTTGGTGAAGAAAGGGGCCCATTATAGCCCCTTGATATATTGGTATGTATCATGAGAGTAAATTAGTTCGTGACAAACCCTTCATGTTTGTTGTAATGAATTTTTAAATTTTCAGGAGGATATATCTTGACAAAAATCATACTGGTTTCCACACACATACCTAAAATATCACGTGGATATGTCATGTTAATGGTAATATTATTCCAAGGATATATCTTGACACTAATAATATGGGTTTTTACCCATAGATATATACTTCCATGAGAATAGATCTTGACAGTAGTTATCTTGAGGATATATCATTATAGTGCAGACATCCAACATTTTACATATCCTTATTATGAGATTTGTTACTTATATTTCATGTGGTTATTCTACATGTAGAATATCAATATGAATGTTTAAAGGATTATATTGGATTTAATCATTCCATATTATATTCATGGTTTTGTTGATATTTTGTGTCAATCAGATTTATACTTTCCTAAAAAGAATATGCTATTTTATGAAATAATCTGTTGTATTTCTAACCATAATGAGCATCTGAGATCGCCCCATTATTATGTTTTATTTTCCTAGGATTACAATACATGTTTTAAGATTGAAATTTAGGTTTAATCTTGGATAATAATTTCATTCTCAATGGTTTATCTATGTTTTATCTTATCATTGAAATTTTAATGCAATGTTCATGTCTGTAATCTATTTTTTAGTACTGCTAAACTGATCAGCCTTTCATGATTTTATTCCTTGTAATCATTCCAATGTGTTAAAATAATACTATGTTTTCGAGCATCTTCGGTCGAGGTGTTTAAATAGACACCTTAATAATGGTTCTATATTAATTATATATTTATATAAAACATGTTTCAGTTATTAAACTTAATCAATTTTAATCAAGAACTCCATAGGAAACATGGTATCATCGATAAATTTAAACCCACCTAACATCATGTAAGGTGATGATGTAATTATAATCTTGTTCTATCAAAAAAGACCTTATAACATAAACTGTAAACTGATTATTTTTCCAAAAGATGACATCTCCTCCTACCCTTTAAAAATCAATGATTGACTCTCTAAAGGGAAACAAGTGAATGTAAGAGCCTATGTCTTAGACCTACTCTTGACTAGGTGCATTGATGGAAAAATTAGGGACTTCCATAGTTTCAAAACAAGAGTTAACAAGAAAATACTAGTTAATGGGGTGTTGTGATTCTACATCATGATTGATCTTACTATATTCTTTTTAATGTTCCTAATATTTCCAAAATGTAAGAAAGTTATTTTACCTTCCCTATAACTAAACCTGGGTTTGGGTTATTTACAACTCCTTATTTTATCTTTTCTAAACCGTTTCTCATACCAGTAGATTGAAGTCTTCCCCTAGAGAATAAGATTATTACCTCACATTTGAATCTTGGTTTATTGTGTAGTTATTTTGAATGAAGGGAACATAGAAACTCTTCAAGGGTAAAGAAGTCTCAGCCACACATCATAGTTTCACCCACTATGTAGTTTCATTTATAGTTATACTAGGTTTCTTATGCCCATCATGTGAACCAATTAGGACCTGCTAAACTAGAAGTGAAGTCATCTTACTTATTCAATGGTTAAATTCTTTTTAACATTCAAATTATGAACATTGAATCTAGTTTTTGTAATGTTTAACTAAATTGTATATGTCAATTTCTTGTGGACAATGTTTAGCGTACACACCCAAGAAGTAAAAAATCTCTGTAAATAATTTTTACCCAGTAGGATTCAATATGATTGGAATCATAGAATGGCCAGTGCCATTAAATATAATAAATAAATAATATAGTTACAAATATGTTTTAGATCATACTACAAAGTCAAAACAGAAAGTAGGAGTGTATTCAAGAAAAATTGAATCATATTCGACATCAAATGAAAACCAGTGAGGCTTTAATACCACATTGAGCATGGAAATGGTTAAAAAAATAAAAAAACCAATCCAAAAAACAAAAGATAGAATAGTTTTTTTAGGATGAATTCAAAATATATAGATACACAAAACAAGACACCAGAATGTAAAAGTGAGATCAAGAATATAGTTACTTATGATCGTCGATCCCATGGGGACCTACGTACATGTAAATGATGCCACCTAGTACCCATACATATTATTAATATCAAAGAAATAATAAAATAAAGAATACATGATAACTGAACTGAAAATAGAAATAGAGGATTTGATAACATAAAGCTATAAATGTTATGAATTGACAATAATGATACATACAACACTTAGTTCTAGGTTAATACCATCTGGACTTGTTTAGCGGTGTCACATTGATGTTTATGAAGATGATCAAGCATCATATAGGTAATTGTGATCACTTGGAATGGATGTCATATGAACACTACTTTTGATAATTGGTATACATATTCCAAGGGAATGATACTGTCATGAAATCATCAAAAACCATTATACAAACAGTTTTCTCGGATGAAAGAAGGCTAAATATCTAATCTACATGGGGGTGGAGAACTGTTTGTAACAATGAACCCAAAAAAAGAAGAGATAAAATAACATAATAATATCAATGAAAAACCAAAACTAATATGGGGGTAATTGAATTTAAATTTGTGTAGAGGTCATCAATTCCACTGACAAAATATATCAAATGTGGCACCGATATATAAGACTCCATGAAACTAAGACTAATCATAAACCGAGATACAATACAAATTGTACAAAATCATTAGAGGATACAGAAAAAAAAATTGTTAAGAAATAATCAACATCTATGAAGTAAGAAGGTTTGGATCAATGAGTCATCACATATTCAAGTTTATGATCCAATAAAAATTTCATTGCCCACATGAAATAGACATGAACGAGGAAGAAATTCCCATGTAGGGAAATAATCCAAATACTATAAAAATTTGAGAATATTAAAAAATCAAATGTTTTATCATGAATTACATAATAATAAATTAAATTGGTAGAATATTATTAATTCAAACTCCTTATGAAAATAAAAATCTAATTCCACAATTCTCAATCGTCGTATGGTCACTGATGTGTGTTCATGTGGTCACACCCCAGTATTCATTATCACATTATTTTGACTACAAATTATATTGAATTTTTTTAGAGTAATCAGATGTTTATTAACAATAAAATTAATAAATAATTACAGGATTATTAATTCATTAGGGGGAATAAACCATATAAACATGCAACACAGAATTGAGAGCACAAGATGAAAAATGAGGTTCCCTATAATTTTATACTAGAGAAAGTGAAATGAGATAAATGTTAATCAATTGAGTAGATATTCAAAACCCACGAAACAAAATATTAGATTCCTTTCATTGGATCATGGATTTCAATAATAATAGTAAAGAATTATAACTCAACAATCATATATTTAAATCTTTTTTTGATAGAGAACCTCATTCTTGTACAAATGACCTATGCTTCCTCCACCAATTCATCCAAAAGTGCATAAAATGTTTCAGGGAATACTGCAATGATCCATCTGAGGTACTCACAAAAAACACCAAAACCCACATATGCATTTTGAGATATATCAACATAAAAATAGATCATTTAAAAATATGTTGGGGGAGGAATTCATTTACCAATACATGGTCTGGGATTTCTACCCACAAGATGGTATTTATTGTGTTTCCAGGATTTTAACTAGGACACCACCAACTCTATCTAGAAGGAATTTGGTTTCACAGTATGATTAAAAACATGTTCATTCCTTCTAAATCAAATCATTATTTCCATGGTTTAATGCACATCAACTATATCCACTGTAAGAGAAAAATACCACTTAAACGTGAGAATTGATACAAAATGATGTTTTAATTAAGGTATCTGCATTTGGATCCCATGCCATTCATATTACCCAAGCCACATGGAATGAAAAAAAATCACACAACATGGACTTTGGTGCAGCCAGAACAAAAAAAATGTGGATCATCTAAAATGTGATGATATGTAATAATATACTTTATGGTACGATGTATAAATAAATTTTCTTCCAAAAAATCACACTTTTGGAGGAATGGTCGGATGCCAAGACTTCATCCAATCTTTTTCATCCTCCTGGAATCCCATTCCGAGATCCATATTATAACCTGATTTAACTGAGTATATTATCAAGATTTTATAACTCCAAATGAGTATATCTTCACACATATCCTTTCTAAAATGTATTTGTTGAAAAATTATCATATCCCACTCATTGAAACATCTTATAAGTTTATCGATTCACTATTTGAATCCTTTTTTATTTAACATTGAATGAACAACAACAACATACCACCTCAAAGCCACCATAGTTTAATAGATTTTTTTTATCTATATCGACAATCCATGAATCAATCCAAACCTCAAACAGAAAACCATTGTCTATTATACCCAATAACCCGACACATGGGGTCAATCCAACCCAAAGGATTCTGTAAATCATGATGGGAGTGGGGCCCAAATCTTATCCATAGAAACTTTCATGAGGGAAATATGTGTCCTATATGATCCATGCTCATGGGGGATCAGGTTATTTAATTAAAATTCATCATTACATCAACAACAATTCCTCATTAAAACATCTCATATCTCATGACCCCATTCCCCTACAACCTTCTAAGAGAAAAATAATATCCCATGATACCTGATGAATTTAAATTTCTCCATTATTCATATCCCCAATGAATTTTTCATGGAGTGAATAGATTTGATCCACAATGAAATACATGGGTGTAAATAAGGATATAATATTGGGTGGTATTTTCTCAGCCACCATATTAATGAGAGTTTCCTTCACTACTTTAGAAAATATCTTGAAAGAAAATACTTTTATTATTTTACATTCTTTCTAGAATATATGAAAAAAAAATCGATTAGACTTCCCAAAAATCATTTGCAAGATGATATATTTATTATGACTGTCATCAACATTAAAACTCAATGATTTATTGAGTTCATCATATATACCTATGGGGAATCCAGGAAAAATATAAATTTTACATTCAGTAAGTTTGAAATATTTACTAGGATCCCTCTTATACATGAAGATCAGATGAAAAATTGAAATTTCATTCTCCAATAATATCCCTTGAAAATAGAAAGAAATCATCTAGAATGAAAATACTCGATATTGGGCATGCTTCATATACAAAAAATCACCCCATGAATAATATTATCCTTTATAGAAGTTTATAAAATATTAGAGAACATAATAGAAGAAAAAATAAAACTAAATAGGATATGTGGTCTCCTTATTGAAATTCCATACTATGATAAAAAATATAGATAGACATCAATTGTTATTAATTCAGAATGACACTGACGAGATACACTACATGATGACCTCAAACGATTTATGGAAAACACCATTTTACAATTGATAAACTGCAAGAAGGACCCCTCAACAATATCATAAGACTTATTAATATTTGAGTTTCAAGACATTATACATCTCATTGTAATAAATATTGTTTTCATAGAGTGAAACACATCATTAGTGAAAATGGAATTATTAGAGTTGAGTCTCTTAGGTATTATGGATCAAAAATTTCATAAATAATATATGGAAGCCATTCACACCGGTGATTAACCAAAAAAATTATAATATTGTGTAGAAGATAATATATAAATAGATAGGCTAGAAGTATGAGATCATAGATGATTTTTGACCGTTAGAATGAGTGTAATAATTGATTCAGTAAATGTATTGATGTTTTCTGTACCCACCCTTATAACATTTATGAGGAAAATGATATCACAACCATTGGTGTGCCATATTTTAAAAAAATAAGGAATGGAACCCATCGAGATCCGGTGTGTTGGTTTAATGAATATTTTAAGGGATATGAAGATTTAGACATAAGTGTACTCTTATGTGAGATGGTAATTAATTGTTCATGACCACTAGTATCATTATTGAAGAAATATCAAAATTAATGGAAGACTGCCTAAATGTAAAGTGGTTTTGGTAGAAGTTAATTAATATATCACGTATCCCCCTTTCATTAGAAACCATTCTTCCTTCGGCAGTTGTGATACATGAGATTGTGTTCTTTCACCACCTAACAGAAGCCTTTTGGTAGATGAATAAATAATTAGAATCAGATTTCCAAATATTGGTTTCACATGCTTATAGTGTCCGCAACATTTCCTTGAGCAGATTCCAAGACATCCATTTATCCCTTAAATAAGGAAAATAGTAATCGCCTACAAATTCTCATTTTGATATGTTATCCTCGAAGATGGAATCTGTAATATAATTATGAAAGTAAAATTAAAACCCTATTTCAATATCCTCTTTCCAAAAAATTACATTTGCAACCCACGCGGACTTGGTTGCATATGGGGAAGATATTGTTAAAGTGAATTTTTTGGAAATAATATCAACTTATTAGCTTTATAAGATGACTTCAGACTGAAAATCCATATTAGGGAAGCATTTCACACACTTTCATGATAACTTCTGATCTATGTGTAGGTCAATAAGACCACAAAAATTCCATCATAGTATTTACATAAGGAAGACATCCATAGGAAACTAACCATATCATCCAAAAATCATAAATTCATTTAATAACTAGTCTCAAAAGGTTATGATACCAAAACGAGAGAAGAAACCCTCCCATGATGAAATGATTGATGTAGAAATAACGGCTGAATAGAAAAGGTTGAACATCTACCTAGGAACCATTGATGAACAAAACAATAAAAATAAATCTAGTAATGGCGCACGATAACATATGTATGGTGATCTAAAAAATATCCCCAGATCTACATATGGTTATCAATTCTGATGAATTTTTTTGAAAAAGATGACATGTTATGATCCAAAGATCCATGTAACTGAAAATTTTAATGGATATAGTTGATCCACAGATCTCTATAAGAGTCTAGATATCCTCACATATAATGAGGCATAGATGGTCCAATGATTTGAGGAAAAGGATGATGATAAAGTTATGCTACCATGATAATAAAATTCCATCCAACCAATAAATTAGTGAAATGTCTCATGTTCGGATTTGAATTCAAAATATGAATAATAGAATTGAGATAATAATCCTTAAAAAATTTAAATTAATTTTCCAAAAAATTAATGTATATACAAACAATGTATAGGATATATAAAATTTACATTTTATGAAATTGAACATAGAAATTAAAAATATTAAAATGTATAAATATTCAAAAAATCATGTTTTTTATTAATTTATTGAGTTATAAAAATGGAAAAACTAGTCAATTTTTAAAAAGAATTGTCTCCCATTACCCAGTTTTCCCTAGTGTAAATGATATGTAACACAATCCTCCCCAACCTGTGTTTCCTATGATAGGGAAAAAGCTGAATAGAAACATAGAAATTCCATATTGAAGTTTTTTATCCAAAAAATTTGAAAATAAGTAATAGAGACCTCTCCTATGGATTCATTATTAGAAAATTATAAGGGACCCCCTCATAAATATTTTCATTGTAATATCAAAACCATCCACAAGGATGTTTTAATTTGAGTATAAAACATCACCACCACCAAGAGTTTTTTCATTTACAAAAAAATTTCAATTTTTTTTTCCAATTCACCAACATCACTTTATAATTACAAAACCCTTTTCATGTCATTATCTCACACCTTAGTAAGAAAAATTAATCAACATACCAATAAATTATTACAATTATAGTTGTACAAAAACCATGGTTAATTCCACTTATTAATACTAATGATTGTGAAATTCTATTTCTCAATCACATATTCACATCATAATTAACTATTTATTCATTTATTCATAATTTAATAATATAAGAAAAGGTTAAAGACATTAATGATACATTAAATTGAAACAATTAATACTGAAATAATGGTGGACAGGAACACACACCACACCATCAGAAAATATGAAAAGACTATGGATTGGTTTAAATGGTCACCCAATAATATAAATAAGGTGATTAATAATGCTAAAATTAGGATTGTTAGTGAAAGAAGTGGTGAGAATTGGAACTCTATTAAAATCCCTAGTTTGTTGTCATCACTATAAAAGAGATGATAAATGATCCCTATATCATTGCTAAAATAGAAATAATAAAGACAACTTTATCAACCCCTCTTTAAGCAGTGATAAGGATGACCCATTATTATAACTATTAGGTAGAAATGTTAAATTAAACATTAATAATTACAAAAAATGTTTTTATAAATGGATCTTTCAACCACACTAGAAAAATCACTCATAAAGGATACCATTATTGTTACTAGGATTGGTGATACTAAATGTATCCTTTATCATCTCTTTTCATAGTGCATATGATGGATACCTTTATCAATTATTTTTATAGAGTCAATTAGGTTTCCCTATGTTATTTCTACTAGTTGTGTTGATAAGGGGAATTTAGATGCAGTGGGCCACTAAAATTGCAACACATCGCAATAATTCAAATATGTAGAAAATACATGGAGATAAAATATAGAATTTAATTGAAATATAATTTTAAAAAAATAAAATGAAAAAACACTATGTTAAACTCTTTTCAAAAAATCATATGTATAATTACATGGGTTAGTAAAATTTATCATATACGTTACAAAACATTAATTTTCTTATTTCTATCAGCATCGACCCAAAGACATGGAACTAGTTTCTAAAATACCACCCCAACTCAAGAATAATAATGAACCAATATAAGATAAAATTATTATTTTAGTAATATTAGAATGAAATAAATTAAATAAAAGATTAAAAATAAAATAAAAACATATGCTTTTTTCATACTAGGAATCACTATATATTGGATTGAGTTGTGGTTGATTCTTATAGATCACAACAGATGATGTTGTTCTCAAAAAGATATTCATGAATTGTTTTTCATTGATGGTGATAAATAACTCCCTATATATGAGATCCAATTCAAGAGGATATTATTTTTGAGAACATTTCTTCAACAATCACACCATTTTTTGTTCGACTTCAGTCATTATCTCTCTAAAAAGTAACTTAAAAATTATCTGATTAAAATGATAAGGAAATTTATTATTTTATAGAATATGAAATAATGTTAATATAATTTAAGCTTTCAATGCTCGGTTTTTCCAATGTGATTCATTTTTAAAATAAAATGGCACTTATATATTGAAAACTTGTAGTTAGAGTCATATAGAACACATTGTGTGACCGATTGATGTGCGGTTATTTTATACATATAAAAATGATTTCAAGATCATTTTAATAATGTAATAAAATTATATGATCTCATTTCCTCATCTTTGGAAACACGACAACCAATTTAAACTAAAATGGATCATTTTATTGAAAACACACACTTTTATATTTATCCATCAAATCATAGATTCAATTAATGTTAGACCACTTCTTACACGTAAAAAATTAATAATGGATTATTTTCCTATGGTTACAAAATAATCTAATCTCATATTATTATTTTTTGGCTATTTGATGAATTTATTAATGTAAAATGACTCTTTTTTATTGAAAACACGCACTTTCAGTGATATTGAACACATCATGTACCAGATTGATGTGTGGTCAATTAATATATTTTACAAATGAATTATGTATTATTTTTTTAATGTTTTAAAATAATAAAAGATCATTTTATCAGTTTATTCTATGTGATGAATTTTGAAGTAAACTGATTGTATTATATTAACAACATGTCAATTGATTCATATCATACACATTGTGTATTAGATTAAAGTGAACTCATTTACAATAGCTAAAAATGAAATATGAATAGTTTTCATTATTTTTGAAAATAATTGGAGCCTCTTTTTTCAATTTTTGAGATGTGACACGTGTTTTAAACTAAAATGGAACATTTCTATTGAAAATAGACACTTTGAGACATGTCGATCATATCCTATATCTCATGCATGTATAGTAAATTCTTAAACATAAAAAGTTTATTATTAATTGTTTTCCAAATTTTTTTGAAATAATATGAGCTTTTTTTCTCAGTTTTGGCTAATTCATGTGGGTATTAAACTAAATTGATACTTTTATATTTAAAACATGCATTTATTATCATACTGACCAAATCAGGTGTCAGGTTGATGTGTAGTCAATTCATACAGGTCACAAATTAATTACCTTCCATTTTTCTAATGGGTGAAAACAATATGACCTCATTTTCTAGATTTTTCGTATGTTAAACATGTATAAAATTAAAATGAAACGTGTATATTGAAAACATATACTCTAATTCATACCAACTATTCCATGTGTTAGATTGATGTACATTTAGTTTCTACCTTTCATTAATAAATTTGGATCGTTTTCCAAATTATTAAAAATAATCTTATCTCATTTTCTCAATTTTTCCTATCTAACAAGCAATAAAAACTAAAATTTAACCATTCTATTATAAACACACATGTTGTGTCATATATATCACATCATGTGTTTGATTGATTTTCATATGATTATTATATTTCAAAAATGTGATATGGTCTATTTTCAACAATTTCGATTACAATAAAAAACATTTATCATGTATTTTGATATTTAATGCGTGTTTTAATTAAAATCACATGTTTTATGAAGACACACATTTTGATTAACACAAACCACATCGGGTGTTAGATTAAAATGTGGTTAATTATTTTTGGAATCATGTGAATTATGGACTATTTTAACAAATTTTTAAAATCAATATAATGTCATTTTAATGGTGTTGGCTATGTGATTGGCGTTTTAATATAAAATTGCACTTATATATTGTAAACACACACTTTGAGTCATATTAACCATATCATGTGTCATATTGATGTTTAGATATATTATACATGCCTAAAATGATTATGGATCATTTGATTAATTTTTTAAAACAATACTAGCTTGTTTCCTTGGTTTTTTTGGACTTGATATGTTTTTTAAACTAAAATAGATCCATTCTATTAAAAACACATATATTGATACATATTAGTATAAAAGTTTGTCGGACTTATTTTTGGTTGATCCACACATGTTATAAATGAATTATTATATATTTTTCTTTTTTTTTGAAAACAATTGGAGCAATTTTTAATATTTTTGTATATTTGATACATTTTTTTACTAAAATGACACTTATATATTTAAAACATGCTTCTTGTGTCATAACAACCACATCAGGTGTTAAATTGATGAATAGTTGTTTCATATAGGTCAAAAATTAAATGTGGACTATTTCCCTCAATTTTGAAAATATTTTGAGCATATTTTTTAATATTTAGTTTTATGCGATGATTTTTAAACTGAAATGACTGTTTAATATTGTAAACACATACATCGAGTTATATAAACAACATAAGTTGTCAGATTGGTGTGAAATCTATTAATACATGTGAAAAATTAATTATGGATCATTTATAAAATGTTTGAAAACAATCCCATCTTGTTTTATCAGATTTGGATATGGGAATCTTGTTTTAAACTATAACGGGACCTTTCTATTATGAACATACCCATTGAGTCATATCGATAACATCATATCATGGATAGATGTTCGATCAATTTACACATGACAAAAGTGAATTATTTATTAGTTTCTAAATTTTAAATACCCACTTGAGATCATTTGATTAGTTTTTCCAATTAATTCCTTTTTTAAATGAAAATTACACTTATATTGAAAACAAACACTTCAATTCATACAGACCACATCAGGTGTTAGATAGATGTGCGTTCAACTCCAACAATTCCCAAATGACTTATAGAGCATTTTACTATATTTTGAAAAAAAATAAAGTACCATTTTATTACTATTGGATATGTGATTTATTTTAAACTAAAATGGTAGTTATAAATTATATACACATAGTTTGAGTCATACTAACAACATCGTGTGTCAGATTAGTGTGTGGTGAATTACTGTATTTTTAAAAATGAATTATTTATTATTTCAATATTTTTTAAAAACCATATAATCTCTTCATTTTAGTTTTGTCTATGTGACATGAATTTTAAGCAAAAATGTAAACATTATATTGAAAACATACACTTTGAGACATATCAATAAAATCATGGGACAAATTGATATATCATTAATCCATTCAAATAAAAAATTGATTGATGGACCTTTCTCATCATATTTTAATGAAATATGATTTTGTTTTCTGAGTTTTGTCTATTTGAGGTCTTATTGAAGATAAAAGGAAATTTTATATCGAAAACACATACATTGAGTCATACCGACCACATCGAGTATTGGATTTATGTGCGGCTGATTCCTACATTTGAAAAAATGAAATATGGATTTTTCATAAATTTTGAAGGAAAAAAAGATCACATTATTGGAATTGTCTATGTATAGAGTGGTTTATACTAAAATTATTTTTCATTATTAAAAAACGTGCTTAATGTCATACCATCCACATGAGGTGTTGAATTGGTGTTATTCCAATTCATACCCATGAAAAAATGATTTAAGAAATATTCTCGTAATTTATAAAAATAATCCATGATATTTTTCTCAACATTCCGTTAGTGAAATGAATTTATAACATTAATGATAGGTATATAATGAAAACATACGCATTGAGAAATATAAACCACGTCGTTTTCTATTTTGATCTATTCTCAGTTACTAAAAATGTCTTCTTCAACATCGTCATAATGTATCAATGCAATATGAATTTGTTTTATTGGATTTTATAATATAAATTCTGTTTGGAACTAATTTTTAATCCTTGAAAAATAAGTATCATGAAAAAATTATAATGAATTAAACTAAAATTTAGATAAACTGATGAGATAATTAACTAAATATTTAATAATAAGTGAGCTTTTTTTATGTATGATTGAATTAATTTATTATTAATTCTTCCCATAAAATTATATAAAAATTGATTTCATCTAGTGTAAATCACCATTAGAAATAGATTGAAGATAATATATAATAATTTCTACACTTATGATTCATATCCTATGAGTATCTCTTAGTTTATATCCCATAATAGATCACAAATATAATTGGTAATAACATAGTATTTTACTAAGAAACAATTTAGACAACATTTATGCCTCCCACACAACTCCAAAAAAAGTTACTTCTTCCTTTGAGTACATAGATTATTGGAAATCATGGTACTACTGAGAAAAAATTGATAAAATGATTAGGAAATATGATTAATGAAACTCTAATTATATTAAGAATTATCATATTTGGGTATTCTAGTCTTTTTATGTTATATGATATCTTTAATAATGTTTAAAACATAATATCTAAAGTCATTGATGTAATCTTGATTTTGAAACTACATCAATAGTGAAAACAATAGGTAAAAAATGTTAAATATGTTTTTATGGTTACATATTTCTATATGTAACATAATTTATTTTCATTTAGTATAACCCATAGGCATCTTAGATTTAGTCACCATCCTCATACAATGATTTATCCAATATTTATAGACCAGCCTATCATAAAAATAATTCATGTTAAAACACAAAGTGAAATATATAATTCAATAATTTTTTATATAATAAATATTTATGTGCATTAGAAATTCACAATACTCATCATGTGTGGTCAGTTTGATGGAAATCTATGCATTGGATCCAAAAAAATAAATATTTTTGGATTCCAAAATTGATTGATATACTCATATAGGGAATCCTAAAAAAATAGTCAATGAAGAAAATAAAATTATATTTTATATTATTAAATTACTATGTTTTTACCCAATATAGTACACATTAAAAAAATTCCATGGAATGTTATTTTCTTCTCCAATTCCACTTTTAGATCACCGTTTTCATTATCAATTTACTTCAAATCTAATAAATGTTTATCTAAAGAAATGATAGTGTGATTAATGGATCAAAAATTTTCATCGAATGGATTTCCATTTATATAGTAATAATATAAACACATGTAGAAGATATGAATAGTTACTAAGATTAGTGAACTTATTAGATTATTTGTTGGATATACGTATTATGAAAATTTACCGTATGAATTAATTTAAAACCGAGACTCCTATTCATTCGAACATTATAATCTCTTTTATAATCTTGAGACTTAGTTTATATGTAATGAAAATTCAAAAAAATCATCACATTGAATGTTGTACACATGTTCATTATTTAATGAGGTGTGTGCATGAAATTGTAATGAAAAAATATGATGTAGAGTAACAGATTAAGAGAAGGAACACTGAGAAGTACATTTTTGTTTTATTGAAAATTTCTATGGATTGTCTTGATCCAACCATCTATTTACATATTGTTTTAAATTTTTATTAACCAGACCACATATTGAACTACTTTCAATCAATTGTTACTTGTTTTTCAATTAAATTTTTATAATGACATACCCCATGTATCTTTATAAGATTTTATATCCGTGATATGAATGTTCCAATATCATCATTGACTATTTTAATATCAAGACCCTCATGTTGATAAAGATACACAACAATTGTGAATTTAGGCCATTCATTCCATGCTCTCATGTTATCTTTTGTGAGTTAATGGTTCCGTTTCTATAATCTGGTGATATTATACAATGTACCCCATATGAAAAGTCAACGTTTGGGAGATGATAGGTAGAAATCGCTTACAACATTACACTACAAAATATTAGAAATATAATGTTATTGGAAATTATTTGATTCAAATTTAGTTGAAAGAGTTAATAAAAAATTAATTACCTAATTTAATGTATGTGGTCTAGGTGAATGAATAAAATAAAATCTAGTGGGGTCATTTGGTTTTCATGTTTTTATATTTGTTCTATTTTCAGTTTTCCTTTATCTATTATCATATATTTTTCTAGAAAACAAACTTAGACAATAATTTCTTATAATGAACATATTGTTTCTATAATCCATTAATCATTATATATGATTATTCTTATAGTTTTTTATTTTCGAAATATTTTTGAGGTGATACTCAAACAACTACACCTCTTATGAGACTACATTTTTCAATTCACTTTTATGATACATAAATATATTTTTCATTAGGTATAGTCGTTGTTGATTATTTGGTCTAATGTATATAAAAAACATATGAATATTAAACAATATTTTAATTTGACATTGTTATAAACAATTACAAATTACTATTATTACAAACTCACACATGTTTCCCATATTTATTTTTATTGTTTTCATCTTCTAGTTTAGCATCTTTATTTACATGTACCTCCTTCCATAACACATTACAAGGGATGGAAGTTTCTTCAGATTTTGATTCATCAATATTCATATAAATAATGTATCACATGTTGTTTTATATAACATAAAATATTTATTTTAGCCTTAAAATACATTCCATTTCATTCTTTAATGGTTCGTACCACATAATTTCATTGAGAAATGGGCAAATTGGTTTCATGCACATTCACTATTTTCATCACTCCATTTCTATTTCATAAATTAATAGTTTTGAATAAAATTGGATAAAATAAATAATGTAAAATAATATATTATCGAATAAAATTCACCTGAAATTATTTTTTATCATGAATAATAATTAAATAAAACAATTTTTTATTCATTATAATATGTTCATAACTAATTTTCGGGTCATACTTTACCTTCCCCTAAATATACCTAAGATGTTACTCTGTTAAAAGTATTCAGAAGATTCTATTGAATTATACATTGGACAGTGGGACATATATCTTATGGAAATATTCTAAAATAAATTTGTTACTAAAGAGACAATGAAAATTAATTCAAAAATTAAATATATAAACTTTTTTGTAAAATTTTCAATGTATATCAAAAGATTACCTTAATATAATATCAAATATTTTACTTTTTTATAGGATTGAAATGGTTCTATGATTCTATTTAAATTGGAAAAAAATGTTATTGTGACCCCAAAATAACTAATGAACATTGACCTGTTGGGGTCAACATGTTTACCATGTTTATTACATCTGACCACAAATTTTATAACCTTGCTTCATTCATTGATAATTTTATTCGACATAGAGATTCTATGTTGTTATTGTATTTTTCATCAATTTTTTTTGATACCATAATAATTATGCATTTATAGTATCAACTACATGTTCTATCTTTAGATCGGTAACATCATCATGATCGTAATTTATTATCTATATTATTAGAAAAATATTTAATTTATATAATATTAATACATATGATAATTGAAATTATTGTTACAAAATATGAGTCTGTAAATAATCACATTAACCTTATCAATGAACACTATTTTTTTAAATGTTTAGGGGATTTTGATCTTTTATAAAAATCAAAATCCCATATTTGTGTTCCCCAATAACATTAATTTCATTTCTTACGTTTGTACAACCATTAAATGATTTTGATATTCCAATGAATGGGTTATCCATGATTGAATTTTCATCTTACCCTACAGTTCTTGTAATCACCAATATTACAATTGACCAATTATTATTTTCTTAACATAACATATAAAATATTTTAATTTCTTTTGATTCCATTATGAATGGCTCATCCTTTTATCCTGTCAAATTGAAATTCACCTTCATGAATCCAATTTCATTCGATTTTTCTGCACTACTATTGTCACCACATTTGTAAATAAAATTCAGAACATGAAATGTTGTGATGTGATTCTGGTATATCATTTTGAGGACACTAAAATATGACATATTCAAAGAAATTGGATTTCTATACTTGGAACCAAATATGTTTATTAGTTCCTTCAGAAGCATAACTCAACTATTTTTCATCATAAAATAGCCATCATATAATTTTTTAAATAATGTATGTCCATTAATTATAAAAGAATTGTGATATATAACATTTTAATTTGGATCCCTATATTTTCATCCAAGTAGTTTTTCAATTGAATTTTGATTTTTAAATAACTCATAAAAATATGATTTAACATATATCCTATAAACTATTGAATATGTTTAATTGACATTTATCTATTATCCCTTGATGGATTTAAATATCTAATATGTTCAGTATTGGATTCAATATATGGATTAAAATCATAACTATTTTTAAAAATACTAAGTTAATATTTATTTCTCTATATCTCTCTTTTGATAGTAATTCCAAGAACAGATCTTTTAGAAATCACATAACACTTATGGCATTCATAGTGACGGGACTTTAGGAGAATGTGGCTATCATAATATGAAAAGTATTCAGTATAGAATTAACCATCTTATTCAGAAATATACAATTATTATATAAAATATTATTTCCTACATCAATTCATGATGCACCCTTTCCTAATATTCTTATATCGTTAAATGGATTACATCCATCTATAATGAAAATTACAACAATGTTGAACCAATATACCCTAGTGAACCATTATTTGGATGATTATATCGAAGAATGTGGGTGGGGAGAACATATTAAATTCATATAATATGAATGAACCATGATTAATCATAATTGGAAACATCAACTAGTATATTACATTACTTCACGTGGATTTGAAATATAAGTAGAGCCTAGTCAATTTATGTCTTATTATTTTAATGAAAATGAAGCCCATATCGACAAACATCAAATCATACATAACGAGATGACAATTGTTTCATTTTAGACCATATATCATCAAATTAGTCATTAAAACACCATTATTTATATTTAATTTTTATACATATGAAACTTATTCTCCATTAAGGAAGATGTAAAACTGAAATTTTTCTTATCTAGAGAGAGTTTAAGAAGCTATATGAATTGAATTATTCATTTTACCCATCACTAATACTAACTCATCCATTATCCCCATGTAAATCATGTAATATTAATCACTGAATCCAACCTTTTTTGGAAAATTTGTTAATGTTACAATAAAAATATCTAATTAATTTATTTCAACATGTATTAAATCTAGAAAATGTCTTACGCACAAATTTTTTTAGATATATAATTATAAGAAAATTTATATATTCTTCCAACCTGTTATCATACTGTTATTCAAAAATTGATTACTGAAAATAGTGTCAATAAATTTTAATTTATTAAATAGGTGGTCTCCCATAAGTGGAGATGGTGTTGTACCTTGTTTGGAGTTCCCATCGAAAGATGTTCTCCAAGATTGTTATTTATGTCATCAATGTAAAAAAAATGGTATCCTGTTTACTCATTCTGATAAAAACGTTCTAACTGTAATAAGTGTGTTCATTCATCAATAATTGGATATAGTAGATTTTATTTAATTCTAAATCCTGACAGATTTATAAAAATAGGAATGACATTTATGATCCCTTAAAACATGAAGCATAATGTAAATTCTTCACTTTGATGAGAATAAAAAAAATGTAACCATTGTATCCCACATCAATTACAGAGCGTCAATCAATAGAGAAAATTAGACATCAATATCATTACCAGGTTGTTTTGGTTTAGATATAAATAGATATAACATAATATTTTTCCACATCATGTATAACCATGGAAGAAAGTTATAATTTACCAACCTAACTAGTCATGTACTGTGAGTACTACTATTTACACAAAAAAAGAATTATGTTATCTATTGATAACACAAAGAGAAAGTTCTTCATATCATTACCAAAAATTGGATTCTCCTCATCAATTTTATTCAATTGAAACGTGCTTGATATATGACATAGTTTCACATATTTAATTATTATATCGGTATGAAATTGCAATATTGTAATGGTTTCTTGACATCCATAATGTATTATAAACCGTGGAATGATCGCAAAGTACCATAAATCCTTTGATGGAATTGATTCATCGTTATTGTATTAATTTTTTCTACATCATGGTAATTTTAAGAGAAATTCATGGTCATTTTTAAATAATATTTTATAATTTGGACAAGCATGTATGTCTTAGAGATCATGGGAATTAAACATATCACTCATTTAGGGTCATATTTTTGAGAAATTAGTTGATTTTAATCTAGAAGATAATCATTTAGAAGACATCGTAGTTATGTAAAGCTGGTGTTGATCCATATGCTTCCTCCTCTCAAATTATATAACTTTAATATATCTGCAAATGTTTTATATTTAGTACAACCATTATACAATATTCTCGTTACACAACTATTTAACATCTCAATCATCATTGTAAAATCATGAAGGTCATAATCAATTTTCATTTTCATTTATTTCATTCATTATTCATTATAATTCACACTCGTATTCATATTAAGTGATCCTTATTGAAAAGTATCATCACAATTGTGGTGCATTTTCCGTTTTCCTCTTGTTTGGTCAATCATTTATATATCTAATCTATTTCATATCAAATAAAATATTCTTTAAACAATTCAGAATTAATTATTCTTGAATAATAACAACATAACCGTGGAAAATGATTTCATAAGGTATGGATTCATACTCCATTGAAAAAATGATGAAATTTTTAACCTCTTCCTCATACCCATTCGTCATATGATTTGTCTTGATATATTTTTAATTCATATACATCCTATCGGGTTAATAAAATAATCATTTTTTAAAAGAATAAGTATACACACATGAGACAATAATAATTAGAGAATGTTTTAGGCAATTATAAAAAATGGAACCTAACATTATAATATTTTATATAATTTCCTCATGATTTGAACGAAATGGGTAATTGAATTTAAGAATATAATTACTCAACTAGTGGTATGTTTTATCCTATGAATTCCTCCAAAATGAATAGTGTTTCCCTATATCGGATGAGTACAGCTCATAGTAGTTCAAGAAACAGATGTTCATTTATAGAAGAGATGCGGGGGTTTATTCATATGAAACAAAATGTAATAAAATCTATTTTGGGGATAAGGATAATGAGAGTGATAGTTGTATCATTATATTTAAATTTTCATTTTATGTTTATTTGGGGAGGAACCTTAAGACATTTCTTAGTTTTCTGCATGATGTTAATGAATTAAGAGTCAGTCTGATCCCTACAAGGTTCTTCGTGATTAATTGAATCATGAAAAGGCTCATCTAGATAGTCTTACATGCAATCATGTTGATATATTCATTACAGTTTCATCATTAAAAGAATTTCCTAACTTATTCCTTGAAAAGAAAAAGGGATTTTGTCTAATTATTTAATTTAAATGCTTTTAGCATCCTGTGAGGCCAATGATGCATGAGTGGGGTCATGATGAATATACTATGTGTTGGATGAAATTAGTGAAAAGAACTTAAAATCATTTAATTATTAATAAATATTATATAAAAGGTGGGATCACGTGTATCTATAATATTACTGAATGTTAAAATGATCATATAATTTAAATAGTCTATGGTTATGTATGAATTATTTTTATTGAAATAATAATTTTATGATTGAGGAATTGATCTATAAATATGGAGATTACATAGTGAACTTGATTTTCACCATTACTATAAAGTTTTTTACTATAAGTATTTATTTTTTATACACATTGAAATAATGTAAAAAATTGATGCAAAATGTATCACCTCACTACATCTAACCAATTTCCCTATATAGAATACCTTCTTTTCCTCAAAAAAATGATGCTCAAAAAAAGATCCTACATCCTAGAGAATCAATTTACGATTAAATATAAATAATTTAGTAAAAGGATGGATTATAAATTTTGGATAAATTATCTACTTAATCAATTGAAAATTATTTTTAATTGAACACATTGGATAAATAATGATACTAATGTTAGTTGAACAAAATATTTAATCAAAACAATAAAAAAGTGTATCAAAAAATGAGGATTCTATAATTTTTTTGAAATAGTTTCATGAAATATAAAATAATATTAATGAAATGAATTTGACGAAAAAACACATAATTATAGAGATGTCACTCATAATTTAATTTTGTTTAAATGAGACCATTTATTGAACATTGGATGTTTTATCATATGTAAGAGATTAAAAAAATAACATACTAATGAGAATAAAAATTAACTAGTATCATTCAAATTCATCACACTAACAATTATGGATTATGAAAATAAATATTTAAATCCTGATATTTCATCTTTTTATCAATTTTTTCCCATCTATAACATTATTTACTAATTTAATTAAAACAATATGTTACATATTCCAAAAAACATAAACATTAATATATATAATATTTAAACTTGTTAATATATTATTATGTAATATGTATATTATATTTTTTAATATATAAAAAAACATTACCGAAAAAGTAATTGTATATTGATAAATTATTATTTCCAAATATGGCATAAAATAATTTTCTATAATTGAAAAAATTGTTCATTACCTCCAAAAAAGATGATCGGTGTGTAAAATCAAACAATTAATAAATATAGTTAATAAATACAAAAAATATATATCAAAAAAATAAATACAAAAAACATTTAATTAAATAATGGTTTAACATAATAATGCATATATAATTTTCCTGATGTTATGATTTTATTAAAAAATTCCCACCGAATATATGTCCTGAGTCATAAAACATATGATCACACATTGTAAGATAGAATATAATAAATACATGGCATATAATAATCATTAATAAATATAAAACAAAACATATAACATGTGTTATATATTATAATGTTCTATATTTTATTTACAAATCATGCATATTATATACCTGTTAGAATAAAATGAACATGAATTCGAAAAATATAATTCCACATAACATAATAATTATTAAAAAATTCATATTAAATTGATTCATATAATATTTACAATGATATTAATAAAATAATAAAACATCATAAAAATAAAAATCATGGTCACTTTTATTAATGAATATTGAAATAATGATTACACAAACATCAAAAGAAAACTGTGTCTGTAATAAAACCATATTTAATTATATATTGGATTTATAAATGGAAAAAAATATTGAATAATAATACTATAATGGTAATTAAATATAAAATTCTCAGTTAAATGACATATTTTAAAAATAATTTGTGGTTTTGATACATGGGTTAAGGAGTGATACTTGGAAGAAAATGTGCAGAAATGCTTTTTTAATCCAAGCAATAATGAGTGATACTTGGAATTTGGATCCAATTACAATATGTTCACTTAAATGACTTTACACACTTAACATTTGTATTCCCCACCTTACATGATAAGTGGGTAGGAATTTAGTGGTGAATAACTATGAGATCCGTGAAATTGGAGTGTGAAAGAGTGATGAATGAGTGAAATGAATGTGAATGTGAAGGAGAGGGTGAACCAAAAATGGATCAAGGATAGTGAGATTCAGTATATAATCATTGAGGTAGATTAAGGAAAAATAATATTACCTATGCGCACACAATTCATTTTTTTGGAAAATTGAAAGCAAACAATGGTGTTTGAGGGGGATTTATGGATAAAAAATGATCACATAAATTGGATTTAATATATCATTATAATTTAAAAAACAAATTTAGATAAACATTAATCGAATTGAAATATTTCATATAAAATTATTAAAAATAAAAAATTTCTTTTAGAATGTATTTCAGATACTCGATAAAATTATTTACATTAAAAATATAATTATTTATTTGAAGATATATAGTATGAATTTATACATAATAATTTTATTAAAATAATTTTAAACCATTAAATTTCTAAAACAATAAAAAGTATCTATAAAAATTGTTAAAATATTTACAGGAAAATTATTTCCATATATATAATTAAAATTAGTTATAAATTGCATTTTTGGTCACCCAATCAGACACATCACCTTGTAGATAACCATGATGCTAATAGGAACATCAATTCATGTTATGTAAATTCAAGAACACCTAAAAACTATGAACGCAATCTGAATTTACATGAAAAAATGAAACAAATTCAATGAAATAGCCCAAATGACTAGTGATCATAATCATGAAATGAACCATAAAATAAAATTATTCAACCACCATGAAAACTCATATTTGTGTGTCATCAATTATGGTTTTCAACTGGAAAAGCTCATAAATGGTGTGGTGGTTGTAGTGAAGGAAGGAGGGTGCATCACAAAGAATGGATGTCTTTGGGGATCACCGTACTGGAGGCAGTCTATGGTGAAACTCTCTTTTAAATGAGGATCTCGATTAGGTTGATGGTGACATAGGAATTAGGTGGTGTACTTCGGTGAGAAGTTTATCTTCATGCACTATCAAAATATATAAGTCAGTGTGTTTTCAAGGATCATGATTAATGTGTAGTGGAAAAAATCAAATACCATAGCTTTTGAGATGATTGATTCATCAAAAAAGATCGATGAAGAGCGTAGTTAATAATTGGGTTCCATGAGATCTTGAACAACACGAATAAGAAAGACAATGTTTGGGTTATATTTAAAAGAACATGAAAGATTATATCAAGGATAAATTCTAGTGCAGATAAAGAAATTTTACATCAGTGCCTTTAGTGTTGATAAAAATAATTCTTTTTCCGGGTTAACAATGTTCTGATAAAGACCTATTTTTTATAATATTATTAATATAATTAAAATATTTAATAATATTTATTATTAAATAAATATTTGAATAAATAAAAATTACTATTTATATATTAATGTGTAAATAAATATATTTATTATTTAAATATATTATGTTAAAATATTGAAATTATATATATATGTATGAATTAAAAATAAATATATTTAAAAATATGTGTATATAATTATAAACATATATATATATATTAATATATAAATATATATATGAGTATAAAATTATAATAAATATATTTTTATAATTGTATATATATATATTAATGTCGGTATATATATATAAGTATATATAATTATATATATATATAATATATTTTTTAATTAAATATATATATATATTAATTTAAAATATATATATATATATATTTGTATATATTAAATAATATAATAAAAAATAGTGTTAAGAAATATTAAATTTAAATATATCTATAAATATATATTTAAAATTATATATATTTATAATTGTATATATTTATTAATGAAAATATATGAAAATAAAGGTATGTCTAGGAAATGGATCCTAAGAATTTATTAATAGATAAAAGAAAATTATCACATTATAAAGGTCGGGGACAAACAATGTGATGATCCTTTATCTAGAAAACATGTTTATGAGTCACAAAATGAATGCTCATATTTTGAATCCATAATCAAAATCATCAATAGTTTCCCACTCCAACAACGAGTTAGCTTGATTGAGAATCCAAAACATCACTTCCTTGTTCCTTTCCTACTCCAATTTGAGAATGATCATTAATGATTTGAAGGATTATCTTGTCGAAACATTACTTGATATAGTTGAGTACCCATTCTATGGCCTTCTTTTTTGAGCATCTATAAGGGACATTTCATTACCGCTCATCTTCCCCATTCCATTTAATAAAACACCCATAGATGATATAGTTCCAACTATTCTTTAATGTCTAACGGTGTCCGATTAAATCAATTGTCTCTATTTATAACTAACATTATATGAGATGTTACCCCATTTATCAAATAATGATGAGCGTGATTTTTTTCAGGCATCCTTTATGGTGTTGAGTTAGTCAACAACCTCTGACTCGTGCAGCATGACCTCACCTTGTCTGGCATGATGCAGATTTTTAGAACCACTAAAATCTATATCAACAACATAAGAAATTGAATAAATTCGAAACTCATGATGGATTCCAACCGCCATTTGTGAACCCTACTCCATATCAAATGATGGCCCCTTTGGAGATCCAAACATGAGGCCAACGAGCTCCACTGATTCACCATATTCAACATTAAAATACAATCCTTTACTAATTAATAACCCATATGAGTATGTTTCATAAAAACTATAGCTTCAGGGAGTCCTAAAGAAGGTGTAGCACAATCATCCTTTGATTTAACATCCTATATAATGTTTTGTTGAGAATTAGAGGGACTTTTGTTAACTATACCGAGATACTTCTCATTCATCATCACTCCATTTACCATCAGATTATACATTTGGGAACATTGTTTATTTTATACCTTCACATAAACCCCCTTGGATAAGGGCCATCCAAGAACATTATCATGAAAGAAAGTGACTTTGACAACATTTTATATTTCCATCGACATGGTGTAGCTGGATGTCCATTCAAACCACATCTCTCAAATAACACCTTCCATCTGAAACAACTCCAGCGAGTGCTGAATTACCATCCAAGAATTATAAAGTAGAGGATTTATTTCCTAATAAATATGAATTTGTATATCATTTTAGGGAGTTTATAGATTTATATTATCAATTATATTAGTACAGAGAACAATTTCCACTATCATAATGAAAAATGACCAAACATCACATTCTCAGATTCAATATCAAGATGGATGGGAGTCATAATTGTCGAGCCGATATCATGAAGAAACCTCAGATTCCAAGTGACCCAATTGAGTCAATGAATACGAACCCATACCTCAGATATGATTTTTAATAATCATCATATGTTTAATTCTTATGAACATTCATGCAGATTAATCCATATGGCTTCAAGATCATAGAACCAAGGCTCTGTGCCTGATGCATGGATTATTTCAAATAGAAAAAGCTGTGAAAAAAAACATCACCCAAGGGAGATGCATCTCCAGTCAGAAAAACCCAATGAAATAGAAATCTAATGAAATATATCATCCACATTTCTAGATAATCAAACCAAGATGGACCCATTCACTCAATTAGGGATATTTTCCTAATTGTGAACCTCTTGGATAACACTTTATTATTCACATTGACAGGAGGTGATGATCCCTTATGATGGATTCCTCCAGTGTAAGAATCCTTAAAAGAATAAAAAACTGACCAGTCACAATATGATTTCAAATTCAAAACCCCACCCAATATTTCATTAGGTATAATTGAAGAATCAAATAGATCATGTCACACCTCATCATTATTATGCATCACAGAACCCGATATTGACCTAGACCTGTGTGCTTCACCCATTATCGGCATCGTAGAATGCCTTTGAATGCCAGGCTGTTTCGATCAAGACACAATTCCTTATCTGGTCATTGTCGCATTATCTATAGCATACATGAAATGTAATGGGTCTCTGTTTACCTATTTATATATAAGAAATTCCTTTCATAATAAAAGGGTGATTTATCCCTAAATTTAAAATAACAATAATAAATATATTTATCATTGTAATATATTAATAATTAATATATATATATATATATATTTTAAATTATAAAAATTTATTTTTAAAAATATTTTCAAATAATTATAAATATATTTATATAAGTATTAATATATACACACACATATATAATTATATATATCTAAATATATTTATTTATGTACTTGTATATAGTAGTTTCTTGGGGGTAAAATTATATTATATATATATATAAATATATATTTATAAAGATATATATATATATATATATATTTAATTAATATATTTTCTAATTAAATATATTTATTATAGGTTAATAATTATTTAAAAATATATAAATATTTTTATATATATTTATAAAAAAATTAATTTAAAATTAACTTTTTATAATTATAAATGTATTTATCTAAATATTATATTTATCTAGTTATATATAATTATATAATTAAATATATTTATCTAATTAAATATATTTATAAATTAAATATACATTAAATTTATACTAAATTAACATATGTATGTGATGTTACCCTGTTATGATTCTAGTATCACTGAGTAGGGGAGGGGTGAAACAGTGAATTTTTTTTTCATTTTTTTGTTTCCTTACAAATGAATCAAATGTCACCTTCTATTAATGAATAATTTCCATATTGAAAATAATTCAAACACACATCTAAAAAACCACAAGATTTTACATGGCTCACTACTCAACAAGATTAGCTACGTCCATGGTATGGTTTGGATACAATAAAATAACACACAATTCACTATGAAACAGTCATTTTGTGGAATATAGTGAGTTGGATTTTCCCTTACATTTATGTATCACTATGAAGACTATACAATAGTGCATGTGATTGTTTTAGCAATAAATGATGAAATAAAATGTTATAGTGATTCATTTTCAACATTATCAATTTTCATAATTCAATCTAATTATTCTATTTCTTAACCAACAGATGGTAGGAACTTCCTTCAATCTTTCATAAATTGTTCGGCTTCCACTTCAAATTCCTTGGATTATCTACTAACTGAGTTGCACCATGTGTCATGAGTGATTCCCAGACCACCTCTACCTTTGTAGACTGTCTGTTATCCATAGATGGAAAATTCATCATGGAACACCTCTCCTACATAGTCCTTTTAACTTTTTAGGCTTCATTGGTCTTAAAAATCAAATGTGTAATTTCCTTGTGAACTATCTCATTCACAGAAATGGTCCCCAATTAACTACATCCTAGTTCACAGAAACTATCCTCCATGAACAATTCTCATTAAAAAAATACATTGTAACTATCCAAATTCTACCCGGATCATTGATATCTTCTTATAAAATTCTCTTATTTATAATGATGGAATTAGGGTCCATTATATAGTATAATAAATCTAAATAATTTCACTAATACAATTTACAAAAAAAAATTGATGCAAGACAACCTTCAACATGGAATATGATCATCCCATGACATGTTTTCCCACCACGGTCTTCATAACACCTATCTTTCTTCACGACAGCCACTGGCTTCCAAAAATTAATCACCACCTCTAAGCCACAAATGTTGGCCTTCCCGTGAACAAAAAATCCAACAACAAACTATGGGCCTCTTATGAACTATTTTTTCTACGTTGAACAAATAGCGTGCTTCATGATCAATATAATGCTTCTATAAAAATATCATTCCTTTTCCATTATTTCTTATTTGATCCAAAAGATTCTTTTATGGCCCAAAAACTATTCTTCATAGTCTGCGAACTATGCTTCAAGCCAATTTGAATGTCTTCTATGAAAATAAAAACCATACTAATTTATGAACATTTATATTATCACAATACTTATATATCTTCATTTTTAAACTTCAATAATCATATTTAGGATCATCAAATTTATTAAGTAAAATATTGTAATTTCCCTATATTCTATCAATATATCTTTTCCCAATCAAACAAAAATAATATTGGAATCATCATTATCCTGTATTACATTTTAAGGTTTGAATCACACATTCTACAAATAATTTATGATATTTTTGATGTAAAAAATTTCCAAGCATCATATTATTTTCCAAGATTTCTAAAAAGTGATTTGATTTATACATTTTGACAACAAATGACAACACACTTAAAAACAAACTATTCTTACTACCTTGTCCTTCCAACTTGTTCCCTAAAGTTTAAAAATATTTTGAAAAATTATTTGGGAAACTTCAACGGTGCCTAGGATGTCCCTAATATAATGTATTTTTTTTTGTTAATTTCAGATCCTACTAATGATTGTGATTGTAATATGGGGATTCTTGTGGATTGGCCTCCACTGGGGGACCAAATTTCGAATGTTGGTTCTAAACCCACATTAAATGGAGTCCTATGGATTGGAGGAAATATTATAAGAGATGTTGGTGGATCTGAATCTTGTGGCCTAAAATATGCCTCTGGTGAAGAGATGATTATGGTAGAGGCTTTTCTCGACCAAAAAAAAGAACTAAAACATGGTCAAAACTCCTCATCTGGGTTTTATGGATTATTTTTTAATTCAGTACCTATATTCTTGGAAGATAATGAAAAATTGACCACTTTCCTTTCTGGAAGAATATCATACAATTATTTCACAACATGTTTCGTTGTGAAAAAAAAATATTATTTCTTATGTTGGTATTTTAGTATGGATTCAAACCCTCGGTGATTGGGGAATCAAGAAACTGCCTTCTCCATGTTTAGGTATTTTTAGTATGTAAAATCACATCACTTGGTAAGGGGTTTTCACATTATATTTCTGCTAATTGATCTGATGGAAATATCATGGGGAATGAATTTTCTCTCTCTCAATTTAATAATTATATGAATCAAATTCTGTGATCTAGGTTTTAATCTATTTTTTATTTGAAAATAAACAACTCCTGTATGGATTCATGTTTTAGGAATATACTAGAATCTATTGAAACCTCAAATTCCTTGGGATGTGGCCCCTTGGGTTGGGATTCAAATAACATTTGACAGTGAAATGGAATGTGAATTGTTTGGTAATTGTTCCATAATTATCATTGATATTAATATGAAATTGTCTCTCAAATATTATTTAATGATGGTAGACGATGGGTACATATTTTAATTTCATATTGAATTGAAATTTCAACATGAATTTTCTTAAAAATTTCAAAACATTAGTCATCCTACAAAAAAATTACCAAATGGTCATTGTTGTGGTAATTATATGATATTTGGAAATTTGATTGTCAAATGTATTTTCATTAATCCTTATACCAATGTAGTGAATGAAGGTCCACATCCATTTAATGGTATCAGGATATTCAGGATGACTTGTATTAAATACTATGGTGGTGTGGATGCTCAGTCACCCATGTAGGGTTGGGAGAAAGCTACATACAAGCCTTCCAAAAAGGGGGTATATTGGAAAATAGATCAGTATATACATATGTTTTCATATGTGTTTGTTGGAACTATCCTGAGTGGAATTTCAAACAAGATGAAAGAATAAGATTTATCGAATAACTTATCCAGTGGAATAGTTTCTCATGCCTTTCATGTTTTGATTAATTCATCTCAATCATAGGATGTGATGGATGATACTGATGTTGTTTATAATTATTATATGAGTGTTTATAACAAAAAAGGAATGTGAAAATTCAGGTTAACGCCCAAAAAATTCAGTAGCCTTATAAATGTGATGCTTCATTAGATTAAATCGTTTTGATTGGAACTAATATCATCATTGGGATATAATGTGATTATTCTCCTAGATGTTAATATCAATTGAGGATTTTTATGGAGGAATATGATCAATCTAAAATTATACAGGTTAACATAATCTCTACGATTGCTATTTAGGACTAAAAGGATTCCCCCATGGTAAATTGGAAGATAAAAATGAAGAAGATGACGATTCTGCCATAAATCTTGGTAATGGTGGTACACCATACGCTGAGGATCAATTTAATATACAGAACATAGGTATTATATCCAATACCCGTGATAATTTTTACACTATAGGTATAGAGATGACTCTATCTTAATATAGTCTTAGTAAAAATAAATTTAGTCTTTATGACTCATAAATATACCTAATTGTAGGGAGGTAATAGGTGAGTAATTTGGAAATGATAATGGTTAGTTCCTTGCTGAAGAAAATTCCATAGGAATTGAGAATGTCAAGGCAAGGAAGGTTTCTAATAAGGTATTATCATAGGGCTCAGGTCTTGTTGAAGAATAAGTTCTCAACCCCTTGAGGATTCTAACCCACCATTCAATAACACAAACCCTCATGCTGAAGATAATAAGACATGAAAAAAGAACAAAAAATTGTAGAGGGTCCAACACCAAAGAGGTAAGGGTGGTTGAATAATTAAGATTGCTTGATTTCCTATATTTTCCAATTTTTGGAATGTCTCCTTCTTTGATTTATGGTTGTAGTTTGTCAATATTTTTTACACACTATCTCTATTTTGGCATTATTCTTGTTTATTTTCTATAAATTTTGGAATCTTCGGCTATAACCCATGGTTTTTTTGTTTTCTATAATATAACAATATTATTAAATATTTTTTAACATTATCAATGAAATATATAATAAACATTGAATAACTATAATAAACATATTATAAATTTTACAAAGTGAATTAGTTTCATTTATATTATTTACAAACACATAAAAAATTATGAAAAATGAATAAATAGATTATATTAATTATATAAATAACCACATTCTTAAAAATTAATTATATTAACAATACAATAATATTAATAATTAAATTATATTAAATTAAATTAACCACACACACAAATATTCGTGATGAATATATTAAATTAAATTTAAATTTGGAATGAATAAATATTAAAAAGGAATAAATATAAAAAAATATTAAAAATGGAGAGATATTGATAAAGAATAAATAATATTATATTAATAAATTTACTTTTGCACACACATACATGAACACATGAATAACATATATATGTAGAAAAATACATCCACACACACACACATATACACACATACATATACATACATTCAGTTACACATGTACATATATTTCAAATTATTTAATATCAATTCAAATATATAAGTAAATAATTATATTCATTTATATATTGTTCTATGATTTAAACAAAATAATAATAAATAATATTTATATACAAAATACAAATCTTGATGAAAAATTTATTATATAACTATATATTTTAAAAATGAATAAATTTTAAAAAATATTAACGAAATATTTAAAAAAAATATATTAATTTAAATATATATAAAAATATTAAATATTAATATGTATCAAAATTTTATATATATCAATTTATACTATATATATATCAAATTATATATTTTATATATGATATAATAATTCAATTAAAAATGAAAATGAATAGATATAAATAAATACTAAAAATTAATATATATATATATATATATATATATTTAATATATTAATATATATGAACATATATTATTATATATGAAATAAATATTTAAGTAAAAAAATTATTAATTCAGATGACCCTAAACATGAAGATAAATCCATTTAGGCATCAAATTAGGAAAGGCATGTCGAATAGTGGGTCAGCCAAGGCTTGTATGGGCATGTTTGTGTAGGCATGATCCCATATAATTATTTGTGGAGTGTTTATGTGGGGTAAAATCCCTATATAAGGATAATTAAATGTCAATTCCATAGAATTATTTAATAAATGTGACAAACTATCTGAATTTTTGATGTGCTAATTAAACATCAGTTTTATTAGCTCATTAATGAGCATTAATAAAGACAATATTTTTCAACTCTAACAAATATGAGGACAAAGGTCACCTGTTATCAGTGCTAAAAATCCTCAATAAGGGGTTCCCTTTAGTAATGATAAACAAATTTGTGAAAAATGAATCATTTAATAAAGATTTTTGATAGTCCTGATAAAGATAGCATGAAGAAACCCTAAACTATTGTAGTGAAACTATATCATTGGATGTTTCCTTTTCAATTTTATCCATTACCCAAAAACTAATTCCAGATCTTGTCATAGATCAATGACCATGCTCAAACCATCTTTAGTTCTACAATGGTTCCAAATAACCAAAATTTTGATAAATATTATCAAATTATAATTAATTATAATGTTTTAACTTACTAAAAAACATACATAACGTACGAATAAACCGAATTTCACTCACCTTGTACTATCACTAAACAAATAAGTCAAAAACTACTCAAGAGGTCAGTTTGATTCTCTTTGTAACACCCAAATATTTTTATTAATTATTTCTCATTAAATAATTTTATATTTTTTATAGCTTCTGTTGTACGCTACAGCAAGTATAAACAAACCACAATATACTATTAAAATAATGATATTTTAACACACTCGTTACCACATAGATGATGAATTGGATGGTATGGGTGGGAATAACCATATTATTATATAAATTTATTAATTAATAGGAAATAAAAATCTTAATATTAGTAAATTCATTTTATTCTTCAAAAATATATATTCATCAAAGAAAATTAGATTTTATTTATTTGTAAAAAACATAAATATAATTTTTTTAAAAAATTTACAAACTGTATTTTATAAAATACACAACATTTTTCTAATTCATCATGTCAAAATTATCTTTGGATGATTTTTGATAATTTCTAAAATATCAGAAATTAAAATGAATATCCAAAAGTATAATTTACATTGAAAACTGTATTTTCTTTACATAAATCAGAAAGAAATTTTTTATTTTATAATAGTATTAATATGAAATTATTAACCATTTATTACAAAAAATCTAATTTTGGTTATTGAAATGAACTAATACATGAATTTGGAATGAAAACATTATTTATTTAAATAAGATATTTTTTAGAAAAATGGGTTTTTCATATGGTGTTTTTGATTTATTTTTAAATTAGAAATTTACATTTTCGAGTTTCTCATTATGAAAAATGGATTCAATTTTTTAAATCTGGTAGTCGACATTTAGTATATATATCCATTTTACTATGGTCAATATGAATAACAACCTTAGTAATTTTTCTTACTGTGGTTAAAGGGAAAATAATATAATTAGGGGTAAAAAATGTGATAATGATTAGAAAATGACCCTAACATTTACCTCAATTCTATTGGATGAGTAATTTTAGACCATATTAATTGTTGGGTCTAATTTATAAACATCTGGATCAAATTGGATGACATTAATTCCCATAGAGTATTTTATTTAATGATATGTTAATCCTGTCAGACTATTGTTTTCACTATGTATATCCTTTTTAATATGTGGTTACCTAGAAGATGTTTTCACCTATAAATATGATAATAAAAAATATATTTTTTTTATTTTTCATATTATTTTAATAATATTTTTTATTAAGGAAATATTTACTTTAAATTCATTCATAACGCTAATACTGTAATTGTTAAAATAACGAAAAATCATAAAAATGATATTAAAAATATTAAAAAAATATTATATAATGAATTTATGGTGATACACGAATTATATTGATGATAATTAAATGCCTAGTATATAATATAATTTTTATTTATAACTTGGCATGTTTTTATGATGATTTTAACATTAAAGTAACAAATATTATCATATTTGACAATAATGGGTTTTTCTAGGATTAATATTTTATTAAAAACATTAAAAACAATAAAAAACATAAATTAAGAGAAATTAGAAATTTTATGGTCTATAATGTCATCCCTTATGAATTTATATAAATTTTGGACGAATTTGTCTCTAGAATAGTCTTATTATATTTTAATATTTTGAGAAATTCCAAACACCCCTATCCTCCCCTTATAAATCCACACCTTCTACTCGCACCATAGAATCCTCAAGGAATTAAAATATCTACCAAATAGTATCCTTTACACTCTACCCACATCCATGTAATTTTAGTGTCACAAAAATACTAATTCCATGTTCAACAAGGGTTCTTCCAGGATGTAATATTCCAGAGGTAATATAAGGCCCCAGCCTTAAACCTTACTTAAACTTGAGTTATTACAAGATTACACATTGAGGATCTTTTCAGGTTTAGAGTTTTAGAGAATTATATCATGAAACATGCATTACATTCCACATTTAAACAAGGTGGTTACATAAAAGACAATATTCATTCTTCCCATCAATGGAAACCTATTTAAAATAAAACAGGGATTCTTTCTTGACACATCCTTGACACTATCGTCACATCATGTACCGTTCCCTTGACCTGTGAAAAGCATTTCAAAAACTTGGGATGAGCATAAAAAGCTCAGTAAGGGTTATAAAAATATGGAAAGGAAACATGAGTTCATATATACATAAGAATGAAATCATACTTTACCCATAAAACATAGGCATATCAAATCATGAATAAACCATAGAAAACATAAGACATAAAGGTAACTTGAGGCATTCATAACATTCTTACATTGGGAGTAACCCTCTTGGTTATGTTTGGAATACCCATCACAGTATATTCCCTAAATCTCTTTGGAGAAACCTTAACGTTTCACTCCTTTGCGTTACCCAATGCATTGGAGAGCTATATCGGGCTCACCCGCACTTAGTTTATCACGGAACCACCCATTCTTCATAACAATGCCCAAGAACCATAATATAATCGTATCACATAAACATGAATTAAGGAAACATAACATTTCCACATTTCAGTCACAATATAACATTTTAGGATATTGAAATAATGAATCCATTCAAAAAGAAACCATCTCCAAAACCATATAAAACATTTAATAAAGATATTTTCGAATCAAAGTGTCCCATACCACCGTGAAGCTTTTAACATTTTAAACCATTAATATCCATATAAAGAAAACCTTAAAACCATTTTGAAAACATGGATATTAATAAGAACAAATAATTAAAACATTTAAAATGATATTTTGGTTAAAGGGGTTTTACCAAAAATAGAGACACTTGAATACAATAATCGAGGAATAACATTTAGTCAGAAATTTATAATATCATGAGAATAAAAGGATTCATGATATAATACTCCAAAGGACAGTATATACACCATATAAGAGTGAATTGGTGCATAACAACAATGAACCCTCAATAGAAATGTCAAATGTGATGAAATCCCTTATAAAGAAGGTATCCTTAAATTAAGGACAAATAAATCTCAAAAATATGTGTGACAAATATATATACACCCAATATAAGTGGATATTAAGTGTAAAAAAATAAAAGGTCATTCACACATATTCAATGGATGATGTATTCAATGACTACAAGTTGAACCCAAAGAAATCGAAATTGGGTTAAAAAGTTCCCTTGACAGCCTAACGACATCACATCAAAATGTGTTGATGAGAGATAAAAAGTGTATCTCATCACTTGGACATAAAATTTACATCAATAAGGATGTATGAGAACATATCCCAACATAAAAAATATGTAAATTAAAAGACCCAATAAAAGAAGTCTTTTAAAAAAGAGGAGGGTGAAAGGTTCCCTTACCGACTTGGGTATCTTTCAAAACATACACCCCATGAAAGAAAGACAATAGGTCATTGATGTAAATACTCATAAACGAAATTATATTACACAAAGAGTAGAATAATGGGCAGTAAATACACCACTCAATGGAATTTGTGGCGAATGTAGCATAAATCTCACGGGAATAAAAGTGAGATGAAAAATCCCTTACGAAAACTCGGCAGCCTAACGGCGCCACATAAAACTTCCGAATATGGATTGATGAGATCAAATAAAGTATCCCATCATATTAAAATAGAATTTACAGCAAGTGTAATATAAAAGAAAATCCTCCAACATTGCAAGGAGGAGTTTAAAAGAAGTGACATAAAGGAGAGTACTTAAAAAGAAAGAGAGAGGTTAGATCTCTTACGAAAGTTTGGCAGCCTAGCGGCGCCACTCAAAACTTCATAAATGGATTGATGAGAGAGAATAGGGTCTCTCATCTCATGAACATAAAAATTACAGTAAATGTAATATAAAAAAACATCCCAATCATATGAAAAATGAGCTTAAAATAAATGACATAAAAGAGTGTACTTAAAAAGAAAGAGAGTTGTAGGATCCCTTACCTCGGGTCCGACTTGACTCGATCGATCTTTAATCTCCTGAATAATAAAATTGAGTTAATTTCTAATTCCTTAAGAACATTTTTCAAGTTCATTATTACTTTTATACCACTTATTACCATGTCATAAACATTATGTAATCATTTAAGTTAATAATATTTGTTTTGTCGATATTTGGTTCTTAAGTCGAAAGTGGACTTCTTACAATTACATGTTGTTCGTGTGGCCAAATGTTTATTATATCCAGAATTGTATTCATTATGTAGATATCATATATGTCATATATATCCAGTACATGCATGCATTTATAACATTACATAATCATTTAGAGGTAAGAAATGAAATGCACCGTTCATGGAGACGGTAAGCCGTACGTACGCATGAACGCTACTTTCATTTCTTTTTCGTATTTTATAGAATGGAATAATAATGATATAAAGGTATATTATAATTCCAGTATCATATATAATATCATATTGCCATCATTTATACATCCCACATATGGTATTTAACGAATCAAATCACTTTGAGGGGGCGGTAGTCCGCACTTCCTTAAATGAAGATATCGCGTATACCCATAATGGAATCCATAAAGGTATGACAAAAATGAAAAATACATAATCATAAATATAACATAAAAATATTATATATCATATATAAAAATAGTTACATCATAATGGCCACCTTTGAAGGTGTTAAATGAGTATTGAACAATCATCGTTTCGGGAGGCAGAATTTCACCATCCACGGAAACCGTATGTTCATTAACCATTTTACGTAGTTGTGTGAGAGTGTAGCTCGAAAAAATCTTATAACAACATCCTAGTATATTTAAGATACTGGTGTTGTTACAAAAGAAGTAAATAAAAATATTTTAGGGGGTTGGAGAATCATAATAAAACAAATGAACATGAGAGAATGAATTACCTTTAAAAGTGTAACTCCTTTTGATTTGAACCTAAATGCTTCCATTGAAAGGATTCTGCCCAAAGGGAATCCTCTAGGATGAGGAGAGGGATGTGGAGAGAGTAAATGGGCATGGGTTGGTCGAGCCAAATGCTTGAGGAGTGTGTTAAATGAGGTAGAGGTGGGGGCCTTTTATAAGAGGAGAGGAGGGGTACTTTTGGAAAGTAAAGAAATATTACTTTATTTGAAAATGTGTTTCGGTTTCAAAAGGTCCCACATTGATATAATTCGTGTATAAGGTGATAAGTCTTCGAAATCCACTCATCCAATACGTTTTGGACTTGTGTAGTTCATATATTTTACATTATCTTTCCATTTTATTTAAATCGTCAAATAATGATGTCATCGCTGCATCATTATTATGTCATAAATAATTTAATTTATTTAATGTCTAAAAATTATAAAAAAAATACTATGATGTAGTAAATCTTTTTATCTTTCTAATGAATATTTATAATAAAAAAGATGACTTGTATAACCCCACTTAAAAATTGTTTTAGTAAAACATATCATGTTTGTGTCAATTTTACTTTTACATTAAATAAAATGTTATTTATGTCATTTCCATCCAAAGTGGATCCATGGGGTCCCCAAGTTGACCCATGGCTTTTCTTGGTCTGCCATGATACAACCAATGAGGGTAAGACATGTGTCAAGCTCATCTCATTTTATTAAATCATTATTTTTACCTTAAACTACATTAATTACCACTAATCACGATTAAAAACTTAATAAGTTACTATTCACCAAAAAATTATTTTAACCTCATTGAACCACATTTTACTTCTTAATGACAACCATGTATGTCGGAGTTTTGAAAATGAAAACACAATGATGGAAAAATTTCATTTAAATGGAAAATCAGTTTTTATAAGTACCACTTAGTGGTTTCATTATTCATCAAAAATTGACGTTTTTCTGAAAAATCCCAAAAATTCACCCTAAGCTATATTTGATATTCTGAATTCAAAAATGAACTCCGTTTTAAAAAATTAAACACATATAAGTCACATTAATTAATTTAATAATTAATTTCCGCTGTCATGACAAATAGCGTGTTTTATGAAACAATAAGTATCAAAAGATTGACACTAGTTTAAGTCTGATTTCAAAGTGAAATTGATTCCAACGGCCACTATTGGATTTAATGGTAAAAATATTTTCTAATTTCACTTTAAAACAAATTAAAAATATAATCAAATCATATAAATAAATTAGATTAAAAAGTGGTTTTGAATTAAAATACAACATTTTACACTATTCATTAAAAAATGAACTTTATCGGAAAGATACCAAAAATTTACACAAAGTAAATTTTGATGTCCAGATTCTTAATAAGAGTGTTATTTGGTCCAAAAGAATGTTTAAGAGTGTACAAAACTATATTTAATGACGGTTCTCCATCAAAAGTTGATAAGTGAACCTTTAGTGAAAACTAGGGCATATACGCCTAAAATTGAATTCTTTCCGTATTTTAAGCCTTTATCTTTTATTGTATAAATGTAAAAATATTTAAGAACATATATAATCATATTTTAGTTATTTTTATCCATTCCCGCCATTACAACGGCTACATGTTAACTACCATTTAAAATAATATTATTTTATTATTAGAGTGCAACGTAAGATTCCTAAGAAACTCGTTGTTGCGTGTTGGGTACGCCATCGATCATAGCATCCCCCTTAAAGTCATATTAATATTTTATTAACAAATATGGATAAATATGAAAATATCATATTCCTTATTTACCTGGGGTGTTACATCCTTCCCCCCTTTTGGGAATTGCGTCCTCACAATTTTAAAATTGCGCTTGGAAACATCCTTGAACGTCCCACATCGGAACAAGAGTCGGTAAAACAATCACTTTAAAATAAAGAAAGATAAGAACAGAGGTCACCCGAGTTAACCCATACTAGGATTCTAAGTATGAAAATATGGACATGGAGGAGAAAACATAGGGTCATGTTCCGATGGAGAGTGATAGAAAACATGTTTAGGAGAAATTTAACAATAAGAAAATCACAAACTTGTGATGGGTTAAACGGTGTTGGGTTCCCCAGTACGAAAAGTTAATAGACAACATTTTTGTTTTAAGATACATTTTATTGAGGAATTTATTCATAAGGAAGCATAATCACTTATCATGTTGACTTTCAACTATTACTAGATTCCTTAGTCAAACTCATATTTTTTCCAAAAGACGAGTATTTAGGGAGACTTGTTCGCATTAAGAGTACTATAATCAACTTCTAGAGAATAACCTAATCACCAAAAGAGAACTATATACATCCCATGTATTTATGCTTTAACCAAAACCAAAATAAAAAAGGTTAGTACAAGATCAGATAATCCAGAATAGGATAACCCCTTATAAAAATAAAATCTATTCTTAATCTCCAAAATTAGTCCAACAAAACCCAAAGTTCAACGAGGACCATCCGATAAAAAATTTGTCCATAAAATTCTTCAAAGTAAACCAATATAAGATTGAAACCCAAATATTTGAAGGATTTAGTCACATAGTCGTCCAAGTTAAATCGTAACATTTATCTCCAAACAACATCAGTTTCTCCTAAAGTCTCACATTGAAAAGTAATTATCCTAATCACATATCCTCCAAAATCAACTTACTCTTAATTCATAAAATCATATAACTAAAAAGAATCAGTCAAACTAACCAGGGACTTCACGTAGTCCAGTGGTAGGCGATCAATACCAGTCGCACTTTGGTTGTGGGTTTGATTCCCGCAGCATTGTCCGACGCGACGGGTTGTCACACGGTCTGCGTGTTGTCCTTTTTCTAAAACTATATAATTCTCAAATCATTACCCAAAAAGGGATAAAATCATCAAAAATAACCATAACACAATTTAACCTCAATTTTATCTCATGCCTTTCACTTCAATCATAACATATGGTAACCCATAATTACCCCAAAAGTAAGGATCATATAAACCCAAATGGTTCTTTATAACTATGTCTACAAAAGAAAAGATAACTATTACTTGAATAAAATTTGCCTATATTAAACATCAGGGTTACACATAATATAAAAAGTCTTCTAATGTAACCCCATCATCAAAAGAGACTTAATATTCTTAAGAATTTCACCCTAACTCTTGAAGCCCTTATATGTTGACATCTTACTCATTCAACATTCTTCATGATCCATTATCCATTCCTTTCCAACTTATTCCGAAATACCTCTTTCCTACAAACAAAATCATGAATCATATCCTAAGATTCCAAAATAAGAAAACAATAGTCATGAAATAGTACATACCTTTGATTGGTCATTTTCAGTTTCTTCATCCTCAATCGGAATGTCATTAGGTATTGGTAAACGAATATTGGTACGCTCTTGGTGACCCCATTCACGAAACTTCTTCATAGGACATGTGTTTGCATAATGACCATGTACACCACATTTAAAACATTCAATTGATCCATCAGAAAGAAATTCTTTCCCTTTCCTCGAGTCAACTGGATGCTTCCTTTTTCCATGGCAGGTTCTTGCTTTATGACCTTCATTTCCACATCTATAGCATATTTCTGTCCCTTTGAAACATTTTCCTAGGTATTTCTTTCCACATCTTTGACACATAGGTTTTTGAACACACTTACCTTTATGATTATTACCTGTACTTCCGTAGGGATTTGTTTCTTGCATATATGATGCCTTAGAGAAATCTCCAAGGTTTAGGTGGTCAATCATGACTCCAGATAGTTGGTTGAGGATAATCAAAAGAGTTCCCATTGCAGCTCCCATATCATTCAGTTTCTTGCTCAAAAAACTGTCACAGTTTCCTTCACATCCACTGTTACTTTGGTGCCTGCTAGATCCAGCCATTTACTAAAACCAAAAAGGTCAGTGTGAGTATATCAACAAAACCGTCATGTACTAATGAGTAAGATAGACAATAAGATATACTTACTCATTCACTTTATCTAAAACTAAGACTCTTTCTGAAATCCTAACCATTATGGTAATTGTCAATTATGCTTAAAGAATACCCTAACCTCTAAAGTTATCTAAACCGACCTTTGATACCAACTATAAGGCCCCATCCTTAAACCTTACTTAAACATGAGTTATTACAAGATTACACATTTAGGATCTTTTCAGGTTTAGAGTTTTATAGAATTAGATCCTGAAACTTGCATTACATTCCACATTTAAACAAGGTGGTTACATAAAAGACAATATTCATTCTTCCCATCAATGGAAACCTATTTAAAATAAAACACGGATTCTTTCTTGACACATCCTTGACACTATCGTCACATCATGTACCTTTCCCTTGACCTATGAAAAGCATTTCAAAAACTTGGGATGAGCATAAAAAGCTCAGTAAGGGTTATAAAAATATGGAAAGGAAACATGAGTTCATATATACATAAGAATGAAATCATACTTTACCCATAAAACATAGGCATATCAAATCATGAATAAACCATAGAAAACATAAGACATAAAGGTAACTTGAGGCATTCATATCATTCTTACGTAGGGAGTAACCCTCTTGGTTACGTTTGGAATACCCATCATAGTATATTCCCTAAATCTCTTCGGAGAAACCTTAACGTTTCACTCCTTCACATAACCCAATGCATTGGAGAGCTATATCGGGCTCACCCGCCCTTAGTTTATCACGGAACCAGTCGTTCTTCATAATAATTCCCAAGAACCATAACATAATCATATCACATTAACAAGAATAAAGGAAACATAACATTTCCACATTTCAATCACAATATAACATTTTAGGATATTGAATTAGTGAATCCATTCAAAAAGAAACCATTTCCAAAACCATTTAAAACATTTAATAAAGAGATTTTTGAATCAAAGTGTCCCATACCACCTTGAAGCTTTTAACATTTTAAACCATTAATATCCATATAAATAAATCCTTAAAACCATTTTCAAAACATGGATATTAATAAGAACAAATAATTAAAACATTTAAAACGATATTTTGGTTAAAGTGGTTTTACCAAAATTAGAGACACTTGAATACAATAATCGAGGAATAACATTTAGTCAGAACTTTATAATATCATGATAATAAAAGGATTCATGATATAATACTCCAAAGGACAGTATATACACCATATAAGAGTGAATTGGTGTATAACAACAATGAACCCTCAATAGAAATGTCAAATGTGATGAAATCCCTTATAAAGAAGGTATCCTTAAATTAATGAAAAATAAATCTCAAAAATATGTGTGACAAATATATTTACACCCAATATAAGTGGATATTAAGTTTAAAACAATAAAATGTCATTCACACATATTCAATGGATGACATATTCAATGACTACAAGTTGAACCCAAAGAAATCGAAATTGGGTTAAAAAGTCCCTTAACAGCCTAACGGCATCACATCAAAATGAGTTGATGGGAGATAAAAAGTGTATCTCATCACTTGGACATAAAATTTACATCAATAAGGATGTATGAGAACATATCCCAACATAAAAAATATGTAAATTAAAAGACCCAATAAAAGAAGTCTTTTAAAAAAGAGGAGGGTGAAAGGTTCCTTTACCGACTTGGGTATCTTTCAAAACATACACCCCTTGAAAGAAAGAAAATAGTTCATTGATGTAAATACTCATAAACGAAAGTATATTACACAAAGAGTAGAATAATGGGCAGTACATACACCACTCAATGGAATTTGTGGCCAATGTAGCATAAATCTCACGGGAATAAAAGAGAGATGAAAAATCCCTTACGAAAACTCGGCAGCCTAACGACGCCACATAAAACTTCCGAATATGGATTGATGAGATCAAATAGAGTATCCCATCATATTACAATAGAATTTACAGCAAGTGTAATATAAAAGAAAATCCCCCAACATTGCAAGGAAGAGTTTAAAAGAAGTGACATAAAGGAGAGTACTTAAAAAGAAAGAGAGAGGTTAGATCTCTTACAAAAGTTCGGCAGCCTAACGGCGCCACTCAAAACTTCCAAAATGGATTAATGAGAGGGAATAGGGTCTCTCATCTCATGAAAAGAAAAATTACAGTAAATTTAATATAAAATAACATCCCAATCATAAGAAAAATGAGCTTAAAAGAAATGACATAAAAGAGTGTACTTAAAAAGAAAGAGAGTTGTAGGATCCCTTACCTCGGGTCCGACTTGACTCGATCGTTCTTTAATCTCCTGAATAATAAACTTTAGTTAATTTATAATTCCTTAAGAACCTTTTTCATGTTCATTATTACTTTTATACCACTTATTACCATGTCATAAACATTATGTAATCATTTAAGTTAATAATATTTGTTTTGCCGATATTTGGTTCTTAAGTCGAAAGTGGACTTCTTACAATTACATGTTGTTCGTGTGGCCAAATGTTTATTATATCCAGAATTGTATTCATTATGTAGATATCATATATTTAATATATATCCAGTACATGCATGCATTTATAACATTACATAATCATTTAGAGGTAAGAAATGAAATGCACCGTTCATGGAGACGGTAAGTCGTACGTACGCATGAACACTACTTTCATTTCTATTTCGTATTTTATAGAATGGAATAATAATGATATAAAGGTATATTATAATTCCAGTATCATATATAATATCATATTTCCATCCTTTATACATCCCACATATGGTATTTAACGAATCAAATCACTTTGAGGGGGCGGTAGTCCGCACTTCCTTAAATGAAGATATCGCGTATACCCATAATGGAAGCCATAAAGGTAAGACAAAAATGAAAAATACAGAAGCATAAATAAAACATAAACATATTATATATCATATATAAAAATAGTGACATCATAATGGCCACCTTTGAAGGTGTTAAATGAGTATTGAACAATCATCGTTTCGGGAGGCAGAATTTCACCATCCACGGAAACCGTATGTTCTTTAACCATTTGATGTAGTTGTGTGAGAGTGTAGCTCGAAAGAATATTTTAACAACATCCTAGTATATTGAAGATACTGGTGTTGTTACAAAAGAAGTAAATAAAAAGAGTTTAGGGGGTTGGAGAAGCATAATAAAACAAATGAACATGAGAGAATGAATTACCTTTAAAAGTGTAACTCCTTTTGATTTGAGCCTAAAGGCTTCCTTTGAAAGGATTCTGCCCAAAGTGAATCATCTAGGATGAGGAGATGGATGTGGAGAGAGTAAATGGGCAGGGGTTGTCCGAGACAAAGGCTTGAGGAGTGTGTTAAATGAGGTAGAGGTGGGGGCCTTTTATAAGAGGAGAGGAGGGGTACTTTTTGAAAGTAAAGAAATATTACATTATTTGAAAATGTGTTTCGGTTTCAAAAGGTCCCACAGTGATATAATTCGTGGATAAGGTGATAAGGCTTCGAAATAAACTCATCCAATATGTTGTGTACATGTGTAGTTCATAGATTTTACATTATCTTTTCATTTTATTTAAATCGTCAAATAATGATGTCATCGCTGCATCATTATTATGTCATAAATAATTTAATTTATTTAATGCTTAAAAATTATAAAAAAATACTATGATGTAGGAAATCTTTTTATATTTCCAATGAGTATTTATAATAAAAAATATGGCTTTTATAACCCCACTTAAAAATTGGTTTAGTAAAACATATCATGTTTGTGTCAATTTTACTTTTACATTAAATAAAATGTTATTTATGTCATTTCCCAACCAAAGTGGATCCATGGGGTCCCCAAGTTGACCCATGGCTTGTCTTGGTCGGCCATGATACAACCAATGAGGGTAAGACATGTGTCAATCTCATCTCATTTTATTAAAGAATTATTTTAACCTTAAACTACACTAATTACCACTAATCGCGATTAAAAACTTAATAAGTTACTATTCACCAAAAAAATTATTTTAATCTCATTGAACCACATTTTACTTCTTAATGACAACCATTTATGTCGGATTTTTTAAAATCAAAACACAATGATGGCAAAATTTCATTTAAACGGAAAATCAGTTTTTATAAGTACCACTTAGTGGTTTCACTTTTCATCTAAAATTGAAGTTTTTCAGAGATATCCCAAAAATTCACCCTAAGCTATATTTGATATTCTAAATTCAAAACTGAAGTACATTTTACAAAATTCAAAACATATAAGTCACATTAATTAATTTAATAATTAATTCCCGCTGTCATGACAAATAGCGTGTTTTATGAAACAATAAGTATCAAAAGATTGACACTAGTTTAAGTCTGATTTCAAAGTGAAATTGATTCCAACGACCACTATTGGATTTAATGGTAAAAATATTTTCTAATTTCACTTTAAAACCAATTCAAAATATAATCTAATCATATAAATAAATTATATTAAAAAGTGGTTTTGAATTAAAATACAACATTTTACACTATTCATTAAAAAATGAACTTTATCGGAAAGATACCAAAAATTTAGACAAAGTAAATTTTTATGTCCCAATTCTTAATAAGAGTTTCATTTGGTCCAAAAGAATGTTTAAGATTGAACAAAACTATATTTAATGACGTTTCTCCATCAAAAGGTGATAATTGAACTTTTAGTGAAAACTAGGGCATATACGCCTAAAATTGAATTCTTTCCGTATTTTAAGCCTTTATCTTTTATTGTATAAATGTAAAAATATTTAAGAACATATATAATCATATTTTAGTTATTTCTATCCATTCCCGCCATTACAACGGCTACATGTTAACTATCATTTAAAATAATATTATTTTATTATTAGAGTGCAACGTAAGATTTCCAAGAAACTCGTTGTTGCGTGTTGGGTACGCCATCGAGCATAGCGTCCCCTTTAAAGTCATATTAATATTTTATTCACAAATATGGATAAATATGAAAATTTCATATTCCTTATTTACCTGGGGTGTTACAGGTAACATCCTCAAACCACCTCTTTCAATTTATTTTCTTCTTCTCCCTTCAATTCACCTATTTCCTTCATCAAATAATAATAAATGAATTCTCATGTATATAATATTATTTCATATTTATAATGTAATATTGTTTATCCAATCCTTTTCTTTATCTCTTCTCATTCAAATAAAGGAATCCACTTTCTAAATTACATCGGTTTACTATCTCTGTGGATAATGTGTTTTAATTTTCCAATAACTCTGTCAACGGTGGAGATAAAACAATTATTACGGTTAAATAATATTTTAATAGGAATATTTTTATTTATTTAATTTTCTGTGACTAATATATAGAACAAATATTAAATAAAATTGAACTAAATCGTTATGGTCAGAAAAACTGCCAAAATAAACTATACATTCATCTTCAACATTTTATCAAATTAATCATCCTCATGATATAAACAAATAATGAAATATGATACCATTTAATTTTATATAAGTATATTAATATAATTTTGTTTCACTTCATTATTCGATTTTAATACGACAAGAACATCCATTATTATAAAAAAATTGAACTAACTGTAAAACAAAGAAATGAACAATCATAGAAAGACTAAATTGAATCTTATAAATTATAAACATATACCTAAATGAACGTAGTAAAATTATTATAAATTAAATAAATGATTATCATTTTTATAATTATGAAACAAAAGATTCAATGCTGATTATATTGTATATTAATTTCGTGTTTGTAACGTATTTAGACATAAGGAAATGGATCTCTTCAAACCTCCATATTTCCATTGGGTTACACATTCTATATATTTTAATCAATTTAACTCTTCGTTATTATTTCATAATTATCATATATTATGTGCATATGTACCAATAATATCTATGTTGCAAAAATTACCATTAGATATGGGAAATTACATGTTTTACAAGGTTCCCTTCAAAATTTCCATCGATAAGAAAACAAGATTAAAGGGAACATCTCTATTTCTTACCCTTTTTAAAGTACACCATATAAGGTATTTAAACCTCCAATATTTTTATAAAATCACAAAATTTATCAATTTTTTTTATCATTTATATTTTTATCAAAAAAAATTATCTTTTATCCTCTTTAATGTCTCTATATTCTTTTCCATAAAAATGCAATTAAGTAGCACATTTTTAATGATACCTAGCCAATATCTTTTTTGTATTAAATTTAGTTGGAAATAATTTATATTGATTACTTTTTTACATTATTAATTACAAATAATTTTTTAAATCCACTATATTATGGATACCATTCTTAGACTCCCTTTGGATATTCCTTATGATATTATTATAGTACCCATTTCATTCCATGGGAAACCCTTATGTTTATTCCTTATGTTTTATTCTATATATAGAGAACATATGCATGATCATGTTTTGATTTTTGTTACTGGATAGTGATCCAATTAATTGGGCATTTTTTTAGTCTAATGATATGTAATGTAAGATAATTAGGAGTAAACATAATCCTTTATGTTACATGTTCCACCAATTGTAATAGATTTATCACTTATCTTCAACTCTATTTTTGTGTTTCTTCAACAATTATATGTTTCCATTATCATATTATTGTATGTTCTAAATTTTATTCTTCCTTAATTTTAGTATTATGTCACAAATTTTATGTAATCATGTTATGCCATCTAACACATGCTTTATACTTTAACTGTAACACCCCGAGATTTTATGACAAAATATTCTTTTTAATTTCATTAATGTCTTGTGTTATACGATACACCAAAAGGAGCTTTCAAAACACACATCTCTGACCTATATTGAATTACACACAATCGCGACCTTCCACGATAGTGTGTGTTGTACGCAACACCAAGTTTTGCTAAACAACGATATGCTATTAAAATATTATTAAAACTAGCCGTTATGAATAGTAATAACCACTTTATAAAATTTTATAAATTTTATTTTTCAAAATGGACTTCATTTTTGGATTCGGAATATCGAAATTGGCTTTGGGTGAAATTTTGGTGATTTTCGTATAACTTTCATATTTTGATGAATAGTGAAAATTACTAAATTTTAATTAAAAACAACTTTTTCAATCGAAATAATTAATAGTGATAAATTATTAATTTGAGTGGTTTTAAAGTATATTTAGAATATATTTTTACAATTTAATACAATGTTGGTCATTGGATGTAATTTCACATTTAAACCAGTTATAAACAAGTGTCAATCTTTTGATAGTTATTATCTCTTAAAAACACGCCTTTTGTTTTGACGACGGGGATTAATTTTTAAATTAATTAATGCAACTGATATGTTTTGAATTTGGTAAAATATAAATCATTTTTGAGTTCATAATATCAAATATAGCTTAGGCGTAATTTTTCGTATTTTTCTGAAAACTTTCGATTTTTGATGAATAGTGAAACCACTAAGTGGTAGTTAAAAAAACTGAATTGTTCATAAAACTTAATTTTACCGCTTCTATGAGTGTAATTTCAAAAATCCGAGAGATACGGTTGATGTAAGAATGTAAAATGTGGTTCAATGAGATGAAAATAATTTTTGGTGAATAGTAACTTTTTACTTTTATTTACCACGGTTAAAAGTAAATAGGATAATTAAGGGTAAAAATGATATTATTATTACCCTAACACATGTCCAAATTCTATTGGATAAGTGTAATTCGACCAAAAACAACCTTATGAATATTATATGACCATTTAGGCCCACATGGATTAGATTAGGACATTTTTTATTATTTAATTCAAAGAAGAGTTAAAAGAGTTAAAATCAATGTTTATTTAATAAAACATTTTTAATATAGGGTTATACATAAGATAAATTCGACTATAAATATTAATTAGAAAGATAAAATGATTTCATACATAATTGACTTTTATTTGTAATTTTTAGACATTAAATAATTTAATTTATTTATGACACAACGATAATACAGTAATTATCTTATTAATGAAATATTGACAAAATTGATGTTATAAATACTCAAATAAATATAATTTGAGACTTCATATGAATTCCGATAATTTTCTAGGTTAATATGACATGGTAGTATTGATTTGATTAACTTTTTTCGAACTCATATTTCTGTTAGGATTTTCACAAAAATCAATTACTAAATAGTGTCAAAATTGACATAAAATAGTTTTCAAAACAAATATTATATTATTAATTGTTATGCTATTACTAAAAATATAAGGTTCAGACAAATGACTTAGATAAGGTTATATATATTAATAATAAACAATTTGGGGTTCTTTTGGCTTCTTATAGTATGTTTCTTAACCATATAGTGTAAGAACACAAGAAGACACAGTAAAAGTAAAATTATTTAACTTAATGTTAAATCTAAATGATAAGGTTAAAATAGGAACCTAAACATGTCTAAATTCTATTCGATGAGAGGATTTCGACCTATCCCCACCTTAGCTGCAAAATAAATCAATTTGGAGCTATTTAGTACCGAACTTGACTTTATAATAAAATAATATTTTTAGTTATTCCTCAGGTGCCCCTCTCCTCCCTTATAAAAGGGCACCTCCTCCCTCTCTTCCTCAGACAACATTGAGCCTTAATGCTCGGCCAACCCCTTCCAAATTCTCTTCTCCACTTCCCTAGCATCATCTTAGAGGTTCTGTTCTTCCTCAATGACCAATTTTAGTGCCCTAAAAGAAGGTCTCAAAGAAGCACTTCAAAGAAGAGGTAATGTCCGTTACCAATTCTTTCATCTTTATTTCTTCTTCCACTTATTCTTATTTAGTTGTTTCATTATGAAGTAATAACATCAGTATCACTAATATACTGATATGGTATTATAAGTATGAAACAACCCTATTTCACCATCTATCCATCCTACGGAAAAAGAAATCACCGCGCGTGCGTACGTACGGAATACAGTCTCCACGCCGTGGTGTAATCTATTTTCCACCACTACCTTACTTGGATGTGTATAATGGTGAAAATAATGACTATATATGACTATTATAAATTGATATTTATTCTGAAATAGTATACATACACTTCAATATAGTCCCACGATCATGAGAACGATATCATTGCTCGTGCGTACGTACGGACTACCGTCTCCATGACGCGATGAGATTCATTATCCACTTTAACCATCCATGAATGATTATAAAGTATATATAATAAGTAATCATGAAATATATTACATGGTAAATCTACTAGATTTATGTATATATATATGTCATCTACTTACTTCCATTCAAGACAATAAGGAAAGGAAAACAACGTTCATGCGTACGTACAGACGACCGTCTCCATGAACGGTGTGTTTCATTTCATTTATCTATCTATTATATATATATATACTGAATATATATGATATATAAATCATATTTTATATTCTGGAAGTAAGTAAATGTTGATATATGTAATAATAATGTCAAGAACAACAAGTCCAAACACCTACGATAAATGAAACAATTTTACCCAAAACACTCTTTAACTTGGAATTTACAAAAGAACGGGTAATATAAAGTCATAAGTGAACCATATATGATATCATAACAATGAATATGATTCTGTAATAAGTAAATGACATTATTTAAATCATTATACAGGAGTTTCGGACACTTACGAAGAAAATCGGACCTAAGGCAAGGTAAATATCACAATCTCATTTTTATCCGAGATTGTTTATACTTTGGTATTTACTGGGGTGTATTTTATCATCCACATCCATGTTTCATCAATATGTAATATTATTTCCATCCACGTACAATTGTTTAAATCAAATTTTACCCTTTGGTGAGTTTTTAATAAAAGATATGAAAAGAATCTTTTGTCGTTATTCGTACGAGGTACTTTTTGACTTTTTCGACAAAAGTACGAAGAATGTTTTTTTAACTTATACGGCACAAATAGATTTTTAAAACATTATTTCCAAGAATCATCCTTTACAAGATTTCAAGTTTATTTTTAATCAACTTCTTTTATTTTAGAATTGTATGACATGTTAAGAAAGGAAAAGTGTTTTTGAAGTAGAAAGGATACTTTCCTCAAGAATGGAGTTCAAGTGTTTTGTCAAAATTATTTTCCATCTAAGATAATAAAGGGTTCTGTTTCTATCCCTATTATTACATTGATTTGATTATGTTGTGATGGAATTATTTTTAGTAATTCCTTTATCTTATATGAATTGTTTTATGATTTCAAGATGTTTAAGAATCCCATTTTTATTACATGGGTTATGCTATGATGTATGGTTTATGATTTTGTGGCACACATAAGAATGGTATCATTATGAGATGGGTTGGACCTATAACTCCCTCCAATGCATTGGGTAAAGATTTTATATCTCATGAGATAAAAATGTCTGGAATGGTAGGTTATACCGGTTCAGTGAAACAGAACTGAAACGAGGGTGACTCGGTTCAGAAAGAGACTTTGTCCACTAAGATAGTCTTGGAAATGAGTCTTGACTAACAAGAAATGATTCTATATGATTATGTGTGTATGCCACAATGTTTCATGTTTTGTGTTATGATTATTGGGATTTCATTTCACTACTATGATTTATCCCATGTTATGAAATTATGCTCTCTTTTGCAGGTTAAGATTTTCAAAACTTATGTTCTTATGAATATGATGTGATTGATTTTTCTTTTGTTTACCCTTACTGAGCATTTGAGCTCACCCTTTTATGTTTTCTTTTCCCCAGGATATAAAGAAAGGTTTTAGGTAAAAAAAGAGAAGACCTTTATGGGAGATATTGAAGATCTTTCACCACGATTAGAAGATTACGTTCCGAGTTTCCAAAGACACTAAACTATTACGATCCTTGTGTGTGTGTGTTTTGTTATGTACTAAGTATTCCGCAAAAGTAATGTAATGTCCACGTACGATAAGGTTCAGGTCTCTATAGTTGGTATCAGAGGAAAGATTTAGTCAACATTTGGAAACTAGGACGCGAAAACTTTAGTGAGATCCCTAGAGATATTTCTAAGGCATGTCTAGGGATGTCCCTAAGGATAGGTATACATATAGGATATAGTCCTATAACTATGGTAATGATCTTAGAATTTAACCTAAGATGTTAGATATTGAAGCTACTCCCCCTTTATTATGTTTTTTGCATCTCCCACTATTCTTTTTGGGTTTTATAAAATGGCTTGAAACAAGATGATTCACGATAATCGAGGATATGATGGACAATTGAATGATATTCTTCATAAGAAATCAAATGAAATGGGATTTGGAAGTCCAAACATCATTATTATTCCGAATCAGCAATCTTATAATATGATCAATAAAGTAAAATTTGGTAAGTTTCCTGATTCGGCTAATAGGAGAAAGATGGAGTTTCATGATGATCATAGAGGAAAGAAAGTTCAATTTCCCCTATGTAAATAATGTGGGAAGAGGCATCAAGGAGAATTTTTCAAAGGAACTGGAAGATGATTTGGGTGTGGAAAAGAAGGACACAAAGCCAGTAAGTGCAATGGAAAATTTGCATTTATCACCATGGATGAGGTTAATGGTGTTGCTACGACATCAACAATGGTTAAATGTTTTAAATGTGGAATGTACGGGCATTATGCAAACCAATTACCTAAGGGAATGTCTCATGAAGAGAATCGGTATGGTCCTATGGGTAGTATTTTTGTTGATGATGATGAAGAGACTACAAATGATATGTGAGATGAAAGAATTGTTGAAGCTCGGTCAATGTTTTAAGAAGGTAGTGGAATGATTACATGTTTATCGAGAGTAATGTTGTACTATAGAATAAAAAGACATCTAAGGATTGTTACACTGTTTTCTTTCCTTATGTTTTGAAAGTTTATGATGAATGGCATGAGTAACAATGAAAGGTTATTCAGATATTTTTTAGAAAGTGGATGATACGCGCATAATGAAGTGATAAAGAGAAAATGAAATGTTTGACAGTATTCATGAGCTCATGATTGATATAAGGACTAAGTGATATCATGGTTTGAGTATATAGAATTTTTGGATTTTGGTATGTCGAAAGAGTTAACTTTGGACAGCATTAATTTTTTCACTAAGGTTAAATTGGAATTCATTTTTCAAGAGAATACATGATTATGGTATTCACATGATTGTAATTTGACCAACAAGACATATCTTATGATATATGGGGATCAACGATGGTATTAAATCTCTGGTAATTGTTTTCACTATATTATGAGAGTGGACTACAGTATTATGGATAAGACTAAAGATTGGAATGGATTATGTTTACCATGAGTTAGTATTGTTTAAGGATAGAACTTTTTTTATATATTATTCATGTGATGTTATAGTAATTTAGTTTTAGAAAAAGGACAACCTGCAGGACGGGCGACAACCCATCGCGTCGGACAAGGCCGTGGGAATCGAACCCACAACCGAAGTGTGACTGGCCTTTATCGCCTACCACTGGCCTACACGAAGTCCCTGTTTAGTAGAAACTAGTTTTATTTTATTAAGTGGTATGATATATGAAGTATAAGTCCATTTTAGGAACCATATATGATTAATCTCACTAAATAATGACTTATGTATATTTAATAACTTTTTCTAACCTTTTGTTTGAGACAGATAGAATGACCTGTCATACTAATACTTCACGAATAACAAATTCAACTTAATTTATTTAAGAGATGAAGTGGAAATTGTTCAAGGCACGAACAACAGTGAGATTGTACCAAAATAAAGTAAGTATTTATTCTAATTCAAATTCTTCAACTTTAGGGAAACGATCTTGAAAACCAAAAATGTTGTCCTAGTGCTCTTATATCTGATTAATCAGATGTTACCTTAGAGCGTCACAAATTTATGGATTTTTGATTGTTGGCTTTTCCATAGCCATGTTCTCTACCACTATCCATCAGAACATGATGGTTAGATTTTTCTACCATATCCATATTTTCACCTATGTGGAAACCCAGTGATTAGTTTATTTGGTTAACCGTTACGTTTCATACTTTTGGTTTTGAAGATTGGTTTTGGTATTCCTTTTTACGATGTGGGTTTATATTAAAGAAACTTTTGAGTAGTAAACCATTTATAACCCCGACAAATTTCGAGGGAGAAATTCATTTTAAGGGGGGTAGAATGTAACACCCCGAGATTTTATGAAAAATATTCTTTTTAATTACATTAATGTCCTGTGTTATACGCTACACCAAAAGGAGATTTCACAACAGACATCTCTAACCTGGATTGAATTACACGCAATCGCGACCTTCCACGATAGCGTGTGTTGTACGCAACACCATGTTTCGCTAAACAACGATATGCTATTAAAATATTATTAAAACTAGCCGTTATGAATAGTAATAACCACTTTACGAAATTTTATAAATTTTATTTTTCAAAATGGAATTCATTTTTGGATTCGGAATATCGAAATTAGCTTAGGGTGATGTTTTGGTGAATTTCGGATAACTTTCATATTTTGATGAATAGTGAAAATTACTAAATTCTAATAAAAAACAACTTTTTCAATCGAAATAATTAATAGTGATAAATTATTAATTTGAGTGGTTTTAAAGTATATTTAGAATATATGTTTACAATTTAATACAATTTTGCTCATTGTATGCAATTTCACATTTAAACCAGTTATAATCAAGTGTCAATCTTTTGATAGTTATTATCTCTTAAAAACACGCCTTTTGTTTTGATGATGGGAATTAATTTTTTTATTAATTAATGCAACTGATATGTTTTGAATTTGGTAAAATATAAATCATTTTTGAGTTCATAATATCAAATATATCTTAGGCCTAATTTTTGGTATTTTTCTGAAAACTGTCAATTTTTTATGAATAGTGAAACCACTAAGTGGTAGTTAAACAAAACTGAATTGTTCATAAAACTTAATTTTATTGCTTCTGTCAGTGGAATTTAAAAAATCCGAGAGGCACGGTTGATGTCAATATGTAAAATGTGGTTCAATGAGATGAAAATAATTTTTTGGTGAATAGTAACTTTTTACTTATATTTACCACGATTAAAAGTAAATTGGATAATTAAGGGTAAAATGATATTATTATTACCCTAACACATGTACAAATTATATTGGATAAGTGTAATTCGACCAAAAACTACCTTATGAATATAATATGACCATTTAGGCCCACTTGGATTAGATTAGGACATTTATTATTATTTAATTCAAAGAAGAGTTAAAAGAGTTAAAATCAATGTTTATTTAATAAAACATTTTTAATATAGGGTTATACATAAGATACATTCGACTATAAATATTCATTAGAAAGATAAAAAGATTTCCTACATAATTGAATTTTATTTTTAATTTTTAGACATTAAATAATTTAATTTATTTATGACACAACGATAATGCAATAATTATCTTATTAATGAAATATTGACATAATTGATGTTATAAATACTCAAATAAATATAATTTGAGACTTTTTATGAATTCCACTAATTTTATAGGTTAATATGACATGTTAGTATTGATTTAATTAACTTTTTTCGAACTCATCATTCTGTTAGGATTTTCACAAAAATCAATTACTTAATAGTGTCAAAATTGACATAAAATAGTTTTTAAAACAAATATTATATTATTAATTGTTATGCTATTCCTAAAAATCTAAGGTTCGGCCAAATGAATTATATAAGGTTATATATATTAATAATAAACAATTTGGGGTTCGTTTGGCTTCTTATAGTATGTTTATTAACCTTATAGTGTAAGAACACAAGAAGACACGGTAAAACTAAAATTATTTAACTTAATGTTAAATCTAAATTATAAGGTTAAAATAGGAACCTAAACTTGTCTAAATTCTATTGGATGAGAGGATTTCGACCCGTCCCCACCTTATCCTCGAAATAAATCAATTTGGAGCTATTTAAAACCGAAATTGACTTTATAATAAAATAATATTTTTAGTTATTCCAAAGGTGCCCCTCTCCTCCCTTATAGAAGGGCACCTCCTTCCTCTCTTCCTCACGCAACATTGAGCCTTCAAGATCGGCCAAACCCTGCCAAATTCTCTTCTCCACTTCCATAGAAACATCTTAGAGGTTCTGGTCTTCCTAGTTCCCAAAAAGAAGGTCTCAAAGAAGCATTTCAAAGAAGAGGTAATGTCTGCTACCAATTCTTTCATCTTTATTTCTTCTTCCACTTATTCTTCTTTAGTTGTTTCATTATGAAGTAAAAACATCAGTATCAGTCATATACTTATATGTTATTATAGGTATGAAACAACCCTATTTCACCATCTATCCATCGTATGGAAAAATAAATCACCGCGCGTGCGTACGTACGGAATACCGTCTCCTCGCCGTGGTGTAATCTATTTTCCACCACTACCATACTTGTATGGGTATAATGGTGTAAATAATGACTATATATGACTATTATAAAGTGATATTTATTCTGAAATAGTATACATACACTTCAATACATTCCCATGATCATGAGAACGATATCATCGCTCGTGCGTACGTACGGACTACCGTCTCCACGACGCGATGAGATTCATTCTCCACATTAACCATCCATGAATGATTATAAAGTATATATAATAAGTAATCATGAAATGTATGACATTGTAAATCTACTGGATTTATGTATATATATATGTCATCTACTTACATCCATTCAGGACAATAAGGAAAGGAAAACAGCGTTCATGCGTACGTACGGACTACCGTCTCCATGAACGGTGTGTTTCATTTCATTTATCAATCTATTATATATATATATATACTGAATATATATGATATATAAATAATATTTTATATTCTGGAAGTAAGTAAATGTTGATATAAGTAATAATAATGTCAAAAACAACAAGTCCAAACACCTACGATAAATGAAACAATTTTACCCAAAACGCTCCTTAACATGGAATTTACAAAAGAACGGGTAATATAAAGTCATATGTGAACCATATATGATATCATAACAATGAATATGATTCTTTAATAAGTAAATGAAATTATTTAAATCATTATACAGGAGGTTCGGACACTTACGAAGAAAATCGGACCTAAGGTAAGGTAAATATCACAATCTCATTTTTATCCGAGATTGTTTATACTTTGGTATTTACTGGGGTGTATTTTATCATCCACATCCATGTTTCATCAATATGTAATATTATTTCCATCCACGTAAAATTTTTTAAATCAAATGTTACCCTTTGGTGAGTTTTTAGTGAAAGATATGAAAGGAATCTTTTGTCGTTATTCGTACGAGGTACTTTTTGACTTTTCCGACAAAAGTACGAAGAATGTTTTTTTAACTTATACGGCACAAATAGTTTTTTAAAACATTATTTCCAAGAATAATCCTTTACATGATTTCAAGTTTATTTTTAATCAACTTCGTTTATTTTAGAATTGTATGACATGTTAAGGAAGGAAAAGTGTTTTTGAAGTAGAAAGGATACTTTCCTCAAGAATGGAGTTCAAGTGTTTTGTCAAAATTAATTTCCTTCTAAGATAATAAAGGGTTATTTTTCTATCCCTATTATTACATTGATTTGATTATGTTGTGATGGAATTATTTTTATTAATTCCTTTATCTTATATGAATTGTTTTATGATTTCAAGATGTTTAAGAATCCGATTTTTATTACATGGGTTATGTTATGTTGTATGTTTATGATATTGTGGCACACATAAGAATGGTATCATTATGAATAGGTGGGACCTATATCTCTCTCTCCAATGCATTGGGTACAGATGATATATCTCATGAGATAGACATGTCTGGAATGGTAGGTTATACCGGTTCAGTGAAACAGGACTGAAACGAGGGTGACTCGGTTCAGAAAGGGACTTTGTCCACTAAGATAGTCATGGCAATGAGTCTTGACTAACAAGTAATTATTCTCTATGATTATGTGTGTATGACACAATGTTTCATGTTTTATGTTATGATTATTGGGTTTTCATTTCACTACTATGATTTATCCCATGTTATGAAATTATGCTCTCTTTTGCAGGTTAAGATTTCCAAAAGCAATATTCTTATGAATATGATGTGATTGATTTTTCTTTTTTTTACCCTTACTGAGAATTTGAGCACACTCTTTTATGTTTTATTTTCCCCAGGATATAAAGAAAGGTTTTAGGTAAAAAAAAGGGAAGACCTTTATGGGAGATATTGAAGATCTTTCACAACGATTAGAAGATTACGTTCCGAGTTTCCAAAGACACTAAACTATTACGATCCTTGTGTGTGTGTTTTTTTTATGTACTAAGTATTCCACAAAAGTAATGTAATGTCCATGTATGATAAGCTTTGGGTCTCTACATTAACCCCATGTTTTCTCCCTTACTTGGGTTTTTAGATCATCCCTTTTATCTATGTATTCCCAAGGTTATACAATTAAGTTGTATGAGATAAAAGGGAGTTAGGACTCGTTATAGAGATTAATAAAAAATATATTTTTTATAGATTCGTGTTTTATAATTATTTACCTATTTTTACGAAGACACAAGACTTATCAATCAATGGTTTATATTTCATGTATAATTGAGCATAAAAATCATGTCAAAATATGTTTAGTATCATTAGCAATCTATTTTTGGGGCTATAGTAAATGGGGGAATCTACTACTTGGGAACTCTAATTGTGATAGTTAGAAGAATCATAAATATCCCCCCAAGGGATACATGAGGAAAGGCCTTCCACTAGGGCCGGTGGTGTGTCCCACTCAGGATTGTAGTCGCTCATGTAACACCTTGATAGGTATCAATTATATGCCATTGGAAATAATTTGGTTCCACTATAGTTTTACTCAATGAATCATTTAGTAATTATTGGGGATTATGACTAGAAAAAATTAGTAATAACCCTATGTATAGTTATATCACCCTCTCTAATCTAGATTGAAAAATTGGGAATCATAAGATAGGGTATATTATTCTATTATGACATTATCTATCTAGGTTCTTAGTTGAATTTTTTATATTATAATCATCTTATTAACCGCACTTGCATTCAAATTATTATTTATTATGGTATTTCAATGGGTAAATTTCATATGGGTGGAACAATGTTACACCCAATGATTTTTATTAAATAATTCTCTTAAAATAATATTATTTCATAAGTATATTTTGTTGAGTGGAAAAATAATTTTAAATGAACCATGATATGATATTAAAATATTATTATTATTTTAACATGACTATTATAAAATAGGCATTGAATTGGAGGGTACGAATATCAGTTACCATATTATAAAATATATGTATTAATTCCTATTAAATTAACACTAAATCATTACTAATTTCATCTTAATATTAAAAAATATGTTTCCATTAAAAAATGATTTTATTAGATTATATGAGATAATAAATATATTACAATTTTAAAAAATTATAAACATTTCATAATCAAACTATACTTCACTTTTTGAATTATTTGTAGGAAAATTATCTTTTGATGAGTTTCTTGGAATTTTCTAAAAAGTTTGAAATTAAAATGAATATTAAAAAATATTAATTTACATTGAAAATTATACTTTCATTTCAATAATTTAATATGTAAACCTCAACATTGGATTACATTAAAACTTAAATTAGTTCATTTTGATTATAAATAATATATTTTTTTATTTTAAATAAATTATATTGTCACATCTTATGTAAATTATGTATTTTGAAAATTTCATATTTATTAATATTTTTGAATTATATATTAATTTTACTATAATTTGAATGTTATGTCTGATAGTGTGCTCAACACACAATAATGGATTTCTCTGAAATCTTAGATACACACAAAGTTGACATATACCGAAAAATAATATATTATTATTATTATTTTAAACGGTAGATAATGTGTAGCAGTTGTATTGGCGAGAATGAAAAAAATTACTAAAATATGATTATACATGTTTGTTAAATGTCGTTATTTTTATTCAATATAGTTTAGTGGCTTAAAATAGGATGGAATACTATTTAAAGCATGGAATACTCTAATATTATTTAAAAAGTAATTTTAATGTCTTTCGACGGGGAACCATTGTTAAATCTTGTTTCTGTCACATTTATATATACTAATTTACAAAATAAAATTCTTGTTTTGAAGTGTAAGATATAAATTTACTTTGGAGGAAATTATGGTTTTTTTATTATGTTAATTTTTTTAATGAATAGTGAAAATAATGCATTTTAATTCAAAACTCTATTTTTATAAAAAAAATAATTTAGTTATATTTTACATTATATTGGGATTAAATTGTAATTGTATTTTATTTTTACCATTTAATCCCATGTTGGTCTTTGTTTGATATTTCTTTCTTAAATTGAACAAAAACACATGCCAATATTTTGGTAATTTTTACTTATTACAAACATGGTTATTGGTTTTGAAAACGGAATTTAATTTTAAATTAATTTCTAAAAATTATGTGTTTTTTATTTGGAAAAATTGATTCTATAGTTTGAATAAAAAGGTATAAATTTTGAAAATAGATAAATTGTAGTTTTATACGTTATGAAAAATAATGTTAGTAAATATTTTCTTTACCATGGTTAACGGATAAATATTATAATTTTGGGTAATAAATATTACTATATTAATATTGAATTTCCCTTAAACATGTCCTAACACCATTTGAGGAGACATTTTCGACAATGGGAATCATTGGTTTGAATTTAAGACCCGATGGAAAAACATTTCTATGACAATGATATTTAATTACATTTACATTAAAGTTAAGGATAATATAACATTATCATGTATTAGTTAACAAAACATTTTTTATGGGGTAATATAAGTGATATATTCGACTATAAAAATACATTAGAAATATAATATGTCTTTGTAAATCATGGTATTTTATTTAAAATTTTTAGACATGAAATAAATAAATTTATTTATGACACAATGATGATGTAGTGTTTTTTTCATTAATAAATGATTAAAAATTTGAGATTATAAATGTTAAGATAAATTTAATTTAGTTATTTTGATGTCAACCAATGAATTTTATGGAAGATATTAAAATGTTATCTTTTGATTAATGATGTTTGTTTGAATTAATATATTTTTTATAGATTTTTTAAATGTCATGATATAAATAGTGTCAATATTATTATAATTCATCTTTTAAAATATAAAATATTTTATTAAATATTATAAAGTTATAAAAATCTAAAATTTTAACAAATAGTTATCATAATTATAATATTTTATTATTGGCTCTGCATTTTGGGTATTTTTCATTTTTTAGAATCTATTACGATTCTCAATGTGTTAAATTCATGATAAGATGATAAGAGTAAAAAAAGTTTATATAAATATGATAAGGCTTAAAAAATAACCAAAACTTATCTAATTACAATTGGATGATTTTATTTCAAAATATATGTATCAAATATTTTATCTAAATTAATATGGACTCATTTATAATATAAATATAATTTTTAATTAAATATTAATTCAAGATATTTCATAAGTGCATGTCCTGCCTCTAATAAAAGGCTACCACCTAAAACCCTTAATGACAACTCTCGGGACCTCTTATCTAGTCAAATATCTTCCAAAATAATCTCCCAACATCCTTATCTTCACCATATAATCAATAAATTTTGATGAATTCAATTCAAAAAATCCTTTTGGCTCAATTCAAAGGGAGTTACCCTATTTAGAGATAACGTCTTCATTCAAATTATTTTCTCTTATTTTCCTTCTCCACTAACTTTTATATTTTTATTATATGATTACATAAAAACAACAAAATACAAAATATTCTATTATTTCTTTATGATAATTATGATAACTACACTTATACACACCTCCATCAAATGGATACGAACATACTCTTACTGTGTACGGTGAACTACTTCCCCATGAAATGATTATTATTGAGTTATCTCCTACCACCTCTCATTTTGGCCGTTATGATGGAACTATATTTTTATGTGATATATATTATATTTATATTTTATATATTATTCTTTATTTTTATTTTATATTTTACATTTATTCTTTCTATAATGTGTAAATATTATAACATCATTTTAGGAAGTGCGGACTACAGACCCCTGAAAGTGATATGAATCGTTCGTGTAGTAAATAGAATGCATAAAAGATTTAATTAATGAAAATATGTTACATGTATATCATATATATTATATAGTAATTATAATATACATCCATATAATTTATTTTCTATTCCATTAAAAATAAAAATGAAACGAAAGTAGTGTCCATGTGTACGTATGGATTACCATCTCCATGAATGACACATTTCATTTTCTTATATCCATATGTTATAGACTATTATAAATACATATATAATATATCTAAATACATATATAATGTATATATAATATAATTAAATTATGAAAACAATTCCGTATGTAGTGGACTATTAAATACACAAACAATTTGTAATTATAACAAGTTCTTTTTTGACTCAATTAAAGAACATTGACAAAAAGAATAATATGAACATTAATAATTATATGAATGTTATATAAAGGTATCGTGTGATATAAAAGGAATAGTAAAAATGAAAATGGTACAGATGAATGTATAATTAAGATAAGTTTATTATTGAAGGAGATAAAGAACAAAAAAGATAAGCCAGACACAAGGTAAGGGGCATAATCTCAATATCATTTTATTGAGGTATATTTTTTTATACATGTATTTTTTTATACGATGTATATTCCAATATTATTTTCAATTTCATTCAAAGGTAATATTTATTCTATTATTATTTTTACTAAATGAAAAAAATAACGTTTCTTTTAAAGTATGTGGCGACAAAGACCTTTCCATCGCCAAATGCATTATTTGATATTTGTCTTCCTTAACAAGTCGTATCATTTTTAAAGAAATTAAATAAATACCATATAAAATTTTTATGTATTTTGTTATTGAAAATGTTTTTGATAATGTAATGATTATTTCAATATCATGAAATTTTATATTGTGATTGGAATGTGGAAATATCATCTTTCTTATATGTTTATTTTATATGTTTTGATTAGGTTATGGTTCTTCGGAATTGTTTACATATATGGGTTATTCAATTATAAGCCTAGGGTATGAGATCTTGTGATAAATCTTCAACACATAGAGTAACGTGATGGAGTTATATGTTAATGATTATCCTAAGAGATTTAGGGAATATACTATGATGAGTATTCCAAATTTAACCCCCAATATAACTATGAAATATACAATGTAAGTATGACATGGATACCACAATTTATCATTATGATTTACAACTACTATGTGTTATTCATAAATCATATTATTTCCTGAGGTATGCTAAATAACTTATTTTTTGTATGTATTGATGGACAACTATTCTATATCATTATTTTATATCCCTTAATGATATTTTAGGCTAATATAATGTTTTTATAATGTTTTTCACTATGTATAATAAAGCGTAAGAGAATTAATGTATTAATGAAAATTTATGTCAAAAAAATAACTCTTTTTATATTTAATGATCTTTATATTTGTGTAAAAAATTGAATATAGTATAAGTGTCTAAATTTTAATTATTTAGATGTAATATAATATTTATGGCCTAACTCAATAAAATAGTAAACCTAAAAAGGTCCTTAATTTTAAATCGTGATATAACTCAAGATCATGTAATGTATAAGGCTGGGGAAATATAGTTGGTATTAGCAGTTGGTTTAGACAATTTTTGGAGTAAGGAAATTATTAAATTAATGTCCATAAATTAATTTATGGTACGGTTCAAATGATATAGCATGTAAAAATTTCCATGTTTCTTCTCCGATGATATTTCTGTGTTTAGAATGATTTTTGAAGAGGAAATAGGATTTCTGTGATGGGATGGCATCATGAGGAAAAATACCATCCAAATATGCCACTTTAGATGATATGAATCAGAACCGAACTGTTTTTGCAATGATATCACAATTGACTCAGGATATAAATGGTAGAGGTATCCATTCACAAGATTCTCCATATCAACCACAAAAAAAAATTTCATTAGTGGCACATTTCATGAGGCATCATCCTCACCATTCAAAGGATCATCTTACAATGTGCTAGTTGAAGGGTTGATTAAAGCACTTGAAAAGATTTCTGATATCACGGGGAGTTTAGAACATTAAAAGTTAGTATTTCTGTTTACCTTTTAAAGGTGTAGCTGATATGTATTGGTCGATGGATAAAAATATCATGGATAGTGATGATATTGATGATCTTGATTGGGTTGAATTTAAAGGTATGTTTCTTGAAAATATTTTCCTAAGGCGGTTTGACATAGGATGGAAAATCAATTCTTGGAATTGAGGCAAGAGGATGACATAGTGGATGCTCATGATGCAAAATTCACTCGACTGGCCTGGTATACTCATATTTTCATATGGGATCTTCATAACAAAATAATATGTTTTTACTCAGGATTAAATCCAAATGATAGCGGTGATTTATATTCCCATAAGTTCAACAGTTATAAAAAACATTTCCGATGAGAGAAAAATATGGAAATGGAGTTTTCCAATAATCATGTGTTCTTTGAAATTCCAAAAAATAAGTGTATGAGGTGGAATATTAAAGGAATAAATCTTCTAAAAAATAATGGTAAGAAACATAAGATTATAGTTTGTGAAAATTTTGGTAAAAATAAAACTAGGGAATGAATTCTTAAATATGTTAAGTGCTTAATATGTGGTAAAATGGGACATAAGGATCATAATTGAATGGAGAATGATCAAGGTAATGGTGGGAAAAAATATGATTTACATTCAGTAATATGTTTTAAGTATAATTAAATTGGTCATTATGAAAATGAGTGTTTGATGAAGAACTCAAATGATGGAATGTAGCATGACTACAAGAAGAAAGGGATGATGAAATCCATTTAAACTACATGAGCAGAAGTTGGCCCATCAAGTGAGGTAGTATCAGGTATACTGTTTATTTATTTAGATTATGCCAATGTGCTATTTGATTTAGGGTATACACATTCTTTCTATTCGTTTAATTTTTCTATTAAATTGGGAATCTTATATCGAGATATGAATCCTAAACATATGGAAAAAACCCTTGGAGTAAATTTTTTGGAAACAAATTATATGAATAATTCAATCCTTATTTTTTAAACAAAACTACGTCCAAAACATATTTTTATGCCTCTATTATAGTTCGATGTTATTATTGGAATGGATTGGCTTTTTGTTTATCATGCTAAGATTGAATGCAGAGCTAAACAGGTTTTATTTCAGAAAGAATTTCAGTTTGTGTACACGAATGAAACGTTAATTTTGATAACTTACAAGGAAGATGATAAACTAGTAAAAGATATAAATTAATGTTCCTATGTACATATTTTTTTATACAAACAACAGTTTAGATTAATGATGTGCCAGTGGTAAATGAGTATGTTGATGTTTTTCCAGATGAGTTTCCATGTATAATACCTGATCAAGATGTTGAATTGACAGTTGAATTACTTCCTATTGCTAAGAAAAATACTAAACCCCCTTATAGAATAGCTCAAATTGAACCTTTAGAGTAAACTAAAAAAACGAATGAGTAATTAGATAAAGGATTCATTTGAACAAGTACATCACCATGGGGTTATATAGATTTGTTTTCTAAAAAAATATCGTTCAATGAGAAATTTCATTGAATTGATTGCCTCAAATGAAATCACTATTAAGAACTAGTATCAATTTCCTCATATCGATATATTGTTTTATCCGCTCTAGGGAGCTCAATATTTTTAATATATTGACTCGAGATAAGGGAACCATCAGTTGAAAGTAAAGGATGTAGACATTCTGAAGACAACATTTAATTATATATATGGAAATGATGAATTTCTAGTTATGACATTTTGTTTAACCGATTAACCTAATGTATTTATCGATCTTATTAATATAATTTTCCATGATTTCATGGATATGTTTTTGGTTGTGTTAATTAATGATATTTTGGTTTACTCTAAAAGTATATAGGATTGTGAAAGACATGATAGGGTGTATAGAAAACATTAAGTAAAAAATTGTATTGGAAATTCAGAAAGGGTGAGTTTTGGTAACAAAAATTTTCATTCAATGGTCACATTGTCTCTAAAATGTAATAACTGTTGATCCTTCTAAAAAATATTAGTATGAATGGAAAATACCCAATTATATAAATGAGATTCGTTTTATTTCATTTTTAAGAGGTTATTACAGGAGGTCACTTGAAACTTTTGAATGGTTATCTAACCCACTATTTAAGATAAGATGGAATGGTGTGAAATTTATTTGGACAAAATAATGTGATGATTGTTTTCAGGAACTGAAAATACGATTGGTGAATGCTCCAATATTGGCATTACCTTCCAAAAATGGTGAATTTGTTATTTAAGTTTATTCTTCATTGAAATTACATGGTTTTGTCCTAATGATGAATGATCTGGTAATTGATTATATTACATGTCAGTTGAAACCTCAAGAGTTAAATTACCCTACACCTGATTTGAAATTTGGTGCTTTTTTTAAATAAAGAATGTGGAGGCATTGTCTTCTTGGAGTAAAACGTGAAATATATACTGACCAAAAATGTTGGAAATATATATTGACAAAAAAAAGGGAAAATAAGATAGCGGAGATTGATAGAATTAATAAAGGATTATGATTGCACAATTCATTACCATCCAGTAAAAGAAAATAAAGTGGAAGATGCTCTGAGTCGAAAAAGTAATGCCACATTAACCATTTTACGTTTGGAACAAGATAATTTGATTAATGATTTGATGAACCTAGGAATATAAGTTGTTGGGTGGGATATTCCCTTATTTTATATCACTTTTCAGTAAAATCCTCCTAATAAAACAGAATAATTCATGTGATGAAAGAATACAGTGAGTAGCAGAAAAATGTATAATTGGTTCTGAAGGGTAAGTTACTAGTGATTAAAATTTATAGAAACAATTTTTTGTGGATTTGAAAGAGATTATGTGTTCCTTTTGAATCACAGTTAATGAAGATGTATTTATATGGAGCTCATAGTTCTCTTTTTTCAGATTTTCTGTACAGTAATAAGATATAAAGAGATCATCAGGAGTATTACTGGTGGGATTAAATGAAAATTGATGTTGATGACTTTATTGTGATGTTTTCAACTTTTCAACATGATAAAGAAGCAAAATAGTTATTGTAAGGGATGCATCATCCCTTTCTGGTCCTAGAGTAGGATTGTGAAAAAGGATCCATGGATTTCGTAGTAATATTACAAAAGAATTCTTGAGGGGACAATGACATATGGGTTATTATTTATCGATCGACTAAATCTACTCATTTTCTTCATATTTGAAATAATCTGTATCTAGAACAACTCCATAGATTGTATATTAAATAGATAGTCAGGATACATGGAGTTCCCCACTCCACTATTTTTTTGCGTGATCCCAGCTTCACATCTCACTTTTTCAAGGGCATTCAAAATATGTTGGATATTGAATTAAATGTTAGTACGGGTTTTCATCATCAATCAGATGGGTTGTCACAATGAAAAATAAAAACCTTGGAAGATAATATAACTTCTTTTTCAAAGGATTACCAGTGAATTTGGGACCAAAAACATTATTTGGTTGAGTTCTATTATAATAATATTTTTCATTCTATTATATAGATGGCACTATTTGAGCCATTATATGGAATGAAATGTCAATCATCAGATTTTGGGATGAAGTAGGTGAAAGGAAGTAGATGGGACCAGAATTGGTAGAAGAGTTAGCAGAAAAAGATTAGTTGATTTAGAAGCACAAAATAACATCTCAATATAGGCACAAACATTATTTGAAATATAAGAGGAAGGATTTTTCATTCATGTAAGTGATCATGACTTTCTCAATGTTTCTCCATGGAAAAGTGTTATGCGTTTTAGTAAGAAGTGAATGATGTGTCTGAGGTTCATTGGACCCTATGAAAGCCTGGAGAAAGTTGGATCGGTTCCCTAAAGAGTGGGTTTAACTCCAAGTATATTCTATGTACACCTATTTTTTAATGTTTCAATGTTGAGTAAGTATTTGCTGGATCCATCTCATGTTTTGAGTCTAGAGATAGTTCAATTGGAAAAAAATCATTCTTACGAGTAACCACACGTCCAGATTCTTGACTAAAGAGAGATTTTCTGGCAGAATAATGTAATTAATCAGGTATAGGTTTTTTGAAAAAACCATATGGTTGTAGAGGAAACATGGGAATCTGAAAATTCTATAAGGGTTAAATTCACCCATTTATTTGTTATGTTAATTGAATTGAGGGGATGACATTCCCAAAATTGGGTAAGAATGTATCAACCCAGGTAAATAAAGAATATGACTTTATCATATTTTTTAATATTCATGAATTAAATATTAAATTTACAGTAAAGGGGATTCTATGTCTGATAGCATAATCAAAAAGAAATATTGGATTTATATGAAATCTTACGTTGGACACAACTTTGAGTTATACTGAAAAATAATATGATTATAATATTATTTTAAATTATAGATAACACATAGCTGTTTTGTTGGTGGGAATTAATAGAAATAAATAAAATATGATTTTACATGTTTTCAAAATGACTTTACACTTTTCCCATTAATTTTAGAGGCTTAAAATAAGATTGAATCCAATTTTAAGCATGAAAAATATAATTTTCTTTAAAAAGTCTATTTACAGCCTTTTGTGGGAGAACCCTCTTGAAATATAGTATTTGTCACTTTTATATGTTATAATTGACAAATTAAATTTTTTAAAATATTAACATCAAAATTTACTTTGAATGAAATTTTCTTTTTTTCTGATAATGTTCATTTTTTAATGAATACGGAAAAATAATGCATTTTAATTTAAAATTTCCTTTTAATCTAATTTATTTATCTAGTTATGTTCAACTTTTAATTGATTGTAAAGTTTAATTGGATTAAATTTTTACTATTTAATCCATGGTTATTTATTAGATATAATATCACTCTAAAATTTGACATATACACATGTCAATGTTTTGATAGTTTTTACTTATTAAAATCATGATTTATGGTTTGGACAAAGGAAATTAATTTTTACATAATTTCATCTAATTATATGTTTTGAATTGGGAAAAATGGATTACATATTTGTAATCAGGAGGACCAAATTATATATGTATGTATATTTTATTTTAAAACATTATTAATAGTAACCTGAGTAAATATTTTATTTAATATGGTTAAATGGTAAAACATGAAAATAATGGTAAAAAATAATATTATTATAATACTTATTTACCCTTACATCTGTCCTAAACCTATTTGACGATATATTTATGACCATGGGAATCGTTGGGTCGATTTTAGAACCCAATGGAGCCACTTGTGGGTGAAACTGAAATTTAAGTAATTTAATTTAAAGGTAATAAAAATATAACAAAAAAAATCTATCTTTTAATAAAAAAATTTTATATGGGGTTATATAAATGATAAATTAAATTATACATAGTTATTATAATTATAAAAATATTTACTAAATCGTTACATTTTATTTATATTTTTTAGTCATTAAATTTAGAAAATTAACTATGACACAATGATGATGTATTTTTTGCTTCATTAGTAAAGGATTCTAATAAATGATATTATAAATGTTAAAATAAATGTAATTTGGTTATTTTGATTTTATCCAAGAATTTTTTGGAAGATGGTAACTTTTTATATTATTATTAATGATATTTTTTGTATATAATCAAGTTATTATGGATTTTTAACAAAGTAATGATATTAATAATGCAAAAATTGACATAATTCATATTTTAAAATATATAATATTCTATTAAATATTATAAAATTATAAAAAATATACGTTCTGGAAAAATAGTTATCATAATTCAAAAATATTATTTTTGACTCTTTAATTGTATATTTGTCATGTTTTGGTATATATTTGTATTCTCAAAGTGTAAAATTCTTGATGAAACAGTAAGAGTAAAAAAGGATGAAAATTTTATAAGGATTAAAATATATCCAAAACATGTTTAATTATTATTGGATGATTTTATTTACACTTATATGCATCTTATATTCTATATAAATGATTTTATACTCATTTATAATCGAAATATAAGTCGTAATAAAATAATAATTCCATACATTCCTTATGTTCCCCTCCTCCCACGTATAAAAGACCACCACCTATAACCCTTACCCACACCTATAAATCCAACATGGATCATCCAACATCTTACCAAATAATCTACGAACATCTCTCTTTTTATTTTGGAAGCCTTTACCTTGGAAGAAGGCAATTCAATAATCCCTTGTGGCTAAAATCATTGTGAGTTACCCGATTCAGAGAAAATGTTTTTTCTTATGATTTTTTCATTTATTTTTCTTTTTCACTCACTATTCTATTATTGTTATTTGTTTTAATAAAAAAAATCTCATAGATATACTATTATGTTTTTATGGGATGTATTATAAATACAATTACACACACCTCCATCTAATGGATACAAACATATTGTTTCTGTTTACAATGAACTACTACCTCACTAAATGATGATTATTTAATTATCTCATGTTTTTTCTCATGGTGTCCATTATGATGCAAATGTATTTATATGTGATATATAATATATTTATATTTTATCCATTATTCATTATTTTTCTTTTACAGAATACCTATATGCTTTCCATAACTCGTAAATACGATAATTTCATTTGAGGAAGTGCGGACTACCACCCCCTCCATGTGATATGACTCATTAATAATATACGTGGTACATATAAAGGATGGAATTAATGAACCTATATAACATATATAACAATCATATTATACTGAAATTATATGATACATATGTATCATTGTTTTTTAATTCCTCTAAAAATGAATAATAAATGAATGGTGTGTCCATGCGTACGCACGACTTATCATCTCCATGAATGGTGCATTTCATTTTCTAATATCCAAATGTTATTGAATATTATAAATATATATATAGTGGATCTTAATGCATAGATAATAGATATATATGATATCTAAATCATGAATACATGTCTAGAGATAATGTACGTTTGACAACATGGACAATTTGTAAATATAGAACTTCATTTTTGACTCAAGTACTGAACATGGACCAAAATACCAATATGAATGTTAATAATTATATGATTGTTATATAAAGATAATAAGTTATATAAAAGGATTAATAAATTTTAATAAGGTTCTTATGCATGTTGAATTTACTTAATTTTATTTTTCCTGGAGATAAAGATTGAGCAATTCAAGTCAGCCAGAAGGTAAGGGACTTCGTGTCAATCTACATTCATTTAGGAATATTTTGACTTACACATGAATTTATTTTTTATCGCTTATGAAACCCTTTGAAATATAATTTTGTTCAAATGGAAAATTTTTTCTACGAAGAGTTTTACTAAATGATAAAAATAATTTTTCTTTTTAACATATTTGGTGACTGCGACCATTGCACCGCTGTGAGCATTATTTGATATCTGGATTCCTTAACAATCCGTATTGATTTTAAAAAGATAAAATTAATACAATATAGATTTTTTATGTATTATTTTTTGAAAATGATTTTTATAGTGTATTGATTATGTCATCATCATCACTGTTATATTGTGATTGGAATGTGGAAATGTTATCCTTCCATTATTTTTGTTTTATGTGTTATTATTACGTTATGGTTCTGGGGAATTTCTTACATATATGGGTGGTTATGTGATAACCCAAGGGCAGGTGATCCCAATACATCTCTTTCAAACATTGGGTTATATAATGAAGGTAAACATTAATGTTTCCCCTAAGATATTTAGGTAATATACTATGATGGGTATTCCAAATATAACTCACTATATAGCTGTGAAAGCTACAATGTAAGTATGATATGGCTGAAACAAGTTAACTTTATGATTTATGATTACTTTGTTTTATTTATTAATCTTATGATTTCATGAGACATGTGAAATATCATATGTTTTGTATGTATTGATGAAATAATGTTTGCTTTAATATTTTATAACCCTTACTGATATTTTTATGTTCATCCCATGTTTTTGGTAAATTTTTACATGGTATAATGAATGGTATGAGAAATGAAGTATTTAAGAAGATTTATATAAATAAAACAACACTTTATTTATTTAAGGACTTTTATTTTTGTGAAAAACTTTGGATAAATTAGAAGTGTCTACTTTGAAATTTTGGAGATGTAATGTAATAGTTAAGGCTTACATATCTAAAACTTTAAATCTAAAAAGATCCTAAATGATAATTTTTAACGTAAATCAAGATTATGTAATGTTTAAGTCTGGTGACTTATATTTATACTCTAATTTCTTATAAAAATAAATTTTACTTAAAAATTTTATGCTTTAATGTAAAATTAAAATTTTCTACTTCATCATTTTGAATTTTAAAAATGTTATTAAATATTTTAAATAAATATTTCAAAATTTAGTAAATATAACGTTTTTATTTTACAATCAATATGAATAGATACCTAAGTAATTTTTTGTTTCCAAGGGTAACTGTAAATGAGGTAATTAATAGGAAACAAAGAATTATAAGAACTATATAATGAGCTTAACATTTAAAAAAATATATATTTTTTATTTAATTAAAGAACATAATAATTCATGTGATTAATTTCATTCCTTTTTAATTTTATTTATTGAAATTATGTCCAACATAGTATTTCAGTTAATGAAATGTCGAATGTGTCACGACATTATTTTTAATAAGTATAACATTTTTAATATGTTGTTATGAAAAAGATAAGATATAAAATAAATAGTGTTTTGAAAACAAAAAAAAATTATTCATCGTTGTGATTTATTTTTAATTATCATGGACGAAATAATTACCATAATTTCCCAAATAACGCTAATCAATAATTATTCAAATAATGTAAAAAATTAAATTAACAATATGAAAAATAATGAGATACATTTAATTTTGGATATCATAGACCATAAGTGAATTCAATAGATGATCATGAAAATATTAGGATATAATAAAAAAATTTGATTTTCAATTATTTTTGTTATGATTTTTATGTCAAAGTAATAAATAGGATCACATTTGATAATAATAATGATTTGAGAGATTATTATTATATTAAACTATTTAAAAGAAATAAAAATATTAAATAATGAAATGTGGATATTGTATCCTCTAAAATGTCATCTTATTTTCATTAACAGTTCATTTGGAAACATTTATCTTTAAAATAGTCTTATTATATTTTAATATTTCGTGAAATTCCAAAAAAACAACCCTATCCTCCCATTAAAAATAAAATTCTTTACCACACCTTATCCTCATGGATTCTAATAATTAATTTTTTTTAAAATATATACAAAAATATATCATCATCGGTCTACCCATGTCTATGTTTTTTTAGTCTCACCGATGTACCAATTCCAAGTTCCTCAAGGGTTCCTTCAGGAAGTGATATTAAAGAGGTAACATTCTAAATGTAAATATATTAATTTATTTTGTCCTTATACATTCACCTCACATGACTCATCCTTTATAGAATAATAAATACAGTATTATTTATATAATTGAATGACATATTTCTAATATAATATTTCAATCCATCCCTTTTCTTCATCTCCACTTATTCAATGAATGTAAACCAATTTCCAAATTATGGATGTTAACTGACTCTATGGATAATGAGTTTTCATTTTCCATTAAAACCCTTTAAACAAGGTCAAAAAACTATTATTATGGTTATAAAGGATTTTTTTATAATTTTATTCATGTTGTGGAACTAATATGTATACATAATATTAAATAATGTAAACAAAATATGTGATGGTCTAAAAACCCCCCAAAATAGACCAATCATTTATAATTATTTTTTTTGACAAATTAATCATCATCATATTAGAATAATATTGTAATTGGGTAAATATAATTTGTTTTAAATTTTGTATACCATTCCATCTCGTTTTAAAAATATTATTCATATTCAACCAGAACATCCATAATTATACACAAGTGAATCGACCATAAAACCATGAAACAAATAGTGATCAGGCATATTGTATTTAAAGACAAGATATGACCAAATTATAGGCTTCAATGGATTTAAAATCAGCAATGCAGAGTATATTTTATGCCGGGACTAATTGGCATCTTGTTTTGAAGTTGTTATCAGTGAAGACTCTAATGCTAAGGTGTGTCTTATGAGCCGGTAACATTATAGAGAGGAATGTACCAATATTATGAGCCTATCAATTGATGTCTTTTCTTTCTATTATGATTATTCTCCTCCGGTTTTATTGGGATCAATTTCTCACATTGCTACAAAAGTTCTTTTATTATTAAAAAGTTAAATTCAGTCCTTTGGGTTACAAATTATCTACCTTTACATAATTTTATATATTAATTAAAATTATTTAATTATCATATATTATATTATTATACACCAAAAAAATTATATATCTTAATTCATCATTTTTATGGGTGAATTACATGGTTTATAAGGTTCCTTAATTATATCCCCCCCGATATGGAAACCAGATTAAAGGGAACTTCAATGTTTCTTACACATTTTCCAGTACACTAAATAAAATAATTTATTCCTAAATTACATTTTTATAATATCACTCAAATTATCATGAAAAAATATTTTAGTTCCTTTCTGGTTTTAGGAAAACAATTATTCCTTCATCTTCTTTAAATACTTTTTATTATTTTCCTCCAAATTGTGAGTAAGTTTCTAATTTATAATGTTACCCAGCCACTATCTTTCGAATTTTTCTACATAATTTGAAATATTCATATATGTTAATTCTTATTTTTTTCCTTTATGAATGACCAAGAATAATTTAAATACCTTATTTCATGGATACCATTTTTATACACCATGTTTTACGCCGTAGTACATGATTGTGATACCGTTTATTTCCCTGAAAACCCCTACAGATTTTTCCTTATGATTGATTCATTATATGGACCAAATATTCAGTGACATGTTATTATGGGTGTTCCAAAATTTGATCTACAATGTATTGGGTGTTTTATTAGTCTCGGGAGATTTTATTTATGAGATTATTATGTAAACATAATCCATTATGGGAATCTGTTCACTAAGTGATATAGTAATGACAGTTATCCATGACTCATGTTTATATCATGTTATATGTTTCTTACACATTCCATTGATTACATGATTATATAATTCCATTTTATCTATTCTATTATTTCATATGTTTTTTCATGATCCATACCTTTTGTGCTATCATGTCATGAAATCTAACTCATGTCCCATGCTTCATTCCATGGTTTTTTCCCCTACTGGTTCCTTAAATCATCCATTTTGCCGATATATTACCTAGTTTATCCTATTCTATTGTAGGAACTGAATTGGGATTAGGGGCTCATTATGGAGATTAATATAAATATTTTATTTGTTTTATTTTTTCTATTTATGTAACTACTCTTCTAAATATTCTAGAATTATCAATCGTTGATTTATATTTTTCAGACAATTGTGCATAAAATTTATTTAATAATATTGTTTGAAGGATAAGGTCACTATAATATCATCGCTAACTCATTCCAAATACCAATCAATATGAAGAATGACTAAAATTACTTAATTTATGAATCAATACCCTCAAAATCTACAAATAAAAAAACCTATTTCCTTAAAATTATTTTTGATGTAAAACTTATATTATGTCATTATGTCCTCCTTATAGGATTCATGAAAAACCCATAATTTCATGATGATTCCAAAATTTTCTACTAGAATAATCCCTCAAATCCGTAATTGGAATACCAAAAATTGTAGAGAAAAATAAGTAGGGTGAAATTGATTATTAACCTTACTAGAGGATATTCATTGTAAGAGATAGTTATTGAAATTATAAAGGACAAGGTGAGATCATTCTAACCTTAAAAGGGGTAGAAACCCATATATAGGGCTACAAATGTGGGTCTAGAGGTCAAAAATCCTACGAGATGGGTTAAAAGGGTGGAAATAATTAAATTAATTGGATTACTCTGATTTAATAATCCTACAAGAGGATATTGATGTGATGGTATCCTCTAAAAAGTATATAATGGACCATCATGTGGCTTGTGAGATGAGGCCTAAGGAAGGGCATGTGCACTGGAAACCAGATAACTGGTTACCCAGTACTGGCCAACCAGTAGAGCTATAGTGACATGATATAACCCAGACTCTTGTTTCAGTTCTATACAATACTCTCGACAACCATTTGACCCCTGATTCTTCATCCAAAAACATACCCTTTAGGGGTTTTAACCATTAAAATACCATTCTAAACTTTAATTCAATGAACAAACCATCCACTATGAAAAATTACAAATTTACCTTTAACATTTGAACTCCTTCATTCACAAGGGTTATTATTGTGAATAATCAAAATGATGTGTTATCTTCATTCATATTGTCCATGCCACTAAAAATAAAGACTCATGGTGTCTTAACCATATTTTAATATAGTGGGCTTGATATTACATCGAGTTAATGGATCATTCCATTAACAACTTTAGGAAATGAAGTAAAATAAACTAGATGGGTAGTGTGGTGATGGGATTAGGTGAGTTAAATACATCATATATCAATAATCATGGTGTTAATCAACCATGATAAAATGAATAAAATGTATTACTCGTGTGATGGTAGAGTGAACACTCTATAGTACGGTGGGTGACTCTATAGGACGTGTCTATAGGACGGGCCAAATAATTAGTGTCCATGAAATATGAAATATCAAGATGTAAATAAGAAATTAATAAATGAAATAATGTAAAAAGCACAATAATAATTTACGTATACAATTAATAATCATGTATTTATTTTGGATGGAGATTGTGTAGCACATTTATATAATAATTGATATCATATCAGTTAGTATTTAAATGTCAATGATCCTAGCTCCATTGGTGTAAAACATTTTTATAGATATAGATTCATAAACAAAATTAATAGCTTTTATATCGACATAAGAATGGAATAAAATACCACTATCCATGTGAGGTGTCATGTATAATATGACTAAGAAGTGGTGCATAGAAATGTTGAGCTAGAAGATTGATGTGAACTCATATCTGCAATAGATAAGAATAATACATCCTATAATCTATATTTTATAAATGAAATATGAATGAATAACTATTTATAGATGTAATAATGACATTAAATCCCTCATTCGTTCCTCTATGACCGGTTCACATCCACAAATAATGGTAAAGAAATCAAATGGAGAAATATAGCAGAATTATTGATGAAGATAAAATTTCCTCTTTTTCTTAGAATGTATGCATATGAATGATCGGCATGATGATCTCGTCCGTATCCTCAGATAACTGGTTGAAAGTATCATACACCATTAGAATGTGTAACCAACTCTCAATGAGATACCTCTCAATATAATAATCCTTTATTATTAGTATACTCTAAGATAAATAAATCAAATTACTATAAACATAGTCTATCATAGACATACCATTAATAGAGAGGACAGATATAATCCACTAATCTTCATTATTAACCATCATCTCTACCTATGGAAAATGAAAAGTAGTTGTCTCTGAACATCATTCCTCTAAAAAGACTGCATTGAAATAATGGCCAAAAATTTGAAATAACTCATCACTAGGTCATATAACCATGCATGTTGAAGATGAGGGATTATTGAAGGAGGGGGTTTAACATGACAGAATTTTTGTGACCTCTGAACAATCAGGGAATGAAGATGGACATTGTTTAAGAAAAGATGAGAGAGATGTATCTCCTACAACGTCAGTAACGTAATGTCCACGATATCTATATTTTATATAATTTCTGTGACTAATAAATATAAGTGAGTGTTGTATTTAGGTGATAAATGTCATCTTTTAATTCTATTGATTTTATGTTTTTTATGTTTGGTAAAAAAATTATCTTTACCTGACCTTTTTCACCTTTACATGGAAAAATATAATCTTATTTCAAGATAAGATACCATTACACAACATATAATATTTTATTTTTACTAATACAGAATCAAATCTCATTCATTACATAATATTCCTTGTATTTGAAAATTGTAATATGGTAATATGATTTAATAATAATTTGATGCTTCTATTTAGTGGAGACATATATGGTTTGTTTAACCTATTTTATGGATTTTTAAAATACATATTTATGTTGTAATTTGATATTTTAAAGTTTATTAAACACAAAAAGTGCACCAGATTCATGTTGGGGAACAAAGAGATATTTTTCATGAATAAATTATAATTTTTATATTGATGAATAATGTTTAATAGATCATTAAAATCCTTATGATGGTCTTTAAAGATTATATATAAATAGATATATTAATAATTAAAACTTTTTTATTCATTCTCAATCAATGTTTGATGAATGTCAATGACACTTAATAAAGAAAAATATAATCACATCTAAAATTTTAATCTATCTTGAAATCAATAATTTTGATAGGGATGTATCCTACAGTTTTTCAAATTATTGATGATGATAATTATCATTATTATCTTGTACTGGAGTCATATGGGATGATATTGAATGATATTGTTTTGAATGAAAAAATTCAATAGAATTAATAAATCTTCTATAATAGGGAATTGTAGTTGTATCTCACACCCCATTGGTAATAAAAGATATCCACATATAATAACTCTAAAAAATAATACACCATTTCTAAGAAACTGATGATGGTACCACCCAATACTCATCATTAAGTATAGGATACTCAATGTTATGTAATTATCATCACGTTGAAGATTTTTATATGTTATTTTATTAATTAATTTATGAGCCTTTAGTTTTAGGTTACTATGAATCTTACTATAAACATCGAATGACATAAATTCAAAATGATTAGCCTCTTTTATAAGTGTAATGTTTTATCTCTAACCCCAATCATTATACATAAATTAACAAATAGTTTTTTGCTTCATGGTTTTATCCCTTGACAGATATGTTCATCTCCATCACATATAATTTTACAAAAAAAATTTGCTATATATTTTTTAGTAATTATTTTTCATTATACATCTATAATAAAGGCATGTGATAAAAAAATATATTAAAGAGAACTGTTTAGAATAAAATCGTTGAGATTAATATTCGAATAAAAAGTAAAATGGGATATGTTAGCTTTATTGTGAAACATATATTACCCTTTTAAAAGATAATATGTGTGATTTATATTATTAAAATGTGTGAATCAATATAGAAATATGAAACACCATATTAATTAATTGTGTATCTTGAAAAATTTGTTCATTATTTTTTTTATCAAAACCAATAAATAGAAACTAAAGAGGTTTAAAACTCCTTTGATTCTAGAGAAACAATAGAATCAAAAAACACATACGACCAAACATAACATGGTTTAGTACAGCAAAGAGTGGAAAAAAGGTATTCAACCTGAGTAAATGGTCTCTTGACAAAACAAAAATAGAAAAAAGAAATCCCAAAACTAAGAATTGATCCCATTATATAAAGGACCAACCAAGTATATTTGCGAATATCTTTAGATAATAGAAGAAATTTATACAATGTAATTGTATTCAATGATAAATATTTATCAATTCTAAGTTGTATTTAATTCCAAAGATTATAAAATTTCCAACAAATCTATATGAATCAGGTTCCATTGAATGTATCATAATCTAACAATATGGGTTGAAAATGACTGAACTAATCACAAAAAGACATACTATTCCCCACTTGTTTCTCGTATGAAATATAATTTTCAAACTTGAACTTAAAGGTACATAAGGGTGGCAGAGTCCCAATGCCACTAAATTCAGCTAAAATAATCGGATGAGAAATAATGTCATTGTTTCACCAAAAGTCCAGAAAACGTCATAACATACAAATCCTAGAGATCATCTCAATGTGATATATTATTGAACCATATATAATTTTATTTCATATGTAGGATCGTATAAAGTTACATAGGAGGTGGGAATTAAATGAAAAATGAAAAAGAAACCAAAAAACCCAAGAGTTTTTTCATTATCATGTGAATTGAACGTTGGTATTTCAAATTAAATGGGATATCCCCTTAACAACACATTGAAGACATAAAAAACATGGAGAAACAATATGAAGAGAAATTTATTAAATGACTATAATAATTTATAATGGTATTAGGAGTATACATTAACATGAAAAACACACACGATTTGTAGTGATGAATTTAGTGAGACTGAAGCCGAAGAAATTGATATGAATGTGTATAGGGTGGTACCATAATGTATCTATGTATAGGTTAATAATAATAATAATATAAATAATAGTAATCTTCAAACTGGTGAATAATTAAATTATATTTTATAATGTTGGGGGTCCAAACCAAAGAGTCCAATTCCATTTCCCGACAATAGTTCCATTTCAATAATTTTTTTGAGGGTGATGCTCATTTGTTCACTAATATCTACATATTTATAAAAATATTAATATATATATATTTATTGTGATATTTATTATATGAAATTTGTTAATAAAATATATCTGAATATATATATTGGAATAATTTTCTATACTATAAATTCTATTAGTGATCAATATTATATAGTTAGTAATGTGGGTATTAAGAACTAACAAATAGAAGTTTCTAACACTAAAAAGCTTGATGTATTTTTTCCACCATCTTCTCATCTTTCCCACTTTCCCATTATAGAAAAAAACCAACCACCAACCACCCTCTACCCTTCCACCCTCTGTCCCTGTAGATATTTACTGACCACCTCCAAGAACTCCATAAAACTATGGGATTCCTCTAGTCAATACATTGATGTTTCCTCATGACACGTCCCCCTACCTTCAAGGATACAACTCGAAGGTTGGAAATGAAAAAATTAAGATAATGACCTCGAGCTCCAATTAAAATAGGCCCTAGAGTGGCGACAAAAACCAAGGCAATACAAATATCCAATATGTGAGGCAATATGGTTTTTATAGGAAATAAGATCGGGAGATAATATGAATCTTCCAAAATTCAACTACTAGACATAACATAATATAAACCAAAATTCAACCTAAATGCATGTTTAAAATAAAACTGTTTCAAATACATAATTCTCCATGATATATACCAACATTAAAGATAATAAGCTACAAATCTATCATGATATGAGCTAGTAAGGTCCATCAGGGTCTGTGAAGTCCTCTTGGAGACCAAGAAATAGTTATATATATATATATATATATAAATGGTGATAATAAAGGTATATTGAATTGGAAAACCAATGTATTTCATTAAAATGTGAAAAAAGCATAATAATGTGTCTATTAGGAAAACAACATAACCAAAAAATGTCTAACACGTATATTATACAACCCATCATCACCAAGGTATGATCACCAAATACTGTATTTCAGGTAAAGTGATATAGTTGTAACATCAATGATTTGCGTACCACACACAACATCCCACTAGTTTACCTGCACTTTCCTATCAGAAAACTCCCTCATCCTCATAACTATTCAAATAAATATGTCACAACTCACCCACACACACCTGGACCTCACAAACCATATGTCCTCCAATAACATGGTCCCTGAGCCACATCCATTCCTACCCACAGACACTTGGGCCACAAAACACATCTCGTCCCACCACCTGGTCCCAGATCCACATCACACCCCAATGGAACATTGGAATTCACAACACCTCTCATGTTAAAGACATTTGTTAAAGAACAACACATCTTTTCTCTAATAGACATAGGAATGAAAAATCATACAATAGACACATAGAACCCACAAACCAGAACCTCTCAGAGTAATATTGGGCTATCACCACCAAGAAGAGGGGTCAAGGAAGAGAGGATGGAAAACCATCCATCCTCCAACCTGGATGATTGGGAAGAACTCCCTCACACAAGACTATGGTGGTGTTCATCAAAATGTGATAAACTAGCATGGGGTGCATATAGAAATCACAAGGAATAGACATATATATAAATATATATTCCAAACATTAAGCAAAACCTATAGGTTCTCAAACAAACAACCATCCCACAACAATGACAACCTTGCTGCTACCTCTAATGCAGAACACCACACAACAAGCCACAGACCCAATTTATATTTCCAACCAACTCACTTAACCAATTTTAATGTCTTTATTAACAATTAATTTATCTTTTTATTCCATTACTATATGGTAACTACCAATCAAAACACACAACAAGCAACACAAAAAAGGTCACAAAATGAAAAACATTACGGTAATTACACATACCAACCTTCACGGTCCTTTTTTAATGTAATTACTCCAAAAACCAGCCACACACAACCATATAAATTAACACATCACCACACAAACTGATCGTAGACCTACTACTGTAAACTTCTAATACATTCTGCAATCAATCAATCTCCCAACCTACGATTCCATCACACATTGTGATCCACCCCCCAACATAGATCTGTGCTCCCAACCACAACACCACACAGAACAAAAAAACAAAAATTTCATATTTAATAAGGATCCCCTTATTAAATTCAACTTGTTAATTTAGATGTTATCACAGAACAATATAATCATAGTCCATTAATTCATTTCCAAAATATATGAAATTAACCAATTACATCTTGGGTGATACCAAAAAAAAACAAAAAACATAACATAAAACACAAAATATGTAATAGGTTTAAGATAATCACCATCTATCACAATTTTTTGAGGGGCATTCATACAACACATTTCAAAACATCACAATGACATCAAGACATAAAACAAACTATTCAAATCCATCAAAGAAATTCAATTTAATTTAACAGATTCATATCTTTAAAGAGTCTGTAAAAACCATGATCCATATGAAATAAAAAGAAGTTCCCTCCAACATGATTAAAAAATTAATAGAATCAATGGAATCAATACCTCGAAGGTGTTTCAATGTAATTTTTGTTGAAATAAATCCTTCCATGGTCTGCAATTTCCCCTCCCATAAGATCTGTTTCCACCTAGGGATGTAGTGACACCACCACACTGATCAAAAATAAAAGAAGTTCATACCAGATGCAAAGAAGAATGTATGCCACCGTATAGTGAAAATAGAGGGGGGAATGGAGAGTAAAACATACAGAAAATGCTTTAAATAATGGAATTACATACCTCAGATTGAATATGGATTCCTACAGATCAATGAAATATGATTGGTGATCAATTCCCATTGACGGGATCTCCTAAATACTTAGGAATGGACCACATAGTCTCTTTTGAGGAGAGACATTACTATATATGTTGGGTTTGTGAAAAACTGAGTGGATTGAACATTTGAAAAAATATTACAGCATCGGGGTATTACACGATATGTAATCCACTTTCATGTCGTGTAATGCTTCAAGGTCCACATCCCGAAAAAAACATGTCACATCTGGATTTGTTTCATTTTTCTTTTCTAGAAATGTTACACTCTTTGAAACTCCCAGGATAACCCATGAAACAGATGTTCATGTCATGTAGTCTCGTTACACAATGTGTAATACATCAAATTCCATCCTTTACTTTCCAAACTTTTCAATACACCCTCTATGAATTCTATGAACACTCCATCGATCAAAAACCAAAAATGTAAAAGGCCATGAAGACACATACCATTACATCAAATAACTCATAAAAAAATTCCACCCTTACGAATTGAAATACAAACCCAAAATAAAGAGGGGTCAGAATAATAACCCCATGAGATACCTCCCAAGGACCTTTATATACATGGAACACCGCTAACAATTAAACACATCAGCCTTTAATTATAAACCACCATGCCTAGTTAAAAAGATGGAGTGGAATACTCCAAATTCAAGATTACATCCTCTAACACCTGATATCCCAAATGACCCCAAACCACAACACAAAAGAACAAAAAAAAATATCCTCAAACACACATATCAAAGAATCCAATTCTCCGGGACAAGATACTATCTTCTCTAGGTAGTACTGACTCACCTACATAAGTTTAATCACATCCTAGTCAACTTGTATTGATTTGGGATGGTTTCCTCCCATCCTCATATTTTATGACTTGATCAAACATCATTGAATAAGGAAACAACCCATCTCATAAACAACATGGTTCAAGAATCACATTTCCAAAAAAAATATCAAACCAAAACTAAAAAAACATCAGGTATTGGGAACCCATCTACTGCTCTCTCTTTCCCACATAATCTGCTATTGGAAAATCTGCCTCCAAAGCACCCAAATGAATGGAATGGTATGGAACCAAAAAAATATCAATTTATGATCTGAGATCACCACTGGTTGTTCCTAAAATGCACTTTCATCCTCAATGTCCAACTCTCCTCTAGTGATGATATGGTAGTAATCATGAAGATATCGACGGATATGTGATATGTGAAGGATTACATGGATCCTCTCAAACAATGGTGGTAGAGCCAATCAGTTTCCCACATTATTGAATCTCCCCAAAACCTCAAAGGGTCTAATGAAACTAGGTGAAAAGTTAATCCCTCATCCAAAACTCCACTTCCCACATCAATGGGAGACATTTAAGAACACATTGCCCCCAACCTCAAACTCCAAGGGCCCCCCCAATGATCCATATAAGACTTATTCAGATCCTGTTCTTCATTCATCCTATCTATAAACAAGATGAAACTTATTCGTCAAGACCTGGACCACATCAAAAACATAGAAATATCCATTCTATACCTACATCCTGTAAAATAAAGAATGACATAGTCTCCCATATAACGCATCCAACACAACAATTTCAATGAAATGTCGATAATAATAATTATAAGTGAACTCCTACAAGGGTAGGTGTCATACCAATGATCCGCCAAAGTCACAAATGCACACCCACAATAGATCCTCCGATGTCTACATAATCCGCTATGTCTACCCATTTTTCTGGGTGTGAAAATAAGTGGTGATTCATTGTTATTATCCAAAATCATGCTATAAAATCCCCTAGACTAATGAGGTAAACCACATGTTCAGATCATTGAAAATGGCCATTACAACCCCATAAAATTTCACTACATCATACCTATACCTCGTGGACATAGAATATACTATGCCTTACTCATTAATCTCTATGAAGTGGTGTGATATTGTCAACTGATCCCTCATCACACTAATTGCATCATAGACTCCCTAAACCCTTGGTATCCCTGCATTGAATTCCATTAATATGTTGTACAACTTACACTCCGGGAAATCAAATGAATGCCACAAACCCATTAGAACACAATGATCATCCTTCACCTACTAGAAAAGATAGCACTTTTCCACAATCTATTCCACTAACCATTTCTTCATGGGAAATAAAAACAACATCATGAATCCATGATACATTATAGAAACTACAATGTGTAGAACTAAGTGTGAAAAATGAAACTCATTAATTAATATCTCATGCATCACCATCGAAAAAAAGATCACCTGAAACTATATCTAGTTATAACTATCCTCTCACCATACATATTGAGCATCATGATTGCCAATACGATCACACAACACCTACATATCTGAGTCTCCCCAATGTGAATCCTCTACCTAGAGAATTATATATGACTAAAATGTCATCTGAAATAAATATACTCTACGAATATCCACCCTTGCGTCCAACTGCATGGATGCCAACACCTCCATCCACCTCCTCTATCTTAGATTCAGATTATGATGGGTGAAGATATAACTCATGTTCTTCTGGTCCATGATAACCACAAATCTATTCCCAATGAGGTAAGATGCCACAACATTAGCACAAACTCAACTGCTGCAACCTCAAGATCCAAGGTGGCATAGTTATTGTTTAGTGAGTAACCACCTATAGGAATAAGATATCTTTCTACACTATGGCATCAACACACATCCCAAACCTAGGAGCGGAGAATAAAAAATCACCTCAAACATAAAATCATCCATTAGAAACCATTGAACTAGAGAAATGACCAAATTCACCTTAAGATAGAGCAATGATGCCTTTCACAACTCACTCCATGAAAAAAATGGTCTTTTCAATTAATAGATATCAATAAAGCTGGAAATAAAGGGAAATCGGGTACAAACTACCTATAATAGCCCATCAGACCCAGGAAACATTGATCTTATTCCAAGTTCTTAGCTTCTTCCCAAGTAACAACTGGTTATACATTCAAAGTATGCACTACTACAACCTACTGATACTACACATGTCTAGGTAAATTCTCATTCCACATCAAAAACTAACACACGTACAACGTCTCATAGAGAATGTATTGTCGAAGGACCTATAACACAATACCGAGATTCTTAGTAATCTTCCCCTATATCATCATGAAAATCAATATATCATCAATGAACATGATAATAAACCTCTCTATAAAAGCATTAAAAACATAGTTAATAAAATTTATGAATGATGAAGGCGTGTTTGTAACACCAAATGTCATAGCATTGAAATCATAGTGCCCATATATGCATCTCGAAGTAGTATTTTTGGTGTGACCTTCTTTCAACCTCAAATAGTGAAATTTAGTCAGTAGATCAATATTGGTAAAATACATTTCCTAATCATCTGTTTGAAAATATATTCTATCCTAGTAATAAGGGAATGGTTCTAGAATGTCACCTAATTCAGCCTCCTGTAGACTATGAACAACCTAAGACCATTGTCTTCCTTAATTACGAACATCACATGAGAGAAAAAGGTTGATACATATGTCTGGATAAATCCAATATTCATCAGTTCATCAGTCTAAATCCTTTAATCCCTCAACTCATAATGTTACATTCGATAAGGATCCATCAAAATTGTTGAATAACTGGTGTAAAATTTTATCCCAATCTCAAAATCACATCAAGGGGGTTGTGTCACAGCCTCTATAGGGGAAACATCCAGGAACTCCTAAATGACCATGTGAACCTCCACTATCATAGAATCCAATGATTATACTAACACCTCATCCAAAAAAGAAAATATGAGGATCCATATGCAGACTACACACCTGAAAATTCTAGTCACCAATGGAATGAACTTGCCAACCATCCATTTTAGAAAACACGACTCTCCTCCACAAGTAGTGGACAATGTCATGCAGAGAATACGACTATTAAATGCCGATAATAATATCATATTGAACAATTTTCATCAGGAAAAGATCCACACAAGACTGATGTTTTTGAATCATCATTCTACACCCTTGGATCACATCAAAAATGATAGTCTGGACTCTGACTAGAATACTCAACACCAGGGGCACCAGATTCCTCTCTACGTCTATGCACATAGCATGTTATAGAGAGGTATTAACAAAGTCATGATGATCGATTGACTAGAAAATTAACAAGAAAGGGTAATAAAAAAATATTATCATTCCTTTAATGATCTATAGACCAGCTGGAACTTCTACCTCTAATGCGTGAAACTGACCACACCTAGCACTTGTGCCCACTGCTGACGAACACATCCATGAACACTCCTAGTTCAATGTCATGGAGGAATATCTTGAGTTTTTCCTCTACATTACCCATCTTCCCTCAGTGGTGAATGATATTACTTCCCCTCCTTCTAAAATGGAATGGCATCCAACTACAGCTGAGGCAGTTGTTGAACCTTCCCAACTCCACCATATTGAGCTCTAACGTCTGCTAGACATTGATTCTGAAGATGTAAATATACTACATAGATGAAAAAACTCAGTAAAATATTCATTGAAATGTATGAGATCATCTACCACTAGATGATCATAATGGAAATTGTTGTGGAAACTCCCGACTGACCAGAACAAAGTAGGTCATGGAGCATGATACCTTCTACGAAAAACCCCACCCTTTGAAGAAATAATCTAGATCCCCTTTCACGACATACATACTGCTGAGTGCATCCTCTCAACATCATATTCTTTTTCTGAACCCCCAAATATGTTAAAAATTTAAATGGTGTAACTGAAAACTAGATTGAAGAGTAATTTTTGTCTTTGAGACACCTCTCATGTCAATCCTAATTCAGAAAAATATCAGGGGAATATTAATGAAGATCCATGAACATGTTCCCAAACCCCCATACTAACATATTGCCATGTTGATGGGATAGTTTCTCCTAACACATATCATCGTTAATATTGTTCAAATAGAACATTCCTCAGAAATCAATCTAAAAGTAATCCCCTGACATGTTTTCCTCCTTTTTTTTCTCCCAGAAATAGCATCAACGACTGACCTACAACTCCTCGCAAATGCGTTCAGCCTATGTGACCATGTAATATTTAAATGCTTGAATCAAACTGAAATCATTCTATAACTCCTGTTTATAACCTTCAATATCTATGTAAGAAACACTTCCATTGTACATTCCAAATTACTATCACTGGAAAGAAGACAACACCCTCAATAAATGACCATAATCATCTTATTCATTAACCCTATGATAATCAACTGGGTTTACCTGCTGAACCTACACCACCAAAGACAGAAAAATATAATTTCCATGAGACATATTTTAATTGTTATAAAATATTTTCTAGGAGATAATAGTATTTAATTTTACCATGGGTTATTTTAAATTTATTATATCTGGTCTTAACCATCTCAAATAAACAAATTAAAATAAGAACACAAGTCATTGTGATGAATGTACCTATCATATGATTGTACCCTAAAAATGGTGTATCCTCACATGGTCATTAACTAGGCCCATATTCCTTGAATTAGATCATGGTGTATATGAGATCTCATGACATTGCCAATCTTCCATGGCCTATGTCGCACACACCATGGTCACCTGACACTCTTTCCTTTCCCACCCATACAATCCTCACTATTCCTATCTCTAAAATTCATCCTATATCTCAACCATCATCCTCTAATACCATATATTCAAGACAACCTCCCTCTAAGGATACCCTTCCAGGTATGTAAATGAGTAAAGGGAGATATTGACAACCGAGTCACACCAGTAGTATGCCCCGGGGTGGCGACGAGCACCAAGGGTATAAAAATCCCAAAAAAATAATAGTTATTACCCACTTTATAGGAAAAAATAACTAGATATAAGATGAACCATCCACAATGATACAACACTAAATAATATAAATGAAACCACAATTTATCCCACATGCATGTTTAAAAAAATACTATTACAAATACAAAATCTTCCAAGGTAAGTAGCATAAGTAAAGCTAATTAGTGGGACAACAGCTATCAAGATCTGAGATCATAAGGTCTATAAAGTCCATGATATCATCCTAGAAACCTTAAAATTGTTTAATATAAATAGGGTGATCATACATGTATACTCAGTTGAAAAAGAAAACATTCATGCACGTGTGAAAAAAGATTACTAATTCCCCTGTGAGGAAAATAACAGAACCCGACAACACGTAACAAGTGTATATCCCCCCATCCTCACTACAGAATTCCCACCAAATAATATATGTTATGTAATATAGTATTCACATTGATTATTTGGGTATCCCACACAACTAACCACTGGTATACTTGCTCATGCCTAATGTAAAACATCTCTGCACTCCCAACTCTTCTGAAAGAACCATGTCACAACCCGCACATACACAATAGGACCTAACAAAAAACATCTCATCCTATAACTGGAACCGAAATCCATAAAACATCCTACCAGCCTACACATAGTCCAAAAACCACATCTCATCTCATCATATGGGCCCCAATCAATGTCACAGCTTGAAGACACATGGGAAAGAACAAAACATCTCATCAATATGAAACGTGGGTAAAACATCCTTCTTACAAACTCATATTCCCAAAAAAACCAAGACATTCCTAAGAATTTTGGGCTACCACCACATGGAAGTGGGAGCAGAGAAGAGAGGCTAGCCAGTAACCCATCCCACCATCATAATGGTTGGGGAAGACGCCCTCCCCCATGATGATGGTGATGTTCGGAACATATTCATCAACATGGGTGGGGTGCGTATAGAAATCACAAATGAAATGCATGTATATACATATAGATACCGAACAATCAACACAACTTATGGGTTCTAAAATAAAAAACCAACCCACAACTCTGGGAACCTTTTTACGACATCTAATACACAACAACACACAATAATCGGGAAACCCAATTTATATTTACAAATAATTAATTTAATGAACTTTTAATTCCTAATTAAAAATTCATCTATTAATTTATTCCATTACAATCTAGTAACTACCAAGATTAAAACAAAACAAGCCACATAAAAAATCTTAGATTGGAAAACCCCAAGAGAATTACCCATAACTACCATCACCATATGTCATCAAATTCATCCCACCAAAAACCATGAACACACAACCACATATAGTAACACATCACACAAAATGTGATCATAGCCCTGCTTCTCAAAAAATATCATTCATTCCAAAATCCAAAAATCCATCAACATGGGATTCCATCACACCTTCCGAACTACCCTACAACACACTATTGTGCTCCCAACCACAACACCACAAAATCAAAACAAACATGAATTTAAAATTTCATAAAGAATACCTTATTCAATTACACTTATTAATTGAGGTGTTATCCCAAAACAATATATTCCTGGGGATTCCATTAATTTTCTAAAAATATGTAATTATCAAATTTCATTTATGCTGATACCACAATGACCACAACCAAGGGGGAAAACACAATATATGTAACGAACACATGTAATTACACCACCAACCACCATTTTCAATGGATGCGTTCAACCCAAAAATGCACAAAATCACAATAAAATAAAATTATAAAACATTGAATTACAATCCCATTACCCCATTCATTTTCATTTACATGATTCTTATCGTTTATTAGTGTGGAACGACCGTGATTTATATCAAAGAAAATGTATATCCCTCTCAATTTATGCACAAATAAAGAAAAACAATGGAATCAATAAATCAAATTGATGTATACATTCATTGTTAAGATATAGATCACGTAATGGTTCATGATTTTCTCTCTTATGAGATCTGCATCCACCTAGGATGTCATGACCCATCCACACCAATCGAAAACTGCAGATGATCACATTAGAAGTGATGGAGAACATCCACCATCTCACGGAAAGAAGAGCAGGAGAAATATAGTGAACAACCCATAATAAATAGTTTACATGAAGGATGAACATACCAAGAATGAAATATGGATCCCCAAAAATCAATGTTAGAAGCTTGTTGATCAGTTACTATTGATGGGATCTCCAAAACGCCAAAGAAGGGACCGTCAGGTTACTTAGGAAGAGAGAGAGTGATATAGTGATATGGTTTGTGAAAACCCAAGCAATTGGGATGTTTAAAAACATTATAACATTGTGGTGTTACATGACATGTAATCTTCTTTCATGTCAATGTATATATCAAGGTTCACTTCCTCTAAAGCATGTATCACATCATAATTTATATTATTTTTATAACCCCAAATAATTACACACTATAAATCTCCTAAGACAACCCATGAAATAGAATTTCATGTCATGTAATCTCATTGCCCTATGTTTAATCCCTATACATCATGAAATTTCCATCCAAACTCCACCAAGATCCCTCCAAGCCTCCTTAAAATACCCCAATAACTAAGAAACGGAAAAGCAATGGATAGGGATGACACTTACCATTATACCTCACCACTCCTCGACAAACCACAACTCACTCCAAAACTCTCTTACATAATTGCATCTTACATTGTCAGTGGGTGGAATATTTATATACCCCCAAGTATCCCCTACAACACCTTTGTCATTTACCACATTGATGACTAAAAACCATGAATTTCGGGTCCATACCTTTAGTGGATACCAAACGATAGTCTATAATGACTTTACCGATGAATTAAAACTGATGATCATTTGGGGGTCGCTAGGTGGTCACTGAAGGGATTTAGTGACTGCTATTGGTGGTGGCTAATGCCTTTTTTTGTAGTAGTGATACATAAATAAAAAATATTTTTATATATATTCTATTATATTAATTATATATTAATTCATTATTTGAAATTTATTTTTAATATAAATAAATGTAAATAAATTATTTATTTATATATTTATTTAAAATCTTATATAAATTTATATATTAAAATAAATAGTTATTATATATTTTTTATTTATATGTTTGTAAATTAAATATAAATTTATATATATATTTATTTATGTTACATTTTATATTAAATAACTAATTGTTTTCACTTTGGATTACATGTATATTAAAATATTTTAATAATAATAAAACATAATATTACATATATCTAAATATTATTTTTAAATTAAGTGTAAGACTATTTTAGATTATCTATCACATTGACAATGTCGAAGAATTTCCCCAATCTAATGAGAAAATTGAAATCCCATGATAAAATTTTTAAGAATATTTCTATTATTATATACCATACAATGATGGGAAACATAAAATATTGATGTCTGGGGATAGTACTTGTATGAATATGAAACTTCTTCACATAAATTTCACAAGTTGGTAATCATTATGATGAGAGAATATGTGAATAAAACCACTTATAGAAATTCCACAGGGGTATATGTCATAACATATTCCTATATTCTTGAATGTGTAATGATCCTTACACTATAATATTATTATAAATTCCGTCCAAGACTTTTTTACATTAATGTACAGACCAATGACATGATTCCATATGTTTTTGGGATGTAGGGTACGTTGGGTGTGTCACGAATGAAATTCTATTAATTAATAAATCTAGGAATAATTTGTATGTTATATATTTATGCTATTTTATATCTTAGAACATTTATTGAAATGGTATCATTACATTAAATTCTATATCCATAGTTTATTGATGTGTTTATTACAGATTGTGAATGAAAGACTTACCAAACACATTGATTGATGACATTTTTGTGAGACCTGCTTGATGATATATCATAATAAAGGGATTATATTACATTGTGACCATTAATTTGTGGTTATCAATGTTGTGACATCAACTTAATTATATTGCATTACTTAATCCATTTCTAGATAGAAATCTTGGACTTTGGGCAAGCCCTCATAATTAAAATGAGGAAAAGCCTTATATGGTCACAAACTTTGTGTTTCTATTAATATAAATTAATATCTATTTATATTTAAATTATTTAAATAAATTTTATTATGAATATAGATAAATAATTTTATTTAGGACTTATTGATCAAAAATATTCAAATGATTGTAAATTATTATTTATTTATTAATAAATAATTTGTTAAATTACATGAATATTTCATAATTAATTGTTTTCTTGACTGTGAATGCAATATTGATTATGTACAGAATAAAAATTTATTCTCTACACTATTAATAGAACAATTATTTGGGAAAAAATAATTAAATAAATATTTATTTGGGTATTAGATAAATGCTGAGGAGGAAAAATGGATTATGATAGTGTGGAGTGATAAATATAATTTATAATATGTCAAAATAATATTAATTGCCTCTACAGTTATCTCAAAAAATAAAATAATAATAATAATAATAATAATAATATAAAATGGTTTAAAATTAGATATATTCTACTATTTGATGGGAATTGTGAAATTAAATAATATTTTAACCATAACAATTACTCTATAAATAGATAACCATGTCTACCACATCATGTTAATTGAGAAATGAGAATCTTTATAACCAATAATTTCTCAATACATTCCTCAGTTTCTCATCTTCTTATGAATGTGAATAATAATATAGAATCCTTTATGCCTGATGAAACTTCTATGTGATGAAGTGAACAGAAAATGATGATTGATCCTTTATTGAAGCACTACAAAATACATTAATGTGTTATAGAGATCTAATGAAAATAATTAGATCACTACTAGAGGGGATCTAATTTGGGTACTCCCTATGTATTTTTACATACTATGTTTGTGTGAGCATCTATATATATGTATATATATCCTAATATTAATATATATTTTAATATTTATGGAAATATACATTGAAAATTTCTAGTGTATACATACAAGCATACATAAATACAAACATTCGTTATTATTTAGCATTTTATTATAAGAATATTTCTCTTAAATAAATGATAAATTATTAAAAATAAAAGATATAAGCCATATAAGGATGTAATTATTATATAATTTATGTCAACTATACTTTCCTTATGAATCTATATGATGGACCAATAGATTCCCCACTTTTTTGATAATATATTATTCACATGAATACTAGTGTTAGAGCATAGATCTAATTTTATCCAAAAAATGAAAAAATAATGAAGGTTATTATCATGTGAAAAAATAGTTGAAAACTACTTTTCAATCATATTTTAAGATATTGGATTCCCTAACCTAGTCAAGTGAAAACTCAAATCCAAATAAAATAGCATGAACCTCTACCCCATGAGGGAAATGGCTAGGATTACATGAATTGAGGGAAATATAAAATAACAAATTTGTGTTTTCATGAGGAATAGGTCTAATAATCACTATGTATTTCCTAATAAGTGTGAAATACCAATTAACCTTTATAGTTACTATCAGTGGGGATCCATTTTTATTTTTTGGGAATTCATGCAGTATAAGACGGAGGGTCAGAGAGTTCACTCCAAGTTGTGACTCATTTAGTAACATTGTTAACCCAAAAGTAGTTCAAACTAACACCATGAATTAAAATAAACATGTTCTTATAAACCCAAATGATTCATATTGTATTACACAGTGAGTAAAACACCAATAATGGGAAAGTTGAAATCATATTTTCCATAATATATGGACTATCGGTAGGGATATTAATGAAATACTTACTGTTATCATGGAAGGAATACTAAAATACATATTTAAATTATATTTTTGTCTTTTCCGTGACATTTTTTGAAAATAAAAAACTCTTTCATAAATACACAATTAACTAATTCAATCATTATCAATGTGTTTTAATTGTTTTTGATGAAAACATATTTTTTGTCAATACATATAATATTATTAAATGTATTCATTAATTTACATTATAATTATAGTAATGATCAAGATAGGACCTTATCAAATTTCTTAAAAGAGTTTTTGTTGTGTGTTTGATCTAAAAATGTTTAACATAGATTTAAAATTGATACTGATATCATCAAATTTGTACTATCAGTGAAAATCATTATAAATATCTACAATAAATCCATCTGACTAACAGATGGATAATTTTTTTATAAATAATACTTTATTATATTACATTGAAAATATATAAATCAAAATGATTTCTTTCATTCTATTATCTTATGTGTAAATAATAATAATTTCATGCTTTTAGTTATAATATGAATGTTCAAGTGTCAGGATTCTTGGTCCTCCTGAAAATCAAGTTGAAAATATGACCATTGGAAATCAAGATGACCATTTGAAGGACCAACTATAAATACAAATTCATTTGATTATTTATCAATGAGATGAGAAAGACACATTTATACACACTATGGTGATATTACTGCTACGTGAGAGCCCTGATGGTTACACAAGTGATGTACTTATTCCATGAAATCATGATCATATGGATTATTTTTCATTTTACAATTCAATTGTTGTGTTACTAATTGAGGGACTCCAATTATATTAATAAAAAGGATATGATCACTTTATTGATAGAGGTATTTTATAGATATCAATATAGAAAAATACGATAAGAATATTGAGGGATCACGATGATGGGGAGATAGACCGATAATCGTATCTCAGGATTTTTCTAGTAGGATAATACCATTCATTATTATTTGTATAAAATATCATACATTTATCTTATGTTATTTGAAATCTATATATATTGGTCAAAATAATTTTATTGATTTGTAATACTTTTTTTATTACTTGTATTTCATTTCTAATACAAATATATGAGAAAGTGAATCCCTCAATATTTATCATTCTATTTTAATTTTATTTATCATAAATTTTTTAATTAAAATATAATTGTTTGACTCTGTCTTATTTTGTGAATACAATATTTTTCTAATTACGATTCTATACACAATAAGAGAGAATAATTACTTTTTGTACCCCCACTTATTTATCTTAACCATTGTGATTTAGATTTAGTTTTTTAATACTTTGATAAATCATTTTCTACTATGAAGTTAATTAAAGATTGTTCATGATACCATCTTATACTTAATACGATTCTATACATTTTAAAGATATAAACATTTTGTTACAACCTGTAGAATATATATTGAACTCAACCAGATTATGATATTCTTGTCATTAGACCCGAGGGCCTTCTCAAAATAAAATTTTTATATTAATGAGGTTTTGGAAATTTCTATTTTTTAATATTTTAAAAAGGTATCTTTTATGGTCTAAACGAATGTTTTTAAACATAAAATTCACCCCCTATTGTAGTTTTCCATTTTAAAATACATTTTGATCAAAAAATTCATATTAGAACTTGGAAACTGTATTAATAATACCAATAATCATTAATAGAACCATGATTCTGTAATACTGAATTATACATTTGGTATCAAATGAGGATTACACTACTAATACATGATGATTTTATAAGTTATTCTTAATGTTTTTTATAATCTGTATGTTTATAATTCTAAAGACAAAACATTTAAGAACAAAATTCTTCTTTGGATTTAATTAATTGTCTTATAGATAAAGAAACAACATGCTCTTATTTTGTTTAATTATATATAATTGGATATAAATAAGCATTATGTATCATTATTTTTTGATAATATAGTATTTGAATACGGATCTCATGACTATTTTGAAAATAGATTTTTACAAAATAATTTTGGCCCTGATAAAGGAAGTGATCATTCAACTAGTAAGATTCAACCCTACTAAGAAAAATTATCAGAGTTTCAAAGGCAGTTATCATTTATTTTATTTTCCTTAGACCAAGCCCATTCTGAGATCTAACAGCTTTATCATGAGCGAAACCATTTACAGGAGAATTTAAACCTCATCGACATCAGGACATGAAACCATGTTCACCGAATGGCCCCATGAAATCCCCACTGTTACACACCTTGATCTTAGGGTGTATACTGGTTTAATAAAATGATATTTATCAAGAACCAAGCATTTGTTATAGGTAAATTATTTTTGTATAAAATAATGCATATATTTTTATCTAGTTCTAGTTGATTTGTAAATAATTATTAATGAAAAAATTATATTTTTCATTAATTAAGAAATCTATTATGATGAATTAATTTATTTTAGAAATAAATAATATTTTCATAAAACATTTTTGTTAAATTATTTCTAATAAATATAAATTTTCATATTATTTTTATGATGATGTATAAAATTTTTATTAATGTTTGATAAATGTTTTTTTTCTAAACTGGTCATTTTTTCAATAAATGTAGATTTTTCTATTAAAAGTTAAAATTAAAATATTTATAGATGAATTAATATAAAATGTATATTATATAATTAATATGTAAGTATAGTTTATTCAATGGTTAATTTTTCATAATTTGATTAGAATGTCGAGTTTTCATGTAAAAATTAAATACAATATAAATATATGGTTTATTTTTTGACATCATAATGGCATAATTGTGATGTAATAAGTAATATAGATCGTATATTAAGAAAAACATTTTTTCCCTTTAAAATAATTTAATATTAGGTTTATTTTATTTGTTTTTATAAATCCTTAGTTCATCCTCGAAGACATATAAAATATTTTTTGATTATTTAAATAATTTCGTTGAACATGTGACTCACCGCCACATAAGCTAGGTAAATATTATAATATCTTTTACCAATATACTTATAAAATTATTTATTCAAATCCCCTTTTCTAGTAAAATTTGGTAAAATCCATTGGATTTTTTTGGTTTTGAATTTTTTGTTGTGGAGTGTCCAAAACCAGAATAAAAAAACCCTTCATTTCTTATATAAACACACCCAAGATTCCATTTATATTCAAAAAACTCTATGAATCTCTGCCACCATATATACCATACTCCATATATTCCTCCAAAGAAACCCTAAATCTCACAATAAGTCTTCACAAGCCTTTGGAGTCACACATCCATGTAAGTGATATTCCACATTCCTCTTTTATCATGAAATCCTTTTGTGATATGTATTTTAATTTAAATTTAAAAACATTTGTATATGTTCATTCATAAAACATACACTGGAAACATGATATATAAGTAGTTAGATCTTCCTTTAACTCTCATTAATCAGTCCATGATACTTTATATACACCTGTTACCATGCCGAAATTTCATAAGAGATTCTCACATTCCTCTTATTCTTTCAATTCAAGAACCTTGTTTGAAATTGGTATTTTTATTTTCAATTGTTTATATTTTATTCCTTTTATAATAAATTACCTTAGATTTATTTGACATTATTTAAATTCAGGATCAGTTATTCTCCCACATTTGGAAAGTTTCCTAACCGGATACTATGCTAGAATCCCGTAAGGGATTTCTCTCTTTGAAATTCCAATCAAGATGTTATTTTATATTATTGATCTAAAATTCTATTTAACACATTGGGAAATGATTTTCCATGATTTACTTAATGTAGATATCATTTATATATTATGAGAGAACCATTTTCTCTCATTAAACCATAATTTTTAATTTTCTTATGACGTCGTTAGGCTACAGAAATTGCACCATAGTTTTCTAAGACAAAATCATTGTGTATTAGATACCATACTCATTTATCTACCAAGAGTATTCAACTTATTCACATATAATAATTTATTAGTGACTTAAATTTAATTATTCAACATTTATAAACCATGTAATAAATTGTGATATTGATTAAATCAATGTTATACGATCTATATGCCACACTTAAGGAATATATTGAAATGTTTTTGAATGGTGCACCTTGATGGCACTCCAATGCATTGGGTAACTCATAGTTTTATGACATGTCATGTTGCGATAAAGATTTACCATATTCCATTAAAGGATATTTTTCCACCATGAGGTAATTGTAGTCTAGTGTTGAATTATGTTAATGATTCATTGTTTTAAGTTGGTTCCACATTTCCATTTTATCGTTACCTTTCTATATCTTGATTTTATAGTCATGCTCATTTTATGATACATTGATATTCTTATTTCCTAACATTTTTTGTATTCTGCATGTTATTCATTTTTTTAGTTACTTATTATTATTTATATCACACAAAAGTCATGTGTTATCCCATAGGATATCCCCTACTGTTTTAACTATGAAGGATTATTATGAACAAGTAATGGCGGTTTTCAATAATGATTTTGTATTTCAGGTTTTATGTGATATGCAATGTACCTAAATATTAAATACAACATACATATCAATATATTTGTGTATTATTACGTGTGATCACATTTATTAAACCTTGTATTAATGTGAAACATGATTAGTGTTGTTATAGTTGCTATCAGATCTAAGCATACAAATATTTGGGATTTATATTATAAAACCAAAGTGAAAATCCTTAGGATAAAAATAAGTGTATGAAAACATTCCTAAATTTTATAATGTATAGAGTAATTTATTTATCAAAAAAATAAATTTGTTTCTAGGTACTACATATGGACATGATTCTTTCACAAATATACTTTGGAGTAAGAACTCCAACATGGTGTTCTAGGAATGACTCGGTGTAAACTAGTTCACAGAAACAAGCAATAATGTGCACCTTGTTTGACACTCTAAGGGAAAATGATTTGGTAAATTTATAAACAGCTTATGAGAAATTATTACCGAAAATTAATTTCCATTAATGATTATGTTACTTTATGGATCAGGGATAACATAGACAGAATCCTAGAAACTCATAAGTTATAGAGATAAATGTAATCTATATGTTATCCCTTTTGTGTCATTGAATTCCCCTTTATGTGATTAATATTTTAAAAGTACTCAACCATAATTATATAATAGATAATGTACAACTAGATGAAAATAGTGAGAGGTCAGGTTATTTTACAAATTTATACACCATTATTTATATCATGATAGTTTAGTAGAATTATCCATCCACCACCACAATTCCTGGAAGTAGAGATGTCGGTGAAAACAGAAAATGGGAAAATTATTGCATCCCTTGTATATAACATCACCCCTATAATAATTTATGGATTAAACTTCTCAGAGAACCTCATCACACAAAATTTGTTGTAATTTGATGAAATTATATTCATGGATTATATTTCCCTTTATAGAACCAACAGAAATTAATGTGAAAAGGAAATCACATTCTGTATGGAGAATCAACCTCTGATACTATACATGTGAAATGAGGAGGATGAATCTTCCTCAGTTCCATCATCCCAAGAAGCTATATTCCTACCATGTGAGTGTGTGTATCATAATAATATGATTGAGTCTATGGAAATAACCATCCATAAATACATGCATATTGTGAGGGAATTCACTAATGAGTTTCCTAAGGAATTACCTCTTCTTACTCCTAGAAGAGAGGATTAGTTTTTTATCAAACTTATACATGAGGAATTTCCAATATACAATACTATATAAAACATAGATATCATATAAAATTATGATCTAAAGAAAAAATTATATGATAATCTAGATAAAGTGTTTATATGCCCAATTTTATTAATTTGGGGTCCATTATTCCTCTTTTCTAAGATGATGGATGGGTCGGTGTGCATATTAATTGATTATCATGAGCTCAAAATGTTCATGATAAAGAAAATTTCTAATTTTCTATGTAGTAATGACTTGATTGATTAGTTACATGGAACACAGTACATAACCAAGGTAGTTCGACAGTCAGGGTTTTACCATGTATGGGTGAAGATATAGGATATCCCCAAGACAATATTTCATATAAGTTATGAGCATTATGAGGTCATAGTGAGGCCATTCTGACCCACTAATTCTCCAAAAATACTCATGTATATAATGAATAGAGGCAGTAGATATTAAATTTAAATTTTTTTGGTAGTCTTTAAAGACATTATTCTATTATAATCTAAAACCATGGAGGAGCCTGTAGAGTATCTATGCACTGTTATAAAGATCTTGGTAATGGGGAAGATCTAGGAAATATAAGAAACATGTGAGATATGGTTGAAGGATATCTCATTATTATGGAATATCATCACAATCAATGGGATATCTATGGAAGTTTCCAATAAAAATCAATTGAGGGATGGACACGACAAACCTATGTAATATATATCAATAGATTCCTTAGATTAATGTTATATTATTTTCTATTTGTGAGAAAATTCAAATGATTGTAAAACACTTTTACCAAGATAAATCGGATGGGAGTCATGTTTTCTTGTAATGATGAATGCGAAGAAAGCTTAGTGTAGTTAAAAAATAGTACTATCATTGCCCATGTGATCACACTACCAAAATGTGAGGAGATTATCATAATTTTAATTGATGAAAAAGATTTGAAATTTGGATGTGTGTTGATGAAAAATGAAAAATTCATAGCCTACACCTCATGACAGTGAATATTCATGAGACCACCTATCCTAGGCATGATTTGGAGTTAGAATTTGTGATCTTTGCATTAAAAATATGGTGGTATTATCTCATTGGGGAGAAGTGTGAGATATACACTGACCACAAAATTCTCAAATATATATTCATATAGAAAGATCTAAAAATGAACCAACAAAGATAGTTATGGATCATCATGTATTATGAATACTCAATCCAATACCATCATCAGAAAGAGAACTGGATGAAGATTCTATAAATATAAAGGACCCAAAAATTCTATAATTTTATGAGAATTAATAAGGATCCAATATTATTGAATTTTAAGAAGATAGAAATGGGGATCATAAATAAGAAAACATCATCAATTCATTAACAAATTATTTTTCAACCATTTATTTTGGAAATGGTAAATGATGCTTAAAATTAGATGTGTGAATTCAGAAGAAAGAAGAAACATTCCAAAAATGGAAATCCACAGAGTTAAATGTTAATAAAGAAGGAATTGAAATATTTGGGAGAAGAATACATGTTCCATTAAATCCTGAGATAAAGAAGGTACATTTGGATGATTCACAGAGTTCAAACTTCTTCATTCTCCTAGGAAACATAAAGAGGAGTCATGATCACTTATAGAAATATTGGCGGGACAACATGAGAATGAAATCATACAATATACATCAATGTTCCTGATTTGATATCAACTGTAGGATGAGAGGAAAAAATCAATGTGGATGATGAAACTATAACCCATACCTACATGGAAATGGGAAAACATCACCATATACTTTGTCATTAGAAATCCAAAGTCATTCAAACAAAACCATGCTACATATATAGTTTTGGATCGTCTAACATAGACTGCACACATCATTGTGGTTTGAGGGGATTTATCACTGGATCAATAGGAAAATTTATACATCTGATAAGTGGCCAGGATTCATGGAGTTCCACTATCAATTACGTCCAATAAAGATGCAATATTCAACACTATGTTTTGGAAAAGACTCCTACATTCTCTAAACATTGTGATAAACATCAGCTTGATTTTTCTCACTCAAACTGATGGCCAATATGAGTCGACAATCCATGAACATGACGATATGTTGATAGATTGATCAATAGACATTAAAAAAGGATGGGATCAACCGTTTACTTTGGTAGAGTTCACTTAAAACATTTTTTCCACTCAACCATCCAAATGAATCCATATTACACCATTTTTGGTGTTTTGTATGGAACAATATAAAGTTGGGTTGATGTTGGGGAATGAGAACATATGTTTCCTAAAATTGACAAATAAATAGTGGAGAAGGGTAGACTATTTAGAATCACATCAATGCTACTCAAAGTCGACATAAGATCTATGATGATAATCATCGAAGAGACATAGAGTTTGATGTTGGAGACATGGGTTTCTTCTATATATCTCAATGGAAGTGAATATTGATATTTGAGAATAAGGGAATACGTATTCCAAGTCTCATTTTCCCTTTTGATATACTTGATTGCAATGGAGTAGTGGCCTATCGACTAGATCTCCCACCAAACATATCCCAAGTAAATTATATATTCCATGTATCACTATTGGGGATGTAAATATCTTACCCATATCATGTATTAAATATAGAGGTGGTACTATTGGAGAATAAAATTTCTTATGAGGAGAATCTGATGAAGACCATAGACCATAGTGAAGTTGTTATAAAAAATAAAACATTGCCCTCATCATGGTGTTGTGGAGAAAACCCATGTTTGAAGTAAAAACCTATGATCTAGAGGAAATGTTGAAGAATATTTACCATAATCTGTTTTAGAGTGGGGAAAAAAATTTCAAAGGAGAAATTTCATAAAGGGGTATGTTTGGGACGACCCTATAATTGGTGATTAAAATTTCCATTTTTATTTAACGAAATATCTTATGGATATAAAAGAAACATGCATGTATTTTTTATATCCAATTGGATTTAAATGAATATAATGTATCATTAATGTTGATAATATAGTCATTGAATAGTGATCCAATGACAAGTTCAAATATAGGGTTTTCACAAAACATTCTCATTGAAAAAACGAAGTGATGGCCTCAACCAATAATAATATTCCCTATGAAGCCCATTTATCATATCTTCCAAGGGAGATAAATTTTCATGTAATTTCTCTGCTCTAATCCCATAACGTGATCCAATAAATTAAGTATGAGAGAAACTATTTATTTGATAATTTTAGGCACATTGAGATGACAATAAAATCCATACTCACTGAATGACCCCATGAAATCCACACCATCATAAACCTTACAATTAAGGGGTATGCGAGTGAAATAAAAATGATATATATTGTAATGACCCATATATTTATAGAATAATATATTTTACAATTATTATTTCTGAATAACATATAAATTTTACATTAAAGGGGGAGGTTTTTCTGATAGTGTACTCCACACGTAAGAACGAGTTCCCCTGAAATCTTATGTTGCATACAAGTTTGAGTTATACAGAAATCTAATACAATAAATATTATTATTTTAAATAGGTCTTAACTCCTAGACATTGGAATGGTGGGAATGAATAATATCAATGGAATTTTGAAATATGTTTTGAAAATGTTTAAATAATTATTCATTGGTTTACAGATTACATATAAATGGAAGTAAAAACCATTGGAATATAGACGATATGTTTTTATGAAAAACTATTTTAAAGAGAATAGTTTTGTTTATAAAATCTATCACACTTTATTTATTTTTATTTAAAAAAAATATATATTATATATATTCAACGTAGTTTTTTAAATTCATATTATTTATTTCATTGATATGATATAAGAACAAATTCAATTTTTTTGATAAAAGAATTTTTTTTCTAGAAATATTGTTTTTATGACTTTTGATGGAGAAAATATCTTATTTTTTTTTCTTTTTTAGGTTTTATATGAAATAATAAACTTCTTATTTTGAAGTGGGACATAAAAAATTTCACTGGTAAAATGTTTTGTAATTTTCTGATAAATTTTGTTTTTTAATGAATAATGAAATATACTACATTTTAATTCGGAACTATCTATTCATATATTTTATTTATATAGTTATATTTTAATTTAAATTATTTTTATGCTTTAATTGGATTATTATTTTATAATTTAATACAATTTTGGTCATTAGAAATAATTTATCTTTTAAATTGGACGTAAACACCTGTTGATATTTTTTTTTGTTTTAACTTCCTAAAAACCAGCTTTTCGGTTTTGATAATGCGAATTAATTTTAAATTAATTTCTGAAAATTTAATGTTTTTAATTTTTTAAATGGATTAAATAATTGGAATAAAAAGGTTCAATTTTTCTAAATAAGTACCTTTTATTTATGGACATTATGAATAATAAATTCAGTAATTATTTTACTTACTATGGTAAAAGTGAAAATCATGTAAATAACTATAAAAAACGTATAATAATAATATTAAGCTACCATAACACTTGTAATAATACTATTATATTAGATATGTATGACCACAGTTCTCCGAGTGTCATTTTTGGTATCCCATGGGGCCACATGGGTGTGATAATGACATGTTATAAGAATTAATTTAAATTATGTAGAAATATAACATAAACAATTATCATTTAATAATACATTTTTATATGGGGTTTTATAATAGATATCTTCCACTATAAATAGTCACAATAAATATAATATGTTTTCGTACATCATTATATTTTAGTTATAATTTTTATAAATTAAATAAATAAATTTAATTATGACACAATGATGATGCAGTTGTTTCTTCATCAAAAAAATGATTCAAAAAAATGATATAATAAATATTAAAATAAATGTAAGATCATTACTTGGATTCTATAAAAGAATTTTATTGATTATAATGACATATTATCTTTGAGATAATGCCTGTTTTTTTATGGAATCATGTTTTTATGACCTTATCAAAAGTCAATTATATTATATTGTCAAAATTGACATAAATGGGTTTTCAAACAAATATTAATTTATTGAAAAATATAATTGTCCTAGAAACCTACTATTTGGATAACTGACTTATATAATGTTAATAATTTCATTTATTATCCTCTAATGGTTCTATTTTCAATTTATAGTATATATAGTATCCATATATTATGAAAATTTATTAAGACATGTTAAGAGTTAATGTCTTTAACCAAGGGTTAAAGTTAAAAGGTTAAGTTGATTTTGTGAACTAAACATGTCTATAATCTATCCGTTGAGAGTTTGGGCGACCCAAAATCATCTTAGATTTGAAATTAATGGGTTTCATACCTTTTGAAACCGAAAAGAAATTTACATTAAAATAATAATTCAAGGCCTTCCTAGTGTGCCCCTCATCTCTCTCATAAAATTCCACCACCTCTACCAAGTTACACAGACATCTAGAGCCCCTTTTCTAATAAATATTCTTAAATATGATCCAAAAATCCCTACCATCCACATAGAAGTATCACCTTTGCAATAAGGCAATTCAAGAAAGCCTTTTAATTAAAATAAAAAAAATTACCCAATTTTAGAGGTATCATCTTCTCTAAAGTTATTTTCTTTTATTTTCCATCTCCAATCCCTATACTCATATTATTTATTGATTTTATAACAACAATATTATTATAAATATAATATTATGTCTTTATCAAAAATATTAAAACTATATTTAAATGATACATATCTAATGGATATGAACATTCAGTTTCTAAGGACGATGAACTACTGCCTCACGAAATAATGATTATTCAATTTTCCCCTTCCACCTATCATGGTGGCCATTATGATTCCAAATTAATTAAATATGATATATATATTTTCTTATATTTTCACTATGATTATGTATTTTTCTTTTAAATCATACCTCTATGAATTCCATAATGTGTATATATGATAATATCATTTTAGGAAGTGCAAACTACAACCCCCTCGAAGTGATATGACTCATCCATGCCATCCATGAGAAGAATGAAGGATGTATTTAATGAACATATGTAACATATATAAATTATGATATTGAAATGTAATTATAATATCTATATTTATCATTTAGTTTTCATTTCTCTAAATATGAAAAAAATGAAAGAAGCGTTCATGTGTACGTACGACATACATTATCAATGAAGGGGGCATTTCATTTCCTATATAGAAATTTTATTGATTTTTCTAAGTACATATATACTGGATATATATGATACTAAAATCATGAATATAATTCTAGTGATGATATAATGTTGACTATGTGGACAATTTACATCAAAAAAAGATCATTTTTTACTGATGTACCGAACATTGAAAAAACATACGATATGAACTAAAATAAATAACCATTTTTTAATAAAAAGGTAATAAGTGATATAAATGTATAATTAAATTTAAATAAGTTCTTATGAAATTTGATATTAACCTATGTTTATTTTTCAGGAAATTTAAGAATGAATGAGACATGTCAGACTCATGGTTAAGGACTTCATCTCAATTCTTTTTATTGAGGCATTTCTTGATAATATCCACCTATATTCATTTATAATTTTTATATAAAAGAACTATGAAATTTCATATCCATATTATATCCATACTAATTTTATCTATTAAATCAAGAAAATTATGATATAATTTTCAAAGTGGTATGAGACACCTTGAATGTTTAATGATTTAATTATAAAATGTTTTTCTTCATGATATTAATTTAAATATTTATCTATATGGATATAAAATTTTTATAAATGAATTTTTTTTTTCTTTCTAGATATCCATTAAAATATTTCAAATGAAATATTTTCATACAAATCATTTTACCTTATTTACAAAAGAGAAAAGTAATATTATTCGTTTAAACATATATGACGAAAACAACTTCTCCACTATTGTATTAATTAATTGATATTTGGATACATCTATAATTCTAAATATATTTTAAATAAATTACTTATTCCTTTACATGGGAATATTGGTATTGATAATTAGACTCTTAAATTTAAATGTTTATGTTATAAAGAAATGTTTTTCATATGGGACTAGAAGATTTTTTTATAACGGGATTTTGTTATGAAAATGTTTTATTCATAAAATGGTATATGGTCATTATATAAGATAGGTGAGCCTCATATAACTTATATGAATGTTTGATCCCCATTATATCTCACAATCGTTCCCACCAGAGCATATAAAATGGTTTTAGCCCCATTACAACTCACGAGTGGGCCCGATATATATTATACTATGGGTGATCCCTATTATAGATTTCTAATATAGAAGTTGACCATATGGTGATTCAAAGTGGAAAATATTTTAAAGGGTTTTATATATATATGATTATCTAAGTCATCTAGAAGATGTTTTTCATTGTATTAGTGTTAGTTATTTTTATTGATGAAAATGTATGAGTGTTATTCATTTGAACATTTTGTTATTTCATTCACTCAAAGAACATTGAATGGGTTTTCATGATTAAAATAGACTAATAGTTTTTAATTTTTTTTATGTCCCTTACTAATATATTTTTTCTCATCCCATGGATTATATGTTTTCAAAAGATTAAAGGGAGAATAGAGTTTAGGATTGAGTTAATTAAATGTTATGGTTATTTAACATGAAAAGAACCATTGTTTATTTTTTAATGATTTATTGTCAACGGATAAAAAAATATTGTTGGAAGTGTCCACTTCGTATTTATATGTATTTATTATGTAATATTTATGGTATAATTATCAAAATATCTAAACCTAAAAAGATACTCAATGTAAATAATTATCATAACTCAATATTATGTAACCTTTACGGTCGGTTTATTATAGTTGGTATCTAAGAAAGATTTAGATAACATTATAGGTAAGGATGGTGTCACTTTTTTTACAATAGATGAATTTAAATTATGGTTATTTTGAAATGATGTATAAATTTATGATTACATTATTGCTTCATAAAAAATATGTATTTTCAGAATGGTTTTCTCCATAGGAAATAGATAAGTTGTAATGGGAAGGCATTAAGAGTAAAATAACCTTCCAAATCAACAACATGTGGTGGTGAGAATTAGAAGAGAACAGTTTCTTGTACTGATGGAGAAGTTGAATCACAATATATTTAGTAGAGGTATCCATGAATGAGATCATCTGATAAACCACAGAATAATATGTCATTAGTGGATGATTTTCAGGGGAAACACCGCCATCATTTAATGGATCATCCAACCATGTGGTTGATGAAGGATGAATCAAAACCCTAGAGAAGATATTTTGAGTTAGGGGATGCTCAAAACATGAAAGTATAACTCTTTACATCTATCATTTAAAATGATAATTTGATCTATTGTGGTCATTAGTTAAGAGTAATATAGAGAAAAGTAATCATTATCAGATGGAATTGGATGAATTTAAGTATATTTTACTTTATAAATATTTCCCTAATGTTTTTTGGATTAGGATAGAGAAAAATTTCCTGGAATTAATGAAATGTGATGATGATTTAGTTGTCGCATATGAAGCACAGTTCACAATACTGGACAAGTATGTTTCAGATTTTAATTATGAAGCTGATAGAAAAATTTATAGAATTTACCTAGGATAAAATCTACAGCTAGAAGATAATTGGACTCCTAAGCATTTAAAATTTATGAAAATGTTGAAATGGAGTTGAAATGGTGTCCTGAGAATGTTTAAATAGAGTTTTCTGACACTTATGTTCCCTTAGATAAGAAGAGTAAGAAACTGTCAGGGTACCATGAAATAGAGAATAAGCAAACTAATAATTCTCTAATTTTCAAAAAACCATTACCATGTTTGCTAAAATAAATTTTTGAAAATTTATGTTTGGATCTGGAAAGTGTTACCAGTGTGGTAGGTTTGGTCATAAGGTCATGACTGCAATGAAAAAGGGTCCTGAATAGTCCAACAATGAGATAACATATACCCATTATTTAATAAGATTCATTAGCTACAATGAGTTGGAACATTAAGAAAATAAGTGTCCAATGTTAATTACCGGGGTAGGAGATCAGTATGATGGGAAACAAAATAGTTTGGGAAAATCTTGTACTTGTACTATAGTTTTTGTTCAGACATCATGTAAAGTGTTGGAAGCTCATGGGAGACTAGTATTCAATGAAGGATAACAATGAGTTGATGTTTTTAGACATACATTTTATTGTTTTATGAGATGTGATAATATTTTGTAAATGTCATTTATGGGATGTGTTTTTTGGAATAATGTTTATGATTGTTTTAAATGTGGAAGTATTCCATTAATATTGGACCTTATTTTTATGATATGTATATCCTTTATTGATTGTGAGATCGTTTTTAATTAAGGATATTCATAAGGATTCACATCATATTATAATAATTTTATTAGGATTATATTGTTCTTATAAAATATAAATACATCATGTAATTATGTTTATTTATGTTATTAGTCACACTCATAAATAAATTACCCATCTTTATTAAAATAAAAATAAAAAGAAATTTTCTCAGTTTTCTTTTACTCATGGGAAATCAATGATTATTTATCCTATCAATAGTTAATGGTTTCTTAGTGGTTAAATTTCTAAGAATCATGTTTTATATCACTCTCCATTAGAACGTGACTGCTTTTTTTGACTTCCATATTACCTTTTCCTAAATTAAATAGTGGTATTATTTTATCTCAGGTAAAATTTTTACTTTTTTCATTATTTTAAATTGGTAGTTTTAATAACAATTTTTCTGATTTTAGAATTGTAATGATGTTTCGGAACCCAATTTTAAAATTGTTATGATGCAATTTCCAAAATGGGGTAAAATGTAATGAATCGGGTATTCATAGAATAATAAATTTTATTTTCAATTAATATTTATGAATAATATATAAATATTACCATAGATGGGATTATTTCTCCAATAGCATTCTTGATATGCAATAATGGGTTTCTCTGAAATCATACGCTGCAAACAAGTTTGAGTTATACTGAAAAATAATACTATTATTATTATTATTTTAAATAGTATTTAATTCCTAGATGATGGATTGGCATGAATAAATAATATAAAAATAATTTTTAAATACGGTTTACACATGTTTGAATAATGATTCATTGGATGTTGTAATTATTTGAAATAGAAATAAAAACCAATTTTGTATAAAGGACATGTTTTTAGATAAACATATTTAAAATAGAATAATTGTGTTTATAAAATAATTTCACACTTTATGGATTTTTATATAATTAAAAATATAATTTATATATATTTAATGTAATGTTTAAAAATCAAATTACATTTTTTCCTAAATATGATATAGGAAAAAAGAAAATTTTTCAGATAAAAAAAGTATTTTAAAAAAATGATGTTTTACAACCTATAAATGGATAACCATTTTTAAATATCGTTTTTGTAAAATTATATGTTATATTTGACAGAATAAAATTCCTCTATAGAATATGGAAATCAAAATTTACATTGGTTATTTATTTTGTAATATTCTGATAATGTTGATTTTTAATTAATAGTTAAAAATACTACATTTTAATTTCAAATTATCTTTTCATATAATTTATTTATCGAGTTAGAATGTAATTTTGATTGGATTAAAAGTGTAATTGGATTAAGTTTTAATCAATTAATAAAAAATTTGAAAATGTAATTAATTTCACATATAATTTGGGTATAAACACATGTCAATCTTTTGGTGGTTTTTACTTCTTCAAATAACGTTTTTGGATTGAAAACCAAGATAAATTTTAAATTAATTTTTGAAAATTAGATGAAATTTAATTTGAAAAAATTATTTCCATATTTGGAATCATAATGTTCAAAAAAATATAAATATGTACATTTTATTTTGGGAAATTATGAATTGTAACTTTAGTAAGTAATTTATTTTCAATAGTGAAAGGGTAAATCTGGTATATAAGTTAATTTTTTTATTATTATAACATTAAAATACTCTAACACATGTCCTAATCCTACTAGATAAGATATTTCCAACAATGGGAATCCTTGTGTTTATTTTTAAACCCAATTTAGCCACATGGTTGTGATATGGAAATTTTATAATAAATAATTTAAATTAAAGAGATGTATAACATAAACCTGTATCATTAAATAAAACAAATATTATGTTGTAATATTACTGATATATTCAATGATAAATATTCATTAGAAAGATAGAAATATTTTCTACACCATTATATTTTATTCATTATTTTTATACATTAAATTAATAAATTTAATTATGACGCAATGATGATTCTATGATATCTTCATCAATGAAGTATTCAAATAAATCATATTATTAATATTAAAATAAAGTTAATTTGAATATATTGAAGTCCTACATGCATTTTCTAGAAGATATTGATATATTATATTTAATTTAATGTCTTTGGTTCGATGGAATCAAGTTTTTATTACTAAAAAAAATCAAATAATTTATAGTGTCAAAATAGACATAAATGGGTTTAAAAAAATACTAACTTACTAAATAATTTAATAGTCCAAATAATATAAGATTATGAAAACTGACATATATAATGTTACAAATGTAATTAATTATCCATTTATGGTTATCATGGATATTTATAGTAAATATAGATACCATATAATATGAAAATGCAAGAAGGTATGGTATGAGTTAATGTTTTTATCCAACGAGTAAAGTTAATAGATAAGGTTCTTTTATTGACATCAACATGTCTAAAACCTATTTTTTAGAGGTTTTTGACCCAAAATAATATTATCTATCATATAAATGAGATTTGGTCCTATTAAAACCGAAAATAAATTTATTATAAAATAATATTTTAAGACCTTCTTCAAGTGCCCCCTCACTCTAATAGAAGGCCACCACATATACCCACATACTCACACCCCTCAAGACCATGGGAATTTCCAAATTCGTCACAAATAAGATCCCAAAATCCCTCCCACCCACTTAGAAGACATAATTTCAGATGAAGGATATTCAAGAAATCCATTTGGCTCAAATCGAAAGAAGTTACCGAATTTAGTGGTAATATCTTCTCTCAAGATCTTTGCTTTTATTTTCCATATCCACTACCTATGATCTTATTATTATTATTATTTTCATAAAAAAATATATCCTAATTACTCTATTATATTCAATTGATATTTTTTCAAACTAAAAATACACACACATCCATCTAATGGATATGAACATAAAATTTCTATGGACGGTGAACTATTACCTTAAGAAAAGATGATTGTTCTAAATTCCCCTACTACCTCTCATGGTGAACATTATGATGGAACATTATTTATATATTATATTTATTATATTTATATTGTACCTATGTTTATATATATTTCTTTTAAATATCACCTTTATTCTCTCTATAATGTGTAAATACGATAACTACATTTGAAGAGGTGTAGACTACCACCCCCTCAATGTTATATGACTCATTCATTCCATCCATGGAACATAAAAAAGATGATGTTAATGAAAATTTGGAACATATATAAAATATAATATTATCTTGGAATTATAATATACTTTTATATATTTTATTTCCCATTCCATTAAATATGAAATATAAATGAAAATAGCATTAATGCGTACATACAGCTTACAGTATCCATGAACATTCCATTTAATTTTCTATCTATATATTTTATGGAATATTATAAATACCTATATACTAGATACATATGATACATAAATGTCGAATAATATTATTGTAATGATTTAATTTTTTCTACATGGATAATTAACATAAAAAAATGTCATTTACAACTCAAGTACAAAACATCGAAAAAACATCCAATATTAACAAAAATAATAAACTAAGTTTAATAAATAGGTAATAAGTGATGTAAAATGAAAATTAAACCTAAAATGGCTTCTGAATCAAGTAAAAATTAACCTATGATTATTATTCAGGAAATTAAAGAACAAATGATAAAAGTCAGACTTAAGGCAAGGGTCTTTATCTCAATCTCCTTTTATTGAGTAATTACTTGATAATATCCACCTCTATTATTTTATAAGGTGTATGTACAGAAAATATCTCATTTCATATCTATATTGTATCTATACTAATGTTATTTTTTTACTCGTGATGATTATTATTTCAATGTTCAATGTGGTATGGGACAACTTGAATGTTTAATGATTTAATTATCAAATATACGACTTCATGTTATAAGTTTACATATTTATTTATATATAATTATAAGTAATATAAATAGAATTTTATGTATATATATATTTTCATTCAATGTTTTAAAAAATAATGTTTTTATACAAAGAATATTACATTCATTACAATATGAAAAAATGAAAGTTATTTGTCTTAACGTATATAGTGATATGGACTTCTCCACCTTCATATCTATGATATGAAATTTGAATTCCTTTATAAGACATAGTTTATTTAATTTATATCAATTTTCCTTTATTTTTATATCTTGGTATTGAAAATGGAATTCAAAAATGAAAATGGTATTTGTATAAGGAAAAGTTTTTCATATTAGAATAGATGATGTTTTCAAAATAAGATTTTTTGATGAATGTGTTTGATTAATAAAATTTTACATGAGAATTATGTGTTGCTGGTCAACTAAATTTATCTTATACGAAGGGTTGAGTCCCATTATATCTCATTGCATATCCTGATATAGCTTATACGATGGTTGATCAACATAATAGATCTTCAATTTGGATGTCGACCGTATGGGTAATCCAATTTGAATATGTTTGAAAGGTTTATATATATATATATATGATGATCTAAGTAACTTAAAGGAGAATTATTTTCATGATATTGGTTTTAGAGTTTTACTTTGATAAAATTGCTATGAGTTTTATTCATGTGAAAATGATTTGTTTCATCCACACAAAGAACATTCAATAGGTCATTACGTTTCAACTATACTAATGATTTTTCTTTTTTATGTCCCTTACTGTGCTTTTTATGCTCATCCCATGTTTTAAATGTTATCATATGATTTAAGGGAGAATAAAGTCAAGGATGCAGTCAAAGAAATGTTATGAAGATTAAATATGAAAAGACACAGTGTTTCTTTATAAAAGTACATGTTTATGGAAGAAACAAATACTTTTGGAAGTGTCCACTTTGTATTACTATGTTTTTGTTATGTAATAGTTATGGACTAATTCTATAAATCATTATACCTAAAAACATTCTCAATGTGAATTGTTGAAATCACTCAATATTTTTTACCATTTATGTTTGTGGCCTTATATGTATCAAGACCCTGTAATTAGTAATATTTACATTATTTTTTAAACAAATAATCAATATATCTATATCCTATTATTCATTATTTTTATATGATATTTAATGCACATATAATATTATTTTTGTAAATAAGGAAAGATATTTTGTAGAATAGGTTCGTTTTTTACATAAATAATATAATAAAAAAATATTATTACTAAATTACATTTATTAAATATACATCATCATAAAATTTTAATGATGTGAAATGAAATTTTTATTGAGGTTTGAAAACAATTTCTATCAAAACTAGTTAATTTTAAATATGGCCAGATTTTATTTAAAAAGTGAAAATTAATATATTTTGGAAGTAAATTAAATAAAATGAATATTATTTTTGGAATTAGGATGTAAAAATGACTCGAGGGTTAATTTTGTATAAATTTCATAATACAGTTAAATTTATGAGTAAAAATTAAATACCATATAAATATATGTAATTTTATGAAATCAAAATAGCCCAATAGTGATGTAATAAATAAAATAATAGTTATAATAGGAAAATATATTTTTTTTACATTTAAATAATGTAAACAGAGGTTTATTTTATTTTCTTTATAAAGCACGAGTCAATCCTCCACGACAAATAAAATATATTTTTGATTTTTTAAATCATTTATTTGAATGTGTGACTCCCCATGACATAAGAGAAGGAAATATTTAAATATTATATACAATTATACATATAAAAATATATATTCCACTCCCATTTTCATGAAACCATAGGAAAAAAAGACATCTAATGTTAATTGGTTTAGAATAGTTTATTTTGTAGTGGCCAAATAAAAAATAGTTATGAAATATACCACCATTCCGATATAAACCCAACAAAGCTCCTTTTACACATCACTAATGATCTTTTAGGATCTACCAACCTCTTCCCAATACTCCATAGAGTCCTCCCAAGGCGCCCCACATCTCCCAAGAAGCATCTCCCAAGCCATTGGAGTCACACATTCATGTAAGGGATCATCCACTCTCACATTTTATCATTCACTCCATATTTGATATGTCTCTTAATTTAAATCAATATATGTTGGATTATGCACATAATTACTCCCCATAATTTACATTTGTTTAATAAAAAATTTGATATTAATTTAACAATTATTAATCTATCCATGATCATTTATATGCACATGTAACCCTAATGAAATTTCATAAGGGATTCTCTTATTCCTCTGTTACATTCAATTAAAGAACATTGTTTGGAATTAGTATATTTTATTTTAATTTGTTATATTTTAATAACTTCATAATAATGTCCCTAATTTCCATTTGATTTTATTTCAATTTGAGGTTATTTATCCTCCCCCATTTGGACATTTACTTAAGACATTACTATTATGGAATTCCATAAGGTATTTCTCTCTTCACATTTCCAATAAAGAGCTTATTTTATATTATGAATATTAAATTCCATTTCATTTGTTGGGATATTATGTGAAATGATCCCCTTAATATCTTTATAATCTATAAATAATGATATAAAATGTTCTCTCTCATCAACCCATTATTTTAATTTTTATATGATGTTTTTGTAATGCCAAATTTCTCAGAGATTTTCCATGAAAAACTCATCATGTAGTGAATACCATATATGTTTCTCAATTAACAGTATTAACCATTATGAAAATATATAAATATATATATAGGTAACATATATGTATTTATTCTAAATTCCATGAACTTATATTAATTTTTGAATTTGAATTAATCCTTCTTATATGATCTCTGTGGCACACTTAAGAATGAAATTGAAATATTTATGAAGGGTGCTCCCTGATAGGGCTCTAATGAATTGGGTAATTTTTTGAAACATGATACATAGTGTTGGGGAATGGTGTTTAATAATTATATTAAAGTTCATTAGTCCATAAGTAAGTATTTTTATTTTATCTTTTACATATGTTTATGATGATGTGTTTTGAGTTGTTTCCACATTTCAATGTTTTGATAATCATTCTATACCATTTTTTTATATTCATGTTGATTGAATGATCCATTTATATACCTATTATATGACATATATCTTATTATTCATTATATTTCTCGTTTACACCCTCAATGGGATTTATATATGACTTCATTCATGTGATTTCCAAAGGATATTCCAAGAATTTTTATATATGAAGGAGTATTATGAACATGTAATAGAGGTCTTAAATAATGATATTGTATTTCATGTTTTAAATAGAAATGTAGTGTAACTAATTCTTAAATACAATTTACATCTCAATATTTTGTAGTTTTATTAATATTGAACTTAGGTAATAAATCATCAATAAATTTTTAATAATACGATTCTTGTTATAATATTACTTTCTACAATAATGTATAACATGGAAAAGATTTATTTTGTATTATATTAATGAAGAAAAAATTAAATTTATGTTTTATTGATAACCTCAAAAAAACAATTAATAATTATTAGTAATTATTATTAATATTATAGATATAGAATGAGGGACTTTTTGATCAATACTGGATTTGAGAATTCTGTTATGCACATCAGAGATTATAAAATCATTGGTATAGAGGTCAGAAATTGCACCAATCAAGAAAAGTAGAAATATCAACTAAATTACAATGTATGTAATACTATATAATGATTTTTTAAAAGGAATATATATAGTATAATTTCATTAATTATTCTTCTAGTATTATTTAGATGAAGCTATAGATTACTCATTTTGGAACATCTAATGTTGTTGAGATTAGAATATCAATGCTTAGAGTTTATTATCATTCTTTTGAATTTCCTTATAGTGAACTAATTGTAATGATACAAAAATGGTTATTAAAAATTGTTAATAATTAAAAATTTATATGGTAAATAGGTTTATAGGATGAAATACAAGTTGAAAATATTATTTATATCATTCCTAATGAGTGGGAATTTAAGAAATTAGTTGTTGACGAGTCAAAGAAGATTTAAAATTTTACTCTTGATAATTTGTTTGAAAAAATTTTACAGTATGAGTATAGATATAAATGTGTATTAATGAAAGAAAAGAAAAATATTGGTGAATTCTCATTTAGACATGATTGTCCAATGTTGAAAAAGAAATAATGAAAGGAAATACAGTATAAAATAAATAAACAAAAGTATTACATATATAAAATAAATACCGTACTAAATGCTTATTACAGATGGAGTGGTAGTGGAGGATACAATTATTATGATTCTTCCAAAAATTATAATTTCTGACATTCGAATATCAGTATCCATGATAAAATACCTTATAAAAATCAATGTTTCATAGATATGGTACATTGATCTGATTACTTATATAATATGTATTTAATTGAAAATTATCCTGATGATAAAAATTATATATCATCATATGAATAATCTACCTCATGAGAGGATAATACATTACCCTCATATGATTAAGTATAGCGATTTTCTATGTTAATTGAAAAAAAATCTTCTAAATTTAGTATGAAACATGAAATAGAAAAAACTATATTAAATGTTTTTTCAAATGAAGTATCAGATCTTTCAAAATATCATGATATGAATTATTTTAAAATTGATCATATTACTAAAAACCATGAAAAAATAATTTCCAAAAGTATAATCTTATCCAAGTGGGAGATCATGTCTTTCTAAAATTATCTCCATGGTAGGGTGTCTTTGGGATTGGTTAGAAAGGGAAACTCAGACCATAGTACATCTAACTGTTTGAAATTCTAGAAAGAATTAGAGTCGTAGCATGACTTTTAGAAATGTCCAAAGTCTTTCCAATGTTCACGATGTGTTCCATGTTTCATTGTTAATGAGATACATGATATAACCAATGCATGTAATCACCTATGATGAAATATAACTCGAAAATGATTTTCCGTACTATGAAGAGAAAATTAGTATTTTTGACATAAGGGAGTAGGCATTGATAAATCGGTCAACGCGCCTAGAAATTGTTCTTTAAGGAATAATTAAAATGGTGGAAGAAACCAGGGATCCTAAGTATGTTATGAAGAAGAACCACCCAAACCTATTTTGAGGGCCATATACATGACACTTTTTGAGGATGAAATTTCTAGAGGGAATAATATAACACCCCAAACAATTTATGGTATGTTACTCTGAAATACATTCTATTATTTAGATATCCTATATTTCGTAAACCCCTAAGTTACATCAAAATAAATCTTTTTTATATAATATATAGTCATAACCTACCCTTTAATCTTCAATTTTATTCTTTTTTGTTTTGAATTGTGACAAAACGAACATTAACAGTTGCGACTAGGATGATATATACATTGTAATCGAATTATCCTAATTATCAGTGAATAGTATCCTACACTTATGAATAGTAACATACACTTATGAATAGTAACCTACCCTTACTAACAGTAACATTCTTGTATGAATATTAATATGAATCTTGTTAATGGTATCCATAGGCATGAATGTATAAATAAATTTAGGCACTGTAAATATGATGATGGATATTTGATGTTTTTGAAATTTTTGAATAATTAATTATTTTAATTAATAGTTAAAGTAATAATATTTAGAAAATTGTTTTTAAAAAATGGAGATCATTTTTGGATTTACATGTCAAAAAATGGGTCGGTTGAATTTTTGGGATCTTTTTCAAATACCTGATTTTTTTAATAGAAAAATACATTAATTTACAGTACAAATACAATATAAATTAAATTTACTATTAGTATCATCATGAGTGATGTAAGCTCTCAAATATCTAATGAACATGCTCTTATTATGATTATAGTTCCTTTAATTCTGACTATTTATTGCCTTGAGAAAAAATAATAAATTAATGATGATAATATTATGAAATCTCTCCTCTTATTCACTATGTAAACCACCCCTCACCCCTCATCCTCCCACACCACTGAAGCATCAAATATTTCATAAATTTGGAAAAATACTCTCCCCAATCCCTCCCCCACGTCCAAGGCCTGCTGGTCTCACCAAAAGGACAAAAACAAAGGCCTTAAAGAGATTCTCAAGGAGGAGAACTCAAGAGGTGAACCTCTCTTACTTTTTCTCTCAATTGATTTTACAATGTTCCATTATTTTGTACACTCTTCTACCCTAAACTCATCCAGATTCCATAATAATTCAAATACCCTACATGTAAAGGATATAAATTATACTCATTTAATATTTCATCATCATCATCCCTTTTTCCATTCATTTATACTATAAATTCAAACATAGTCTGAGATTTGTTAATTTATCACTCTCACGGAAAATGGGTTTTAAATTTTCATTACTATATTCAAGACCAGACATTAAAAAATTATAATGGTTAAAATAGATAATAATATTTTTTATCTGGTTTTTTTTGAATTCTTACACAATCAAAATATGGAATAATAATACAAAACAACATCATTGTGCACAAAACCACCAAGTTAAATCCAATCATTTATCATTAACTTATCAAATGATTCATCCTCATGGTATACAACAAAAATAATTATAAGATCATTTATATATATTTATTTTCAATAATAATATATATTAACATAACTGGATGTTGAACCACATTTCAAATGAACATCCATTCATTAATACAAGTAAACGGATCATGAAAACCAAAGAAGAAAATGATTCCAAAACAATAAAATTGAATCTCTTAAACACTTGTAAAAGACCATTAATTAACATAATATTGTTATAACATATCAATTAAATGTTTATGAGGTTATGAAATTATCAATTAATGAAACTAAATTTGATTATTCAGGTCGTTAATAAAAATAAATATCACCTTCAAGGATATCGTAAGGGATCCTCTCTCTCACTTTCATTCAAGAATCCACCCAATCATATGTGCTTTTGTTTTTAATTTATAATGATGGGGTATGTTTTCTAACCTCACCCATACTTCCATTAAGATATATAAGTGAAGGTATGCCCCTTAACCTATCATTAATCTCTCACAAGACCACTCATTACAATGCAGAAATTATTGCAAGGGGTTTCTCATCTCACATTCAAATATGTGGTATTTCCATTGTTCGCAACTTATTTCATGTATATGGTGTTTGTGTACTAAAATTTTCCATATAATATAATTATTCTATTTATATTCATGGTATTATATGAATAATGTTATGGTTATTATGTTTTTGTGATACGATTTGAGTGATTACCCTGTTGTAAGGGACTTTGTCTAAATTTCCATTTCATTATGACTTATATTGTATTATGTATCTAATAATCCTTATGTGGTGTACCAAATTCCCATTTTAGATCAATTATAATTTGAAATTATATTGCTATTAAATATCCATATTCTCGTATCATGTATATGTTTATTGACTAAATTATATACCATTTTACATAGGATCTTTATTTGGAATGTAGTTTTAACTATTGAAATATTGAGGAATTTATATCCCCTATTGTATACCGATATAGAAAAGTAATCTTAATATTGTATTGAGTCTATGTATAAATAATTCTTGGGAAAATTAATTCTTGGCGGGGCCTGCTATAGTCCCTTTATGTATCGATAGGACTCATAAGACAATTAGGTAGTGACAAACACTTTGTGATTGTTTCCAAAAATCAAACGGGTTTCTACCCACAGACTAAACCGTTTTAATGTTATTGTTGTATCATGTGATAGATATATGACATCCAATTAATACTAATTATCTTTATACTTTTTTAGTTACTATTTTTCTTGAGGTTTTCACTATGACAAAATCTATGGATGGAGGCTATTTCTCAGTTTATTAATGGAAAGTGTTTTTCATTTAATCATCAAGAAATATTTATTTATGATATAGTTATTATTGATTCATGATTAGACTACATGTTTCCTTTATTGAGAATTTTAAATCATCCCTTAATTTTTTTTTACCATCAATATTATTTGAAGTGGAGATCATTTATTGGGTTTCCATGGAAGTATTTTTTATTTTTTGTTATTTATTGTATTTTGTTACCATTCCCAATGTAATATGAGATACATCTATGTATCTATTGTCTTCAAGACTAAAAAACTGATCGTTCCTTCCATACTCCATTCCTTCAAACCATTCCAATTTAATTATTAATGCATATGCTCTGGTTTAGAGGGTTCGGGGTGTTACATTTCCTTTAATCCACTTTAATTAGTTATTGTTGTGATGTCGGGAGGATAGAAATATCATGTGTTCCATATGATTCACCAGTGTGGAGAATAATGTTTTATATGATTTTTAATAAATCATATATTTCACATTTAGTGGTGTAATTTATTCTCTACATAATAAATTTTGGATTGTATCATTGAAAATGGAGAATATGATCATGAGAATCAATAAGTAGGCCTTAAAGGGAGCATTATGTTATTGAGGATCATATTTTACAATTAGAAGAATTGCCGATTAAACATATTAGGTGATTTTAACCCAAGTAAAACTAGTTCATGTTATGTTATTAATCATGTAGTATGATTTTTGAGCTGGATTTCGATTTTATAGTCTATTGTGGTATTATCAACATTCAAGTCAGAATAGATAAAAGTTATACAGAATTCTACATAAGTGATTTTGGAAAAATGGTTTTCAGAGGTTCCCATGAAAATAATAGATTTAATTTAATTTTTTTTATAGTCAGAGTGCCTTACCAATTATAAAAAATACACATTTTTATTCTAGGAATAAGACACAAAGAATGAAAAACCATTTTTTTCAAGATGTGTAGGATGGAGATTGTGTGTATATAGAAAAAATTCACACTAAATAAAATTGAGCAGATTTCCTGATGAAGGTGATTAGTATAGATATGTTCATATCGTGTAGATCCTTTGGTGGAATTTCAAATACATAAGAATCATTTTTGAAAGATTGAAAATATGTCTGGAGATGATATTGGTTCTTAATGAAATCCCTTAGTGGGAGATTTTATGTGATGGCGTTTCTATCCTAGGACAAAATATTTGTAGATTGATTAAATCTATATTCAATGTATTGAATAATACTAGAACATCATATTACATATTGATCCTTTATTTTCATGTCTATAATGTAATAATATCCAATAATATATGTCACATTGGTAAGTTAATTCCAATTCCCGCAATGATGATAACCAATATGTGCTATGATGATATTATAAATTAAAATTTCGGTGTTTGGATAATATAATATGATGGTACAGATGGTACCCATAGTTTTAGGTTCATGTACTCATAAGAAGATGAGGATATCTCTCATGGATTTCATACTTGGTAATCTCCATGAAAGGAGATAAATAAAATTGAACCATAAGTAGCAGTTCAGAATGTTTTGGTATCATTGGATATTCCTATCTTCAAGTATGTGTGATGTCACTTAGACATTAAGATTTTTATTAATGAATATTATAACTCACATAAATAGTTGTATTTCATAAAGCATGCTGATAATAGTTCAGGGTGATGTTTGATATGTTGGGTGCATCACATGTGATGTGTCATTAATATATATTTCTAGGAATTATTTTTCTCTTCAATATTTATAGAAGCTGATATCTAGGACCTTTGATTTTAATGGAACCATCACCCAAAATTTGATATTCATGGAGGAATAACCTATTTATTCTAGATAGTAAATGAAATATGGATCACGTATATAGGTTGGTGACATGAATATGCAACCCACATGATGAGAAATCAAGGAAAAAGAATTATATTACCCAGTGAGTGGACATATGTTCTTTCTATTGGATTCTATAAACCGTTTCTAAATAGTAATAACGGTCTTTTGGAAATCCCAAATAATTCTAACAAGAAATAATACTACATGGTCAGACACTAATTGTTTGCATTGATCTTGATTAAATTGTATTTTAATTTAATTATTAGAATAAATATTATACTCAAGAATGAGGAATAATTTTTTTCTAGTTTCATTGATCACTAATATATTCATAAGGATATAAATTATTATATCTTAATTAATAACTAATTTAATTGATTATTTTAATATATATTGATTATTTATTCTCTAGATCGTGAATAAAATATTTAAATTATTTATTTATAAATTTTTAACAAAAAAAATATTTGATAGATTGTAAATAAATTATTTATTTAGGAATAATATTTATTCTGACTTTTATAAATTATAGAGTGGTTCGAATTAACCCAGAAATGATCTAGAGACAAATATTAATTGATAAGATAATTACATAATATTTGTTATTGCATAATTTGGTGTCTGCCAAATATTAATAATAATGATATTATAATTATGTGGAAAAAGGATTATTAACGATTTTAAATGTTATTTAATGTATGAAATGATATTAACCAATATTTTAATCTATTATGAAACTCTATAAAAAGGTTTTTATGTCTATTGTATATAGAATCAAAATTTGAGAATTCGGAATTGTTGGGAATAATGAATTCTATATTGACTCCACCTTCTCTCTCCCTATTAAGAATGAGAAATTCAATAAGTATTTCTTAAAAAATGATGAATGTCTGATCGATAAATAACAATGTAATACATTCGATTTACCTCACTAGAACCTAGAGAACGAGTGTTGTTTCTCAAAGACCATTAATGCACATGTGGATCAACACTATATGGATTTTTTCCTTGGTTCCTCATGTAACAATAAATTAAATCCAAAAGGGTATTATTAGATGAAAAAAAATCATAAAAAAATAATGATCCTGATCCATTTAATTTATTTCTTTATATATTTAATAAATTAATTATATATATGATGTGAATAATCCTCATTAATGTTTCTAAGAATCAATTACTAAAATAAATTTTAATATATCACCCACCACCACACACATCCATTGTGCGTAGAACCATCAATTGTTTTAGTAAAATCACATGTAAAATTATTAATTTTTATTTGACTGTACTTCCATAAACATCATTGTTTACTTTTCATTTCTTATTATTCGTTCTTTAATTCGATTTGAATAGATTGTCTCTAACATATTAAGAATATATTTTTGGTGATTCATTTTAATAATTGTTTAAAAATAGATTAATAACGAATGGATAATACATCAAGAAGTGAAAAACCAATGGCTAATAATACATGGTTACATGTTGTGTTGCAAAATTATATGTTGTGTACCAATTCACATTATACCATGATGTATAAAATATTTAATTATAAAAATTTCATTTATTTCAAACATTTTTTTGAACAAACAATCATGGTATATAGAAAGTGGATACATGGGGTTTAGCTAGAATGTGCATGAAATGTAGTCTGACTATGTTAACATTGATATGACCCAATCACATGACTCAGAGATAGTACAACTAATGTACATGATGTGTAGATGGACTGTATGTGCTATGTAGTCTCTCATTAAAGGATATAATTAAAAATGAAATTATATTAATAAATTAGCATTAAAAACTTGTTTTCTTATTATAACATCTATGTGTGTTTGAAAATTTAATAATGGTTGTATATAATAATAATGGTAAATTTTTGTTTATTGCAATTAATATGTCATTATTAATAATGATTTTTATTATCAATTACTCCCATAAATGATGGGTTTCTCTATTTAATATTAGATGGTCATTAAGATGAATTGAAATTAATTAATTAATTAATGAAAGAATATTTATCTTAATAATAAAGAATGAATAATGAAACTAACTCTAGAGAGTTGATTTTTCATATTCATTGTATGTATGACTGATGATGGGATTTAATAAGACGTTTGTATTTGGTCAAAATTATTTAATATAATTTATTGAATGGGTTTACAGTTATTTAATATTAAATTACATGATGTCATGTGAGTTATACCTCCCTCTATTATTATGTTCTACCCACCTGTCCATGGAGTTTTATATAATAACCATTAACCTATCATTTTGTTCCCCAAACCTATATGTTAGTAATAAAAAAAATTAATTTATTTATCATTGTTATTCATATAGCGGTGGTTCATGAAAGAACCATGATGATTATAATTTAATGATACATAGATATATAGGTGGAATGTTGTAACTAGGGCAATGATTGAAAAATGGAGTTATTCCTCTGGTTTATAGTTTCACTTAATTTACCCACATTAAATCAACTATTATATAAGCTCATGATAAAGTAATTGGATTTTTATATTTTTTTTCTTTACATTATTTATTTTATGTATGAAATAACACAGTCACATAAATGAATGAATTAATTTACAATGATTTAAATTATATTAATGAATTATGTGATCTATTTAATCCAACATGGTTAATTAATTAAGTAATATTCACTTAATGTTATTGGGACATATAATGAATGATGAAATATAATCATTATTCATAAATTATTTGAATTCCCCCAACATAATTTTAAGACACACTAAACCTTCCATTACATGATTGGAAATAAAGCCATATAAATCTGTGTAGTACATCGCCAGATTGTTGTCACATACTTTTATGTAGGAGTTCACATGAGTATTTTTGGATGAATTAACAGAATATGAATAGAGATTGATGGAAAAATATTTGTCAATAATAATTTTTGGGCATGTGTTGATGAGATAATTGTTAAGATTTTAAGATAGAGTAATCCACTCAACAGAACAAGGAGATGAAATCCTACATTAAAAATCGAAGCACACTTAGTTAAATTCTTATTGTTTTAATGGAAAAGTTTGGATAATTAATAATTACATTGAGGATTTTTTCCACTATAATTTCATAGAAACTAAAGATTTTAATTTCAATTGGGAGGGAAATTGGGACATGGAAAAAATAATTGGATATTTAGAAAAACATTTAATATATTATGTCTCAAAAAAAATTTAATCAAGAAAAGTACTAATAATATGATCTTTTAATTATATAATAAAAAGAGAATATCGTCGTCCATATTTTTTTTACGATCAGTATTGGATAAAGATAGCCTTCTAACTGGTTGTAACATCTAGGAATGGTACAATCACCATTTTTCTATTTAATTCCCTGAACAAAAATATTAAATACTAGAATACTCATATCCAGATCCTCATGTTAAAGGGAATGTGAAAAAGTGGTCCTAGTATATAAGAAACATAAAATTGGGAGGTTTACATTCAATGTTTAATGATTTAATCTTCTTATACTAAACTCATATTGTCTTAGTAAAACATGGTTTTGTATATCATGCTTTATCACCATCATGTTCTTCACTAAGAGTGATAAATACTATAATGGTTTGAGATTTCTAGGGTAACTCTTCACAGAAATCTAGGAGTTGATTCTATAGTTGGACATCAGGCAGTCCTGATCACATGTTACATTGAGCACCTAATGGTTATAGGGTTTAGTATCCCAAAATAAAAAGCAACCAATATCATTATAGAGTATCTCCCTCTGATATTATTGTTATTTTTTCGCAAATTTCAATATGAAAACATTGATAAGTATCTACAGATCTTCTCACTTTTCTTCCCCGATTAATTAACGATAGGACGAATTAAAACCCTTCCCTACATATGTTTACCAGACAAAAGGGAAAATAAAATATCACTAAGTCGAATATTATTCCCATCCTTCCATGAAAAGGATGGTGAAAGGGAATTTATTGTAAAAGTATGATGTCTGTTTTGAATTTGGTAATAAGGGACATTGGAAAAAATTGTACCCAACCAACGAAGAAATAGGAAGCATCAAGATCATTTTTTACAATGATAATTTTATCTGTTTCAAGTAATTGGGTATTATACATAGAATTTTGTTCTCACATATATTTTAAAATACATCAACCTAGTAAATTTAGAAATATAGACCATGGAGAGGGTGATCTATGAGTATCCAAAAGAGGTAAACACGTTGTTATATCCATTAGTTACTACCACCACACATTGAAAACCAAAATGATCTTGGTTTTAAATGGTTGTTATTATGCACCTTCAATTACTAAAAACATTATTTATATATCCATACTAAATAAAAATGGACTTGTTTTTAAATTTGTGAATAAATGTTTCTATTTTTATAATGATATAATATTTAGGGTAAGGCATATTTAAATAATGGCCTTTATATGATGGATGAAAAAATCAAGTATTGATAATTGATAACAATGTTAAATCACATGAATCAATCCAACCCTAAATTTTTCATCACTTACTGTGTCACGTATATGAAAATAGATTTACTAAATTACTTCACGATGGATATTTAGATTCGTTTGAACAAAAGTGAGCTTTTTTATGTGAAACATTTTTACAAGGAAAAATTACTAAATCCCTATTTAATGGGAATTTTAAAAAGGAATGTTATTTTGTTAAATTAGTTCATACCTATTTGTGTGGACCACATCATATTGAGTAAATGGGTGGGTACTCATACATCAAAACTTTTACTTGGAATTTTACTATATTTGGAAATTTCACCTTAATGAGGTATAACTAACATTATATTGATAAATGCATGGAATAGAATAATTAAATTGTGCACCATATTCATATGAATATTAAGAAACTCTACTTAGATCATGGTAGATAATACCTTAATCAATAATTCATTAATTATTTACATGAGTTTGTGATATTATCCATAATAAATCCTCTATACAGACCTAAGTGAAATGGTGTAAGTGAAATCAGAAACCATAACATGTTGAACATGGTGAGATCATTAATGAGTCATGTGAGTCTTCGATTATATTTTTTTGGATATGAATTACAAGAAACCACATAAGTACTAATGTGAGTTCAAACTAATGAAAAATACATTATACCACAAGAATTATGGAATGGAAATAATTCTATGATTCTATACTTACATATGCGGGGTTTCAAAGAATTTATTAATCCATATTATGGTAACAATATTGAACCCTAAGGCACAAAGTGTGTCTTTATAGGTTATCCCAACAAAAAAGTATAATAGCTATAAAATAATTCTGAGAAAATGCACTGGGTGATAGAGGCACAAATTTTCATGATATTGATATTATCTCTAAAAGAGATAGTGAGAGAGAGGGTGACATAGATGATGTACTGAGTCAAGATACACAAGAGTTTGAACATGAAAAAATTCCAAAAAATCACCCTGGAAGATGAAATTTTTCATGAGACACAATTAATCTGTAGGACCACTAGAGAGGTTAGAATACTAGAACAAAATGTTTTCATATCCACAAAGGATGGATACTCATTATTAGTTGATAATAATGATACTATAACATACATGGAAGATATAGGTAGAATAGATGATTCCATGTTTCAAGTGGTGGTGAATTCTAAGATGGATTACATTTACCAAAACCATGTCTCAATTTTAGTAATACCACTACTATATGTAATGACCTTTGGATGAAATTGGGTATTCAAGAAGAATCAAGACAAGGACGGATAATTCTGTATAAATAAGGAATGACTGGTTTAAAAGGGTTTAAACCACATCATTACATGGACTACGAAAAAATATTTTCACTAGTTTCAATTATTATATCCATTAAAATTATACATTATATTTTATATTTCCATGAATATGATATTTGTCTAATGGATGGAAAAACATTATTTACTAAGAATATATAGGAAGATGTCAATATGACACAACCCGAAGGGTTTGTGAATCCAAAGGATGTCGATAAGGTCAGAATGTTACAGATATACCATTATGTATTATAGAGAGGATCCAGATCATTGTAATATCATTTTGATGAGGCTATAAATAATATTAATTTTCCTAAATAATTAATTCGATCCAGAAGTATATAAATTGTTTTGTGGGAGTTCAATAGGTTTGTTAGTTGTATTTTTTGAAGACATATTACACTTTGGAAGCGAATTCTATTATTACCATCTACTAAGACATGGTTGAATAAATGATTCCCAATGATGGACTTTGGTGAGGAATCATATATTTTTTGCGATGATGATACATCATGATAGATCCAATAAGTCGCTTAGCCAATATCAAAGTACATACATTGACCAGAAAATTAAAATAATCAGTATGGATGAAACCAAGAGGGGATTGTTTCTAGTGTGACACACAATTCATCATTCCCGGAAAATGTTTCCTTAGACATAAGAGGATATAAATACATTGGAATGGATTTCATATACTTAAATTAATGGGTTAGTTATGTATTCATTGTTCTGTACTAGTATATATTTCACGAATACATTATGTGAGGTAGGATGATTTCAAGTTGATTCTGGTGACCACCATTGGATGGAAGTTAATATTATCCTTATGTAATTGTGGAATACTAAGGATATGTTCCTAGTTTATAGAGGATAAAGAACATGTCATCATAGTATATGAATATTCGTGTTTCAAAACTGATCAATATGACAGGATGTCAGAAATGGGATATATCTTCACATGGAATCGAGGTATTGTGAGATGGAAGAGCTAAAAGAATGTTGTGGTTTCATATTCTACAGTAGAGTTTTAGTATATTTCAGTATTTGAGGAATCTCATGAAGTAGAATGGATGTTAAAATTCATCTGAGTTCTTGATGTGGTTCCATGTAGTATATATTTTATCACACTAAAGTGGTGGATCTTGAAAATGATCTAAGGTCACATCAGTAGACAAAGAACATACATCAGATGAATCATTACTTGAAGGATTTTTCACAGAGAGGTGAATTTGTAGTGAGAAATATTTTCATGGAAGACAATGTGGAACATCCCTTAACTAGAACATTGACATAGCAGAAACATTACTATCATGTGAGGTCTATTAGAATGATGGTTGTATTTAGTTGGATCAAGACCAAGTGGGTGTTTTTTGGATTTAGTCTCTTTTTGGGAAATTATTTGAACATTTATTACATGTATTTTTTAAGTATTAAATATTAATAAAACATCTTATAACATATTGGTCATTTTTTTCATGAATCAATTGTAATAAATTTGTGGATTATATGTCACGTTGATATGGTCAAAGATGTTCCCTGCTATGAAGATAGATTTTATGTGCTTTGATGATATTCTTACAAAAATGTTTTGTTCTTGCATAAAATACTATTATGGGACACATTGTACAAAAAAATCTGGTGTGAGTAATTATATGTATTTGAGGACTATTCTCCAGAATTTCTCACTTGATGATCTCTAAAATGAGTGATTATGTGAACATACCTACAGGTAGGAAATATACATGATTGAATGGAATCATATATTTCTATATGAGATAATGTGTGATGGACGTTATACATAATTATTATATTATAATTATTGCATTGTAAAACTCATGTTTATAGATGTATTTAATAAAAAATGAAGATAAAAGATCATGGTAATGTTGGATATGTAGGGTGGGTAATGATTGACATGTAATTAATGGATAAATCAAGGATAGAATTTTTCCCTTTTATATTTAGGAAATTAGATATATATACCCTTTTATTAGAATGGAATATTCACCTAAAATTCAATGTTAATGGTGTAATGATTTGTTTATTTTGGATTGAAAATTATTGATGTATCGAGCATATTGTTTGGTGACATAGTCTTGCAATCCACTTTATAATATTTAAAAATAATGAGATTGTATTACAATGTATGTGTACATATGTGGTTTCCCTAATTGTGTCATTATGTTCATTCTCATGGGTTCCTCGACACGTTTCTAGATAATAATATTGGAAATTTGTAACACCAACCAACTACTAATGAGTATGAATCATAGAGGGTCACACACTATTTTTCCCATTGTCTTAATTATTATTTTTTAATATAAATATTGAAATAATTTTTTTCTCAAGGATGTGGAATAATTTTATTAATGTTTTATTGATTTTGAATATTCCAAAGGTAATAAAAAATTAATTTTTTTATAAATAAATAATTTATTTCAATATATGAATGTATATATAAAATAGATATTCACTTGATTGTGAAGAAAATAATTATTTTCTTTATGGAAAATTTGTTGTAAATATTTATTCACTTGATTGTAAATAAAATATTAATTCACGGATAAAATATTTTTTTGGTTGTTAAATAAATGTTATACGAGTTTGAAAAGTCCCTGGATGTGTTTGGTGACAAATATTAATTAAAAAGTCTCTGACATAATATTTTTTATTCCCCATGTTGGAACACCGCACAAAACAATAATAATGATATTAGTATTATAGGGAATTATGTTTCTTCCAAGTTTAAAATTCTATATAATGGCCAGAATTAAATTAAATAATATTTTAACCAAAACACTATCTTCCTAAAGAGAAAGCTATATCTATTGTATTTTACATCCAAAATTTAGAATAGAATTTTTTTTACAAAATGAATTCTCTATTGACTCTACATTCCATATTCGTCTTATGAATTTGAAACACAATATAGATTTCTTATGGACTAAAAAATGATCGACCAAGAATGCATAATGAAATACATTTGATTCCCCAAATATTTACTTAATGATTGAGTGGTGTTTCTCAAAAATCATTTCAGCATGTGTGGATTACTACTAGGGGTATTCTATCATTGGATCCCCATGGAAAAATGAAAGCAATTTTAAATTTTTTTTTTGCACAATCAATAATCATCAACTAAGAATGTCCCTAAGGATAGGTATATTTTTCTACTGATATTAAATAAATTAATTATAAATTTTACCTAAAATATATTTTGTCATAGTTTTGGGAAATGATTATTAAATGTAATTTTAATATGTCACCCTGCACTGCATGCTTCCACTATTCCTAGAATGAACAAGTTAGAATAATTTAAGAGTAAAAATAATTATAATGTCTTCCACATTCAATTCCTTAAATGTTCTTGTGACCCTACCATTATTCTCTCATTTATCATATTAAATGGATTTTAATTTATGGGAGTCCAAATATGCATGAGGGTAGGCTATAAATTGGATAACGAAAATGGATCCTAACTAATTTTATTAGAGCCATGGTACAACCCGTGTGTAATGTTGGGTATAGTATTACCCAAAATATATAAAAGTGATAAAAATGTCACATTTGAATCTTGTTGATCAATAGTTCCTTATGCTAAAAGTATTCCTAATAGATGTGTTTATATAGATAGCTGTGATGATGTGAAAACAGAAGTGAAAGAATTATGGTTATGGTAGACTATTGTTCAAGGGGAGGCCCTAATGTGTTTTATTTGGGTTTAGGGAAGGATTTTATGGAGAAAAGACATGTCTGTCATATGATTATATAAATGATTGTGGAATACATTTAAGATATGAAGGAATATTACCACGACAACTCATTGGATTTAGGAAAAAACCCCACAATAGATTTTGTATTATACATGGAAGTCATAGGGCTAGAAGAAATTAATATTGAAACATTAAAGACACATTTTTGAAGGATGGAAATCATTGCATAAATATCATTGATTATAGTGATATTTTCCAAATCTAAAAGATAAAAATTGAGATTTTATAAATGGAATACTCAAAAAACACTGATTGTTAGGGATTCATAAAATAATGGAACCTAATTTTATGTAAGATAAATTTGGTATACTCTTATTAATAATCAAAAGATTATATAAAACCCACAAAAACACAAGTGAAACTTTCATTAAAAATATATTTGTCCATGTTTTTCTTCATAACACAAATAGGGAGTTGGTTTATTATGACTTGATCCTGACATGTACTTATTCTATTGTGCTGCAAATCATTGTGGTTATAGGATGTCTGGAAATGAGTGGTGTACACAACTGAGGAGTATATTTTCATGCATACCTAATTAATGATTGGGTAATTTATTCTAACCCAAATCATCCACGACAATGTACATAGGGTACTCATGTAACGACCCGAATTTTCATTAATGGAAAATCCCTCTTGATCTAGTTAAATGTCTATTTATGAAAAATGTTTTTATAAGATGTAAACTTCTTTGGTTTTATGTAAAGAATTGTCACAATTGTTAATATAGTCGTTGAACAGTGATCACATGATTAGTATAAATATAAGGCTTTAACGAACCCAATTTTACTCAGACAAAGGAAGCGATGGCCTCATCCAGTAGAATTGCCCCATACGAAGCCCATTTGTACAAGCTTGGAAAAGAGGTGGCGTCTTTGGGCTTCGCCCTTGACCAAGCCCAAGCTGAGATTCATTAAGTCAAGCTCGAACGGGACCGTCTACGGGAAAAGTGAAAGTTGATAGAGATTACCACTCGAGCGATGTTATCCGAGCCACCCCAAGAGTCTGTCACCATCGCACACCTTACCCTTAGGTCTTATGCGGCTGTTTTAAGGGGTTATGTAACAAATAAGTAGGACTATGTTCATGTACATTATTTTTTTTGTATATAATAATGAATATAATTTTTAGTCATTTTTTATACATTGTAAATAGTATTTAAAGTACAAATGGTGTTTTTAGTTATTAGTTATTTAAAAAATATATTTTATTAAATTAAGGGATTTTCGAATTAAATAATTTTTTAATAAAATAATATTATTATTAGTAAATTAATTTTTATTAAATATAAATGATCTTATAATTTTATGAATGCAATTAAAATTTTTATTAAGGTTTGAAAGCCATTTCTGTCAAAACCCGTGAATTTTCGATAATTGTCAGTTTTTATTTTAAAATTGAAAATTCAAATTTTTAGAAAATCATTTAGATAAAATAAATGTTATTTTTGGAATCAGGATGTCGAAATTATCCAACGGTGAATTTTTCATAATTTTCTGAGGTAGTCAAATTTTTGGGTAAAAATTAAATACCATTTAATTGTATAATGTGTTTTATGACATCCTAATGACCCAATGGGGATGTAATAACATACCATAATCCTTATATTCTGCCAATATATGTTTTATCATTAAAATAATGCGGTTTTGGGTTTGTTTGACTTACTTTTCAAAGCATTAATGAACCCCCCAAGACATAGTCAATACTTTGCCTTTTTAAATTAATTTCAATGGGTGTGTGACTCACCTCCACATAAGAAACCATAATATTTTAATAAGTTCGGACCTTGGAATTGTAAAATATTGTTTTCCTCTTTCCTTTTCCTGAAATAATGGTCAAAAACCATGGGATGGTTTGTGGTTTGGATTAGTTTAATATAAGGGGTCCCAAACCTAAATAATAAAGAATTCTCTCACCTTTCCTATATAAACCCACCCAAGCCCCCACTTCCTCCTCACTAAAATCCCTTGGAGTTCGTCCAACCTCTGCCCTACCCTCTCTATAATCCTCCCAAGGTTCCCCAAGCTCCCAAGAAGCCTCTCACAAGCCTCTCTTTAGCCATTGGAAGCACACTTCCAGGTAAGGGTATTTTCTTCCATTCTCCTTTTGGTCAATTTTCTTTAAGTTGTACTGCCCTTTTAGTTTCAATTATGAATATTGGGGTATGGTTTTGCACCTCCCCCATACTTCCCTTTTATTGTTTTAATTATGGGACACCCCTTTCTCTCTCATTAAATGCCTCCCACGTACACCCGTTACTATACGGAAATTCCGAAAGGAACTTCTCTCTCTTCTTTTAAATTCAAGCAATACTTTTGTATCATGAATCTAAATTCCATTTCAATTGTTGGGACATGTATCTATTTGACCTCCTTACTGTCCATTAAATTTAAATATGATTAGTAACCTCTTCTCTCTCATCAACCATTTTTATGAATTCTTATATCATGCCGTTACGCTGCCGAAATCGCACCGATTTTCTAAGTCAATGCGATTGTGTAGTGGATACCATGCCCATTTCTCCATAAAGGGTATTCACCTTTATGAACATTTACTTATTGATTACAAAGTTTCATGTATTAATTCCACATTCCTTTATCGTGGAATAAATGATTATGTTTTATGAATCCATGTTTTATGATCCATGTGGCACACTTACGCATGAAATGAAATGTTTAAGAAGGGTTCTCCCTTATAGTGCTCAAATGAATTGGGTGAATTATAGTATCATGATACAACAAGTGCAATGAGTGTTGACTCATGCTAATTCAAGTGCAACGAGGGTTTACTCGTGCTCCATGTGCAATGAGGGTTTACTCATGCTCCATGTGCAATGAGACATGACTCATGCTAATTCAATGTTAAGTGTTGTTGCCACATTTCCATGTCATGATTATCATTATTTATCATGCCTTTATGTTCATGTTTCTCTTATGCTCTATTGAAATTCCTATTGCCTAACATGTATTGTATTCCTCATGTTATTCAATGTGTACTCCCTTACTGGGCTTTATATCTCACCCTTTTCTTATGCATGTCCTCAGTTTATCCCATGCAATGCTAAGTACGAAGGAATGTAGTGGTCATATAAAGGATGTTTTCAATAAAGATGTTATATTTCATGTTTTAAGTTTTTTATGTAATGATCGTAAGCCCCAAAGTCACCAAACCTCTCGATCTTATTTGTTGTATCAAGTGAAGTTTTATGTAATGAATCATGTTTAAGTTGTAATAAAAAGCAAGGTTGTCATAACTCATGGCCTCTGTACTAAGAGAAGTATTATATTTCCTTGGAAACACTAGAAGGCCACATGTTGGATTAACCAACACATGAAAAAAATTAATGAAATCATTATAATGGTGGATCATGGATAAATATTTCAACATAAAGTATATATCATTGGGTAGGATCAGGAGGTAACATAAGGACCTACATAAATTATTATCTCCGGGGTTATGTGAGTAATGAACCATCTAATCACCTCACTCTATGGTGTATGCACCAAAACTCTCGGAACTCTAAATATGATGCTATGGTCCCATATATATCATGTATAGAATAATAAGAATAATAATCCTACTTTTCTCATTTATCTATTAGTTTATATTATTCATACACTAAACATTCACAGTCTCATTAATAAAATAAAGAACTATTGAATCTTCATAATCAATGGAACACATGGACTGTCCCCTTAGAGACATAAAAATTTACTATAAATGAATCCTTCTATATCATATCATTGGATATTTCTCTAATATTATAAGATATCCCACTAATTTTTGTCTCACGCGAACCCCATAGGGTTGAACAAAATATATTGGGATATGGACCTATGGAATCTCTTCAGAAGTTTGAATAAGGAAAATATTTTTCCTAAAAAACCATTTTACATAGAGAATCAGGGTACCATATGATCCACCATCCCTTAATTACATGAATATAATAGTTTAGGTGACATAATTCATAGAAAACAATTCTCATTCATACAATATGATTGTAGTGTTTTTCCCATAATATTTAGTGGATTTTATTTTTTAAATCATTATTTTCCAAAAAATAATTATAAATTTAGGATTTAATTGGCTTGGAAATGAATATATAGAGATTAAAAAGGTATATAACGGATGTGAAAATTTAATATGCCACTACCTTGATGAGAACCTCCTTTCTTAATGTATAAATCATTTTATTGGTCTTTCCTTAATTTTTTCTCCACCCAAACCAAATACATGTGAACACCTATTTTTATTGACCACAAACAAGGGGGAAAAGATATTCATGAATCTTGTAAACCATCTATAAACTGTAATATTTTTAATAGTAAAACTTCTTTTTAGAAGGAATTCCTATGATGAAATATATTTCTAATTTAGAGATACAATTTTCATTTCAAGAATCCATATTTTAATTTATAATAAGTTAAAAAAATTATCATATTTTTACTATTTTTATCTTGAAGAAATTAAATAATCATTAAAAAATAATAAATGCTAAATATTCGTTCATTAGGGAAAAAAATCTCACCATGACTAGGGTTTTTATTAGCTACAACTGAAATTTGAATTGAAAAAAATTCATTAACAAAAATAAAATTGAAACTATGATAGATTCCCCCAGGTTAAGACCCCTAGACAAGGTAATTATTTGAGAAAGGCTTTAATTTAGATGAATCATGAACGAAATAAATGTAACACCTTGCATCAACATCTCAATCCATTTAGATCAATAAACCATCATACAGATAACAAACAAAAAGAAAGATCATTCCAATACAACATAGGATTTTTTTTTCATATCATGTTTCTAATACATGAAACCTCTTTTACTTATATAGAAAATTTTAATGGAGTGAAAAATTTCATGAGTGGTAATAGAATTATCAAATATATGACTCTTTGTAACAACTTCACAATGATTCTCAAAATTAATAAAATGCATCCAATTATGATAGTGATTGACCAGGATCATTGAAATGATTTTATACGTGACATTACATGATCGTATGGTCATAAAGTACAAAATTGGGTTGTTTTTTAACCTTAATAGTGAGGATAATAATATTTTAGTTAATAGAAAATAAATTTTATTTACCCATCTAGTGAACACACAAAAAATCTAATATATTAGTCTCAAAGACATGCCAAAACATTTTAAAGAACTATACATAAAACCCATCGGTACTCAGTTAATTGATGGTATGAATTTCATTGAGGTCCATAAGTATTTAATAATCTACAATTTATAGAATGAACTAGTATTATGTGAAAACATTGATATTCGGAGTGATCTAAGGTTCCCCATACAAATAATGATCACTGAAAAAATGTAGAATATGGTTATGTTTATCATTCTCTTTCAAAATAGTTCTAACATTAAGAGTTGTGAGGTAGGATAAGAGATTCCTATTACACCACAAATATTATTTTTAATGAAAATTTTATATTTATAATCAAACCAGAAGTAAAAAAAGAAACTATTTCACATCTACTCACAATCTAGAAAAATGAAAAAACAAATAAATGATGAAAAAAAATGAAAACGATATATGAAGAAAACAAAAGAAATGAAGACATAAGAGTTAAACATAGTCGAAGGACTGGACCACTAAAACAATGATAGGGAACACATACCTAATGATGAATAACTGCTTTGTCATCCTTGTTCAAAACAAATACTCTAACAACAAGGATCTATTTCACCAGTGCTGATAATGGATCTATAACCACAAAGATGGTCGAACTCATTTGCAGTCAGTCTTCACAAAATCTCCACTGGATTAATTTGTGACTAAGATCTATATTAGATCCTATTGCTCAATGTAACATGTCTCCTCACTCGTCCATCCTCAGTCGAAACCCAATTACGGATTGACCTGAAACACGGCTCAGCTCGATTCTCTTCTCCTTCAGAAAAGATGTATAAACCCTATAATCCCTTACCCAAATGGGTCATCACACCACCTAAGCTCTATATCTTTCATATAGATTTATTAAAATCACCTTCATGGGGTGAGTTAATATTTCCCAATGTAAGATGGAACTGCACTCTCTAATCTATCTTAACCCACTCAATTTTTTCATCTACTTTACTGGGGTTTCACACTAATATTCTTGTTTTTATTGATTGTTCCTCATACCATCCCTCTCACAACTTTGGCTTTGTGATCTAGAATTTATTCCCTGGTAAATTCCTCCCATGATCATTCCACATCATTGTATGACGTTGGGATCTAATGTAGTTTGTGATTTCAGGGTTCTTCCTCACAGAATCTTGTGATGATAATGGATGTGGCATTTGTATTGGGAAATTGTTGGTTCGTAGAATGATCCCCATCATCCAAATTTGGTCATCAATCATGGTCTATCAGAGTTCATAAGAAATAAATGGTTATTTCTTTGGTGAATGTTGATTATGTTATCGATTAGTATTTTTCAGACAAAATCTACTAGGATTGGTGGTCTAGGGGTCCGGTGAAGTGTATTAACACTCAGTTCAACATGATGAAGTGATTTTCATCCTTGTGGTGGTTGGGGTTCATGTGGGGTGTAGAGCAGCTCTATTAGGTTAGATTGGGAGCAGCTCCTCAGTAGTTACAAATGGATATTTTCAAGAGAACATTGGTTATTTATGTTTTCATGACACAAGACAGTGTGATTTCTTCTAATTTTGTACTTCTCTAGACTATTTAACATGTTTTTCATCATGTCTTTGGGTATTATTATTTATATTTATTCTTGGAGATTATTTCATTTTGGGAACTGATTTTCCTTATTGCAATTTGAATTGGCAAAACATATTTCATTCTCCATTGGGTGGGAGGGCTCAAAAGAGGGATGGGTGTGATGTCACCTATCATTAATTAATGTTTCATCAGACTTTTGGATATATGAGTGCCTCCCATTGACATTTTTTCAGTTTTTTTTAGTCTTTTTTTCATTTGATCAGGTTGAAATTTCTAAGAGTTCCATTATTGATTTTTTTGGTGGGTATCTTGAAAGAGACAAGGGTGTGTTGGCACCATTGATCCGTCTCTCTTGTATATATATATGTTGGTTGGAGAGGTTCTATTCCCCATTTTGCTACTAATATGATGTAAAATATTGGAATAGATAGTGAATCATTATTTAGTCTGATGTCATATATGTTTTTTCTAGGGTGGGGGCGAGGAGTCTTTCTTGTTCCTTCATGGAAATTTTCTTCTTTTGGAGTTATAGGATCTTTTTTATCTTTTTAAGGAATTTTATATTATTGTAATGGGTTTCCTCCTTCCCAGTCCTAAAATTGGATCAATCTTTTTTATATGAAATAATGGGAGCGTGATCCTCAAAAATTTAAAAATCACATCATGGGTCGATATTCTAGATAATACCATGACTTTTGGGGGTGATTGTAATGTTATTCTTTCCTTCTATTGATATTGTCACACTATATGTCATACTGGAGATACAACTTATCCCACATGAGTTTCATCATTGAGGTAACATTTTATATTTTCCTTTTAATGTCAAAAAACCTCATCATATCACACAACTGGATCACCTCTTCATATTCCTTATCTCATGATCCAAATATTTTGGACAATCGGCCATCTTTTATTTTGTTATAATTAAACCGTGTGATATATTGATGACTATAAAGAAGTGATATGACATGGCAGTATAAATTTGAGACACATGGTAAATAATTTTGATATTTATCCATTAGTTTGAGCCCAAAAACAAATCATGTCACTCTAATATGCGATCATTTTCAGAATTACCAAATACCACACAAAGGGGGTACAAAATATTCTAGATAAAAAACATCCACACATTAGGATAAATTTATGAAATCCTTGATCGATGTATAAAACTAGCTTGCTCAACCTATTCTAATTTTGAAACATAAATTCATTGAATTTCCCTTTAATTACAAGATTCCTTGTATGATATTCCCACAAAAACATAAGGAGATTCTAATAATTATATTATTATTTATGAGAAGTCCATCAATAGGAAACCACCCATTCCTAATCATGAATGTCGGGCTTGTGAATATAGATGAAAATATGATGTGTAGGATGTATATTAACCTTACCATTTAACCAATCCTTCTATAATAGGAAAATGAAATCAAAGTGACCATAATGAGAAATTGTAATACACCATTATGAACCCACCTTTGTCAATACTTCACACATTTCCTTGTATTAAAACACGGTATCAGACTAGATAACCATATTGAGGCCACTTTTACCACACCAGTGCACATGCATTGGAACTATTCCAGTGTTTACAAGCCTAAGACAGATGAAACATAATATTTTAATTTGGAAATCTAAAATGGTTCAGTACATCCAATGTCACTATGTATTCAATAATTTAAGCATACCGCTCCATTTTCCGTCTATTATAATATTCTTCAATGTCCTATAGAGCCTCCAATATTCTTTTAGAGAACCTATTTTTTAAAATATAACGATAAGTGTCATAGTACAATCTTACCTTCCACCTAAATATCCAAAACTATTCGGCGCAATCATCATAGAATAATTCATGAACTCATCTTGTAACACCCCAGGTAAATAAAGAATACGAAATTTTTGTATTTATCCATATTTGTGAATAAAATATTAATATGACTTTAAAGGGGACGCTATGCTCGATGGCGTACCCAACACGCAACAACGAGTTTCTTGGGAATCTTACGTTGCACTCTAATAATAAAATAATATTATTTTAAATGATAGTTAACATGTAGCCGTTGTATTGGCGGGAATGGATAGAAATAACTAAAATATGATTTCATATGTTTTTAATTGTTTTTACATTTATCCAATAAAGAATAGAGGCTTAAAATACGGAAAGAATTCAATTTTAGGCGTATATGCCCTAGTTTTCACTAAAGGTTCACTTATCACCTTTTGATGTTGAACCATCATTAAATATAGTTTTGTTCACTCTTAAACATTCTTTTGGACCAAATAAAACTCTTATTAAGAATCGGGACATCAAAATTTACTTTGTGTAAATTTTTGGTATCTTTCCGATAAAGTTCATTTTTTTAAGGAATAGTGTAAAATGTTGTATTTTAATTCAAAACCACTTTTTAATCTAATTTATTTATATGATTAGATTATCTTTTGAATTGGTTTTAAAGTGAAATTAGAAAATATTTTTACCATTAAATCCAATAGTGGTGGTTGGAATTAATTTCACTTTGAAATCGGACTTAAACTGGTGTCAATCTTTTGATACTTATTGTTTTATAAAAACACGCTATTTGCTCTGACAGCGGGAATTAATTATTAAATTAATTAATGTGACTAATATGTTTTGAATTTTGTAAAACGGTCTTCATTTTTGAATTCAGAATATCAAATATGGCTTAGGGTGAATTTTTGGTAATTTTCTGAAAAACTTCAATTTTTGATGAATAGTGAAACCACTAAGTGATAATCAAGCAAACTGATTTTTCAGTTAAATGAAAGTTTACCACTAATGTGTATTGAATTTTGAAAATCCGACATACATGGTTGTCATTAAGAAGTAAAATGTGGTTCAATGAGATTATAATAATTTTTGGTGAATAGTAACTTATTAAGTTTTTAATCGCGATTAGTGATAATTAGTGTAGTTTAAGGTATAAATAATACTTTAAAAATATGAAATGACCTAGACACATGTCACAACCCTATTGGTTGTGTCATGGCCGACCAAGACAAGCCATGGCCTAACTTGGGGACCCCATGGATCCACTTTTGTTGGGAAATAACATAAAATACTTTTTATTTAATGTTAAAGTGAAAATGACACTAACATAGTATGTTTTACTAAAACAATTTTTAAGTGGGGTTATACAAGTCCAAATTTTGATTATAAATAGTCATTGGAAAGATAAAAAGATTTCCTATATCATAGTATTTTTTTTATAATTTTTAGACATTAAAGAAATTAAATTATTTATGACATAATAATGATGCAGCGATGACATCATTATTTGACAATTTAATTAAAATGGAAAGATAATGAAAAAATCTACAATATACACATGGACAAAACCAATTGGATGAGTGGATTTCGATGCCTTATCACCTTATCCACGAATTCTACCAATGTGGGACCCTTTAAAACCGAAAAGCATTTTCAAATAAAGTAATATTTCTTTGCTTTCCAAAAGTGCCCCTCCTCTTCTCTTATAAAAGGCCCCCACCTCCACCTTATTTCACACACTTCAAAAGCCTTTGGCTCGGCCAACCCCTGCCCATTTGCTCTCTCCACATCCCTCTCCTCATCCTAGAGGATTTACCTTGGTCAGAATCCTTTCAAAGGAATACTTTAGGCTCAAATCAAAAAGAGTTACACTTTTAAAGGTAATTGTTTCTCTCATATTCATTTGTTTTATTTTGCTTCTCCAACCCCCTAATCTCTTTTTATTTACTTCTTTTGTAACAACAACAGTATCTTCAATATACTAGGATGTTGTTATAATATTTATTTGAGCTACACTCTCACACAACTACATCAAATGGTTAAAGAACATACGGTTTCCGTGGATGGTGAAATTCTGCCTCCCGAAACGATGATTGTTCAATACTCATTTAACACCTTCAAAGGTGGCCATTATGATGTCACTATTTTTATATATGATATATAGTATGTTTATGTTTTCCTTAAGATTCTGTTTTTTACATTTTGGTCAAACCTTTATGGTTCCCATTATGGGTAAACACGATATCTTCATTTAAGGAAGTGCGGACTACCGCCCCCTCAAAGTGATTTGATTCGTTAAATACCATATGTGGGACATATAAAGGATGGAACTATGATATTAAATATGATATTATACTGGAATTATAATATACCTTTATATCATTATTATTCCATTCTATAAAATACGAATAGAAATGAAAGTAGCGTTCATGCGTACGTACGGCTTACCGTCTCCATGAACGGTGCATTTCATTTCTTACCTCTAAATGATTATGTAATGTTATAAATGCATGAATGTACTGGATATATATGACATATATTATAACTACAACATGAATAAAATTCTGGATATAATAAACATTTGGCCACATGAACAACATGTAATTGTAAGAAGTCCACTTTCGACTTAAGAACCAAATACCGACAAAATGAACATTATTAACTTAAATGATTACATAATGTTCACAACATGTCAATAATTGATATAAAAGGAATAATGAACTTGGAAAAGGTTCTTAAGCAAATAGAAATTAACTCAAGTTTATTATTCAGGACGTTAAAGAACGATCGAGTCAAGTCGGACCCGAGGTAAGGGATCCTGCAACTCTCTTTCTCTTTAAGTACACTCTTTTATGTCATTTCTTTTAAGCTCATCTTTCTGATGATTGGGATGTTATTTTATATTAATCCTACTGTAATTTTTATGTTCATGTGATGAGAGACCCTATTCTCTCTCATCAATCCATTTTGGAGGTTTTATGTGGCGCCGTTAGGCTGCCGAGTTCTCGTAAGGGATGTTTCATCTCACTTTTATTCTCGTGAGATTTACGCTACTTTTGCCACAAATTCCATTGAGTGGTGTATGTACTTCCCATTATTCTACACTTTGTGTAAAATACTTTCGTTTATGAGTATTTACATCAATGATCTATTGTCCCTCTTTCATGGGGTGTATGTTTTGAAAGATACCCAAGTCGGTAAGGGAACCTTTCACCCTCCTCTTTTTAAAAGACTTCTTTTATTGGGTCTTTTAATTTACATATTGTTACATTGGGATATGTTCTCATGTATCCTTAATGATGTAAATTTTGTGTCCAAGTGATGAGATACTCTTTTTATCTCTCATCAACTCATTTTGATGTGACGCCGTTAGGCTGTCAAGGGAACTTCTTAACCCAATTTCGATTTCTTTGGGTTCGACATGTAGTCATTGAATATGTCATCCATTCAATATGTGTGAATGACATTTTATTGTTTTACACTTAATATCCACTTATATTGGGTGTATTGATATTCTTCACACATATTTTTGAGATTGATTTGTCCTTAATTTAAGGATACCTTCTTTATAAGGGATTTCATCACATTTGACATTTCTATTGAGGGTTCATTGTTGTTATGCACCAATTCACTCTTATATGGTGTATATACTGTCCTTTGGAGTATTATATCATGAATCCATTTATTCTCATGATATTATAAAGTTCTGACTAAACGTTATTCCTCAATTATTGTATTCAAGTGTCTCTAATTTTGGTAAAACCCCTTTAACCAAAATATCATTTTAAATGTTTTAATTATTCGTTCTTATTAATATCCATGTTTTCAAAGTGGTTTTAAGGATTTATTTATATGGATATTAATGGTTTAAAATTTTAAAAGCTTCAAGGTGGTATGGGACACTTTGATTCAAAAATATCTTTATTAAATGTTTTAAATGGTTTTGGAAATGGTTTCTTTTTATATGGATTCATTATTTCAAAATACTAAAATGTTATGTTGTGTTTGAAATGTGGAAATGTTTTGTTTCCTTTATGAATATTTTATGTGATACGTGTATGTTATGGTTCTTGGGCATTGTTATGAAGAACGGGTGGTTCCGTGATAAACTAAGGGCGGGTGAGCCCGTTATAGCTCTCCAATGCATTGGGTAACGCGAAGGAGTGAAACGTTAAGGTTTCTCCGAAGAGATTTTAGGGAATATACTGTGATGGGTATTCCAAACGTAACCAAGAGGGTTACTCCCTACGTAAGAATGTTATGAATGCCTCAAGTTACCTTTATGTCTTATGATTTCTATGATTTATTCATGTTTTGATGAGTTAGGTTAAAGTGCCTATGTTTTATGGGTAAGTTATGATTTCATCTTTATGTATACATGAACTCATGTTTCCTTTCCATATTTTTATGTCCCTTACTGAGCTTTTTATGCTCATCCCAAGTTTCTGAAATGTTTTTCAGGTCAAGAGGAAAGGTACATGATAAGACGTTAGAGTCAAGGATGTGTTAAGAGAGAATCCATATTTTATTTTAAATATGTTCTCGTTGATGGGAAGAATGAATATTGTCTTTTATGTAATCCACTTTGTTTAAATGTGGAATGTAATGCAAGTTTCATGATCTAATTCTCTAAAACTCTAAACCTGAAAAGATCCTCAATGTGTAATCTTGTAATAACTCAAGATTAAGTAAGTTTTAAGGCTGGGGCCTTATAGTTGGTATCAAAGGTCGGTTTAGATAACTTTAGAGGTTAGGGTATTCCTTAAGCATAAGTGACATTACCATAATGGTTAGGATTTCAGAAAGAGTCCTAGTTTTAGATAAAGTGAATGAGTAAGTGTATATTAGTGTTTATCTTCCTCATTAGTACATGATGGTTTTGTAGATATACTCACACTGACCTTTTTGGTTTTAGTAAATGGCTGGATCTAGCAGGCACCAAAGTAACAGTGGATGTGAAGGAAATTGTGATAGTCTTTTGAGCAAGCAACTGAATGATATGGGAGCTGCAATAAGAACTCTTCTGATTATCCTCAACCAACTATCTGGAGTCATGATTGACCACCTAAACCTTGGAGTTTTCTCTAAGGCATCAAATATGCAAGAAACAAATCCCTACGGAAGTGCAGGTAATAATCATAAAGGTATGAGTGTTCAAAAACCTATGTGTCAGAGATGTGGAAAGAAACACCTAGGGAAATGTTTCAAAGGGACAGAAATATGCTATAGATGTGGAAATGAAGGTCATAAAGCAAGAACCTGTAATGGAAAAAGGAAGCATCCCGTTGACTCGAGGAAAGAGAAAGAAGTTCTTTCTGAGGGATCAATTGAATGTTTTAAATGTGGTGTGCATGGTCATTATGCAAACACATGTTCTATGAAGAAGTATCGTGAATGGGGTCACCAAGAGCGTACAAATGTTCGTTTACCAATACCTAATGCCATTCCTATTGAGGATGAAGAAACTGACAATGACCAATCAAAGGTATGTACTATTTCATGACTGTTGTTTTCCTATTTTGAAATCTTAGGATATGATTCATGATTTTGTTTGTAGGAAAGAGGTATTTCGGAATAGGTTGGAAAGGAATGGATAATGGATCATGAAGAATGTTGAATGAGTAAGATGTCAACATATAAGGGCTTCAAGAGTTATGGTGAAATTCTTAAGAGTATTATGTCTCTTTTGATGATGGGGTTACATTAGAAGACTTTTTATATTATGTGTAACCCTGATGATTAATATAGGCAAATTTTATCCAAGGAATAGTTACCTTTTCTTTTGTGGACATAGTTATAAAGAACCACGTGGGTTTATATGATCCTTTCTTTTGAGGTAATTATGGGTTACTAAAGGTTATGATTGAAGTGGAGGGCATGAGATGAAATTGAGGTTAAAATGTGTTATGATTATTTTGAAGATTTTATCTCGTTTTGGGGAATGTTTTAAGAATTATATAGTTTTGGAAAAAGGACAACACGCAGACCGTGTGACATCCCGTCGCGTCGGACAAAGCTGCGGGAATCGAACCCACAACCAAAGTGCGACTGGTATTTATCGCCTACCACTGGACTACGTGAAGTCCCTGGATAGTTTGACTGATTCTTTTGGTTATATGATTTTATGAATTAAGAGTAAGTTGATTTTGGGTTATTTATTAAAATGATTACCCTATCATGGAGGATATGTGATTGGGATAATTACTTTTCAATGCGTGACTTTAGGAGCAACTGATGTTGTTTGGAGATAAATGTTACGATTTAACTTGGAAGACTATGTGACTAAATCTTTCAAATATTTGGGTTTCGATCTTATTTTGGTTTACTTTGAAGAATTTTATGGACAAATTGTTTATCGAATGATCCTTGTTGAACATTGGGTTTTGTTTGACAAATTTTGGATGTTAAGAATAGATTTTATTTTTATAAAGGGTTATCCTTTTCTGGATTATCCGATCTTGTACTAGCTTTTTTGATTTTGTTTTTGGATAAAGTCTAAAGACATGGGAAGTATATAGCTCTCTTTTGTGGATTAGGTGATTCTCTAGAAGTTGATTATGGTACTCTGAATGCGAACAAGTCTCCCTAAATACTCGTCTTTTGAAAAAAATATGAGTTTGATTAAGGAATCTAGTAAAGGTTGAAGGTCAACATGATAAGTGATTATGTTTCCTTATGAATAAAATTCCTCAATAAAATGTAACTTAAAACAAAAATGTTGTCTATTAACTTTTTCTACTAGGGAATCGAATACCGTTTAACCCATCACAAGTTTGTGATTTTCTCGTGGTTAACTTTCTCCTAAACATGTTTTCTAACACTCTCCATCAGAACATGACCCTTTGTTTTTTCCTCCATGTCCATATTTTCATACTTGGAGTCCTAGTATGGGTTAACTCGGGTGACCTTTGTACTTATCTTTCTTTATTTTAAAGTGATTGTTTTACCAACTCTTGTTCCGATGTGGGACTTCCAAGGATTTTTCCAAGTCCAATTTTAAAATTGCGCGGACGCAATTCCCAAAAGGGGGGAAGGATGTAACACCCCAGGTAAATAAAGAATACGAAATTTTTGTATTTATCCATATTTGTGAATAAAATATTAATATGACTTTAAAGGGGACGCTATGCTCGATGGCGTACCCAACACGCAACAACGAGTTTCTTGGGAATCTTACGTTGCACTCTAATAATAAAATAATATTATTTTAAATGATAGTTAACATGTAGCCGTTGTATTGGCGGGAATGGATAGAAATAACTAAAATATGATTTCATATGTTTTTAATTGTTTTTACATTTATCCAATAAAGAATAGAGGCTTAAAATACGGAAAGAATTCAATTTTAGGCGTATATGCCCTAGTTTTCACTAAAGGTTCACTTATCACCTTTTGATGTTGAACCATCATTAAATATAGTTTTGTTCACTCTGAAACATTCTTTTGGACCAAATAAAACTCTTATTAAGAATCGGGACATCAAAATTTACTTTGTGTAAATTTTTGGTATCTTTCCGATAAAGTTCATTTTTTTAAGGAATAGTGTAAAATGTTGTATTTTAATTCAAAACCACTTTTTAATCTAATTTATTTATATGATTAGATTATCTTTTGAATTGGTTTTAAAGTGAAATTAGAAAATATTTTTACCATTAAATCCAATAGTGGTGGTTGGAATTAATTTCACTTTGAAATCGGACTTAAACTGGTGTCAATCTTTTGATACTTATTGTTTTATAAAAACACGCTATTTGCTCTGACAGCGGGAATTAATTATTAAATTAATTAATGTGACTAATATGTTTTGAATTTTGTAAAACGGTCTTCATTTTTGAATTCAGAATATCAAATATGGCTTAGGGTGAATTTTTGGTAATTTTCTGAAAAACTTCAATTTTTGATGAATAGTGAAACCACTAAGTGATAATCAAGCAAACTGATTTTTCAGTTAAATGAAAGTTTACCACTAATGTGTATTGAATTTTGAAAATCCGACATACATGGTTGTCATTAAGAAGTAAAATGTGGTTCAATGAGATTATAATAATTTTTGGTGAATAGTAACTTATTAAGTTTTTAATCGCGATTAGTGATAATTAGTGTAGTTTAAGGTATAAATAATACTTTAAAAATATGAAATGACCTAGACACATGTCACAACCCTATTGGTTGTGTCATGGCCGACCAAGACAAGCCATGGCCTAACTTGGGGACCCCATGGATCCACTTTTGTTGGGAAATAACATAAAATACTTTTTATTTAATGTTAAAGTGAAAATGACACTAACATAGTATGTTTTACTAAAACAATTTTTAAGTGGGGTTATACAAGTCCAAATTTTGATTATAAATAGTCATTGGAAAGATAAAAAGATTTCCTATATCATAGTATTTTTTTTATAATTTTTAGACATTAAAGAAATTAAATTATTTATGACATAATAATGATGCAGCGATGACATCATTATTTGACAATTTAATTAAAATGGAAAGATAATGAAAAAATCTACAATATACACATGGACAAAACCAATTGGATGAGTGGATTTCGATGCCTTATCACCTTATCCACGAATTCTACCAATGTGGGACCCTTTAAAACCGAAAAGCATTTTCAAATAAAGTAATATTTCTTTGCTTTCCAAAAGTGCCCCTCCTCTTCTCTTATAAAAGGCCCCCACCTCCACCTTATTTCACACACTTCAAAAGCCTTTGGCTCGGCCAACCCCTGCCCATTTGCTCTCTCCACATCCCTCTCCTCATCCTAGAGGATTTACCTTGGGCAGAATCCTTTCAAAGGAAGACTTTAGGCTCAAATCAAAAAGAGTTACACTTTTAAAGGTAATTGTTTCTCTCATATTCATTTGTTTTATTTTGCTTCTCCAACCCCCTAATCTCTTTTTATTTACTTCTTTTGTAACAACAACAGTATCTTCAATATACTAGGATGTTGTTATAATATTTATTTGAGCTACACTCTCACACAACTACATCAAATGGTTAAAGAACATACAGTTTCCGTGGATGGTGAAATTCTGCCTCCCGAAACGATGATTGTTCAATACTCATTTAACACCTTCAAAGGTGGCCATTATGATGTCACTATTTTTATATATGATATATAGTATGTTTATGTTTTCCTTAAGATTCTGTTTTTTACATTTTGGTCAAACCTTTATGGTTCCCATTATGGGTAAACACGATATCTTCATTTAAGGAAGTGCGGACTACCGCCCCCTCAAAGTGATTTGATTCGTTAAATACCATATGTGGGACATATAAAGGATGGAACTATGATATTAAATATGATATTATACTGGAATTATAATATACCTTTATATCATTATTATTCCATTCTATAAAATACGAATAGAAATGAAAGTAGCGTTCATGCGTACGTACGGCTTACCGTCTCCATGAACGGTGCATTTCATTTCTTACCTCTAAATAATTATGTAATGTTATAAATGCATGAATGTACTGGATATATATGACATATATTATAACTACAACATGAATACAATTCTGGATATAATAAACATTTGGCCACATGAACAACATGTAATTGTAAGAAGTCCACTTTCGACTTAAGAACCAAATACCGACAAAATGAACATTATTAACTTAAATGATTACATAATGTTCACAACATGTCAATAATTGATATAAAAGGAATAATGAACTTGGAAAAGGTTCTTAAGCAAATAGAAATTAACTCAAGTTTATTATTCAGGACGTTAAAGAACGATCGAGTCAAGTCGGACCCGAGGTAAGGGATCCTGCAACTCTCTTTCTCTTTAAGTACACTCTTTTATGTCATTTCTTTTAAGCTCATCTTTCTGATGATTGGGATGTTATTTTATATTAATCCTACTGTAATTTTTATGTTCATGTGATGAGAGACCCTATTCTCTCTCATCAATCCATTTTGGAGGTTTTATGTGGCGCCGTTAGGCTGCCGAGTTCTCGTAAGGGATGTTTCATCTCACTTTTATTCTCGTGAGATTTACGCTACTTTTGCCACAAATTCCATTGAGTGGTGTATGTACTGCCCATTATTCTACACTTTGTGTAAAATACTTTCGTTTATGAGTATTTACATCAATGATCTATTGTCCCTCTTTCATGGGGTGTATGTTTTGAAAGATACCCAAGTCGGTAAGGGAACCTTTCACCCTCCTCTTTTTAAAAGACTTCTTTTATTGGGTCTTTTAATTTACATATTGTTACATTGGGATATGTTCTCATGTATCCTTAATGATGTAAATTTTGTGTCCAAGTGATGAGATACTCTTTTTATCTCTCATCAACTCATTTTGATGTGACGCCGTTAGGCTGTCAAGGGAACTTCTTAACCCAATTTCGATTTCTTTGGGTTCGACATGTAGTCATTGAATATGTCATCCATTCAATATGTGTGAATGACATTTTATTGTTTTACACTTAATATCCACTTATATTGGGTGTATTGATATTCTTCACACATATTTTTGAGATTGATTTGTCCTTAATTTAAGGATACCTTCTTTATAAGGGATTTCATCACATTTGACATTTCTATTGAGGGTTCATTGTTGTTATGCACCAATTCACTCTTATATGGTGTATATACTGTCCTTTGGAGTATTATATCATGAATCCATTTATTCTCATGATATTATAAAGTTCTGACTAAACGTTATTCCTCAATTATTGTATTCAAGTGTCTCTAATTTTGGTAAAACCCCTTTAACCAAAATATCATTTTAAATGTTTTAATTATTCGTTCTTATTAATATCCATGTTTTCAAAGTGGTTTTAAGGATTTATTTATATGGATATTAATGGTTTAAAATTTTAAAAGCTTCAAGGTGGTATGGGACACTTTGATTCAAAAATATCTTTATTAAATGTTTTAAATGGTTTTGGAAATGGTTTCTTTTTATATGGATTCATTATTTCAAAATACTAAAATGTTATGTTGTGTTTGAAATGTGGAAATGTTTTGTTTCCTTTATGAATATTTTATGTGATACGTGTATGTTATGGTTCTTGGGCATTGTTATGAAGAACGGGTGGTTCCGTGATAAACTAAGGGCGGGTGAGCCCGTTATAGCTCTCCAATGCATTGGGTAACGCGAAGGAGTGAAACGTTAAGGTTTCTCCGAAGAGATTTTAGGGAATATACTGTGATGGGTATTCCAAACGTAACCAAGAGGGTTACTCCCTACGTAAGAATGTTATGAATGCCTCAAGTTACCTTTATGTCTTATGATTTCTATGATTTATTCATGTTTTGATGAGTTAGGTTAAAGTGCCTATGTTTTATGGGTAAGTTATGATTTCATCTTTATGTATACATGAACTCATGTTTCCTTTCCATATTTTTATGTCCCTTACTGAGCTTTTTATGCTCATCCCAAGTTTCTGAAATGTTTTTCAGGTCAAGAGGAAAGGTACATGATAAGACGTTAGAGTCAAGGATGTGTTAAGAGAGAATCCATATTTTATTTTAAATATGTTCTCGTTGATGGGAAGAATGAATATTGTCTTTTATGTAATCCACTTTGTTTAAATGTGGAATGTAATGCAAGTTTCATGATCTAATTCTCTAAAACTCTAAACCTGAAAAGATCCTCAATGTGTAATCTTGTAATAACTCAAGATTAAGTAAGTTTTAAGGCTGGGGCCTTATACATCTAATAGAGAAAAATGAAAAGGAATAACACACCCTAAAAGGAGATCTCAGTCCGAGGGGTCAGAACAGATCTGTTTTCCGCATGTGACAATTTTAGTTTACCCAAAATTGTTGAGGGTAGGCATTTATAACTAGATAAAAGTATAATATATTGTTTAACATATATTTATTAGGTTTTCCCAGTCTCACGAGGCATAATTTAGGCCACATTATTCTAAAAATCAATTGGTCAATCATGGTTATTATTAATTATAAATGTGGGATATCATCCAAGCATGATGACATTTTTTTGTTCTCAATATGATTTCACACATAGGGATGTCAGATATTAACCCCATTACCTTTTTATTTTTTTATTTTAGTATTAAGGTTATCCTAATGTTTTTTACATGAAGAACTATTACATATTTCATGATCATACCTTCCCAATACATTATACTTGAAAAGAAAACTTTTTTTTCATATTCCCAATGCATCAAAAAATAATTAATATGATGTTTCTGTGATTTAAATGAGATATATGTGCTTGAATCATCCATATATAATAATGAACTTCTCATTACTTATTGTCCAGTGCAACCATGATACTGAAAAACACAAACAACCCCCAATGATTATTATTTCAGTGATCAAATTCAATATACTATATGATGTGGCCTTCAATATCTAATTTCATCCCTTCCAATCATCCAAAAAAGGGATACCTTTTAGATGAACCAAAATTGGTTTATTGTAAATGGTGATGTTTAAAAAGTCCCTTCTATTTTTTAGATAATCTATTATAATATGATGATCATTGAATGGCCATGGATTCTTTTAAAGAATATTTTCTTTTTTGTTTCCATTAGAAAATTCAAAAATTAGATTCCAAGATCCAATTTCTCTTATGGATACTACTCACTGTAATGTTTACATGGTTTTCAGTTCTTTCTAGGGAATTTAAATTGATTTTTCATCTGATAATAAATTTACCCACAATAAGGAGATACATACAATGCACCTAGAAAATCTTTTCATCCATCATAGAAATAATGGATGATTTCTACATACTACTTAGTAGGTGTTTATACCTTTGATTCCCTAGTCGACTCTCTTTAAATCCATGATATAAAAGGAGAATTAGAAATTCACTACTAGGGAAGACCATGATTGGTTGAAATGTTCATATAATGATCACTATATAACCACCAAATATAACAAAAACAAGCAATCACCAAAGGCTTGGAAACCCTAGGATCACACTCTCATCAGTAAGGAGAAAAAAACATATGAATTAATGAATTTTTAAAGCACATAGAGACATTTATTAATAATATAAATATACATAAAATGTATATATATATTCAAATTATTTTATATATTATAAATTTAATTATACTAAAAGTATTTTATCATTTTTATTAATATTATTGGAAGATTATTATATATATATAACATAAATTAGTATATATATATATATGAAATGGAAAATACATAACATTAAATATAAGCATAATCAAATGTATATAACACTGGTTGGAAAAAATAACAAACACATAAACCCCCCAACTTCACATAAATGAATAAATGAAATGCGCCACAAGATTCCAATCTATCCCAAAAAAACAATAAACCATAAGAAGTGAAAAGGATCAAAATATGGAATATTATCAATAATGGAACCAGTACATAGGTTTCCTCCTTCATCCTCTTATGAATCATTCATATTAACTAGAAAATATGATTTGAATATAATATTACTCCAACTATGTGAAGTTACGAACTCCAAACTATTCAAAATAAACATATCCTCATTCATAGAGGGATCCAATAATATAGAAAATATGGAAAGAAAATCACATATAAGGGAGACTATATGATTAGAATAACCACCCTTAGGCCATCAGAACCATCACAAGTAAGCACAATGTAGATTTTAATTTTGAAGAAGCATTGTGGGGATGAAGCCATCATGTCAGGGTGGGAGGAACTTGAAATGGAGATTGTGACCCCCCCCCCCAACATCATTCCTCTGAGAACCTCAGTGATATATATTGGTTTGAAAATCCCAATAATCTCTTATAGTTCTATAAATGAAGGTGTTATGGTGGATCTATATAATCCATATACGGATACACAACCCCACAATAGTATTCACTAGAAGTAATCTGATCCACTCCCCCTTAATGAGCTCTACATCCTTGAGATTTCTCTATATTGAATAATCAAGAAAGTCTCATATTTACCACATCCCAGAAACCCATTTACATGATAAAATCAATTGAGTCTTAGTTTCAGAAGTATCCCCACAAAGAGGTCACATTTTGATCTCAGACAAATTCCAATCAGCAAGGAAGTTGATGTTGGTAATGATAGCACTAAAAAAATCACAACTAAAAATATTAAACTTCATTGAAGCATTCAAAAATACATTAATGTATCCATAGTGGAATCCCTAAATAATCACCTTGTGAAAGAGAAATCATGTAACCAATGAACACTGAGTAATAGAAATCACTCTTAGAATTCTAACACATTATCTAGTATAACTCTATTAAATCTCTGGAACATATACCATTTAATTTCACTATGTCTTATAAAAACAAATATAAATCTTCTATGAATCTCATCCACTATGTTCATCCACAAAAATATCCCTCTCTAAAGCATTCTCAAGGCAAGGAACCTGCTTATATGGTCTTTTATATTGACCAACCCAGGAATCTAAGAATCACACAAGATATTAACCAATGAATTCATGGAAATTATTTAAAAAATATCCTGTTTTAAAAAAAATATGGAATCCCAAACAATCATCAATAAAAATCTCTTCAAACATCCCAGATTGGAGGATAAAATAACCACGTGGAAAATAGTTTTTTTACCACATTTTCAAAAATGTTGTCCAGATCGTGTAATAAGAACCATCCTTCACTATTCAAAAGTTCATTGTTTAAAATATTAATTTACCTGAATTCTAAGACACCACCAAACATTGGTATATAAACCTTATACTATGTACTAAAATTAATGATATTTTTACTATTGGAATTACCCCTCCCAAAATTATTAAAATCTTAATGAGGTTACTGCATAATATAATATGAGTGCTTGAAGAGAGACATCACATAGGAAGGAACCGCTTGATCCAAAACATTGATAAGTAACTCCTATAGGACCTTAGAGATATTTTTACTAGATTTTTTAAAATAAAATTATATGTAATTTATTGTGGATGAATGGGAAGTTATTTCTTTTATAACACCCATAAAACATCAGAAGGACCAACTTGTTTCTATGTTTCCCCCACAAATATGATTCTACATATACAAGTGATGGTAGATATCATCCCTTATTACACAATATCATAAAAATACATCTATTACTTAGTAAGTTATATTGTTAGGACCTTGGGTTTTTCTAGAAATAATGAACAATTTCATGAATTTACAGGCTTTCCTAAGAAGCATCTCTACAAAAAAGGATGTAATAATTGGCGGACAAATAATATTGTGAGGGGAATACTAATTCAAAAAACATTATACCCATTAATTATTCTACCAAATTCCACATTTGATATAAGATGACAAGAAACATCATCATCCAGATGTAACAAATAAGGATAAATGGGTCCACACTAACATCTGGCAGTACGTGGGTTGACGTTCTTTGTGAGTAACCCATTGACATTGATACTAAAGGAAAATTTCTTGAGAAAACTCAATATTGACCCCATTAATTTTTTATAAAATAATTAGTTTATTCATTCCAAATTATAGGAAATACAACTCCACCCAATAATAGGTTTTGGTTATGTCCAGTTTTATTTCCATAATCCCCCTCTTGGAAGTAGGACATGTTTTCATATATTGTAATATTTCATGAGAATCAATAGAATTGAATGTAAAATGTTTTTCTAGAAAATGGTACTCTGATTCATATAAATAATTGTGTAAATTACCCTCCCCATGCAGTGGGGAAGGATTTTTGAGAAAATATTATAGACCATATTACACAAACTGAAAGGCCTAAAATCATAAGTTTTTTACATGTAATGTAGTTTTTGGGATCAAAACAAGCATATTTTGTCGATATATTCCATACTTATAGAGACCTCCCAAAACCGTTAATTATCATGATAATTTTTAAACCCATAATATGTAAAAATAACATACATTGTAATGCATGGAAACCATCAGGACTAGGATCCTTTGATGAATGAATACACTTCATGGAAGAAAAATATACTCCTTTTAAATTTACAACTCAAGATCCAAAGATGTGACCTCTATAATGTTTTGTTCTAAATAGATTAGTATGTCACCTTGGTAGGTAAAATTTGAAAAATAAAACTGATATTTATATAAGAACTTGATTAGATCTCAAATCACACCACCCATAAGAAGTAAATCTCATGTCCAATTCCACTAATTTAGAAATGATGTTTTTTATTATTATGGATGATGATTTTTTATGAAATTATGTTAGTTTTTTCACTCTATTTGAAGAAATCCTCAATTTATTTGAAAAATTGATAAATTTATTGGACACTGAATGCATCATCTAGCTTTTTTTCATGATAACAACCTCCCGCATGGGGGTATCAGAAGTGGGATGCTAAAAAAATCAATTGAGAGATTTCTGAAGCCTAATAATTTTTCGATCGATGTTACTAAAATGATGGAAAATAAAGTGTTGCAGCTAAGAGACCGCATATTTATTCATATCCAATACTAGTTCTTGAGAGTAAGACCGAGTATCTTTTACCACATCACTAAAAATATAATTAAGAAGAGAAATTAATTCAAATATAAAACCCATAATTCTTATTTCACTCTAGGACACCATATGCGGATATAGAAAGATAGTATAATGGTTAAATGAATGTTGAAGTAAGTGGTAAACATTGTACCCTGAGAACATCAACACACTATCATGAGATTCAACAAATATATAATTCCTTTTAGATATTCAGGATATCCAGTCATGTCCATTGAACATTGTAAATGGGATCCCGAACAACCCTTGATCTAAGAGTCCTGAATAAAGAAATAAATCCCAGAAATGAAGCATAGAAGAGTAATTCTGTCTGGAACCCACATTATTCTCATTATTATAGGGTATATCATTGAAATATCCAAAATAGAGAATTTATCTTGGATGTTTATTTCTAATATAGTTAATCAAATCCTAGGATAAGCACTTTCTTCATTCCTCTGACTATCTATATAAACCTTAAATGATCAATTCAGGTTTTTGAGGTTGGAGAATCAATGTGGAAATATGGTATTCTGAAAATTTGACCACCAAATAATAAAAATAATCACTCCAAATGAAACAATGGGACACTATATGACCTGGACATCTAATTGAAATAAAATTAGGACAAAATTATTCAAATGAAATACATCTCATATCCTTTCTTTCTTACAAGGTCTTGGAAAAGAAGACCATGAATGTATATACATTGAAATCCATTGATGAATTATAAAAACCGAGCATGGGTTTACATGACCACGATATTTCAAACATATTATTTTCATTAAATAAATATCCAAAGGATAACAATTTAATAGAATACTAATCTAAAATTACATGAATTGCCAGCCACAAAAGAGACTTATCATATTATGAGAATTAGAGCCTCTCCAATGGATATCCAAATGATTCATTGTATATTGCGGAATTAATGCAATAATATACACTACCTAAAAACTAGTGGTTAATAAATAGCTAAAAGTAAAAAACGAATAAGTCCTGACGAAAACGATCAATGATATTTAGATGACCCACATATCCAAAACTGGATTGAGTTTGTGAATATGGTGATCAAAGATAGTGACATTTGATGTTACATAGATCCAGGGGTATGAAAAAAAATGTACCCCCAATGTAACATCATGGGATTTAGTGTAACTTGAATTCCACACCGGTGTGGAATTTTCAGACATAGGTAGGTAGACCAACTCATTTCATGACTTTAGGAACAAAATTTCATGATATTTAAAAACCCATGGAATTCTTATATTGTTTTATAGTCTTCTAAAATCCCTCGAGATTTTGTTAATGTTTTTGGTGTTTCTGATGATGAACACCCAACATATTTTGTTTTATAGACTGATGTGCATTACATAGAAAAACTGTGTGGCCACCCAGGTGTAACAGTGTGGCCCTCTTGGCCTTCTGTGCATGGTTTTAAAAGTTGTGAAGGACGGGGAACAAGGTTTTGCAGATCAAATGAAATATTTAGAAGAGGGGTTCACTTGAATGGAATAGGTATTGGAATGTTGGGTGGCATATACATGTGAGGTATATCCATAGGTAGTGGCTACCATACTTATGGGTCACGGTTAGCCAGACCATTTTATCAAACTATGTTCCAGTTTTAAAAAAGAAAAGTTGCCTTTTTTCCCATATCATTTTGTGTATTATTCTATTTTTCATCTCCCACACATGGAATTTCTCTCCAGGATATATGGTTATCCCTTCCCCCTACTTTAGTATTTTATATCAAATTATCATCTGAGATCCATTATTCATGATGTCATGTGCATTGGATCCATCTCCGTAAGGGATTCAATCAACTTTTTTCCATTTTACATTTATCTCTCCATATGCGGTGCTTATTATTTGTGATCTGATTTACCCTTGTTTTCATTCGTTCATATAGAGAGCTTATTTATTCCAAATCATCTTGATTTATTCGCTAAGATCAAACATGTGAGAATCTACCAATATTAGGAAGGTAGTTCTTGTCATTATCTATGATTTAACAAGTGTTTTGGGGGTGAATTCTTGAGTTTAATGTCATGTGGACTGAGATAGAAACAATTTGATTAATTTATTTTATTTAATTACCTAATTTTAACCATGAGACACATATAATAATTCTTAATATATACTACATGTGGTATTATCCTAGTAATATGTTTCTGATTAGGGAAAAATTAATCCACTGTGTATTTTGGTTTTGTAATTGAATTTGATTAATTATATGAATTTATTTTGAGTTTGAATGGAATGTGATGGGTTATAACCAATTAGTGAGATGGTTTTGAACATTTAGATGATGTGATGCTGGTTGTTTGGTTGGGAATGGAATAAATATCATGGGTGATGATGATCACCATATGATATATTTGGTCATCGGGATAAGGCGATTTGATCATCAAGTTACAGTCATAACCCTTGTGATGTTGGATAACGATAAAAATCTGATTATGTAATGCAATCATAGGGGAATCAGATTTCAAATGTTTTTCATTATAAATATTTTAGTGACTGTTTCTATAGTGATTGCATAACGAACCCAGTTTGAGTCTTTTGGACTTTGACAATACTCAAATGATGAGGTGGCATTGAGAACTCATCTGAGTAGTGGACTGCATTATATGTGGATTATTGTTTTTTTGGTGGTGTGTACAATAAAAAGATACCTGGTTGGTGATGAGGAATCAGTTGATGGTGGAGAGATGATTGGATGGGGATGAGGCTTTCTTTGTATTGAGGTCATGGTCCATGATCATTTGGAGGATTGAAACTATTGTGCCTCATAAGTTGTGCTTCGATTCAATTAGAAATATGAATTTGGGTCCTAGGGTCTAGTTATTTGGTTGGGAGTTCAGTTATGATGTCTAATACTTGATGATGGTCGGAGGTGCGGAGTGATGTTTTGAAGTTGGAACTAGAGGGTTCATCTGGGCTGATTTTATATAAGGAACTCCATTGGCTACATGATAATGATCCTTCCACTACGATTATAAAAAAAATTCCCAAATAATGTGGATACTTCCTTGAGGAATATGAGAACAAGAGAAGAAGGTTATATATTAATATACAATGTGAAATTATTATTTTATTTATATTTATTACACACCAGTGTAATCAGAGATGATAGATAGGATCATATTGGTTGAGGTGTACTTTGATTCATTCTAAAAACCAATTGGGTCCCACTGACATGTATGTAGACTTTATTCTTATGCAATCTAGTAAGGGAACTAGTTCCGGATATGGACCATATGGATCATGTATAACCTTTTTGTATAAGATGGATTCCAAGGAACCACCCAAACCTAAACTTCCATTAGAGGTTATGGTGGTGGGGACCACCTAAGGCCTAAACCACTCAACTACCCCATTAATGTAGAGGAGCCTCTTGAGCTTCCTCTACAATAGTTGTGCCAACCCTCCCACACATTAAATTATGCCAACCCTCCTCCTTTTTAATTAATTATGCCATCTAAATTAATTAAACACTTCAATTTGAATTTTTTCCAAGGAATTATATATCTCTTAATCTATTAATTGGGGGGATGTATTTTCATTTAGGTGGAATTGGGGAGAGGATGAGCTCCTGGATAAAGAAATCCAACGAAGAATCTCTTCATCTAATGAAGAACTTCTTCTTCCAGTGGAAATTTAACATGAAATTTTCTGCCAGAAATTATAAATGTAACGACCCGGAATTTCCATGTAATCATTTATTAATAAATGGGAATTATAAGAGTCCATGAAATTTTATGGCACATTATTATTAGACATGTGGTGCCCGAAATTAATTTATGTAATTTTTTTGGGTACATTCAGTAAACGTGTGAGCGGGTATTTCTAAATTTTGAACTGGTGCTCTGAATTGAAATATGAGGGCATTGTTGAACTCGCAGCACCGTTTTTCTCTTAAGGTGACCATCACCACGACGACAGTTGGTCGAGGGTAAAAGATAGTATTTGGTTTTTTCATGAAAGAATAAAATAAAAATTAAAGTGTGTGACACATTTTTTATTTGTAACACCCATGTGGGTGTTGGGAGGTGGAGTCCATTGGAACAAAACCACCATGTGGAAGTTGAGAGGTGGTGACAACCAAACCATAACCTCTCATGAGAGGTTATGTTGATGGGAACCACCCAAACCTAAACTTCCATTAGAGGTTATGGTGGTGGGGACCGCCTAAGGCCTAAAACACTCAACTAACCCATTAATGTCGAGGAGCCTCTTGAGCTTCCTCTACAATAGTTGTGCCAACCCTCCCACACATTAAATTATGCCAACCCTCCCCCTTTTTAATTAATTATTCCATCTAAATTAATTAAACACTTCAATTTGAATTTATTCCAATGAATAATATACCTCTTAATCTATTAATTGGGGGGATGTATTTTCATTTAGGTGGAATTGGGGAGAGGATGAGCTCCTGGATAAAGAAATCCAATGAAGAATCTCTTAATTGAATAAAGAACTTCTTCTTCGAACATAGAACGTTGACCTCTAGTGAACTTCTTCCTCGGGACTTCTTCTTCATTGTGGATCTATATGCTACCACTCTATATTTGGAGGGTGTGGGAAAAACAAACGTGACCTGACCCCCCTCTGCCATTCTTCTTTATGGTGTTCTTCGGAATGAAGGAAGGTGACAAAGTCGATGAAGGCGAAGTAGGAAATGATGCCACCACCCATGGAAACTGCAACCCATGAAACCCCTGCAGCGTAATGGGCTTCCAGAAGAACTGTCTGTGTGCCCTCGCTGCGCCGCACCTCCCCAGGCCGAGTCGGCCCCCGCACCCCAACTTGTGCCACCCTCCAGCTAAGCCACCCCGGCCGCGCCGCCCCACGGCTTCGTTGTCCACGTGCCTCGTGCCCCCTTGCAGCACCCAAGTCGAACCAAACCATGCCCCGCACGGTTCCTTGGCTGTACGTGCCCAGACCCCTCGTGGCGCACCGGTCGAACCAGCTCGCACCCCCGCAGCGCCCCGGCGGAACGGGCCCCACTCCTTCACTGTACCCCAACAGTCGAGCCACCCCATTGCACCCATGGGATCCCCGGCCCGTCGTGGTCCTAGTGGCCTGCCGAACCTCCCAGATGACCGGGCCCCATCATGAGTCAGTCCGGACCCAGCGGGTCGGGCCGAGTCGACCTTAACCAGTTCGACCCATCCCATGTTGGACCGGACCCGGGCCCACTTCGACCATTACTATACTTCTTTTGAGCATAACTTTGGTACCAAATTTCCATTTGATGAACTGTCAGCGACACTGGATAACATGGAGCATGATGGTCTTTTTGAGTATACCCCGTTGCATTTTTGAATTAAGATGGGGAACAGTCGGGTTGGATCGAGCAAGAATCCAACGGGCCCTCGGGACTAAAAGGCTAATAACTCACAGACCGAACATATTATTGTTGTAGTGTCCTTTGCATTAAGACCCTTATAACATGGTGGTCCTTTGGGATACTTATCCGTGGGACTTTGTGTTAGTTGGAGTATCTACAGAAGAATGAGGAGTAGATCCTCTCGGAGACGAGCGAGCATAGTGCGGGAACCTAGTGGCATGCTGAGACTTGATGACTGCTGACCGTTTCGACTCGGAGTTACTCGACAATCCCACTGGGGTGAACCTTGGTGATGTAGTAGACCCACAGTACTCAACAGGAGGAGTACCACTGCATTTCCAAATAGGAAGCGCCTTGGTGACGCGGCAGACCCATGTTGGGGAGTGCCTTGGTGAAACGGAAGACCCACAGTACTCGACAGGTGGAGTACCTTATCAGTCCAAGGTTAGTGGGAAGTGCCTTCTTGTTACTCGGAAGGCCAACAATATTCGATAGAGGAGGAGTTCTCCTACAAGCGAGGTCCGACATTGTGATTTTGGATGTTAGTTGTTACTACCCCTACAATAAATCCTTATGTGAGCAGAGTCTGTACCTTTGTGGTTTCCTTGTGATTGAGATGGATTACATGATAACATAAGTATATTAATGGGCATATAACATAGAAGGGTTATCTTTATATTTCAATATTGTGGTTTATCCTTGGTGGATATTGTGAGATCTTAAGGGTCTCAAGGTCCCAACTGAGTATCGTTATACTCACCCCTACACAGGCTATGCCCGCACCTGGTTGTGTTGGATGCAGATGACGGACAACGCTGACTCAGGCTGAGAGTACTAGGACTGGATGACGCCTGGAGGTGAACCATGCGATGAGTAAGTACATGGAGGAGATGTATGAATGTGGAGTGCGGAGGAGACTATCTTTACCAACTCTTCAGGTAGGATCCCTGGAGGATGAGCCATTAGTTGTCTGTCTATTTCTTCAGTTTTATTGTTCTTTAGTTGTGCTTGTACTTTCCAGTTGGTCTTGTATTGTTGCCCCTTTTTAATTACTATAATCACTTATTTAATATACATTTGGATCTCTTTGGTATCTTGAAATGTGTTTGGTTGCGTGTGTTTATAGGTTATATAGTAATTTCCTTCATTGGTTTAGGGAATATGCCTTGGGTGCTAGTCGCCAGCCCCTGGCCTATTGAAAGCGCCCTTGGGGTTGTCACTGCACAAGCCCTGGGGGAACAGGTCGTGAAGAATTGATATAAGATGAGTCGGTTCCACCGCAGAACATAGGTCTCTGATCTTTTCTATGAAGCAATAGTGTTAAGGGGAATGACTGTGAATTTCAGTTTAGGGAGTCAAGTTTGGTGTTGCGGCCAACGTATCCATACCTCAGGACCATGAAATCTGATATCTGACTTAGTTCATGAAAACACTCATTGTGTGTGTGTTTTCAAGGGTCTTATTTGTGAAATATTTTAGTCATCTCACCATGTTAGATCACTAGGTAAAACATATTAACCATGGAGAACCTGTTTCTTTTTAGGATGCCTCCACAAAGAGAGCCAGATAGTGTTCCAAGTGTTTTACACACTGATATCTCCCCGAGCGACGAGGCCTCGGTGCAGGGCCCTTTCCAAATAGAGGCACTAGTGGAGGCACCAGTGGTACCACCAGCTGTTGGGCCACTAATGCCACCAGCACGAGCCGTACAAGGTTCACACCGCTTGAGCGCATTGCATGAGTTCTAGAGACAGAGGCCACCCTGGTTTAGGGGAGAGATGTGCCGATAGGTAGTAGAGAATTGGCTGGAGGTTGTCGTGAGAGACTTTCAACTGGTAGGCACATTAGCAGACCTTATGCTGATCCTTGCTGGCATCATTATATAGGCAGCAGCAGCCATATGATTGAGTTTGATGCTCTTTGTCCACAATGTGGTGACACTTATCTTGGTAGACTTAGAGAGACTATTTCCAGCAGAGTTTGTCCCAGAGACTCTTTTCCCAGTGCACATATAAGAGATGTTTCTTACAAAATAGGGAAGCATGAGTATGGATCAGTACTCTAAAAGGATTACTGACCTCTCACGCAACTCCACAGATACGGTGCATGACCCATGCATCAGGGTTCGGACATTCGAGCAAGGGCTCAGGTGGGAGATCAGGGCTTGGATGATCTCGATCATCATCTCGACATAGGTGGGTGTGTTAGAGAGATCCCTCTTGGTGGATATTTTCTTTGCTGAGATGTCATGAGAAGTGAGACACATTACCAGTCATGACGTAGTGCAGAATTCTACAGCTGGTAGTAGACAGATATCACATAGGTCCATGAGGACCAAACCTATGGTTGGTCGACCTCAGAATTCAGAGTCGGCTGAGTGGGGGACACGAGGTAGAGTCAGACATGCCAGGAGCTGGAAGGGTTTCTCATGCGGCGGGGCAGAGTCACATATATCGTGACTGTCCAACCCACTGTACAGATGGTCATTATATGTTAGAAGGACCACCCATTCAGAGAGAGTGGTTCGATGAGGAGGTCCATAGGGTGCAGGCAGACATGGAAGAGGAGCTAGCCATGCAGCTGGCAGTGGGCGATGCTTCGAGGTGTTATAGCCACCACCACCAACAGGTCCATCTCGACCATAGGGAGTATGTGGATAGGGGTGATATCAACTCTAGGCATCTGAGGCCTATGATCATGGTGCTCCGGAGATGATTCGAGGTACGATTTATGTCTATTACAGCATAGCTACAGTATTTATAGTCACATATTTCAGTCATTATTTTATTTCCACTACCCACATTCAGATCTAGGAGATTCCTATGGAGCATTTAGGTCGATCCTTATGGCTAGAGACTCTTACAATATCAGATTCGACAATTACGCACTAGTGCCGGCAGTGAGAGATTACTCTAGGAGGTGAGAGATTCAGTTGGGATCTCCTAGTAGCGGCGTTGAGGCCTTACGACATCATCTTGGGTATGGACTGGTAATCTACAGTCCATGCTCTGATATACTATACTTGGAGAATAGTACGATGTGTTCACACAGATGGAACCAGGTTTACCTTTACCGGCGAGAAGGAAGCTTTTTTAGCATAATATAGACTTTCTCAGAAGAGGGTGTAGTCGATCACTCATCATCTGTCTAGCCTTACCCTCGGAGCAGTTGATGTGGAGAGTCTACACTATCTTTTTGTAGTGGATCAGTATGTGGATGTCTTCCCTGATGATATTTTGGGTCTACCTCCTCATAGAGAGGTGAGATTTTTCATATATTTGTACCATGGGATGACACCGATATCCACACCAGCATATTGGATGGCTCCCGTGGATCTTCATTAGCTGCGGGTATGGATAGAGGACTTTCAGGGGAAGGGATTCATTTGTCCCAATGTTTTTGGATGGGCATCCCCGATTATATTCGCCAAGATGGTGGATGAGATCTGGAGGCTTTGTGTTGACTATTAGTGCATGAAACAGCTGACTATTAAGTCCATGTACCCACTCCCTAGGATTAACAACCTCTATGATATGCTGAAGGGAGCACGGTGGTTCTTTGAGATAGACCTCAAATTAGACTTTCACCATCTCAGAGTGAGAGATGAGGATGTCAATCATAAGGCATTCAAGTGTCAGTATGGCCACTAAGAGTTTTGGTTATTCCATTAGGCTTAATGAATGATCTGGCTGTGTTCATGGGACTCATGAACATGATCTTTCAGTCGTACCTTGATCGCTTCTTTGTATTCTTCATCGAAGACATTCTGATCTACTAGACTTTTGAGGAGGAACATTCCTATCTTTTACGGGTAGTACTAGATACACTCTGGGAGTACCAGCTTTATGGTAAGCTCTTGGTGATCTAGTTTTGGATCAGAGAGGTTCACATTCTGGGACATGTCATCTCGTAGGATAGAGTTGCAGTAGATCAAGAGAAGATTGAGGTTGTACTTTCTTGGGAGCCTCCCAAGAGTGTGACAGTGGTACGAAGTCTCCTGGGATTTGTTGGATACTACCGGAGGTTTGTGCCATACTTCTCTAGAGTTGCAACACCCCTTTCATTGTTAAAGAGGAAGGGTTAACCCTTCCTATGGTGGGAGAGATTCCATTAGTGCTTTCAGGAGCCAAGGTAGAGGCTGACTAGTGCCCCCATCATGAGGCTTCCAGAGGAAGGTGTATGGTACATTGTCTATTGCGACGCATCCGGGACCGGACTCAGATGAGTCTTGATGCAGGAGCGAGCACTGATTGCTTATGGTTCTTGGCAGTTGATACATCATGAATATAACTACGCTACAAATGACATGGAGTTAGCAGCAGTGGTCTTCACCTTGATGATTTTGTGGCACTATCTTATGGGCGAACGTTTTACATTATACTCTGATCAAAAGAGTATCAGGTATTAATTATTTTAGAAGGACCTGAACCTGAGACAACATCATTGTCTTGAGTTCTCTAAGAATATTACATTGCGATATTATATACCCATGGGAAGGGGAATGTTGTAGCAGATTCACTCAGTAAGAGGTCTTGTATATAGCTGTAAGGAGAGGCGACAGAGCAGCTAGCCGCTTTTCCTATAACCTTTGTGGATCAGGATGGAGCATCTTTTCAATAGTCTCTTATAGTCACTCCCCTACTTCTTCAGCGAGTCAGGGAGGTGCAACGTGGGGATGCTGACTACGAGGCTGAACGTGCTCAGATATCCATATGGTAGGCACCAAATGGATTTTTTGAAGGTGGGGAGCACGTCATCCTATTTAGAGGACGTACCATGGTACTAGTGCTACTTCAGGAGAAAGGTTTGAGGGAGTTCCTCACATCCCCTCTAGAGGTACATCTATGAGTGGAGAATATGTACCAAGATCTCCGACAATAGTGCTGGTGTCTAGGAATGAAGAAATCAGTAGCCTAGTTTGTCTCTTGATACCTCACTTGTCAGCAAGTGAAGGCAGAGCATTAGGGACCAGCAGGCATGGTTCAGCCATTAGAGGTCCTAGAGTGGATGTGGGACGGGATATCCATGGACTTTGTGATGGGTCTTCCTCATACATCCAGGGGACATTAAATGATTTGGGTGATCGTCGAATGACTCACCAATTCGGCCCACTTCCTACCAATCAGAGAGCAGGGTTCAGTAGGGATCTTGAGACGCCTCTATGTGTATGAGACTGTGCAGTTACATGGTATGCCCTCGACTATTGTCTCCAATCGCGACACATGATTTAATTCCCAACTATGGAAGGGGTATATGAGGATATCAGGACATATCTTCATTTGACCATTTCCTTTCATCCTCAGATGGATGGTCAGACTGAGCGGAATATTCATACCCTCGAGGACATGCTACGTGCTTCTACCCTTGACTTCGATCGCAGCTGGGAGCATCACTTACCTTTGGTTGAGTTTTCTTACAACAACAGCTATCACTCCCCCATTGGGACGACACCATTCTTGGAGTTGTACGAGCGACCTTGCATATCTCCTTTGTTCTTGACTGACCCAGGGGAGTCAGTACTCATGGGACCAGAGATGGTTCTGGCTACTACAAAGAAGTATCATATCATCTAGGATTGGATGAAAACTATACAGAGTAGGCTAAAGTCATTTTCTGATAGGTGATGGAGACATCTAGTGTTCGAGGATGTTGACCACCTTTTTCTTCAGGTCTCACCCAGATGTGGTTCAAGAAGATTTGGACGAGGCATAAAGTTATCTCCGAGATTCATCAAACCATTTTAGGTCCTTAGCAGATTGGATAGGTGGATTCCCACTTATCTCTTCCACCTCAGTTGCACCGGGTGCACGAATTCTTCCACGTGTCCTGGATGAGGAGATATGTGCATGAACTTTCACACGTCATCGACTATGGCGAGCTGGATGTTGACAATGGGGTGTCATTTATGGAGGTTCCAGTAGATATTGGGGATCGACATTAGCGGTTCCTTCATGGATGGTCCATACCACTAGTGCGTGTTCTCTAACAGCACTTGAACCTCTAGGAGAGCACATGGGAGTAGGAGGCTCATATGCGTGGTCAATGTAACAGCCCGAGATTTTATGAAAAATATTCTTTTTAATTTTTTTAATGTCTTGTGTTGTACTCTACACCAAAAGGAGCTTGAACAACACACATCCTTGACTTTCCTTGCATTACACGCAATCGCGACCTTCCTCGATAGCATGTGTAATACGCAATACCGAGTTTCACTAAACAACGATATGCTATTAAAATATTATTAAAACTAGCCGTTATGCATAGTAATAACCACTTTTTGAAATTCTGTAAATCTTATTTTTCTAAATGGACTTCATTTTTGGATTCGGAGTATCGAATTTAGCCTAAGGTGAAATTTTGGTACTTTTCGGATAACTTTCATATTCTGATGAATAGTGAAAATTACTAAATTATAATTAAAAACAAATTTTTTAATAAAAATAATTAATAGTGATAAATTATTAATTTGAGTGGTTTTAAAGTATATTTAGAAAATATTTTTACAATTTAATACAATATTGGTCATTGGATGTAATTTCACATTTAAACCAGACATAAACAAGTGGCAATCTTTTGATAGATATTGTTTCTTAAAAACACGCTATTTGTTGTGACAGTGGAAATTAATTATAAAATTAATTAATGCAACTTATATGTTGGGAATTTTGTAAAATAGAAATCATTTTTTAATACGGAATATCAATTATAGCTTAGGGTGAAATTTTGGCATTGTTCTGAAAAACATCAATTTTTTATGAATAGTGAAACAACTAAGTGGTAGTTAAAAAAACTGAATTTTTCATAAAACTTAATTTTACCGCTTCTGTGAATGGAATTTAAAAAATCCGAGAGACACGGTTGATGTCAGTAAGTAAAATTTGGTTCAATGAGATGAAAATAATTTTTGGTGAATAGTAACTTTTTACTTTTATTTACCACGGTTAAAAGTAAATAGGGTAATTAAGGGTAAGAATGATATTAATATTACCCTAACACATGTCCTAATCCTATTGGACAAGTGTATCTCGACCAAAAACAACCTTAAGTGTAAAATATTATCATTTAGGCCCACTTGGATTAGATTAGGACATTGATTATTATTTAATTCAAAGAAGAGTTAAAAGAGTTAAAATCTAAGTTATTTACTACAAAATTTTAATATAGGGTTATACATAAGATAAATTTGATTGTAAATATTCATTAGAAAGCTAAAACGATTTCCTACATAATGGTATTTTAGTTGTAATTTTTAGACATCAAATAAGTTACTTTATTTATGACACAATGATGATGATGTAATTATCTTATTAATGAAATATTGACATAATTGATGTTATAAATACCAAAATAAATTTAATTTGAGACTTTTTATGAATTAAAAAAATTATCTAGGTTACTATGATATATTAGTGTTGATTTAATCAACTTGGTTCGAACATATAATTCTGTTATGACTTTCACAAAAATCTTATATCAAGTAGTGTCAAAATTGACACAAAATAGTTTTTAAATCAAATATTATATTATTAATTGTTATTTTATTCCTAAAAATCTAAGGTTCGGCCAAATGACTTAGATAAGGATATATATATTAATAATAAACAATTTGGGGTCCGTTTGTCTTGTTATAGTAAGTGTATTAACCATATAGTGAAAGAAAACAAAAAGACATGGTAAAAGTTAAATTATTTAACTTAGAGTTAAATCTAATTGATAAGGTTAAAATAATATCCTAAACTTGTCTAAATCCTATTGGATGATAGGATTTCGACCCATACCCACTTTAGCTTCGAAATAAGACCCTTTGGAACCATTATAAACCGATTTTAACTTTAATATAAAATAATATTTTGAGATATTCCTAGGGTTCCCCTCTCCTCCCTTATAAAAGGGCACCTCCTCCCACTCCTCCTCACACCAATTTGAGCACTCAAGCTTGGCCAACCCCTGCCATTTTCTCCTCTCCACTTCCCTATAATAATCCTAGATGTCCTGGTCTTCTTCAAAGACCAATCTTAGTTCCCTAAGTGGAGGATTCAAAGAGGCATTCCAAAGAAGAGTTAATATCCATTACCGATCTTTTCAATTTCTTTCTTCTTCAACTTCTTCTTCTTTAGTTGTTTCATGATAAAGTAATAACATCAGTATTAATTACATACTTATATGTTATTATAAATATGAAACAACCCTAATTCACCTTCTATCCATCCTACGGAAAAATGAAATCACCGTGCCTGCGTACGTACGGAATACCGTCTCCACGCCGTGGTGTAATCTATTTTCCACCACCACCGTACAAGGATGGCTATAATGGTGTAATGAGTAACTATTTATGATTATTATAAAGTAATATTGATACTGAAATAATATATATATACTCCAATACAATTCCACGATCATAGGAATGATATCATCACTCGTGCGTACGTACGGAATACCGTCTCCACGATGTGATGCGACTTGTTCTACATGAACATTATTACATAGTAATTATATAAATGAATTGAATGAATAAATATGATATATGTTACACTAATACCATTCTGGATATAAAGTATCTATAACCTTAAAAGAAGAATAAGAATTTATTCGGCAAAACACGCATAAGAACAAAAGGCAATAAGGACCCGAGTAACAAGTAACAATGAAATATTACTAACAAGAAGCTAAGAATATAACCATATATGATATCATATCAATATGTATGATTTTGGAATAAGTCAATAACATTATTTAATCCATTATACAGGAGCTTCGGACACATACAAAGCAAATCGGACCTATGGTAAGGGAAATATCACAATCTCACTTTTATCCGAGATTGTTTTTACTTTGGTAATTACTGGGGTGTATTTTATCATCCACATCCATGTTCCCTCAATATGTAATATTATTTCCTTCCTTCTAAAATAGTTTATATCCAATTTTACCCTTCGGTAAGTTTTTTGTAAAAGATATTAAAGGAATCTTTTGTCATTTTTTGTACGAGGTACTTTTTGAGTTTTCCGACAAAAGTACGAAGAATGTTTTTTTTAACTTATACGACATGAATGGATTTTTAAAACATTATTTCCAAGAAGCTTCCGTTACAAGTTTTCAAGTTTATTTTAATCAAATTCTTTTATTTTAAAGTCGTATGACATGTTATGAAAGGAAAAATGTTTTTGAAGAAGAAAGGATATTTTCCTCAAGAATGGAGTTCAAGTGTTTTATCAAAATTATTTTCCATCTAAGATAATAAAGGGTTCTGTTTTTATCCCTATTATTACATTGATTTGATCATGTTGTGATGGAATTATTTTTATGAATTCCTTTATCTTATATGAATTGATTTATGATGTGATGATGTTTAAGATTCCCATTTGTATTACATGGGTTATGCAATGATGTATGGTTTATGATTTTGTGGGACACATAAGAATGGTATAATTATGAGATGGGTGGGACCTATATCTCCCTCCAATGCATTGGGTAAAGATTTCATATCTCATGAGATAGACATTACTGAAATGGTAGGTTATACCGGTTCAGTGAAACAGGACTGAAACGTGGGTGACTCGATTCAGAAAGGGACATTGTCCACTAAGATAGTCTTGGCAATGAGTCATGACTAACAAGAAATGATTCTCTATGATTATCTGTGTATGCCACAAAGTTTCATGTTTTATGTTATTATTATTGGGATTTCATTTCACAACTATGATTTATCCCATGATATGAAATTATGCTCTCTTTTACAGGTTACGATTTCCAAAAGTTATGTTCTTATGAATATGATGTGATTGATTTTTCTTTTGTTTACCCTTACTGAGCATTTGATCTCACCCTTTTATGTTTTCTTTTCCCCAAGATATAAAGAAAGGTTTTAGGTAAAAAAAGGGAAGATCTTTATAGGAGATATTGAAGATCTTTCACCATGATTAGAAGATTACGTTCCTAGTTTCCAAAGACACTAAACTATTACGATCCTTGTGTGTGTGTTTTGTTATGTACTAGTCTTTCCGCAAATGTAATGTAATGTCAATGTACGTCAGGCTTCGGGTCTTTACAGTCAATACCCCCAATTATTCCCCACATTTGAGTAGTCGCTTATGGGGACATAGATCCCTGAGGTGCGGAGAATGTAAAGACCCAAAATTTTTATGTAATTTTTTTTAAAATAAATGGGAATTTAACGAGTTAGTGAAAATTGACGACATGTGACTCCAAGACTCGGAGTTCCCAGAATGAATTTATAAACTTTTGGTTGGGTACATTCAGTAAACATGCAAGTAGGTTTTTCTAACATTTGAACTAGTGATTGGAATTTAAATATGAGGGTAGCATTGAACTCGTAGTGCTGGTTTTCGCATAAGGAGACCTTCACCTAGATGGAAGTTGGTCGAGGGTGAATGTTAGTTTTTGGGGTTTTCGTGAAAGAATTAAATAAAAATAAAAGTGTGTGATTATTTTCTTATTTGAAACACCCATGTGGGTGTGGGGAGGTGGGGTCCACCGGAACTAAACCTCCATGTGGAAGTTGAGTGGTGGGGTCCACCAAACCTTTACGCCCCATGAGAGGTTATGGTGGTGGGGACCACCCAAGGATTAAACCTATCAAATCCCCCATTAATGTGTAGGAGCCTCTTGATATTCCTCTACATTAATTGTGTCTACTCTCCTCCACATTAAATTATGCCAACCCTCCCTCTTTTTAAATAATCAATCCATCTCAATTAATTAAATGCTTCAATTTGAATTTGTGAAAATGAATAATAGATCTCTTAATCTATTATTGGGGAGGGCTATCTATTTATTTTGGTGTAATTGGGGAGAGGAGGAGCTCTTGGAGAGAGAACACTGATGAAGAACCTCTTCTTCGAACGAAGAACTTCTTCTCCGAATGAAGAACGTAGACATCGTTAGACCTTCTTCCTTGAGACTTCTTCAAAGGTCGGACGTCCTCATCTACGAGGAACCAACACACGTACTGTCGATCGAGAAAAATGATGACGACACCGACGTCCTTATATTCCCAATGATTTTTCTTATTACTCATGACTCATTTGATGTATCAACCCGAGGTAGGGGTATTATTTTTGCGTGATAATAATTTTCCCATATTTACACATTAGTTTCATTTTTGGATTCGGAATGAAACGTTGCAGGAAGTGGTAAACGTGATGTTATTCTTCCTTGTTGAGCCGTATGCTACCACTTTAAACACAGAGGTTGTGGGCCAAAGAAACATGGTTTGAACCCCCTCCATCGTTCTTCATTTTGGTGTTCATCAGAATAAGGAAGGTGACGAAGATGATGAAGGTGATGAAGGAAATAGAGCCTCCCACTGTGGCCACCACAACCCGCGCTGCCCATGTGGCACACCGGCCTCCCGGCCGAACTGGCTGTGTGCCCTCGCCGTGCTTCGCTTCCCCAAGCTACACCTTCCCCACAGCATGGCTCGAGGAACCCACTGGTTGAGCCACCCTGGCCGCACCACAAGCAGCTCTGCTATCCCTGCGCCCTGGATAAACCGGCCCATGCCCAAGAAGGCACCCCGACCGAACCAGACGCACCCCTCACGGCCCCCGCTCAGATCGGCCCGCACCCCTCGCGGCACCCCAGCCGAACGGGGCCGTGCCCCCCGTGACGCCACGACTGAACCAGCATGCGCCACTCACAACGCCTCGGCCGAACCGGCCCCACGCCCTCGCGACATCCCGATGCCGATCCTCCGTGGCAATCGTGGGCTTCGGGGCCCCTCACGGCCCTCGTGGGCTACCAAACCTCACATAGGACGAGGCCGCATCACGGGCTGGGCCGGACCCCTCAGGTCGGGCTGGGTCGACCTAAACCAGGTCGACCCATGCCAGGCCGGGCCAAGTCGGTCCGACCGGGTCGAACCGGACCTAGTCCCACTACGACCGTATACTTTACTTATTTTGGCCATAACATTAACACCAAACGTTCGTTCGACGAACCGTCAAAGGTGCTTGAAATATTAGAGCCCAATAGTCCCTTTGAGTATAACCCACTGCAGTTGTGGATTAATACGGGGAACGATCGAGTTAGATCAAGCACGAATCCAATCATGTCCCCTGAACTAAAAGGCTAATAACTCCCATAAAGAGTTACCTATTGACGTGCCGTCTATTATGTTGAGACCCCTAAGACAATATTGTTCTTTGAGATACTTCTATGTGGGAAATTGTGGTAGTTGTTGTATTGTCATGTATCTTGTGGAGTGCATCCTCCCAGCGACGAGCGAGCATAGTGTAGGAACCTAGTGGTTGGCTGAGACTTGATGACTACTGACCGTTTTGACTCGGAGTGACTCAACAGGCCCAGTGGGGAGTGCCTTGGTGATGTGGCAGACCCACGGAGGGGAGTACCTTGGTAGAGCGGAAGACCCATGGTACTCAACAGGATGTGTACCTCAGTCGTCCCAAAGGGGGAGGGCCTTGGTGATGTGGAAAACCCACATTGGGGAGGCCCTTGGTGATGCGACAGACCCACATTTCTCAACCGGAGAAGTACCTCAGTATTCCAAGGTTAGTGGGAAGCGCCTCTGTGTGACGTGGTAGGCCCACAATACTCAACAGAGGAGGAATTATCCACCAGCCGAGGTTCGACGTTGTGATTGGGGATGTTACTTGTTACTACCCCTAGAATAAATCCTGGTGTGAGTTAAGATAGTACCTTTTTGTTTTCCTCATGATTGAGATGGATTACATGATAACTTATGTATATGTATGGGCATATTACTATATAGGTTTATCCGTTTATTTCATTCTTTTGGAATATAATTGGTGGATTTTGTGATAACATGAGGTTCTCAGGGTCTTTGATAAGTATCATTATACTCAACCCTACATGGCCTATTCCTGCACCTTGTTGTGTTTGATGCAGATGACAGACAGCACTGACTGAGGCTGGGAGTACCAGGACTTGATAGTGCCCGGAGGTGGACCATACGATGATTCAGTACATGGAGGAGATGGATGAGCGTGGAGTGTGGAGGAGACTATCTATACCTACCCTTCTGGTAGGAACCCCGAAGGATGACCCAGTAGCTATCTTTCGCTTTCTTCAATTGTATAGTATTTTAGTTGTACTTATATTTTCCAGTTGGGCATGTATTTTGGCCCCTTTTTAAATACTATATTCACTTGTTTACTATACAGTTGTCTTGCTTTCATAGCATTTCGTGTGTTTTGTTGTGTGTTTTTATAGGTTATAAAGGTAATGCCTTCCCGGTTTTAGGGAATACGACATTGGTTCTGGTCGCCATCCCCTACCCTATGGAAGGTAGGACCGTGGTAGTCACGACACGGGCCCCAGGGTATGGTTCTTGACATTAAATGAATATATATATTGAAAATTTAAATTTTCTATTTATGTACTAATATATTTACATAATGGATGATCAAATTAAAAATTTCCAATGGAGAATTATAATATATATTTCCGTGTAAAATTTGTAATTCCATATTATTTGGAAATATACATTATATATTTATGTTCTAATATTATTTTCAAATAAATTTAAACAAATTAATATTTTATAATTTTCATAATCATATTTTTTGTATAAGTATAATAAAAATAATGTGGAAATTTACACTATAAATTTAATGATAATTTAACCAAAAAAGATACCTTTTCAAATTTTTAGTAAAAATATACGAGGAACATCTACATTTGATATTTTAGTATTGATATATTTTCATTAAAATTTTATTATAATTTTAAAAACCATATAAAATAAATATAAATAAAATGAAAAACAATATATGTATGTATTCATTCATGTCTATATCTGTTGAATATTTTCAATGTAATTTTTATACTTGAAAATTACACACTGTATTTATACATGTATTAATATATTCAGGAATATGCTTGTATTTATGTATATATTCATGTATGTTTAAACTAAAAATTTAATATCGTGATATTTTAAAAAGGAAACACTATGTTCAATATCATAAAAGATACACCACATCATGCTTACACGAACCACTAAATATTATTATTTAAATGTTACTACTATTACCAATCCGTTAGAAAGATGTAAAAAACCATGTTAACTGAATTTTGGAAATATTGTTTAAAAAAAATATATATTTAATTCATTGTTGAAAAATAAAATATAAATGATTGTTAATCCCTTTTTAAAATAGATGGAAAACATTTTCTTAAAAACTATTTAAATGTGGACAAGTGTATTTTATAATAACAAATTAATAAATAAATATTATTTGATTATATTAATGAAATATATATAATATATTAAATTTAATTTTTAAGAATTGTCATCTGCGTTTTCTAGACAAGATATAAGAAAAATCATATTTTACACATAAAATAAGTATTCTTCAAAAAGCATCCTTTGATACATTTTGATGGGACAACTATTTTAAATAAATTTTTCGACACTTTTATATATAATTTTTGAAAATATAAACCTATTATTTAAAATTAGATTTTAAAAATTTAATTTTTTGAATTTCTGATATTTTTCACATAAGATCTATTTTTTGATGGACAGTGAAAATTACTCCATTTAAATTGGGAACTACATTTTCATCAATTTTTTTCGTAGTGTTAAATTATATTTCTAAATTTTTTTAATGTAAAATTAGATTATATTTTTATTTTTTAATACAATGTATTTCATTGGAGTAAATTTCACATTAAAATTGAATATAAAAACATTTCAATCTTTTGAACATTTTATTTTAAAATGTGTTTGTTTCCTCTCGCCTGCAGGATCAATTTTCATTTAATTTCTGCAACCTCTATGAATTGAAAAATGAAAAATCAATTCCATATTTGGAATCATAAGGCCCCAATATAGTAAATATGGACCTTTTATTTCTGGGCAATACATTAATAGTTATATTGGTAATTTTTATTACATTGGTTAAGGGTAAATTAGGTAAATAAGTGTAAAAATAATAATAATAATTTACCATTACATTTGTACATATATTATTGGATTTTATATTTTAGATCCAAATAATCCGTTGGATTATTTTTTGACCACTATGGGCACTAGGAAGATGTTATTCCCATTATAGAATTTTATTTTAATGAAAAGAAAATGATGACTTAGTCATTTTGTAACTATTACATTTTTAATATATAGTTATTTGGTATATATATTTTATTATAAATAATAAAATGAAATCTACAATTTTTCCCAACATCATTGTAATTTAGTTATAATTTTTAGTAAATAAATAATCAAATTAAATGGTTAAACATTGATGATACATCAATTATTTAATTAACAGACAAATCACATAAATGATATTAAAAATATGAAAATAAATATAATTTTATGAAATTAATTACATAAACGAATTTTTTGAATTAATTTAACATTGTATGTATTGTTTAATAGATTTTTTTTTTGAATATATCAGGTTTTTATTATATTTTTAAAAATTCAAGTACTGAAAAATGTCAAAATTGACATTATTGATATTTTAATATATATAATATTTAATTATATGATGTAAAAATAAAAAAAATTATAATATTGGGCCAAAAAATCCGGGTAGGTCAAAAAATGTAATAAACAAACATTTTGTGTCGTTTTGGTTTTGATATTAATTATATTATCTGTATAATTTTAAATCACGTTATAACCCTATAACAATTAATATGGTTTAAAAAAAGCTAAGGATTAAAAATTCATCAAAACATGTCTAATTCTAATTGGATGAATGTATTTTGACAAAAAATCATCCTATATTAAAATAAAATCATTTTGGATGCATTTATCATATAAAATTAATTTATACAATTTTATAATCTCAATAATTTAAAAGAGTACCCCCCCCCCCCTCTCTTATGAAAGGACACATCTCCTTCACTTTTCTTCAAACATTTAATGTCCTTTGACTTGTGAAAACTCTACCAAAAAAATCCTTTATACGTCATTAACATAATCATAGAATACATGAACTTCTCATATATCCACCCAATAAATTCCTATCATGAAAATAATCAGGATATACCAAAAAAAGTTCAATATAATGTTTGTACATAATGAGTCAGATTCAAGATAAATGACCTTTTTACTAAAACTCTGTTTTAAATATTTGACATATCTATTTTTATAAATCATTATCATTGATGTCTATTCATTGAAAATAGTTTTCATAAATTTATTAAAATGGAAATGATTATTCTAAAATTCTAATCCTATAATTTCTCTTAAATTTTTAAAAGAGGCATACGAAAAATTGTTTTAAAACTCATTTTTTTCATATATTTTTTTGGTTTTGCAAATTTTCTTTTTAAATTTTTTTTATAAGAATGTGATCGTATACATTTCATGTGATTTACTAATATTGTATTCTATTGAATTATATACGAAGGGTTGAGACCCATTATAGCTCATGGGAGAGTCTTATATAGCTTATACAAAGGGTTTTTCCCTAATATAGCCTTTGTAAATTGGGTGAGCCTAATATAGCATATATGAAGGGATATCCTCATTGTACCTCGCCAATAAATTGGGTATTCTATATATGGATTTCAAAAACAGGATTATTCGATTTTTAAGGGTGAATGTATGATTTTGAAGGTATTTATGTCCCATGTCACCTATTTTATTTATCTATGCTTTCTAATGGGTTATTAAGAGAAGAAATTAAATGGGTTTTCTGGTTTTCAACGGACTAACAAAATTTTTTCTTTATATTACTTACTGATATTTTTATTCTCATCCATTGTTTTGAAATGTTTTCACAAGTTATTCGGATGGATAAGAGAAAGAATGATGTCATTTTTGTTGTTATGAATATTATTCTTAAAAAATAAATCATGTTGTATTTTTAATGTCTAGTACTTTGGATGAAATGTATAATGATTAAATAGTATCATATTTATATAAATTTGGAATGTAATTTATTATTTATGACCTATTTATCTAAAACTATAAACCAGAAGTGATCCTTGAATGTGAATTGTATTTTAAAAAACACTAGAATATGTTATATTTAAGGATGGGTCCTTAAAATTGGTATGAAATGATGGTTTATACATCTTTGTATATTAAGATGTTTTCTTAAGATTTATAGATATAATTATGTGTTTATTATTTTTAGGTTGATCATAAGTTTAATGTATTATAATTCCCATTTATGCATTATGTTATGAAATTTTCTGCTCATTTTTAGTATTTTAGAATACATTTGATTTTGAGTTAATTAAGGTTCATTACTTTTTGGGATTCGAAATGAGAGGTGTAAGATAGTCATTGATGATAAACCATGTTATGCTTATTTTCAAAGACATTATCATATTTTGATATTTTTATAAGAATTATATATTTTTAGAAAATATAAAACCTATTGGATGGGAGACAACCCATCGTACCCAGTAAGGCCATATAAATCTAACAAAAAACTGAAGGGCGACAAGGGAGAATCGTCAACCACAGGTCTACATGAATTCTATGTTAGTATTAAATTTTCTTTTTAGATAAATGATTATATATATAAGTAATATACTAATTTCTTTAACATTTGTTTTATCTAATTTATAACCAATGGAATTATAAAATGATTTGATGATTAAGAAATTAATATTTATTTGGAATATATTATCTATTTTTGGAATCCGATAAGATCATGGTAAATAGAGTAAAAATGTATTTTATTTTATGAATAAATACTGAATTATATATTAGAAGAATCTATTATTTTATTATGGACTTAATGTTGTACGGGTTATTTATTGAAATGGTTAGTGTATGTTTTTTATTGTTTGGACAACTAATTTTTCGTCTATGATTTAAATTTTAATTTATTTCATTTTAAGATAAATATTAAAATTAATCTCAGATTATTATGTGATTAAATCCTTCAAATAATTAAATTTTAATATTAGTTTTTTTTAATATGATGAATTGTTTGAGGAAATTATTTATTGAACAGTCTATGTTTAACATTGGGTATTACAGTTTTATTTTCAATAAATAATGTAGTTTTTCATCATATAACAGCTTATTATTTTTGGATAATTATATTTTCTAATCATAACCATTATTATTTTGCATTATTTTTATGGATATGATAAATAGAGGGTAAAAAAATTTGACTATAGGTTTTTTTAAAGATATTTTAGTGCTTCTGGTGTGAAAAAGTCATTGAAAATTCTCATTATTTGTGAAAAAACATGTGTTCTAGAAGAAAATCATTATCGCATGAAAATATAATTTTTTATTATGTATGTTTTCATATGTTTAAATTACAAGTATATTAATAATTCCTCAAAACTATGATAAGGATTTATAAACAAATATTTTCCATTCACATTACAAACTATGATATCAAGTTCCTTTTAACCCATCACAAATATATGAATTTTTTATTCATATCTTTATACTCACCATGTTCACTATCAATCTCCATAAGAAAATTTTAGTTATTTTTATCTTCCTTGTCCACGTTTTCCAACATGGAACCATATTATGGTTTATCTAAGGAGACCATCATAGGTCCCTTTCATTATTATAATGTTCATGATTCATTAATCCTCTTTCCGTTGTGGGATTTCAACAACAGAATTTTGAAATGTCAAACCCCAAGAATTCAAAACCATGTTCAATTTGTGCAGATCTAGTTTATTAAATGGTTTCGTAGATAATTTAGCATCTTGGGTTTTTAAAATTAAACACTGTGTTTGATACCGTATATGATTGTCCGCATTGAGCATAAACGAACAACTAAATAATATTATTAAATTGTTACCATAATAACATAGTAGTTAAAATGGAAGTAATTGAAAATATTAACTAGATTATGGAAATATTTTTTACAAAATTAAATATAATTAATTATTTGGTGTAAAATTATTTATAAATAAATTTAAATTCATTTTAAAAATAAAAGAAAATCAGTTTCTGAATAAACAATTTAAATGTGAACAAATGTGTTCTGAAAAAATAAATTAATAAATCACATCTTTAGGATTATATTAATGATATATATATATGATATTTAATTTAAATATTAACACCAATATTATGTGTTTCTAGACATGATTAAAAATCCATGTTTACTCATATAAAAAGTATTTTTCAAAAAGGATGTTTTCTACGATTTTAGGGAATGCCTATTTGAAATCTAGTTTTATACATTTTTCAACATTATATTTGAGAAAATAAACTTATTCTATTAAATTGGATTATCAATATTTTCTTTGGTTTATTTTTATGTATTTTTCTGATAAGGTTCGTTTTTTAATGAATAGTAAAAAATCTAGAATTTTAGTTGAAAACAAATTATTCATCAAATTTATTTGTTGTGTTAAATTATATTTTTGAGTGGTTTTAATCTAAATGAATTATTTTTTAATAAATAAAATTTTTGTCATTGGAATCAATTTCTCATTGAAATAGTATATAAAACCATGTTATTATTTTTAATTTTTTTAGTTTATAACCTGTTGTTTTGTCATGTTTGTGGGATTAATTTTCAATTAATTTCAACAAATTTTTTTTTGTGAATTATGAAAAATGTTTCCAATGTTTATAATAATAAGCCCAAAATTTATATTATTGGTCTCTTTTATATTAAGAAAAAACTAGAATAGTAACATTGGTAATTTTTATTACCATAGTGAAGGGTAAATTGAGTAAATAATAGAAAAATAACATTTTAAAATTATAATAACACTTGTAATAATATTATTGGATGATATATTGTGATAAAAATAATCCTTGGAATGAATTTATGAAAACCTGGGGCCAGTTGGATGAATTTATGTCCTTTATTGTATTTTATTTTAATGAAAACAAAAAAATGACGTAGTCATGTTTTAATAAATATAACATTTTTAACATATTTTTATTTAGAAGATATATTTTTCTAAAAATTATCATATAAAATAAAAATTGTCTTCATACATTATGGTAATTTTTTTATTATTTTTAGTAAATAAATAATTAAATTAAAATGTGAGAAAGTGAAAATGTAGTCATTTTTTAATTAATGGAAGATTTATATAAATGAAATAAAAATATGGAAATAAATTTAATTTGATTAAAAAAACATCATCCTCAATTTTTTATTCATTGAAATTTTACAGATTAGTTAATAATGTTGTTTATAATTTATCATGTTTTTATGACATATTTAAAAAGTCAAAAATAAATATTTTCTAAATTGACATTATTGATATTTTAAAATAAATAATGTTTTATGAAATGATATAAAATTAAAATAAATATAAAATTAATCCAAATAATTGGTTTATGTATAAAAATTTAATCAATGACTATTTTTTGGTTGTTTTTATATTTATAGTAATAATATGAACCCTAAAATTGTAAATTACACAATATCATAGTAAGAATAAGTAAGAGTTAAATGAAGAATATAACCATTAAAAAATTGTTTGTTCTCATCTAATTGTAATTTGATTATTTTTTTGACCAATAATGATCTTATATTCTATTGAAATTATATGGGAGACATTTTTATATTGAAAAATAATTTTTATTAATTTAATATTTTAAAAAATTACCAGAGCGCCTTTCCCCTCTCTTATAAATGAGATCCTCTCTTTCTCTTTTCTTCACAACTACAAAGCCTTTTTATTAGATATAATAGACCCAAAACTCCTCAAAATATCCTCAAAATCATCTTATAGTAATTCCTTTAGTTATATAGCCAACCGAGCATGACCTTCTGTGAAAAAGAAAAGGTAGATACCAAAAGAAGTGGAAGATAATGGTTATTCGTGATAAGTCAGACATAAGGGAAGGGACTCTGTAACTAAAACATCATTTTAATTATTTTAAGGATTTATATTTATAAATATTTATAATTAATATCCACATTTAATTTTTTTTGTTATTATTTATACAGGCATGGTTGTTTTAAATTGTCAATTATATAATTTCTCTCAAATGTTTCAATGTGGTATGACACACTTTGACTCAAAAATATATTTTTAAATGTTTTAAATTGGTTTTCAAAATATTATTTTAATAGAAAATGGTATTTTTTATGAATTTGTTTAAATTTATTTCATTTGTTTTAGAAATATTTTGTCCTTGGACATTATATATGAAGGGTAGTGACCAAATATAGTGCACGAGTGAGCCCAATATAGATTATAAGAAGTGTGAGCCCAAATATAGATCCTGAATAATTGGTGATCTCGATATAGCTTATATGAATTTTGATCCCCATTATATCTCTCTATTGCATTGATTATAATAGATATGTAATTTGACCATATTTTTAGTAAAATTATAAGGGTGACTGTAAGGGTGATAAGGTAATGATGTTGTGAGGCACCTACATAATGTATCTATTCCTGCAAATGAGTTTTTACAAAATGTTTTTAATGGGTTTTTGTGTTTCCACTAGACAAATGAATTTCATTCTTTGTGTTACTTACTAGTAATTTTATGTTATTTCAGTGTTTTAACTTTTTCACACTTTAAAATGATTAGTAAGAGAAAGGAGGATGTCAAGTAGAATGTTATGAATATTTATCATGACAAAATAAAACATGTTTTATTTTTAATGTTTTATACTTTTAAATAAATGGATACTCTCTTAATAGTATCCATTTTATATGAATTTTATTGTTATGTATGATATATGAACTATGTATCAAAATATCTAAACCTGAAAAGATCATAAAATGTGAAATATAGTTCACAAACACCAGAATAACTTATATTTAAGGCTGGGTCCTTATACAAATTTATAATATAAATTTTTATGAAATATATTTTATATATTAAAATAAAAATGTTTATATATATATACATAAATGCACATGTAATCCTTATAATTTGTTAACATACCTTTAATTTTATTTGTGGAAAATTATATGGAAATTAAAAATGAAAGGTTTTAATATAAATTAACAACAACATTTTTAGTTAAAATTTTCAGTTCAAATTTCTAGTGATAATTTAAGTTTATATATATGTATTAATACAGTTTCATTGAAATTTATTGTGGAAATTTGAATTTTGTATTATCTATTTAAATTTGAATTTGAAAAATCCTTCTAAAAGAAGATCTAAATATTTTTATCCAAAATAAAATTATTTATTCATGTGTAAATATATTTTCATAGAATAATTATTCTATAAATCATTTAAAAAAATTATCAAACATTTATTACAATTTTAATAAAAATAATAGGTAAATATTCATTTGAAATTTAATTAGAAATTTGATCATCAAATTCCCGTATAATATTATAGTGATAATTTCTAATGAAAACTTACAATGTATGATTAAATGTGTTGATATAAATAAATTGTTTATGTAATCATATATATAAATATATATATATATATATATATATTTAAATATACATATGTATGTATGTATATTAATACTGATTTGAGGAAGGATTTCATAATAACATATATGGAATTCAAAAATAATCAGCTATGTATAAGACGAATACTATATCAGGGAAATAGTTTCTGGATGGAAGCTCTACTACCCATTAAAGAGAAATAAATATTTTTATTATAAAATACATTAGTGACATTTATTCATCTTTGGGGTTAACTATTCCCAAATTTTTTTTAATTTTATTTCTCCAATCATTTCTCCATATGTGAACCACTAGCTAATTACAAATATTTATGATATGGGGGGCCCATAGTCACATCAATGATACTAAATCTCAAGGGACTAATGGGTTCAATTCTACATTCATCAAATAGTTCTATAACATTGTGGACTCTAATACTTTAATGGCCTTGAATTAATTAAGTATTGATATGGAAATATTAAATCTTATTAATAAAATTCTAATCAATATTATTAACAAGGTGTATAAGACTATTCATGTTTCAGAATCCATGGGTATTTGACATTGTAAAGAGACATAAAATATTTTCCCTAAATTCGTTTTCAATATCACTCAAATATGATCCATTCTATTATTTTTAGAAATTAAAATTCATGCATTCCCAAATGGAATATCTATCAAGATTATATTATTGAAATTGATATATTTCCCGTAATAAAAACATTTTATCCTTCAAAAAGTGGTGTGTTGGCCTAAAATTCACACTTGATGAAGGCATATAATGTTGTGTAGTGTAGTTTGTTAAATATTTTTGGTAGAAAAATAATATTTTATTTCAAATGTGTTGAGGTCATTAGAAAATGTGTTTCTTTAGTTTCATTTTTGATTTTAGTTGATGGATACATGCCCCAATGTTTTCCCACACTTGAGGCCTTCAGTATGGAGACTATTTGTCACATTTTATATTCATCATTTTTACCGAGGTTATTTCAAATATTATTTCCGGAGATACTAAGGTTAATATTATTCAGGGTTGAAATCTGTTACATTGAATCCATTCCATCCACCTTCTATTTTTGGTAGAATATTACAATTTATTCTCAAGGGCTGACCATCAATAATTTTATTTCATTTACAACATTATTAAGGTTCTTGAAAAGGGATCAGGATATTTGGTTGATCTAATGAAGTCAAAAATATCATTTCCAAAATCTGTAATATCATTTTTTTAATTAATAATTTCAACAAGATATAGGAATCATGTTAGTCCAGAACACCTTAAGTATTTTTTCCTTCCTATTGTTGTTAGATGAATAATGAAAGATTTATTCTCTACTATAATTTATGAGATTAAAAATATAATTAAATTGTGGATCTTCTGGAATGTTAATAAGTATAAAAAAATAGTTCTTATTAAGGAGGGTTATAAATATATTACCATCATGTGACACCTCTTTTTAATATTCCAGATACTCTTTTATTTCAAATTCATTCATGATTTTATACATTATGGTGGGGATATGATAATGGGAGAAATAAACTATACATGGAATATTCAAATTTGTTTTGAATTATTAACTCTTAAATTTTTTTAGGATTTTTGAATTTTAAACATTTTAATGTGGTTAAACACATTAATAAGGTTTATATAACTTTTCACAACATATAATAACTTTTTTCAAATGTCCATCATACCTAATACATTCCCATTGTGGGTTTTCTAATGTATGGTCCTAGGACCATATCACTCTAGATATTGTTATGGGGATCAAATAGATCATTGAATAAAAACCAATAGAACATATGATATCCAACACTACCATATATTGGAACTAGATAAATGCACTACATAGGGTCACCCTTTCTAAGTGAAAAAAACACTGATAAAGTATAGCTTTATTGAAAATAAAAAAAATTAATAATGGATGTCCTTTTATTATTTATTTTTTTAAAGAAAAAAATTGAACCCCATTTGATCAATTTTTAGTGATCTAATAAAGACTGACCTTTTTTAGTGGTAAAAAGATATAAAAATCTATATTTAATAAATAAATAATATCATCAAATACATATACTGATATATTAATATTTTATATTGAAAGAAATACAGTATAATTTATTAAATATGATTTATAAATTAGAAAATATAAATATTATATGAAAGGAAATGGAATTTTAAATAGATGATCAACGATTATGTCATACAATAGAACATAGCCAATACTGAATTTCATCTAAAAAACATGTGATTCACCGAAAAGGCCACGTGTTTCTATCATGTGAGATATCCAATTTACATATATTTTTAAGATGGAGAAGAAATGGAAAAATGTTGTATAGATGGGAGAGAATATTCAAAACGAGAAAATCAAATTTTTTGAAATCCTCTCTCTCATGTAGTGCTATCATTGATAATGGTATGTATGTCAAACTCCATAGTGATTGACTTCCATATGTTTCTATAAAATTCATCATTTTGAATAATAGATATTTGGATTAATCTATAGCTATAGTCCACATAGTGTATGAACATTTTATAAAATTTAAAAAAATCTATATAACGGAATAACTCACCATCAAATCATCACGGACTGAACCTCCCACAGAGAGAGACACATCCACATAAATCATTAAAATACCTAATGAGGGAGGGATCCACAAACATTTATAGATGCAAGCTTTAAAATACTCATATTGAACCTCATTTCATTTCTAAATTTCCAAATAAGATGAATCTTGGTAAATCTAAAATTATTTTTAGCTGATTAATTATGCAGTCGTTTCTATGAATTTAGATATCCCATGCCACTCTACATAATAAACCCACAGTCTCCATGGGGAGGGATTATGGCCACTTAGCTAGCATAATTTATAAAATAGGTTCCATTTCTATGAGTTAGTGATGATTTTGAGCTATTTTTATCAGTGTGTAAAAAAGAAATAATAAATATAGGTTTTATCAGTTCTAAAAAACATTGAATATATAAAACCTCTCTTTAAAAGAAATAAAATTATAGCATTGGTGATGACGAATATTTTTTAGTGGTAGATATTATCATTGATAAATAGATGTTTTATCAATACTTATTTTTTTAGAGATGATAGAATATATCATTATTAGAACTAATAAAACATTTACCAATCATTTATATTCAACCATAACAAAACCCTACTTGTTCATGTTATTCTTTGCCTTGTAGAACTCGACCACTACCATTGTTCCACCTTGATCTTCTCAGAAGAATCGACCATATAAAAACCTAAGGTATGTTATAGTATATACTTCTACTTATATTATCTTACTTTGTTTCTCCATTCTAGTACTTGTTTCTTCATGTATGACACCACCGCCATTCCCCAACCATAGTGGCATGGCCTAGCCTAAAAAATCAAGTCTATGAGGTTTTTGATTACCTCAGATTGGTAAAACTAATTAATCATGGTATTTTTTCCCAAGATTTCCAAAGGGATTTTATACTCATGTTTGGTAATCCTAATTGTTCAATTATAATAATGGATTATTTTTTGATTGATTCAAATAATATAGCATTACGAGTACATTTGGGAAGGTGTGATTTGAGATGAATGAAATAATATTAAGGTAGTTAATTTATTTAAAAAAATCATTTTTATAGATATATATAAAAAATTAATGGATTAACAATTCTTCATTGAGTTCTTAATTCCTAGAAACTAAATTTTATTATCATCCACTATGTCTTTTTCTTTAACTCTAACATTTGTGTCAAATATTTTTACATACAAAAGAATTCATTCTTCGTTTTTTCATTTAATTATTTAAGTAATCTTTCACCATGAAATTATTAATGAAATATAAATATATTCTTTACATTTTTGATCCATCCATGTGGATAATATTAGTATAAAATCATAAAATAAAGAGGGTTACATATACTAATATTAATATTCCCAATGTTCGTAAAGTAGTTATAGGAATCAACATCCTAAAAACTATATTATGATAATGGTATTTTCTAACTAAAAATATTTTATAAAATTATTTCATTTGAATAAGATGATAGTGATATATTGAAGTTCACTACCCAATCTTCTTTAATATAGAATGACATTTATTCATTTCCTTCTTTAAATCATTGTACATCATTTTTTCTCTAACACTACATAAATTATTAATAATTTTTCCTGGAGTCATCCAATAAGAAAAAATATTAATTACTTACTGAGTTTAAATTTCTACAAATAATTGTCACATAAATAAATTACATATAATTCAATGACCCTTTAAAAAAAGGATGATGTGATACCCCAATATTGAAACTAGTATGTATAAATTTCCAGTGTATAATGTATCTCAAATGATGTAAATAAAGTTTTATTAGATATAATAGGTGTTTCTTACACAACTATGATGATATAATGTATTTTATAATGGAAATTTTAATTCATTATACACATAAAAAAATTATTTTCATAATTATAGTCATCAAAAATTGATTATCTTGAAATAAAAAAAATAACAAATAAAATTTTTTAAGGTTTCTCACCAAAAAAATCATTCAGCATCACAATTTCATCCTAAATGATAATTGTTATTAATTTGGTGAATGAACATTGTAATTATCTATGTTTTTAATACATTAAATTTTATTTATATTCTTTGTAACATTTTGTATATCACACATTCCCTCCCTTTAATTATTTCCACTACTGAAAACAATGTCAATACACCTAATTTGACTCTTATTATTTTATAAAAATTACTTCGTGTACTTTATATTTTTATTTAATTATGTTCGAATAGTTATTACCACTTGTGGAGATCATATAAAACTTTTTTTGTATAATGATTACATTCTATGAATCTTCCCCAATAATATTCAAATTTTGAGATTTAATATGATTTAGTAGTCCAATGTGATCATCATTATTCATTTATTATTATAATCTACCCAAGGTGAAAACTACATCATGGTGGTAATGATCCATTGTGGGATCCCCTTATTATAATTTTTCTTCATCCGTGATCACCCTTTATCAACGACTGTATGAATTATCAATTTACTAAATTATTTGTAGATCAAACCACAATACTAAATTGAAAAAAGTAAATATTATTTTTTTATGGGGTGGTTATCATTATGACACCGTCTCAAAGTGTTACTAACATTAAAATTTCTATGAATTATATCCTTTCTTCCATAAAAATCATTTTTAATTTATTATTTGAGTTTCCAATTTGAGTATGAATTTTTTATTACGAATGTAATAATATTTCGTATAAATATCTATAACTTCCCAATATTATAATTAATAACGTATGTGTATTAATTATTTTAAAAACATGATATTTTTAAACCTAATTCAAATCATACGAATAGAAAATGGATGGATCAAAATCACATGAAAAAGGAGTATGACAGAGTACTAAAGAGTTCATAATGTTTGGAATACATCATAAATACAAGACTTTTAAAATTCGTTATTTGTGTATAAATTGATGTTATTCAATAAAAATTATTCTATAAGAGTTGGAAGAAATTTTAATTTCTCATAGAATAGGTCAAAACACAAATTATTTGAATAACCCTAGGGTAAAACTAAATTTGAAGACTAATTGGGATGATAAAAAAATTTATGGATTCTTTAACATTAATAATATTCTAAATAATTATGGATATCATATGGAGCTATTGAAAATGACAATTGAATATAACCTTCATGTTAGCTCATTTTTTTTAGAAATTAACTAATTTTTTAAGAGACCAATAAATACTAGTTGTACTAAACATAAAACATTTTCATATCTATTTATGTTATATAATTTGAAATATGGAATTAGATAATGAAACTCCATCTTTACATAACTACTTGATCTCTTGAGTGATATGCTACATGAAAAAATGGGTTCCTTATTGAATATAAAATTCTTAATGAAATCTATATTCAGTGGGCATAATAAAAAAAATACATGCCTTTCTGAATGATTGTATATTTTTTTCAATGACTATATATCTCATAGAAAAATTCCAATTTTTAGTCAGAATCAATAATAGAATGAACAATAATGTCCATCGGTATTTTTATGGTTAATTATAATTATTCCAAGGTTTGTAGAACTATATGGATATTATTAATCTTCATGAATATTGACATTGAATTAAAATATAATAATTGATGTTTTTAAATTATATCACCCTATGGATTCTCCATAGTGGAATAAAATTGATTATGAGTATCCTAAATTTGGAATCAACCAAATAATCCTCAGTCTTCAGTTATCTATAGATGTAATAAATTATTTTGGTGTAAAAATTATTAATCATAGTACATGTCTAATTATGTTGGTAAATTAAATCATTCAAATATGATTATGCACGAAGAACAAATACATTATGGTATCTCTATATATATTTGGAATGAAAATAACTGGGCTATGATATATATATCAATTTACATCAATTGATCTAATAAATTTAATTTATGTGAGATGTTTGTGTTACATCATATGATTATCAAAGAAGTGATGAGTCCACATTGAGAGAAATGATGTATATGATGAAAAATTAATTTCATGAATATGGAAATTTTTAAGGCTCTAAAATTATAACTGATTTATGGGGTCCCATTTCTATTGAATTTAATCACTCATTTTTCTTAAAATATTATAGAATGACCAGTTTTTAGAATAAAAAATATATTTACACTAATGAAAAAATACCGATGGTGGATGATAACATGAAATGTAAATACATAATAAGGTACAACACTATCTGGATTAATGGGTGATCAATTATTCAAGGATGGAGAGGATATTAAAAATATTTCCATAATTTTTTTTCAAGAAAACCATATGAATTCAGGTTGGAAAAATAGATCAATTTTCAATGAATTATAATAAAAATGTTCTTTATAAGTTAGAAATGTTCTTGATTTCATGTATGTAGACAAATATATATATGATAAAGTTTCTGTATCATTATATAATGTACTAAAAATATGACATCATTTCTAGGTTTGACATTATTGACATGATAATAAGGGATGAGTGGGAACCTATGAAGGGTGAAATATGATATTTTAAAGCTCAAGTTACTTAAAATATATACAGATAAGAAAATTTTTTATATTTAAACTTCCTTAATGGTTTAAAACACAATATGGGTATTCTTAATCCACATTGAGTTTATTTTCATCAACTAGGTTTATGATACATGCTATAAAATCACATAATTGTCATGTTTTGGATGATATATTTAATGGTTATTACATTAAATTACATTCTCCCTAATATAGAACCACATAAATTAACAAAAAAAATTATTTTTTCAAAGAAATATTTAGTAAATTTATAAATCCACCAATGTTTTCAATCGTGAATATGGAAATGAATCTATATTAGAGAATTTTATATTTTATTCCCACAATTATTAATTAATATTATAGTCCACCTAATGGATCACTTTGTGAGAGATATTTATATATATGGTTATATAAATTTAGGACGAATTTACCTCATTGAAATGTATATTATTATTTGTAATGTGTCTAACAAAAATCAATGTTTTCTATATAGTTATATAGAAGAGTTCTATATTATTGGAAAATATGTTGAATTTTGTGTCGATTACCTATCCGAGGTTGATAACATTGGGACCAAAAAATCTTTTTAAAATTGACACATTACGGGAGATGGTATTTTTAAAGATATGTTGTTACAATTACCAGTATATAATATGAGTATCCAAAAAATTTCATTTTACATAATAGTGTATAATTTTCTCTATTCATTGAATCCCACTAAGATATTCCTAGAAATTTAAATCTATTATTGGAAGAATGATGGATATCAAGCACACATATTCAATCATTTATTGGATGGTTATGATTTTATATTTATTAGGATCTTTCTACAAATAGAAATTCAATTTCAAAATAATGATGGGGGCTAATCGGGGGTCAAAATATAAATTTTATATCTTAAGAAATGTGTTTTAATTAATAGTTATACATTCCATTTTAATGAATAAGATAAAATTTTTACATAAAAAAATAGTTCAGTTTCAACTATGGTAGAAGTGGTTCACATTTCTAGTTATAAAGATTGAAATAAAATTTATGTTAATATTTCATTTCTTAGTACCATCATACAAATATTAGAGTTGTATTACAAAATATTTCAAGTAATAATTTTCCATTGAAAATGGGTTGAATATATAACTGTAGTAAAAGTTAATGAATTGGGATTTGTGAATGTTAATTTCAATTTATAAAGGTATAATGACAAACCATTCATAATAAAATCCCATTTAGTGCAATTATTTAATGTCCAAGACACATAATATTGTAATTGTTCAATTGTTCTTTAGGTGGGTAAAACTACTCAAGGGTAAGATAAAAATTAAATTGGGGATAATTATTTAGTTGGGAGATCAAAATAATTTCATTGTGTTCATCATATAGATAATTCATAAATTGTTAGAGTGGACTACAATGAGGGGTTTTAGATACTCGACAGGGGAGATAAATCCCTTCCACATTTGAATTAAAAAGTTAGAGTACAATGAACATATTATAGTGGTTTTTAATATACTATTATTTTCCTCTTAATATTCTGTTTTCTCTCCTAAAATTATAAAATTTCAATGAAATGATTAACTTCTCATATAGATAATTATTTCTCTACACATTTATGTTCCAAATCATGTAGAGATTCAACCAATCTATGATAAAACTATGGAATTATTATGGGATCAACAACATGTGGAAGAAAAAAAACAAGAGTGGCGTAGTATCACTATAATTAATAATGTTATAATTACAAGAATTGAAGGTATAAAATTTTTGTTTTGATGGAATCAACATGGATAGCCTCTTAACCCCAACCAGTCAAAGTTTACTAGTTAAATTGGGGTCCCAACATGAATGAATGTGCTTATTGATATTGATAATTAGAAAAATGTCCTCTCTATTATGAGTATGATCATGTGGGATGATACTAAGATAGTTTTATGATATAATTTCTTTATTTTACCAAAAAAAAGATATTGAAATATTGATTTTATTTTCACTACCCCTTACAGTGATTATTTATTTTTGAAAAATACTGTAATAAAATTTGATTAATGGAAACTAAAAAATATAATTGAGCTTTTTAGACACTTTTAATAATGTAAAATACTATTGATATTGAGTGGAATTAAATCCCCCACCAACCAATAATTTATGAAAACATTTTATATAGGGAAACATGGAAATATTTCATTAGTCTCTATAATGGGGAATCTTTTTAGGAATATTGAAATTTATAATATCTAATTAGAAAATATTTATTTTATGTAATTTGAATCAAAATTATTAAATTATGAAACAAACAAGGATTTATAAAAATAATAATCACAAAACAAAACCAATATACCCCAAACAGAAAGTAAAGATGTGGTACACTTTACATTAAATGAAAATGGTATGTATTTTAAATATATAATAAAATTTTTATTGGACAATAAAAAACATATTTAAAATTGTTTATATGTGAATTAATCAATAAAATTCCCATGATACTAGCATAAACTATCATGTGATGTGAAATGAGTCTTGTTTAAATAATGATGGAAAAATGGAAGTTGAAAATATAAAAGTAGAATGGGAATCTCGTATATTTTTAATCATATCCACATCCACCCAGACTATTGTGAAATAACTAAATATCCCATCAATAGTGTTGTTATCCATCTTTATGGTTGCATTAATAGTGAAAACTAAGTCATTAAAAAAGTAATGGATGAAAAAGCACCAAATAATGATGATATATTTTCACTGATATATATGCATTTGAATGCTTCTGTGGGTAGGGGATAAAATTAAAATAATAAAGAAGAAAGTTGAAAAACACCTAAATTCTAGGAGAAGAAACTAGTAGACCATGCCTTCAAACTATTATTTGAAAAAGAAAATATAAGGTTTAAATTGTCTCTATTGATGGGGAAAATCCACCAATTTGTAATACCTTAGGCATAAGAAAGCTTGTATTACAACACATCCTTGTTCATCAGTTTATTCCCTTTAGATAGAATAAATCACCCAATCAATGAGAAAATGAAATCATCTAGTGTCTATTTAATAGCCACTGGATTAGAAATAATGGTGAATATCCCACCATAATATCTTGAAACCCAGGATTCACAAGCATCCTATGAAAAAACATCAGATGCCTAAGATGTACCTTTGGCGATATCATTACCAAAGGACATTCCTTTGCACATACGAAGAAAAGGAGAGGACAATGATGTATTATATAAAACATAACCCTCTATGAACATAGGTGATGAAACACACACAATCTGATATAGAATCACCTACACATTGGTCGTGTTGCTGTGCTTAGGATCATCACATCCAACCCTCTCAATGTCAGAACCCTAAGCCTGTGGTAGATTTGAACCCCAAAGGATAAAATCGATAATACCCTATAGTGAACACTGATCTGCAACCAGATTCACATTGATGATCCCACCGTCATCCAATGGACTAGTGTCTCTAGTGTTTCCTAGAGCATTTGGTAGGTAAGAACCATGAAGGTTCAAATCGATGTTGTCCTATGGTGAAATAGGATGATCTGTAACTGAATTCTCTTCGATGAGACCACCATTATCCATCCTCTCATAAGATTCCGGACTAGAACTGCTAGGGTTTCCCATATTGCCTCCCCTCTCTCATCCATCACAACCTATTATCATCCCATAATAATATATATATTTTTGAAATATGACATATATTATATATTTATTATGTAAAATTAGTTAATAATATAAATATACATCAAATATATATATTGAAATTGTTATGTATATTATAAATTTCATTATGAAGAAATTATTAATGTTTATTAATTTTGAATGGAAAATAATTATATAAATATATATATTTATAATAATTTATATATTTATATTTTTTATATGATTTCAGTCTTTTTTTTATTTATATTCATAAGTATAAATTTTTTTCAAAATTAAAATTCCAAAGGATACATCCAAAAGGATATATAAAATTTTCAATATTTAAATATATTTTTACATGGTAGTTTGTTCTCAAAATCAAATTTCTAAAAGATTCGTTAATAAATTATATTTATAATTTTAATGAAACTTTTCTATGAAAAATTTCTGATTCATTTGTAAATTTATAATGAAGTATTAAATTTCTTTGGAATCCATTATAATTAAAAATAAAATTTACAATAAAAATATTTAGTTATTAATTTTATTTTAAAAAAAAACCCAATATAATTATTCATAATTACATATTAATACAAGTATATACATAAATATATAATTAAATATATTCTAATATATAAATACATACATTTTAATATATATATATATAATTATATAAACAATTTTTTTCTTGATTCCCCATCCTTGAGAATCATAGCCTTGGATTTATCATATAGATTCTTCCTAAATAACATATTTTTTCAATTTTCTTATCAATTAATATTCTATTATTGTGTTTCATTTCTATAATTCTTGTCTTTTTATTGTTCTGGGTGCAATTAAATTTCTTATCAGGGCAGATCCCAAAATTGAAATTTTTGGATTCGATGGATCATTTGTATATTGTACAAGATATAAATGTCATGAGAAATGAAATTTTTCAAAAGAATATTTCCAAAGAAGGTGTATTGATCCATAAAAATGTATTTTAAAATTGTTTTTATTATTAGTACAAACAGATCAAAAGAAAGAATACCCTAGTCACTAGATCGTTGTTCGATGAGGATTTTGAATTTCTAAAATGCATTTTAGTCAAATATCATTATTATTATAGGATACATGTTTATAATCCATCTATCATTCTTCCAAAAATTCTTTTACGATCTCTCAATAATTCTGATGTATTTTTTATTACAATAATATAAGATCAATCACCTTGTATTTTTCATCTTGATCACTAAGAGACATTATTCGGTATTGAAGAGTCATATTTGTATTATTGTTCATGGTTTTATGTAGGAGGATAGGTATTGAATAAAATTGTGTTCAATCATTAGAGTTATATCTATATTTCATTGTACTCAATGATTCTCTACATTGATCAATCTCTATACAATAGACCTAATCCTATATTTATAGTGATAGTGTTAGGGTAAAAATATTATTTAATTTTATAATGGATAATAAATAATATATTATTACTTATATGAACTTAATCCATTTAATAATAACCATAATATTTTTTCCCAATGTGCTAATATAAGTGAAAATGATAAATATTATTTTACCAGTACTAAAAATGTATTTTTTCACTCGATAAGATCATGGTCAGCAAATCCTGCTAGAGATTTATCAAATAACCGAATAAATAAGTATTCATTAAATAAATATTATATATCTTTGTAATTAATATTTGTCTTGAGAAAAAATTATTTAATTTACACTATTTATATTGAAACATCCTAACTCGATCCATCGAGTCCATGATGGATGGTCACATGACCTCATGTGTGCCTCCCCGTATTCAAGAGGGTTTTAAACAGATGTTATGGTCTCTTTCTGAGAAATGGTATAATATTACTTCTATATGATATTATAGGATCTATAAATAAAATGATGAAAACCACAAAAATTTATAGTTATCATATGGAACTAAATAAATGATATACAAGACATGTAAATAATACAATTGAAAATTTAGTGAACCTATCTAGAGTAATAAAATCATGTAATAGAATAGAATAACTATTGGGTCCAAAAATTCCACCATAGACCATTGTTAGCTTCATTCACCTATACTTTTCTATCCACCATAGAGCCCATTATTTATCTTGTATCCCTCATGAAATTTACCAAATCAATAAAATGCCTATGTATGGTTTGAGAACGAGACTCCTGAAAAAAATACGAATGAATCCTTAAACTAATGTTTTCATTTATAACATGTGGATTCGGTAAAAATGATAATATTTTAATAAGAATTAACGTACAATGAAAAATTGATAAATGATATACTAACATTGCTGCCATCAACCCCAAATTGTACCTTCATCATATCTATGTCAAATGATAATGGAATTTGATAGTAGAAACCAACCCAACTCTTGTATGATGTACTCGCATTGTCATGCCAAAATTCCAACCATAATCATCTATCCCTCCAGAGTTCCATTTTTTCTAACATCCTATGATCGATAATTTCTATTAATCATATTTACTTGGATACCACATTGTTAATGGAATAGTGAAAATCTGGGATACCATTTACCTCCACCATTTTAGCAGGACTCTTTTCAGCATATTATCAAGTCATTGTAGTCCCACTTTAAGAGATAAATATATTAAAATGGTCCACCTATCTTATGAACCACTAAAAACCACCATGGTATGGTAATAAAGATACAATGTGATCAAAAAAGAAAACATACCATATCATCATGAGTATGTAGCATCACTGATATCATCACATCATCATAATCATATGTTGAAATATCCTACCCTAGTAATAGTCATGGAATCAAATATCATTACAAGTCTTATGGGCTACACAAACACACCAACATTTGATCACATTCATGAAAAATATAAAATAGAAAAATCCAAATTACATAGTATGGAAAATTGTGTCATCATGATCCCTAGAGGTATGAAACATCCTACCCAAATGTTGAATATGTTAACAACATGAATAAACCAAATTTTTTCATCCAGAAACTCTAGTAAAAACCATAACAATCAAGAACACCTCCTTGTTTCCATATTATTATAATCATTGACATATCCAAACTAAAGGATCGATATGGCTTCCTTGAAATAAAAACAAGCTATTTTATTTTAATAATAAATCAAATAATGTATGGATTTTTCATTTCACAGTCCTATATTATTTCTGACTTATTGTTTTATGTTAATGAAAAAATTCAAAATATTTTACTCAGAATAATTATGAAACCACATTTGATATCATAATATCTATAAATTAAATTTAGAAGACATGTGGTACACTTTAATAATTATTCCTTGATAACCTAAATAACTATCCATTGATAAATTGCATAAATTAAAATTTTAAAATTATCTAATGATTATTTATTAAAAATTAATCTTTGGTAAATGGGGTGATTATCTATTGATAATTTTCTTATAAATTATCCTTTGATAATATAAAATAATTTTCTCTTTATAAGAATTAATAATTATATATTGATAGTATGCGTAATTATCTTATGATAATTTTGATAATGTTTGCCACGTGATAATTAAAATTTAATTATAATCTCATAATTTGAATAATATTATTTTTCATCATATCATGAAACTATCTGTTGATTATTCCTTCTGATTACCTCTTGATAATTCTTCATTAATTAACTCGATAAATCTTTGTAATTAGATTTTGAAAATTATAATTATTTTTCCATTGAAAATTTTATATAAAATCTTTATTTAAAAATATTTCCGAATTATCTTTGATAATTTGATGATGTTTTTGTATATTTCCCTATAATTTTCTTATAATATGATGAAATTATCATTTGATAATTTTTATAATTATTTTCAAATAAAACATAAAACAAACCTTTGAAAATATGGATTTTACCATTTAGTATAATCCAACCATTTTTTTGTTTATTTAATTTCATTTGAAAGAATAAATGAAAATGAAATAAAAAAAATAATAAAACCAAATAAAAACCATTTAAATAAACTATATCACCCCAAATAGAAGGGGATACCTAGTAGCTCCTCATGGAACTCATCAATGGATTTTCATCAATCATGTGAAATGATTTTCATAATCACCTAGACATAGTGGATTGAACCATCCCCAATAACGAAGTGCTTATGATTTTTAGTACCACGATATTTTTTCACATCAAAACCCAAGACTAAAATAGTCTTTTTAGAATGTTATTTAACTAAATATTTATGTTAGAGACTTTAATTTATCCCAATTATGGTTTTTTAAATTTTAATTGGACAAAAATTGAAAATTCTATATATTTTGATTTAATAACTCAATTAAATGGTGTTTTCATGGTTCATAAGGTAATAAAAGATAAAAACAAACCAAATTTAATAAATTAAAATAATAATAATATAATTTAAAATAATATATAACATAACATTATGAGTTATTAAACCAGAAGCCTAAAATGAACGAATGTTATATTCTACTTATGGTAAAATTTACCTTTATACATAAAATTGGTAACATATTTCTCGTAAAATTCATTTAATGGGTGATACATAATTTTTGACATAAATAATTAATATAAAATATTAAATAAATTTCCATTGCATGTGATGTTAGAGAAAACCCAAAAAAAAATCTCACACTTAGTGTAAACCCCATATCTCATAAATAATAGCGATTTTAGATTTTTAATACATTGAAACATTTGAGTGATATGTCCGTAAATATATATGTATTTAATATTTTTTTTATATCAAAACCAAGGCTATATTGTCCTAATAATATCATGCCAACTTAATACCTAACACCAAAAATATTCCGAAGAATATTCCACGGTGAAAATTGAGATTTTATCCTTAAAAAAATTCTATTAAATATGTTATTAAGTGATTTTTATAAATAAAATAAATTTTTATATAAAAATAATCATTTATTTTTTATTATAATGGTATTTTATTATCATTTAAATTTTTTGATATTATAGGCCAAATATCGCTCCACCATTTATGTGGAAGGTGATATCCATTGTAATATGGGGTTTTTATTCCTCCTCCACCATAACTAAAACATAGGACTGCATTAATATAATCCCAATGTGGAGAATTAGGTGCACCATTGTGATATTAGCTTAGTTATAATCATAATTCCTATTATTGGGATTTTATTCCAATGTTCCATAGTTTGAGTTACTAGGGATGAAGAATAAAATCCCTAGTTGATGGTGGACAATACGAGTCATGTTGAAGGTGGTGTGGTGTTTGGACACCACATGGCCAATAAATGTGGTCAATTATCATGTGATGTATGGGCTACTAAGGATCATTACAAATAAAAACATAATAAAATTATTCAATTGTCCTTAGAATATTATTTATATCAAAAAATAATTTGAATATAATTTAATTGATATCAATGGAAATACATAGCATGTCACCATTTATGACACATTATAATCTGCATTAAATGTTACTTCATATAGTTCAAAATTAATGTATAGAAATGGCCCAAGGAACCTAGGATAAAGATGTTAATGACACTACAAAAACTCCCTCATATGATATCTCATTTCATAATATGATCCCTTCATCTCAATTTCTCATTACGCAGGTTTCACACCCACGTCATCAACCTATATGCCTGATATATCATTCATTGAATATCTAAAATAATCATATTGTTTCAACATTCCCATTAAATTTAAGGATATATATCTATTTAAATAAAATTTCCATGATGTCAAATTTCATTAACATTGAATGGATGAATCCTTCCTCTACTTATTCATTAAAAACATGACTTTTATGGGGCTCCCAATGTACCCACCTTCCCATGAAAATATGGTGTCACATTTTTGGAATGTATATACATGTTCATGAGTCATTAAACACATTAATATTAATATTATACTCTAAGGACCATTACTCACACTCACATAGTGGAATATTTAATGACCCATAAACCTACGGAAATGTTTCTCGTGGGTTGGGTCTCATAATAGTGTGTCCTGATGATTACTATATGTGGAATTTAGGAGATGAAGTCTCATATACTTATGAGAACTCCTACATGATAGTGAAGATAATCTGGGTTCCATAATTTAATGTTCAATATACTATAGAACAAGGTTTAAGAATATCATCATGGGAACTCGTTTTTCTCCTCTAAGTGAGGAATTACAAAGACTGTTTCAAATAAAAAATACCATTTGAAATTACATTAAAAAATATTTATATATATGAATAATAATTTTTATGATGGTTTAATAGATCATAACAACTTTTAATACACATGTAATCTAAATTAAAAAACTATATGTTTGATAAAACAACCTATAATAGTCTTCCACTTGGACAAGATCCAACTAGAAATTAATTTTATATCATTATACCTCACATGTTGATCATGTTTATGATTAGATAAGGATTTAATCAACGTGACATCCACATTTCCATACTTTTATAGAAATTTATCAAGAGAAACTAATTCTTGAATATTTTACTCATCCATGTATGTCATCTGCTATCTTTATCAATATCCACCAATGTCATGTTTTATCATATCATGTGATATGTTATTTACTACTAAGAACCGAATTTTTCTGTTGGAAGATATTTTATATCCATAATACTTAATTAACGACATTATAATCCATTGAAAACTCATAATCCACTTGATAATCTCTCACAAAGACCAAATTTTATCATTTCCAACTCACACACCCTCCATTGAGAGTGAATATGTATCTCAACTATGATTTCATATTATCTTGATCTATTTGGAAACTAGAATCTACATAATCTATGATGACTAGATTATCATCTCTTCTATAGACCAAGAACACATCTATAGACAACATAATATAAATAATCATAGTTTTGACAAACATCTAATTGATGTCACCTTGGTCATCTTCATATCTTCATATATTGATTATGGTAAAGGAAAAATCTATCCTTGTACATAGGATAACATTCCTTACATTCCCAATAACCAGTATTGTAACAACCCAAAGTATTTCAATGGAAAATTCCATTCTTATATTTATGTCATAAAAACACAAAATAATGAACTACTAAGTGATAAGTGACCATTAAACATAATTTTTTCACCCCTATGTTTGGATTTTTTTTAAAAATCTGATATTCACGGTTGTGTTCAAGATAGTATTTAGAGTCTAATGAAACAAAAATAATTTTTGGTGAATAGTATCCTACCCTTATGAATAGTAACCTAACCTTATGAATAGTAATATGACCCTTATAGTAATAAGAGTAGCATTACCTATGAATAATAAAATAAAATTTAGACATCATAGAAAGTGATAATTTGACCTTAGTAAACGTTTTTGGTATTTTATAAGTCAAAATAATTAATTATAAATAATTAATTAATTTAAAAGAATATATATTTCCCTTAAATGTATTCATAATGTATTGAATCAATGTATAATATTTTTTAGATAATTTTATAAGAGCCTACCTAATTTTTAAAAGAACTACAAAATCAGTTTTAATATTAGAAACTGTTTTAAAGTAAATTATTATGTTAATTAATCATTAAATTAATAACATTTAGAAAATTATTTTTGAAAAATGGACATCATTTTTTGATTCTACACATCGAAAAATGGTAGGGGTAAATTTTTGGGTTTTTTTGGATATAGTTCAATTTTTGGGTGAATAGTAAAAAATACAGTTTTTCGCATAATCGGTGTACACTAAATTGCATCATTAATGATGTACTGATGACATAAACATTCTAGAGCATTAGTTTTGGCGAAATTATTTTAAATTTCATAATTTTTTCCTTGAAATACATTAAATCCAATTCTCAAACCTAAAAAGAACATTCCAAATCCTAAAGTCAAAAAGTGATTTCTTAAAGTGTATTTTTCTCTTTCTTTCACATTCCTTTTAATAAATTAATGAATTCGAATTATAAAGAAGATTTAAATCCTAAAAATAATTATATTATATTTATATATGATTTAGGATGTCAAAAAACTACTATCACAAGTCTAACTCTTGAAATGTTATTTTATTTAATATTATATGCCAAAAACAAATCCCTCCTCATGAATAAATAAGCCCTCCCCCTCCTCTTGCCAAACCACAACTCTCAAGCTTCATGAATTGTCTATGCTCTGGCCAATCATCTCCCATAGCCCCTTCCCCACGTCCGATAGCTTCTGGTCTCATCAAAATACCAAGCTTAGGCCCTTAAGGAGGTTCTCAAGTGACAGATTCAAGAGGTAATTTTCCTACCTCTTCTCCTTTAATTTCCTTTCAAGTTCAAGTTCCTTTCATGATCTCTCCCCACCTATCATCATCCAAATTGTTTTGTAACTCCAGTATTATACATATACTATAATCTTATGATTCTAGTTTTATATTATATAACCCCACACCCTTTCCATCTTCCTTTTCTTTTATTAAAGAGAACGTTGTTCATGTGGTGTTAATTTATCACCTTCAAAAATAACATGCTCTCTTCTTCCATTTCTACCTTCAGTTATGTTCATGAAACCATTTATATGGTTGAAACAGAATACGTTATATGTATAATTTTCTATTTTATGTTCTTGAAATAACTTATGGCCATATTACTAAGTGAAAAGTTAAAACAGGTTCGTTGTGAATCCAAAAAACGCTCAAATAAACCCAAATAATCATCATTTAATTCATATATAATGATTCACCCACATGGATCTACTGTAATTCATTATAAAAATCATTCAAGATCCTGTAATATCACTAAATAACATGTAATATCAGGTCTGGATTTTAACCCATGATCTACCCAAACATCAATTTAAGAATACAAGTGAACCACTCAAGAAAACCATGAAAACGAACATCCCCGAACAACATTTTTAAACTCTATAAGTCATCCCAAGGTACATAATATTACATAATGAAACAATAATGAACACTATTAATGTATAAAAGGTTCTTGAATTTCTAATTAATGAATATAATGTCTTTATACATGGAATTAAAGAGAAAGAGGCATTCAGGTACAAGGTAAGGGGAAATCTCAAACCCAATTTTCTTCCTTCGGTTTCTCCGTCTTTCACTCCATTTTTGATATGGTTACTCCTCAAAGATCATTTTTTCATCATTTACTTTACTTTTCTAGGATATACATGTTTTTCAATGGTTTTTATATCTAACAAAATGTTTCCAAAATAACTCTTCTTTTAAGAACTCCCCTTTTACTTCTAACTCAAAGAGGATGGTTCTTGTAACATGGGAGTTATTCACTCTTTCTTTTGGGATCCCAAAGCTTATGACAGTGTTATTATGAGATGAAACCCATTCCTTTTAATGGGTTCATTATGTTGATTTATGTTATATTTTCACTATGGAATTCATGATAAATGATGATGTTATGATGTGACGGGTGCGACCGGAATTATATAGCGCAATATGAATGTTTTCATGTGATGGGTGCGCCCAGAATTATATAGATCTCCAATGCATTGGGTAAAGTGATGAATCTCATGAGTAAATGTGAAATTATTTGTGAACAAGATGCTATCTTGGTTCACAAATATGTGTGGTTGTTAACCACTAAGACATGATGTTTCATTTTTATGCATTGCCACATTTCAAGTCTATTATTTATGCTCCTCTCATGTTGATGATCTTCTTCCTATGTCATGATTATATATTATTCTTGTCTATACTCTTACTGGGATTCTATCTCACCCCTTTTTATGTATATTCTCATGTGGCTACATGTACTAAGGAGAGGAAAAGTTCCAATAAGAAGCTAGAGAAGATGAAATTAAATAAATGATTATGGTTGATGTTGTATTTGTTATGTGTGGTCCTAGTTTTCCCAAGAAACTAAACCTTTGTATCCTCTATGTGTAATACTATTATGATGTTTATCTTTTAAATTATGTATTAGTAATGAAATTAAAGGCCGGGTCCCTATAGTTGGTATCAGAGGAAAGGTTTAGTTAATTTTGGAATTAGGATTAGTAAACCCTAGATAAAACCTCTAGAATAAGAATAAGTACAAATATGTACACAAGAATATTTACCTAGGGATCCCATATGTTATGTTTTTGGTATAATTTTTTAAATAAATAAGTTATTCATGACTTGTTTACTTATGTTTTGTTCTAACCTTTTATATTTTAGAATATGGTGGGAACCAGGAGAAATCTGGCCAACAACTCTTGCGAGGGCCAATGCAACGATTTATCGAACGACATCCCCAATGATTTTGGAGGTGGAGTTCAAAACATCATGGATATGGTTATCTAATTATATCGGGTTATGAATAGTAACCATATTAATTTGGAATGTCCTCCTTCACCAAAGAGGGAGAAACTAGCTATCGAATGTTTTATGCAGCAACGACCACCGGCGTTTTGTGGATCTTCTGATCCACTAGTTTTGGAATAGTGGGTCAACTCCATGGAGAATATCTTTTCTGTTCTTAACTATTCTGAGATGGAGAAGGTGACTCAATCCATTTATCATCTAGATGGAGAAGTTGATCAATGGTGGTCTTTGATTAAGAACACCAAGCCAAGGGAGGAAATTGAAGAGAAGGAATGGGAAGACTTTAAGATAATGTTTCTTAATAAGTACATCCCACGAACTCTTCGCATGAAGATGGAGAGAGAATTCATAGAGATCAAGAAAAAAGAAGGAGAATCTGTCACAACCTATGAAGAAAATTTCAAAAGGCTCGCAAGGTATGCTTTGGGTTTTGTTATCAACAATGATAGCAACATTTTCAGATTCTTTAGTGGATTAAAACCACATCATCAAAAGGCTCTTGCAATTAGAGACTTTGGGAGTTATGAAGAATTTGTTTGGTGTGCTCTCAAAGTGGATATGGAGTTTGGATAATGGTCCCATGGCTATGGTGATATGAAAAGAAAGATGGAGTTTCAAGCTGGTGGATCTAGTGAAAACAGTGGAAAGAAAAATCAACGACCCATATGTCAAAAATGTGGGAATTTGCACCATGGGAACTGCCTCAAAGGTACGGGGAAATGCATTAAGTGTGGGAAGGGACACCAAGCTCAAGTGTGTCAAAATGACAAGAAATGTCAGGATAATGTAGCCGATGAAAGGAGAGAACCACTCGTGGTTCAATGGTACAACTGTAGGGAGCTAGGGCACTATTCAAACCAGTTCACTAAACCTCGAGCTCTCGAGGGTAATCAGCGCCATCAACCACCAAAGACAAAGGAACAAGGGAAGGATTTTTCCATTGATACTTCGGAGGTGGAACATGATAATGAAGTCATACAAGGTTCACTTACTATTTAATCAAGAATAGAAAAAGTCTTATTTGATTCTAGTTCTATGAATTCCTTTATATCTTTCAAGTTTTCTATAACTATAGAATCGAATCCCCGAAACCTTGAGGTAGAGATACCTGTAAAAACACCAAGTGGTGAAATCATAGAAATCTAAGTGGTTTACTCTTCTACTATTGATGTATGTGGGAAGATTCATCTAGAAAATTTCGTAATACTTCCCTTGGTGGAATTCGATGCTATAATGGGAATGGATTGGCTCTCGTTATATAGAGCACATATCAACTGTTGGGAAAAGGAAATATCTTTTCATATTACGAACCATCCCATGATCCTCTACAAATTCAAGGATTATCATGAATCTCCTTTGATAAATCCTTTAATGATGTGGGTGTTTATTCCCTATGAAGAAGCATACCTCGCCCAAATGGTTGAGTCGAAGGAAAGTTCCAACCTTCAGAAAATTCCCATTGTGAGGGAATACAGCGATGTATTTCCCGAATTGTTACCCGTAATTCCCCCATATCATGAGGTAGAGTTCTCAATTGAACTCATACCTTGAGCTACTCCTGTCTCAAAGTTCCCCTATAGGATGGCTCCTATCGAACTGGAGGAGTTAAAGAAGCAGCTGCAAGAGCATTTGGACAAAGGGTTCATACGCCCTAGTGCATCACCTTGGGGTGCACCAGTGCTCTTTATGAAGAAGAAGGATGGAACCATGCGGCTGTGTATCGAATATTAGGAACTCAACAAGACCACCATAAAGAACAAGTATCCTCTCCCAAGTATTTATGACTTGTTCAACTAGTTAAGAGGAGCTCAATACTTCTCAAAGGTGGATCTTCATTTTGGATATCATCAGGAAAAGGTGAAGAAGGAAGATATTCAGAAGACTGCCTTCCGTACAAGGTATGGCCACTATTAGTTTTTGGTGATGCCCTTCGGACTTACTAATTCCCCTGCAATCTTCATGGATTTGATGAATAGAGTCTTTAGACATTACCTCGACAAATTTGTGGTAGTGCTTATCGATGATATTCTCATATACTTCAAGTGAAAGGAGGAACATGAAGAACATCTAAGACTTGTGTTGGCGACATTGAGAAAGGATAAGTTGTACGCCAAGTTCAGCAAGTGTGACATTTGGATGAATCAAGTCACGTTCTTGGGACATGTGATCACAAGCGAAGGAAGTTTTGTGGACCCTTCAAAGACAAAGGCGATTGAGGAATGGCCCAGGCCCTCTAGTGTCACAGAAATCCCTAGTTTTCTTGGAATAGCTGGGTACTATCGACGTTTTGTGAGAAACTTCTCATGATTGTCAAGCCTGCAAACTATGTTAACCCGTAAAGGGGTAAACTACGTATGGACGGAATAATGTGAGGGAAGCTTCAAAGAGCTAAAGACAAGGTTGATCACTGCACCTGTACTCACACTACCGAAAAGTGGAGAATGTTTTGTGATATACAGTGATGCTTCAAAGAATGTCTTGGGTTGTATACTCATGAAAAATGATAACGTGATAGCCTACACCTCACGACACTTGAATATGCATGAGCAGAACTACCCGACGCATGATCTAGACCTGGAAGCCATGTTTTTTGGCTTGAAATTCTAGTGGCACTACCTTTATGGCGAGAGGTGTGACATATACACCGACCACAAGAGCCTAAAGTATATATTCACACAAAAGGAGCTCAACATGCATCAAAGGAGATGGTTAGAGCTAATTAAGGATTATGATTGCTCTATTCACTATCATCCTGGAAAGGCAAACAAGTTAGCTGATGCACTAAAATTAAAGAAGCTGCTACTCTATCCATGTTGAGGATTGAGAAAGACCCTATCTTCTTGGATTTTCAAAGGATGGATTTGGAAATCATAAGGGCAGGGGATACATCCTACCTTGCCCAAATGATTGTGCAACCATCCATCCAATAGAATATTAAGGAAGCACAAAGGGATGATGTGGAGATACAAAAGAGGGTGAATGCAGTAACAGAAGGGAAGATGCAAGAGTTCCATATCAACGATGATGGTGTGATTCGGTTTGGAACGCATCTTTGTGTTTCTTCATCAACCGGGATAAAGAAGGATCTATTGCATAATGCACATATCTCAACTTTCATTATCCATCCTGGAAGTACCAAGATGTATTGTGATCTCCGAGAGCACTTCTGGTGGGATAACATGAATAAAGAGATTGCGGAATATATATCAAGGTGCTTGGTATGTCAGCAAGTTAAATCTGAGCGACAAAAGTCCAAAGTTATGATGCAGCCATTTCTTATACCCATGTGGAAATTGGAAAATGTTACAATGGACATTGTCATGGGTCTCCCGAAGACGTCAAAGGGAAATAATTCGATATGGGTTGTAATTGATCGACTCACCAAGACTTCCCATTTTATCGCTATTTGGGAAGACCTCTCACTTGAACAACATGCAAGGATATATGAGAACAAAGTAGTGAGATTGCATGATGTTCCACTCTTGATTGTCTCTGATAGTGATCCAAGGTTCACATCTATGTTCTGGAAGAGCCTTCAACATGTTTTGGGTACTAAATTAAATTTCAGCACGGCCTATCACCCCCAAACTGATGGCCAGTCTGAAAAGACTATTTCGATACTCGAAGATATGCTAAGAGACTGCTCTCGTGAATTAAAAGGTGGTTGGGATCAGCATCTCCCATTGGTTGAGTTCTCATAAAACAATAGCTTCCACTCGATTATTCATATGGATCCGTATGAAGCTCTTTATGGGAAGCGACGTAGAACTCCAACCTGTTGGGATGAAGTTGGAGAATGAAAGCTACATGGTCTCAATCTAGTTCAAGAGATGACAGAGAAGGTTCAAGTCATCCAGAAACTCATCAAATATGCTCAAAGTCGGCAAAAGAGCTATGATGACAACCGTCGAAGGGACTTGGAGTTCGATGTTGGAGATAAAGTCTTCTTTCGAATATCTCCATGGTAGAGAGTCATGAGATTTGGGAAGAAAGGGAAGCTAATCCCACGGTACATCGGACCCTTTGAGATTCTTGACCATATAAGAGTCGTGGCCAATCGTCTGGAACTTCCACCCAATATGGCTCAAGTTAATGATATGTTTCATGTATCACTACTGAGGAAGTACATACCAGACCCATCACATGTACTAAACTCAAAGGTGGAACAGCTGGAAGATTGTCTCTCCTATGAGGAGCTGCTGCTAAAAATGTTGGACTAAAGTCATAAGGTTCTACGCAACAATACAACCCGCCTTGTCAAAGTGTGCTTGAGGAACCATAAGTTTGAGGAAGAAACTTGGGATCCAGAAGATGCAATGAAGGAGAAGAACCCTCACCTGTTTGTGTAAAGTGAAATTTTTGGGGCGAAATTTTTTAAGGGGGAAGAATGTAACGACCCCAAGTATTTCAATGGAAAATTCCCTTCTTATATTTATTTCATAAAAACACAAAATAATGAACTACTAAGTTATAAGTGACCTTTAAACATAATTTTGTCACCCCTATGTTTGGAATTTTAAAAATTCGACATACATGGTTGTGTTCAAGATAGTTTTTGGAGTCTAATGAAACAAAAATAATTTTTGGTTAATAGTAACCTACCCTTATGAATAGTAAACAAACCTTATTAATAGTAATATGATCCTTATAGTAAATATGAATAAAATTACCTATGAATAATAAAATAAAATTTAGACATCAAAGAAAGTGATAATTTGACCTTAGTAAACGTTTTTGGTATTTTATAAGTCAAAATAATTTATTATAAGTAATTAATTAATTTAAAAGATTCTTTACTTCCTTAAAATGTATTCATAAATTATTGAATCAATTTTTATTAGTTTTTAGATAATTTTATAAGACCCTATATAATTTTTGAAAGAACTACAAAATCAGTTTTAATTTTAAAAACTTCTTTTAAGTAAATTATGATTTTAACTAAACATTAAATTAATAATATTTAGAATTTTTTTTTCGAAAAATGGACATCATTTTTGGATTCTACATGTTGAGAAAATGGTAGTGGTAAATTATTGGTTTTTTTCGGAAATACTTCAATTTTCGGGTGAATAGTAAAAAATACAATTTTTCGCATAATCGGTGTACACTAAAGTGCATCATTAATGATGTAATGATGACATAAAAATAATAGAGAATTAGTTTCGGCCAAATTATTTTAAATTTCATAAATTTTTCCTTTAAATACAATAAATCCAATTCTCAAACCTAAAATGAACTTTCCAAAGCCTAACGTCAAAATGTGATTTCTTAAAGTGTCTTCTTCTCTTTCTTTCACTTTCCTTTTAATAAATTAATGAATTAGAATTTTAAAGAAAATTTAAAGACTAAAACGAATTATATTATATTGATATATGATTTAGGATTTCAAAAAACTACTATTACAAGTCTAACTCTTGATATATTATTTTATTTAATATTTTATGCCAAAAACACCTCCCTCCTCATGTATAAATAAGCCCCCCCCCCTCCTCTTTCAAAACCACACCTCTCAAGCTTCAATCATAGTCTAATCTCTGCCCAATAATCTCCCCTAGCCCCATCCCCACGTTCAAGAGCTTTTGGTCTCATCAAGAGACCAAGCTTAGGCCCTTAAAGAGGTTCTCAAGTGAAGGATTCAAGAGGTAATTTTCCTCCCTCTTCTCCTTTAATTTCCTTTAAAGATCACGTTCCTTTGTTGATCTCTCCCCACATATCTACATCAAAATTGTTTTGTAACTCCATTATTATACATATACTGTAATCTTATTATTCTTGTGGTATATTATATCAACCCACACCATTTCCCTCTTCCTTTTCTTTTATTAAAGAGAACGTTGTTCATGGGGTGTTAATTTATCACCTTCAAAAACAACATGCTATCTTATTCCATTTCTACCTTCAAATATGGTCATGAAACCATTTTTATTATTGAAACAGAATATTTTATATGTATTATGTTCTATTTTATGTTCTGGAAATAACTTATGGCCATATTACTAAGTGAAAAGATAAAACAGGTTCGTTGTGAATCCAAAAACCGCTCAAATTAACCCAAATAATCATCATTTAATTATTATCTAATGATTCACCCACATGGATATAATTTATTTCATTATAAAAATCATTAAATATCCTGTAATATCACTAAATAACATGTAATATCAGTTCTGGATGTTTACCCATGATCTACCCAAACATCAATTTAAAAATACAAGTGAAACACTCAAGAAAACCATGAAAACGAACATCCCAGAACAACATTTTTAAACTCTATAAGTCATCCAAAGGAACATTATATGACATAATAAAACCATAATGAACAATATTAATGTATCAATGGTTCTTTAATTTCTAATTAATGAATATAATCTATTTATACAGGACATTAAAGAGAAGGAGGCATTCGGGTTCAAGGTACGGGGAAATCTCGAACCCAATTTTCATCCTTCGGGTTCTCCCTCTTTCACTCAATTTTTGATATGGATACTCCTAAAAGATCATTTTTTCATTATTTCATTTAATTTTCTAGGATATAAAGGTTTTCACTGGTTTTTATGTCCAAAAAAATGTTTCCCAAAAGAACTCTTCTTTTAAGAACGCCCCATTTACTTCTCACTCAAAGTGGATGGTTCTTGTAACATGTGGGTTATTCCCACTTTCTTTTGGGAACCCAAAGATTATAAAGTTGATATTATGAGATGAAACCTATTCCTTTTAATGGGTTTATTATGTTGATTTATGTTATATGTTCATTGTGGCATGCATGATAAATGATGATTTTATGATCTGACGGGTGCACCCGGAATTATATAGCGCTCCAATGCATTTGGTAAAGTGATGAATCTCATGAGTAAATGTGAAATTATGTGTGAAAAAGATGCTAGCTTGGTTCGCAAATATGTGTGGTAGTTAACCACTATGACATGATGTTTCATTTTTATGCATTCCCAAATTTCAAGTCTATTATTTATGCTCCTCTCATGTTCATGATCATCTTCCTATGTCAGGATTATGCTCACCCCATGATATATTGTTCTTATCTATCCTCTTACTGGGCTTCTATCTCACCCCTTTTGATGTATATCCTCAGGTGGCTACATTTAATAAGGAGAGGACAAGTTCCAATAAGAATCTAGAGAAGATGAAATTAAATAAATGTTTATGGTTGATGTTGTATTTGTTATGCGTGGTCCTAGTTTTCCCAAGACACTAAACCTTTGGATACTCTATGTGTAATACTATTATGTTGTTTATCTTTGAAATGATGTAATAGTAATTAATGTAAAGGTTGGGTCACTATAAGTATGAATGAATTAATTTACTTAATTGGTATTTCATTATGTGTCTATGGACACATTTTCTTGTAATTATGAATACCATGCGATGATATAAACAATAAACCAATTAATGATTAAAAAATAAATCTTTTTTGTATCATTTCAACATATAAAATTTTCATCATACCCCAATGCCTCTCAAGTACATCATGGTATATCATGACACCAAAAATATATAATATTTTAACCACATACTTCATAGAGAATAATGTGTTCATTTATGATTTAATATACAGTAATTCTCGAATTTCATTACCAATAATTAGAATATCATTGAAAAAAATAATTATTGAATGGAATACATTCTCAATAAACCATTTTTAGACATAATGATCAAATTCATTCATTATGAAATTAAATTCCATTATGGAATCATCAAATGAACGGTTCATGACATGGATGTGTTATTTAATCCATTAATGGTCCTCTACAATTTTTTTCACCTTAATAGAATAATTTTGAAGCACAAACACTTTTGGTTTTGTCATATAAAAAACATACTTCATGTTCCTTATAAATAAGGATATTTTGACATATGTTTTCAAAATTTCATATCTATGGTATAATTCTATTGAATTTATACTTCAAAAATATTTTATCATATCAATTGGTGAAAAGTTTTCATAATATTCTATTCCATGAAATTGTTTCACCCATTATGAATCCAGTCATGAATTATTTGAATTGAATTATCTATCCATGCGTAGTTTCCTCTGGAATAACTAGTTATATCCAATCTATTTTATATCCATGATAGAATTTAGCAGAATATAAAAATGGTGTTGGTAAATGATATCCATTTCAAAATTCATAAACTCTTTCCATTTTTCATTGCCTTTTCCACATACTTCTTCCTTGTAAGTCACATGATAATTTTTATCAACTACCAACAACTAACAAACCAGAATGACTAGAATGCTAGATAATTATTATTTTGAAGAATCTCTTATACTTCTACATAGTACTTGTGTCTCTATAATGACTTCAACCACTATTCCTTGTAGAATCTATTCATGTGACAACTCTTGTATACAATAATCAAGGACTTTATCAATGTCAATCTCATTCTAATTGTGCCATTTATTTTTTTTATCCCTCCCAGGTAATATGGGATGAATTTTATTAATTATCTTTTCATATAATCATTAATATAGGTAATATCAACTTATTTCCATATGCTATCGTATAAAGGTTCACCATGTTCACATGGGTATAAGATTATTTCTTGACGTGGATTTAATGGATCCTTTTCATAAATACACATTTATTTAATAAAACACATATTTCATTCCACTCCACAATTGGTATAAATTATTGCCTACAAATTTTTTTGGATCCCAGTTTAGTATTTTGGTTATCGAATATAGAGTGTATACCCAAAAGGGTAATATAATGATCACATAAGTCATCATTTATATCACCATATCCAATACGGTCCAGTTCCTCCTTTTTCTTATACATTTCCACTATGGTTTAAAAATTGTCAGTTTGGATAGAATCCCAAATTTCATTAAATATACGATGATGAAATTATTTAGATATTATCCACTACATCTTCAGATGAGTTTCATAATCTTCTTACCAATTTTATTGTCAAATTCATGAGTTTATTCTTTGAATATATCAAATGAATCATATTTACACCATATTATCTATAAATATCAGTGTCTACTAAAATCATTAATGAAATTTAGGAATTATGAGTGCCCACACACTGAATGGAAGAGAAATATCCAACACATCTTGATGAAATATAATTCAAGAATCACCTTGTTCTTTTCATATTTTCCACTAAATACAATTGTTTTCATTTTTCCTTGTATATATGTGTTACATAAAACAATTGATTTTAGTTCAATGGAATAACAGTATATATCTTTGTATAATTTTTCCTAATGACTGTTGTTTGCATGACCTAGAAAATGATATTGTTGGATGTAGAATGTGTATTGTGAACTAGTTTCATTATTGATTAACATTACATGGTACAAGTAATCCATTACATTAAGATCTTTATTTAAATCTGTCGTACCATAAAATATGATTACATTTTAGAATGAGGAATATTTATTAATAAATTTGAAAATAAATCCATATAAATAATTTCTGGACATAGATATAATGTTTTTTTGTTAAATAAGGCACCTAAGAAAAAAATTACATAATATACCATTATAGTAAGTAATGTGATGTGGTAGTACAAGATAGCCATAACCACAATTATGGCCACATTGGTTGCTCATATATGTACCTCACATTGGGGAGTAATTGTAATTTACTTGATTGTTGTTGGTGAATAAAAATTTTATATCCACAGGTCATATCTAATAAATAATTAGTATGAATACATAAAATGATCTTTATAGAATATGAACCTAAATCATACCTGATATTCTTTTCTGGAGTGATGCATTTCTTCTATATTCCCTTCCTTAACCATGAAAAATACATATCATTATGTTCTTTTTTCTTATCCCTTGATCATTTATAAATTGTAATGTTCTTGGGAAGTGGATTCATACTTGTGAAACATATCTGAGATTTTTAATTTATTAACAATAATGAAAGGTGTATTTTCACTCTTTATATTCCTATCAATTTGAATAAGTAAAGATATAATATCTGGGATAGAATTCCAATTTTTTAATGTTGAATGGGAATTTTTTTCGGAGAATATCGAAGGGTTTGTTGAACTAATTAGATCATTGTATATTCATTCATGTATATTAAATCATTGTACCTATAGTTTCTCATTGTAGCCAATGATTTTGACTACGTGAGAACATGTAAGAAGAACATCTCCAATTTAACTATGAAATATTCCTTTGTATATCTCAAGGCACATTCTCTGTCTCAAATAAAAACCACTGAGATGATAGTAAATTCAATTGGAATCCATGTATTCATGTGACTTCATGAGTTCATTATACATAAATGAAAGTGTAAGACACAAACATAAACATCAACAGAAAGTTGTTCATCACATGTAGTTAACTCTTAATCACTCACCTCGATAGTAGGCGGATTAGGAAGTGAGACTTATAGAACGTCATACCTCAGTTCAAGGTGAAACACTACTTTTTGGTGTCAGAATCATTCATAGAAGTAACGTCTAGTTATAATATTGTTTTTTGTATAATTGATATTATTGATAATGTGATAGAAAATATTTTCAAAATTATATAATAAAAAAACAGTTTATAATTATTACATTATCATATTTGAATTTATCTAGGAAATAATAGTAATTTCATTTTTATTTTATTAAGCCTCCAAAAATTCTATCAAGATGTAAAAACCCTAACCCTTATAAATGGAATGTATAGTTTCTCAGAAATTAAAGTGGAAAAGATACATATTCCCCTTCTCATAAACCATGTAAGGCACTAGTAAATTACTCAATGGTATTTATGTAGCTAGTTATTTTTCAATTATGGGATTATTAAGATCATATATTTCTTAGTATGGTATGGTTTACTTGACTATTAGTTTATTCGCATTATTTTTGTCAAATAACTGTTATCCCAAGTCCTTAAGAAGTCTTTGGGGATTTCTAGGGTTTTGGGACACCAAAAAGGGGAAATTATGTTTTTTAGGCATGATGCATGGTCTATGCATGGTTTGATCGAACCCTACAGACAACTCATGCACTACCACAAAAACAGTTTTTCACAGCCCCCCCCCCTTTATCAGCGCTTGTTTAGTAGTGCTGATAAAGGGTCGGCTTCAAAAAGAAATTAAAAAATATATTAATATATTAATATATTAATATATTAATATATTAATATATTAATATAGTTATATTATTATATAAATATAATATATAATTTTTAAATATATTTTAGATAATTATAAATGTACATTTACACTTATTATACTTAATATATAAGATATTTAGTGAAAATGACTTCTTAAAAAATTAAAAAAATATTTTTAATTAATAATTTGATAATCATTATGGAGTAATAGTCATTTAATAACAATTTGAGAACTAAAAAAATTAAAAAAATTAAAAAATTATCCAAAATATGTTGAAAACGCAACTCAAACTTCAAACGGACATAACTTTTGATCCGGGTGTCCGTTTGAGCTCTAACACATGTCAAATCAAAGCCTGCGATGAGATCTACGTCACTGTGACCCAGCGGGACCCCGCTCAAGCGTTTTTCGTGGCCAAAAGAGGCCTAGAAGGCCTCCAAAACTGAGTTTTTTGTCGGGTTACCCATATTTTTTAACATTTTGTGGATTTTCAAACTCATTTAAGGGGGTATTATTGGCTTTTTTTGGTGGGGACTGAATTTATTCCAAGGTATTGCATTCATATTGATATTATTTCTTTGAAATTTCATCCTTTTTTATAATTAACTGCTATTTATAATCAAATATATAACTATATGTACATATTTTTTATACATTCGGACCTAAAAATTAAATTTTTTAAATAAATAATTAAACATATTTACATATAAAATATATTAGCTTTATCTAAATAATAACTAATATCCATTTTATTTAAAATACCAATATATGAATATTTATATACCTATATATTAATCTAACTATATATAGATTAATCTAACTATATATATATATTAATCTAACTATATATATTTATATTAATCTAATAACTATATATATATTAATATAACTACATATATATATATTAGTATTACTATAAATATATATATTAATATCACCATAAATATATATATTAATATCACTATATATATGTTAATATAACTATATAACTATAAAAATATATATTCATATAACCATATATATGTTAATATAACAATATATATGTTAATATAATTATATATTACTATACAAATAAATATAACTAAATATATAAATATATATATATAAAGATATCATAAATTGGAATGCAAATCAAAATAGAGTAGTGGTAAGGGCTTAGGCGCGCAGGGGGGAGGTCTCGAGTTCAAATCCTGGTGGAGGCAGGGGTGCGCGCGCATGGGGAATATTTGAGCAAGCGCTGTCAAAGGGTGGAGGGGGGTGCATGGGGTGCTATATAGGGGCCGAAAAGTTCTGTAAAGGATGGGGGGTTCAAGCGCTATAAAAGCCCCCCCCCCCCCCCGTTTGGCAGTATTTTTTAATTTTTAAAAAAAAATTATTTTTTTTATTTTTTTTAACTTTTATGAGCGCTTTTTTAAAAGCGCTGATAAAAGGGCCCTTTATCAGTGCTAAAACGAAAGCGCTGATATAGGACCCCTTTATCAGTGCTAAAAAAGCGCTGATAAAGGGGTACTTTTATCAGCGCTTTTTTTGCACTCATAAAAGACCCCTTTTATCAGCGCTTTTTTTAGCGCTGATAAAGGGGTCCTATATCAGCGCTTTTCGGAGAGCTGATAAAGGGGACCCCCCCCCCTTTATCTACGCTGGCTTTATCAGCGCTTTTCTAGCGCTAATAAAGGCCATTTTTAGCACTGATAAATGTCGTGGTTGTAGTAGTGATGTAATCCATGCAGAAAGAATAATTTCGAATAGTAGCCTCCATAGGGTTTGTGCACAATAAGTAAAACAATGTTGTTATTCCATTAAACCTAGAAACTTTTAAAAAATTACAAATATATTATTATGGGGAATTATGTACATACTCATTATTTACCTCCTCCTCACCTTTTGCATACCTAGGAACGAAAAAAAGCACCCAAGAGCTCCCAAGGGAGATTCTCCATAAATCCTAGAATGTACGGAGTGTCATCAGTTGTGAGTAAAATATCCAGGTAAGTCTAAATCCCTCATTTTTTCAATTTCATGTTTCAGGTAGGTATCATTGTCTTCTCATAATCCAAAGACCAAAAACAATTATTTTCTTGTAAGATCATTGTTGAGGTTTTAAGGGTTGTTGACTCAGTATCTAAGGCCTTTATTAAGGTTGTGTTCACCAACATATTCAAGGTAGGTGGTCTTCAGTCATATCCCTTGGTTTTATTATAGATTTCTGCATTTACAGTTTCATTCTAGTTTCTATTCATGATGTGTACTTGATTCCATTAATGAGATGTGGTTTATTCGGAGTCTATATAATTAATTGAAACCCTGTTGATTCCATTAGGATGTAAGGAGGAAGGGCTGACCAAATTATGGCCACCCATGAGGTGTGTCAGCCCTCACAATTTCGATAATTGAAATGTATGGTCTGAAATTGACTCATAATAATATAGATACTTAAGTAGTAGGAAAATTGGTTTTTGATATGAGTTGTCACGGAGGGTGGGTAGTTGTGTCTACATTTGTTAAAGGATGTGGAATTATTTGGTGGACCTTTAAATTGGTTAATGGGGAAAAATGGGAATGTGAAAAGGAATCATCATTACAAATCAATATACTTAGTAATATATGCATGTAAAATGGGAAAGGGGCTAATGGGATAAGTGATATAAATGATTAATGTGTTAATGGATTGAGGAAATATGTTAATTTTCCATTTATTGATATTGTTGTGATGTTGTAAACGATATTTGTTATTCTTGTTGTGCTATGGTTAATTGTGGTGAATGATAAATAATCATTGCACATGGATTGGAAGAGTGGGTTTTAGACTTGAGGTTCTGTTCCCAAGAGTCATGTTGGACTAAGATTCTATCTCCACCCAAAATGAACAGGTTAGAGAAGGGGATGAAGTTCTATTCACCTAATGGTTTCATTTTAGCCAGATTGAGGATTAAAGGTGAGGATTATGAGGTTGTTATAATGTGATGAATAGTGATATAGGACTTTATTTTTATCCCCTAATGACTATGAATATTGGAAGTTCCTAATACATTGAACACATGAAAATGGAAGATGTAATAGTGAAATGACTAAGTAGTGAACCTAGATTCAATGGTAGTATAATTTAAAGGGCCATAATCTAGAATGGTCTATTGAACTATTTATCGTTATTTTCTATTATTTATCACTTGCATGAACTATCTACTTTTGGTCGATATTCTATAGACACTATTGGAGGTGGGTGGATTAGTTATACTCACACCCAACTCAGGCCACCATTGGGTACCCAAGAAGATTTCATGCTTTTAGTTCAGGGAAAGGGAAAGGGACATATGCTATGGAGTTGAGTTGCACAAGGGACTTGTATGAGTGAGGTACCAGACTCAGAGTCCAGACCATTTTGGGGAATCATCGGTTTTTATTTATTTTGGTGGTTTTTCACTAGTAATTGTATCTTGGCATGACATATTTACTATTGTATATGCATGTAGCCAGTTTGGGAATTGGTTATATATGCATGTTATTGATTTTTATCTATTGTAACTGAAATTTAATCTATTTTCATGTGTGGATAACTATAGTAGCGGGGTTATAGTCTCTACACATATCATATTAGACCCTTTATACTATTTGTCAACCTCTGGTGTATGGGGAGGCATGATTGAGGTCATCTGGAGACCTAACTTAGGCATCGATTTACTGGCTTCTGGTTTGGGGACCTTACAAAGGGGTATCAGTTGAGTTATTTTCACTTTATTACTATGGGGATGGTAGACACAAGGTTAGGAATGTGTCAGAACATGGTAATGATCTATTTCATGGATGTATGTAACCCATCGATGAGGTGAAACACTGGTTACCTTAAGAGGGGATTGTTTTTCTTGTCATGTGTAGTTATATTTGATGATACTTCGCAATTGGGAGATTCACATGTTATGTGAATTAACAGTTTTGTGATATTTTTGTTGTGGATAGAAAGAGGTACATGGTTTTCAATTCATGAATCATTCAAGGAACCTATGTACTTGGGAAACCTGCATCATGGTAGGCACACGCACAGGATGGGTGTGCTGGAGATAAATCATAGGATGTATATTTCTCATAAAAAGTAATGAAATTGTTCCTAATGGGATGGTATAAATAGATAAATAAGAAAGTAAAAAGGGTATGTAGTAGATAGAAAATGGTGCATAATAGTGAAGATAAAACCGGATTAACATGTTATATAGTAAATTGGAATATGGAAACTATTTTGAATTGGGTAAATGATAAGGCTTTTAACTAGGTGAATTGGATATTGTGTGACACATAACATTAGGAGAGATAGCCGTATATAGTGATTTGGTTGTGAGTGGGCCTGTATGGGTAGAGTATGCGAACTAGTTTGGTTGTGGAAAGTGACAAGTCTACCTATGTATCATTCGATCTAATAATTGTGTTCTGGTTTAGTTCTAATGATCATGTTTGGCATTATAGATAAATGCAACTCAAAGATGTGTTCTAGTTAGGTGATTGTGGGATGTTGTCGATAACCCTCCTTCAGTTGTAGAGAAAGATAATGTGGTGATCCAAGAAGATATAGAATAATAGTTAAGGGGTAATTTTCAATTTTATGCATATGATGGAACATGACCCAGGGTGGGTTCCACCGAGTATGTTTGTGCTAACCAAAGATTATAAGCGGTAACACCCACCAACTATTACCAGTGATAGTGAGCCAAAGGCCTCCTAGTTTTTGGATTGTGTCAATCCAATTTATTTTTGACCATCTAGAGACACATATTGATAAAAAGGTCATGTTGGAAGCCTATTTGATGAGGGGTTAAGAGAAACATTCGTGGGACATCATGGTCTAAACAGAGTAGGCTGAAGGAATAATGTGGAAGGAATTTGAAGAGAAGTTCCTTGAAAACTTCTTCCCAGAAACCTAGAGGCAGGATAATGTTCCATGTTTTATGAGGTTAACATAGGGGAAATTGTCAGTTTTGGAATATTCCTGTCATTTCACAGATATGTGATGCTTTGTTCTGACGTCTTCAGGAGATGAGGCAGCCGTAGAGAAATGATTACAGGACGTGATGAAACATGAGATTAGATATCAGGTACATATATTTCATCTGAAGTGGATTCCTATAGTTGGGGATCAATCCCTTATATCTGAGGGGAACCTAATGGGATATTTAAGTAGTGAACTTGTGGTGCCAGATGGGTGAGAAATTGGTGATTCTTATGATATTAGAAACTGCCACATTGGAATCATTCAGAAGGGTGGAGGTGTGTAGACCAGTCATAAGAGGGGGTCAGCATCTGAGGGTGGAGTCCAGGTCTTCTATTTCCATTGTGGTAGGTCAAGGAACAAGCGTGACTAGTGTCCCCCCACCAGTCATGTGCCAAACATGTGGCATGTTAGGCCATGTGAAGAGGTTCTGTAGGAACCCGCGATAATCAGGGAATGCTAGAGGACATCGGCTGATAGAGAGTGTAGTCAGGGGGTCGGTTTCCCCATATCAGGTAGGTAGTTGTAGCTCCATGGGTCATTCTAGTTGAGGTGGTGTACATCGAACTCTAGGGAAGATCATCCTTACCAATAGAGCAGCGTAGTGTATGGTACTCAGACAAGAGCCCGAGTTAATAGGGTAGCTCATCTCCATGAAGTTCAGGCTACACATGAAGCTTGGGAGGTAGGAACATCTACTATTCAAGGTATGATTCTTGTAGCTTCCATGCTTGTTAGTGAATTTTTTCAAACATGTTCTATGAATTTATTTATTTATTCCCAATTCATAATTGTTTTGATCTTAACCATGGAGACTGCATGTGGGGTAAGGTCACATGATACATCCCGATGGGTATGAGTTGAGAACATCATGCAATGTAATGGTTGTTCTCTAGAGATTGGTAGGTATCATTTTAAATGGGACCTGTTTTCCTCAAGATGCCAGGTTTTGAGCTAATATCGGCAATGGACTGGTTGGTGTTACATCAATCTCAAATCGATTTTTACAGACATCGGGTAACGTTTACATCTCTTGATGGAAGCACTTATGAACTTCATGGTTAGAAGGATACAAGAGCGGGCCAGGCTAGGATTCTACGCTAGTAGTTGGGGGAACTCACATCCTAAGTGGCATGCCATATGTTGGGTGATGGGGAGAAATAATAGCTAGTATTTCCTTTTTTGTGGACCAAATTCAGGATGTGTTTCCTAAGGACTTCCTTGGGTTACCTCCGGAGAGTGATTTTGAGTTTACGATCAAATTATTTCCACGAGAGGAGAAAGTTTCCATTCCAACCTATCGAATGGAACCTCTTGAGGTCCAAGAACTGATGTTTCAATTTGACAAATTTTAAGTTAAAGGTTTTATACACTGATTACATAATCATAGGGATCTCTAGATTTTCGTTTTAAGAAGGATTGTAGATCACTAAGGCTATCTGTCGATTATATGAATCTGAACCAAATTTCTGATAAGAATCAATACCCTATTCCTAGAATCGTTGTCATGTGTGATCATCTTAGAGAAGCCTTAGTGTTTTCCAAGATTTATTTGAGACCGGGATACCATTATTTGAGGGTGATACCGTCTAACATATCTCAAACATATTACTGAAGTATGTACATGTTGTATGAATTTCCGGTGATGCTGTGTGGACTGACCAACTCACTGAAGATGTTCATGGTCTTGATGAAACAAATATTTCACCCGTATCTGGATCTGTTGGAAGTTGAAATTGTTGATAACATCATGGTGTACTCCATAACTCATGACGATCAGGAAAAACATCTTAACATATTGATGGGTACAAAACGAAGTCATAGTCATTACACCAAGCTATCGAAAGGTCTATTTTTTATTGATGAGGATCACTTTTTAAGATAGTTCATTTCTGAGTTAGGCATCTCTGTGGATCTAGAAAACTATCAATCCATGGTTTCATAAGAGAATCCCAAGAATTTCTCTAATGTTCAGAGTATTCATTGTTTTTCTAGTTAAAAAATAAATATTATAGATATTTCTCTCTTTTGACAGTGCCACTCACAAGCCCACCCATGAAGGGGGTTATGTTTTATTGGTCAGAGGTTTGCGAGAATGATTTTCTAGAGCTGAAGGTAATGACCCAAAAATTTCATGGAATTTTTTTTCTTAATTTCTTTGGTATTTTTAATAATGTATTTTCTAATGGCACATGAATCAGAGGCCCGGTGAGCCCGAAATCAATTTCCGAAGTTTAGCTCAGGTACGTTCAGTGAACGAATGAGCGGGTTTTTATAACTTCTGAACCGGTGCTCAGAATCAAAATCTGAGGGCACCGATGAAACTGAAATGCCGGTAATTGCTTGGGAACACCTATTCCGGAGTAGTGTTTGCTTGGGTGTTGTTATTAAAATAATGGGTTATGTAATGAATAAAAATAACATTTGTGCAACCAATTTAATTTTTATATTTAAGTAGTTATATCCTATGTAAGGGAGTTGGGGTGGTACCCCCTACTACCTAACTACCCACGTGTGGATAAATCTGAGTTGGGACCCACACGAGCCCCACCCCTTTCAACTTCCACAAACCCCCGCCCATTAATTGTGTAACACACCCACACCCCCCCCCCCCTTAAATGAAAAGTCAACTCTCTTGATTAATTAATTGATTTTGTTTTCAATGTAATTATTTCGGGAATTCATTTCGAATTTCAAAAAGGTTTGGCATGAGAAATAAAATAAGGAAAACCCTAATTTTATTAGGTTGTTTTGTTGTGCGAGAAGGGTTGGAAGAGGAGAGCTCAAGTCTTGGACACCTTCTTCTTCGTCGAAGAACGCGAAGAACGCACAGTCGCCGACGAAGAACGCTGGCCTCCAACGAAGGACGACGAAGAACACTGGTTCCTCAGAGATCGACGACGCGACACCATGTACCGCAACACCGACGATTCTCTTCTCCATGACGCTGACAACACTTACGAAGCCTTGATCCGAGACGTCGTCTTCCGTGACGCCTTTTTCCACGACGTCCTTTTCCCGCGACGACATTTTTTAGACGACTTCATCATGTATGGGTTATTTTTTGTTTGTGGAATAATCTTTTACATTCTTCATCTATTTTTTGGGTCCGCTTGTTATCAACTTAACGGGAGGAGGCCGGACTGAACGAACATGACCAACCCTCCACCCCCTTGGTTGTTGTGTTTGTTGCGGCTTGAAAGAAGGCGGCGCGCTGCAATTACACCGTGTGGAAACATGGTGGAATGCGGCGAAGAAGCGTGGCTCCGTCGCACCGCGCTGTTGACGCCGAACAAGCCGCAGCACCGTCACGCCATGCCAGAGATCCACGAAGAGGCCGCAGCCGGAGTCAGACTGCGGAGGAGGGGCGCCGCGCCGTCGCGCCGCGCCGGTCAGACAGGGTTGTGGTTCAAAGTCGTGGCAGTTCAAGGCGGGGTGGCCGGAACTTCCAGCCGCTGGCACTTCGGAGGGCCGGACCGCGGTGGTCCCGCAGCAGCAGCACCGGCCGGCCGGACTGGGCCGTCAATTTCGGAAGGGAGACCGGGGGTCGTAACCCCCGGCTGGCAAGAAGCAGCAGCCCCACGTGGGGGCTGCAGTTTCAATCAAGGGGGGAAGCCGCCCCCCTCCCCTTGCACGTCTGCTCGGCCAGCGCCGACCCGACCCCGCTCAGCCAGTGCCGAGCCGACCCCGCTCGGCCGGTGCCGAGCCGCCCCGGGCCTGGCCGCCCAGGCCGGTCCAGGCCGCACCATCTCGACCGGGCCGCGCCCTCTTTTCCGGGCCATGGCCTAATGGGACGGACCCAGACCCGGGTCGGGTCAACTCAGTTCGAGCCGACCCAGGGGGTCTCTGGCCGGGTCGGTCCGGGCCCAACACCCCCTACAACTGGAAAGGTTCTCTTAAAAGCCCATAACATGATCTAAAGACCTCTGATCGATGCAGCATCAGTTGAGATGTTATCCTTGGATCGAGACGGTCATTTGGGTATATTACATTCATGGTTTCAAAGAACTTTGGGTATGGTTAGGTTGTTACGAACCCGAAACCAACCGGGCCCTCGGAGCAGAAAAGCTTATAACTTGAGTTCCGGACGTCTGATTGACGTGCTGACGACTTTGTTGGATTCCTCTTGATGAGACTGAACTTTTGGAATACTTCACCTGATGTTTGGAAGCAGTTGATGTAAGGTCAGGTTTGATTGTACCCGAAATCCAATCGGGCCCCTGGAACCGAATGGCCGTTAACTTTCAGACCGGACGTCCATTTAAAGAACTGTCAGCGGCGTTGGAAATCACGTTGAGAAATGGTCCCTTTTAGTATACCCTATATGAGTTCAGGGTACATTTGAGATACGGCCAGGTTGGTTCGCACACAAAACCAACCGGGCCCCTGGGACGAAAAGGCTAATAACTCACAAACCGGGCGTCCGATTGACACACCGTCTATTGCGTTGAGACCCCTATAACGAGGCGGTCCATTGAGATACTTCTTCGTGGGACTTTGTGATACTTGGATTATAGACATGTAGCTCATGTAGAGGACCCTTCCGGAGATGAGCGTATGGAGTACGGAGACCGTGTAGCCGGCTGAGACCTGGCGACTGCTTGACCGACTTGACTTGGAGATAGTCGGCGAGCCCAGTGGATGGAGGGCCCGATATTTGGCGACAGACCCACGGTGGACGGAGTGCCCAGTAGTTGGCCGCAGACTCGCGGTACTCGACAGGAGGAGTACCTCTGTAGGCTATTAGGGGGAGCTTCCAGTATTTGGCGACAGACCCACAGTGGATGGAGCGCCCGGTATCTGGTAGCAGACCCACGGTACTCGACAAAAGAAGTACCTCAGCAGTCTTAGGTTAGTGAGAAGTACCTCGGAGTCATGATAGGATCATAGTACTCGTTAGAGTCGGAGCTCTTCAGCAGTTATGGTTTCAATAATGAAAATCCAGGTTTGAGCTGAGTCTATGACCTATGTGTTTATCTTATTATTGAGATGGTTCACTTGATAAATTAGGTATATGTATGGGAATATATATAAGTAGTGGTTATCCGTTGATTTCATAACCTCTGTGTTTCCTCATGATTGAGATGGGTCAGTTGATTACTAAGGTATATGTATGAGCATATATCTAGGTAGTGGTTATCCATGAATTTCATAACCTCTATGTTTTCTCATGATTGATATGGGTTACTTGATAACTTATGAATAAGTATGGGCATATACCTATGTAAGGGTTATCTGTTGAGATTCTTCTTTGTGGTTATCCTTGTTGCATTTAGAGAGACCATGAGGGTCTCAGGGTCCCTACTGAGTATCGTTATACTCACCCCTGCACAGGCTAAGCCCGCACCTCATTGTGTTTGAAGCAGATGACAGACAGTGCTGACGGAGGCCGAGCGTTCGAGGACTGGACGATACCCGGAGGTGGACCTCACGACGAGTCGGTACCCGAAGGAGACAGACAGATGGATGATCAGACGTGGAGTGCTTAGGAGGACATCTGAGCCTAAAATTCAGGTAGGATCCACGGGGATGATCCAGGAGCTATGTGTCATCTTCCAGCTGCTTGTCTTTTATGTTGTACTTTTCTTTCATTTGTAGTTCTACCTATCTGTTGGGATTGTATTTCCGGCCCCTTTCTACTTTCAGCACTTTTGTTACTGATATTCTTAGTGTTTTCTTCCTCTTGTACTCTGGTTGTGTTTTTTTTACGTTTATAAAGGCAACGCCTTCCCAATTATAGGGATTTATGCCTTTGGTGCTAGTCGCCAGCCCTGGGCCTATGGAAGGCGGGATTGGGGTAGTTACGGCACCGGCCCCGGGGGACAGGTTGTGAAAAATTGGTATCAAAGGCTTCGGTTCTACTACAGAACATATAACTCTGATATTTTCTTTCTGTGAAGTAATAGTGTTAAGGGTACTGAGTGTGCTTTTCAGTTCAGGGAGTCCAGTGTTGGTGCGGGCGACCGACGTATCCATACACTGGGGCCCTAACAACTGATTTCCAACATTGTGCATGAAAACACTGATTGTGTGTGTGTTTAAAAAAGTTTTTAAAAGCCATCTCAAACCAGGTTATCTCACCAGGTATTAATCTTCTGACTGTGTCACGTTTTTTTCTTTCAGGATGCATTTCCATGGACGACCAGCTAGAGCCCAGAGGGATGTATGTACTGAAAGCCTGCTGAGCGATGAGGCTTCGGTACAGGGCCCTCTTTTAGTTGGGGAACCATTGGACGCACCAATGGTACTAACATACGTTGGAACACTGATCCCACTAGCTCCAGCAGCAGGCGATACATGCCACATGAGCGCGCTGCACGAGTTCCAGCACTAGAGGCCACCCAGGTTCCAGGGAGAGACGAACCCACAGGCGGCTGAGGATTGGCGGGAGGCTATGGTGAGAGCATTCAGGATAGTGGGTACTCTAGAAGACTTCATGGTGATCTTTGCTACCAGCCTCCTTCAGGAAGCAGCTGAGAGATGTGGAGATTCTTTTTCATGTTTTGCGACGGGATGACCTTCACCTGGGGAGACATAGAGACTTTCTTCAGGGTGGAGTTTATACCAGTGACTCTACACCCCGAACGTGTTCAGGAGACGATGCCTTTGCCGTAGGATTTTCGATCAGTAGTTGTGTAATCTGTTGGAGTAGATAGATGATGTAGGGGACCAAGAGGACCAGACCAGCAGATGGTCGATCTCAGGTTCTAGGATCGGTACTGTGGGGCACTCGGGGTGGAGTCAGACCTAGGTGTTCCAGAAAAAGACAGTGTTTCCCCTACGGTAGGAAGGGTCACATGGAACATGACTCTCTGACTCCCCGTATAGTTGATCAGCAGGCATTATAAGAGCCACCGATATAGAAGCAGGGCGAGTGATTGAGATATAGCTGAGCGGTGGACAAGGCAGTAGAGCTCCGAAATCTGGTGGACAGGAGTGGGACTAGTGGATATATTTTGTCCCTTGAACTTCATGTTCCATGTTGTTGTTGTTTTTGTGTCTTTTTACTATGAATTGCAGTAATAAAAGACACTTATCTTTGTGGTGATTAGTATCATGTCCTTTTGTTTGGTTGATACTGAGAGGTCCCGGTTATAAACTGTTGACTTGACCCTCATTATCGAGATTCCTACTGGAGGAGACCCAGTTACCGCACGCTGATGCCGACAGTTTGACTCAACTCTTAGAGGTGAGAGTGACGGTTGGATCTCTTGGCAGTAACTTCGAGGCCTTACGACGTCGTCCATGGAATGAATGCATTATTAATGTAGATATTGATTGTATTAGGCAAAGAATGTGGTTCATCCAGGGGATGAGACCAGATTTATCTTATCGGCAAAGAAGAAATCATAGCATCTCTTGTGGGACCAGCGATGGTCCAGGCCACGACAGAGAAGGTCCAGGTCATCCAGGAGTGGATGAGGACAGCTCTTAGCCGACATAAGTCTTATGCTAACAAGAGGCAGAGAACAATAGAGTTTGAGGATAACGACCACGTTTTCTAACGGGGCTCACCTCGACGTGGAATTACTGAGATTTGGATGACGCGACAAGTTATCTCCGCGGATCAGCAGACCTTTTTAGGTCCTTAGCAGGGTAGGTGACGTGACTTACTGTTTGACCCATCCACCTTAGTTGCAGCAGGTGCATGATGACTTCCACGTATCTCAACTATGGAGATAAGTTCTTGACCCAATGCATATCATCGATCATGGGGAGCTGGACATTGGCGATGGAGTGACTTTTGCGGGGTTCCAGTAGAGGTTGAGGATTGACAGGACCGTCTCCTATGAGGATGGTCAATTCCTCTTTTGTACATTCTTTGGCAGCATGGGAACCACTAGGTGAGCACATGAGAGCAGAAGGCTCAGATGCATGGTCAGTACCACTTTTATTTCCCAAGTTTGTGTTATAGATTTATGGGGATGTAAATCCCTGAGGTGGGAGTAATGTAAAGACCCCAAATTTTCATGGAAATTTTTTTCGTAATTTCTTTGGGATTTTACAAGAACGCAGTTTCTGACAACACCTGATTCTGAGGCCCGGTGTGCCCGGAATCAATTTCCGAAGTTTAGCTCGGGTACGTTCAGTGAATGAACGAGCGGGTTTTTCTAACATTTGAACCGGTGCTCGGAATCAAAATTTGAGGGTACCGATGAAACCGCGGCACCGGTAATTGCATAGGAACACATATTCCTGAGTTGCGTTTGCTTGGGTGTGGTTATTAAAATAATGGGTTAAGTAATGAATAAAATTAAAATTTATGCAACCAATTTTATTTTTATATCTAAGTAGTTATATCCTATGTAAGGGGGTTGGGGTGGGACCCACTAGTTCTTAACTACCCACGTGTGGATAAATGCGAGGTGGGAAACACAGGATCCCCACCCCTTTCAACTTCCACAAACCCCCCATTAATTGTGTAACACACCCTCACCCCCCCTTAAATGAAAATTAAACTCTCTTAATTAATAAATTTATTAAGATTTCAATGTAATTAATTCGGCAATTAATTTAGAATTTCAAAAAGGTTTGGCATGAGAAATAAAATAAGGCAAAGCCTTATTTTATGAGGTTGTTTCGTTGTGTGAGAAGGGTTAGAAGAGGAGATCTCAAGTCATGGAAACCTTCTTCATCGTCGAAGAATGCGAAGAATGCACAGTCGCCGATGAAGAACGCCAGCCTCCGACGAAGGATGGCGAAGAACGTTGGTTCCTCGGAGATCGACGACGCGATGTCATGTACCACGAGGCTGAAAATTATCTTCTCTGTGACGTCGATGATGCATATGGAGCCTCGATCCGTGACACCATCTTCTGCGATGCTGTTTTTCGTGACGTCCTTTTACCATGACGACCTTCGTTCGACGACTTCATCATGTACGGGTTATTTTTTGTTCGTGGAATAATCTTTTCTGTTCTTTGTCTTTTATTTGGGGATGCTTGTTATCAACATAACGGGAGAAGGCTAGACCGCACGAACACGGCCAACCCTCCTCCTACCTTTGTTGTTGTGTTTGTTGCGGCTCGAAAGAAGGCGGCACGGTGCAATTACACCGCGCGTAATCATGGTGGAATGTGGTGAAGAAGTGCGGTGCCGTCGCGCCGCGCTGTTGAGGACGAACAAGCCACGGCACCGTCGTGCCATGCCAGAGAACCATGAAGAGGCTGCGGCCGGAGCGGGGCTGTTGTGGAGGGGCGTGGCGCTATCGCACCGCTCTGGTCAGACATGGTTGCGGCTCATAGCCGCAGCGGTGCAAGGCGGGGCAGCCAGAACCGCCGTCTGCAGGTACCTCGGAGGGCCGGACCGCGGCGGTCCCGCGGCGGCAGCACCAGCCGGCCGGACAGGGCCAGCCATTTTAGAAGGGAGACCGGGGGTCGTAACTCACAGCTGGCAAGAAGGAGCGTCCCCACATGGGGGGTCGTGGTTTCAATCAAGGAGGTCTGCCACCCTCCCTTTTCGTGTCCTCTCAGCCAGCGCCGAGCAGACCCCGCTCTTGCAGTGCCCAGCCGCCCCGGGACGCACCATCCGCAGCAAGTCGGGCCGCCCCGACCGGACCGGGCCGCTCCCTAATGGGCCGGGCCCGGACCCGGGTCGGGTCGACCCAGTTCTGGCCGACCCAGGGGGTCTCGGGCCGGGTCGGTCTAGGCCCAAAACCCCCTAAAAATGGACTGGTTCGCTTAAAATCCCATAACGTGGGCTACAGACCTCTGATCGACGCACCATCAGTTGCAATGCGATCTTTGGATCAAGACAGTAGATTTGGTATATTACAAACAAGGTTTTGGTGAAATTTGCGTACGGCCGGGTTGGTTCGAACCCGAAACCAACCGGTCCCTCGGAGCGGAAATGAAAAAAACTTGAGTTCCGGATGTCCGATTGACGTGCCGGCAACTTTGTTGGATTCCTCTTGATGAGATGGAACTTTTGGCATACTTCACATGAGGCTTGGACACAGCTGGAGTAGGGTTGGGTTGGATTGTACCTGAAATCCAACCGGGCCCCTGGAACGGAAAGGCCGATAACTTCCAGACGGGACGTCCGTTTGGCGAACCATCAACGTCGTTGGAAATCACATTGAAAAACAGTCACATTGAGTATACCCTATGAGAGTTTGGGGTACAGTTGAGATACGGCCGGGTTGGTTTGCACACAAAACCAACCGGGCCCCTAGGACGAAAAGGATAATAACTCACAGACCGGGCGTCCGATTGACGCGCCGTCTGTTGAGTTGAGACCCCTATGACAAGGAGGTCCTTTGAGATACATATTCGTGGGACATTGTGATACATAGATTATCGACCAGAATCTCGTGGAGCGGTCCCTCCTAGAGACGAGTGTATGGAGTACGGAGACCATGTAGCCGGCAGAGACCTGACGAATGCTTGACCGACTCGACTTGGAGTGAGTCGACTAGCCCATTGGAAGGAGAGTCTGGTATTTGGCGACAGATCCACGGCGGACGGAGCACCCAGTAGTTGGCCGCAGACCCGCGGTACTCGACAGGAGGAGTACATCTATAGTCTTTTTGGCGGAGCGCTTGTTATTTGGTGACAGACCCACAGTGGACAGAGCGCCCAGTATTTGGTAGCAGACCTGTGGTACTCGACATGAGGATTACCTCAGCAGTCTTAGGTTAGTGGCCATTACCTCGGAGTCGTGAGAGGATCACAATACTCGTCAGAGATGGAGCTCTTCATCAGTTACAGTTTCGATAATGAAAATCTAGGTTTGAGCTGAGTCTATGAACTATGTGTATTCATCATGATTGAGATGGGTCACTTGATAACTTAGGTATATGTATGGGCATATATCTAAGTAGTGGTTATCCATTGATTTCATAACCTCTTTGTTTCATCATGATTGAGATAGGTCACTTGATAACTTAGGTATATGTATGGGCATATATCTATGTAGTGGTTATCCGTTGATTTCATAACCTCTCTGTTTCCTCATGATTTAGAAGGGTTACATGATAACATTGGTATAAGTATGGTCTTATACCTAAGTAAGAGTTATCTGTTGAGATTCTACTTTGTGGTTATCCATGTTGGATTTAGAGAGACCTTGAGAGTCTCGGGGTCCCTTCTGAGTATCGTTATACTCATCCTTGCATGGGCTATACCCGCACCTCATTGTGTTCGATGCAGATGACAAACAACACTGATGGAGGCCGAGCATTCGAGTATTGGATGGTACCCGGAGGTGGATCTCACGACGATTCGGTACCCGAAGGAGACAGACGAATGTATGATCGGACATGGAGGGATGAGGAGGACATCTGAACGTACCCATCAGGTAGGATCCGTGGTGGATGATCCAGGAGCTGCGTGTCATCTTCTAGCTGCTTGTCTTTTCTGTTGTACTTTACTTTCAGTTGTAGTTGTACCTATCTGTTGGGCTTGTATTTATAGCCCCTTTGTACTTTCAACACTTTTGTTACTTTTGTACTTTGTTTTTTCTTCCACTTGTACTATGGTTGTGTTTTTGTTTATGTTATTAAAGGCAACGCCTTCCCAATTATAGGGATTTACGTCTTTTGTGAAAGTCGACAACCCCTAGCTTATGGAAGGCGGGCTTGGGGTAGTTACGACATGAGCCCCAGGGGACAGGTCGTGACACTGAAGAAGCGGTTGACTACCACAACAATTTTGATCTTACATGACCCATGTAATAAGCACACCTTTTTATGTGATTCATCTAGCATTGGAAATGGGGTAGTATTAATATAGGATGATTGGGTTGTAGATTATCACTCGATACATTTGGGTCCGCATGAAAGTAAATATAATACTTATGATCTGGACCTAGAATCTATGGTTCATGACTTGAAATGTTGGAGGAATTACATGCTGGGAGATCCCATCACGATGTTTATCAACCATAAAAGTCTCATGTACATATTCTCTCTGTGGTATTTTAATATTCTATAGCGACAGTGGGTTGAATTCAGGTTTAATTTTGATTATGAGTTTGTGTACACACTAGTGAAAGAGAATAATGTCACTGATGCTCTGATCCAAAAGACTCATAATTAGGTAGTTCACGAATCTAGTTTAGAGTTGATCATGATTGACTTGATTTTTGAGATGCATATAGAGGTATACAATGGGAATTAGAATATGACCCATGCATCTATAGTAGTTCAGTCTGTGCTTTTGGGACGATTTAAAGGGAGTCACATGGTAGAACCGAAGTGTTTAATTATGAAATAATGTATTAATGATTTGGATTGACCTTTTGGATGTACATTTGGTACTGATGGTGTTGCTTATGTTCATGGTCATGTTATGGTGACATTAGATGTACGAGAGGAGTTGATTCATCAATTTCACACGTCTAATTGGGAAGTGCATCTAGGATTGACTAAGTTGAACCGTGATCTTTGATGGTATTTTTTGTAGCTGGGAATGAAGAAATTATATGAGGTTTTGGTTTCATGATTCCATACCTATTAGAAGTTTAATGATGAACATCGAGATTCGGGTGGGTTTTTTCAGTCATTTAATATTCCAAAGTGGATGTGGAAAATGCCATAATGGACATTTTAGTGTGTCTTCTGAGGACTCCTTGAACGAAGGATTCACTCTGGGTGGTGGTATATCGTCTGAAAAAAGTTTCTCATGTCTTCCTGATCAAGGACACTTATATAATTGACCATTTGGTGGAATTATATGTTCGATAAATATAATAGTTGAATGGTGTGCCGAAAACCATAGATTCATATCAGTATACACATTTCAATTCATGCTTCTGGAAGAGACTATAGAATGAAAATTGAACCCCATGTGTTTTTTAGTACGACGTTCCACCCATAGACTTATGGGTAGTCAGAGCATACAATCTAGGTATTATAATCCATGTTGAGAGAATTTGTTATAGATTTGAGTGGTTCATGGGAAAATCAATTGTATTTTGTTGTGTTTGATTACAAAAACAGCTTTCGGGCTACAATTCATATGGATCCTTTCGAAGCACATTATGTGAGACCATTTAGATCTCTGTTATGTTGGATAGATGTTGGGGAGTATGAGCTATTAGAACTAAGACTTGTGAAGGAGACGTCGAAGATGTTTTGGTTTATTCAGAAGCATATAAAAACAACATAGTGTAGGATGAATTCATATACATATCGGCGTTGTAGACCACTTGAATTCACGGTGGGTGATAGTGTGTTTCTTTAGGTGTCCCCAAGGATGGGTCACTATCAATTTCAGAAGAAATAAAAGATGGCACCTATATATTTGGGTCCATTTAAGATTGTGGATACGGTCAGAACTGTGGAATAAAATTTGGATCGTCCACAACAGTATAGCCGAATGCATGATTTTTTAACGTTTCACAAATATGACAGTATCCCCACAATCTGTCTCACTTGTTAAAAGTCGAGGATGTCATGCTTGAGGTTGATGAATCCTTCGAGGATCTGCCAGTACATATTGTGGATCATATTGAGAAATTTTTGAAAGTAAAGGATGTTCCCTTGGGTTGTGTTCTATGAAATCATGAAAAAATTCAGGACATAACCTTGGTGTGTGAATCAAATATGCAGGCCCACTGCCACGAGTTCTTCTATTTTGAAACATGATGATTCTCAGAATGAGCGTCTTAAGGATGATCCATTGGAAGGTCGGGAGGTTGTAATGTCTTGTATCTCTCTTTATGGAATATTTTACACGTGTTTAAGTTTAATCATTATATTTTGGATAGTTAACTATTTTCCCAAGGGCTTAACAAGGATAATGGGTGTTCTAGTCGAATGAGACAAGCAAATAAAAAAAAAGGAGTTTTCTAGGAATACTGTGCAATATTTCCATGGTTATAACTTACAATTCAGACACCCCAAGTAAACCATGATGAAGAAGGATATTCAAATAGTATCCTCCGTACAGTTTGTGCACGATTTGGAAAATTCTGTGGGTAAACCGTGCTCCACAGAAACTTTTAAAAAAGTACAATAATTCCATTGCGCAGAATTATGTACCAACTAGTGATTTACGACTTCATGTGCTCTTGAAACCACTATAATGAACCAAATACCCCCAAGATCTCCCAATTGTGATTTTCCTTCAATCCTAGGCTATTTTTAGTGTCTTTGGTTACAAAAAGAAGATACGGTTAAGGATAAATCCCTCATGGATTTTTTCCTGGTTTCTAGTTGGTATCTTTCAATTCTATACACATGAATCTCTAAAACCATTATTTTTTGGGTGGATCTATGTTGAGGATTTGAAGTTGTGTTTAATAATGATCTATGGACCTGATTAATTGTGTGTTTACCAATTAAATCAAGGTAGGTGGTCTACAAGTCAAATCCCATGGGTTTCAAGTAGATTTCTACATGTAGGTTTTCATTCATGTTTCTCTTCTTGAAGTGATCTTGTTCCCATTAATGAGATATGGTGTATTGGGTGTTTATAAAATGAATTGAACTATATTGATTACCATCAAATGAAAAGAATAATTTTTGAACAAATTAGGGACACCCATGGGTTGTGTAGGCCCTCATGATTGGTATAATGAATATATAAGGTGTGAAATTGACTAATAATAATATAGAGATGTACCGGTAGGCTAATTGGTTATTGTACTGAGTTGTATTGGATGTTATATAATAATGTATAATGTTGTTAATGGATAAGGAATTGTTTGGTTGAAATTTAACTTGGTTAATGGGGAAAATAGTAATATGACAAGGAATCATGTCTACACATGAATAATATTTGTGAGATAGGCATGTGAAATGGGAATGAGGCTAAATGGTTACGTAATATAAATGATTAATACGTTAATGGATTGAGGAAGAATGTTAATTTTACAATTATTAACATTGTTGTGAGGATGTCAATGATATTTTCTATTCTTTTTGTGATAAGGTTATTTGTGGTGAATGATAAATAAGTATTTAAAAAAGGAATAATAGAGAGTGGTATAGACTTGTGTTTCTACATCGATGGGTCGAGTTGGACTGTGGTTCTTGATCCACCCCCAATTTCATGGATTAGGTATGTGGACTAAGTTCTATTCCCCTAACGGTGGAATTCCACCCGTATTGCAGCTTAGAGAAATGTATTGTGTTGTATTTATATTGTGATGCCTAGTGAGATAGGAAATGATTCTTATTCCTACATGCCTAATAATATTGAACATGTATATTCTATTGAAGTCATAAAAATTGGATATTTAACTGTGAAATGTCTAGGTAGTGGACATGGACTGAATGGTAGTATAATTTAAAGGTCGTAGTCTAGAATATCAAACTAAACTCATTACATTTTTATTATTATTTATCAAATTCATGAACTATCTACTTTTGTGTGATATTTTGCAGTCACTGTTGTTGGTGGCTTACTGAGTTATACTCACACCCTTCTTGGGACACTATTGAATAATTGATAAAATTTCATTCTTTCATGTTTTTGCAAGGACGAGGGACCTATTATAGGGCGGTGAGTTGGAAATGGGACATATACGGGTGAGGTTCTGGATTTGGAGTCTACAAAATTTTGTGGATTATGCATTTTAGTGTTATTTAAGGGTTTTTTTCACATCGAATTATAGAATTGAATGAAATATTTACTATTGAATATGGTTGTACCTAGATTGAGAATTGGATATTTATGAATGTTATTGATTGTTATTTATTGTTTCTGTTATTTAAACTATTTTTTGTTGTGGGTTACTTTGGTAGAGTGGGTATAGTATCCCATTGTATCCTATTTTACCATTGTTACTAGTAATCAACCACAAGAATATAGTAATGCATGCTTGTGGTCATGTGGTCACATGAATCGGGTCACTGATACAGTGGCTTGCAGGTCTGGGATGTTATAGCAAGCATCTCCTTGATCTGTTGAGTGGAATCCCCATCTACAGTAACCCTTTCATAGATTTACTCAACACATTCCTCAATGATATATTTTTACTAGAGAGGTCTTCTAATAATGATGTAAATTGGTTATTTCAACCCAGAACATTCATAAGAACTCCCCAATAATAGTATGATTCCAAATAAGGGATGTTCAGGAACTAAGTTCTATGGGTTCATTTCTAATCATGTATTGGAAGGATTAGTCCAAATTAATATTGAGTAAATGTATTTTATTTATTATGAGTAAATTTTTATTATTTTACCATATAAATATACTTTTAATATATTGTCAGTTTTAATTTCTTGATTATAATTTTTATGATGTAGCATTTACACAAAACCGAATTATTTTAATTCAATATCTTAATATCAGTCTATTTATTTATTTAATTTAGGTCTTTCTTCTATAGAATAAATCATGTTTAAGACATAAATAAAATAAATAAATGACATAAATATAATATTTATATAATAATTGGTTTATTGAGATGAAAATAAATCAACCTATGCCCTTAGGGGAAACCACTATGTTCTGTTCTGGGAACGAGTTGTTCTTTTTCACCTATGCACTAATGTATTGTCTGTGTTTGTTCTACCTTAGTTCTATCTTGAACCACCTACCAGCCCCTTCAAATTCATATTTTATTATGTATTTTTTATAACACAATTATAGGAGAGGGGATATGATGGAATTTTTGTGTGGAATTAGATAAAACAACCTTAGACACCCATGTACTATATAATTAATGTGGGGGAATCACACAGATGTCAAATTTTTTAATTTAATAACAAATAATTAAAAATCAGTGAAACGAATTTAAAATAAATAAAACTGATGCCTAGATAGGTTTAGTCCAATATCATGATCATTAATACACATTCAATGGAAACACATTTAAAACTTGTAGATATCGTTATCTTTAATTCATTGTATAATTATATAAAACATGATGCATTTTTTCTTAATAATTGTATTATTAATTATTTAAATCATTATATCATATATGATGAAGTCAACATGAAATTAACTCCATTATTATTATATAAAAAATATATAATTTAATTTCAATAAAATTAAATAAAATTTTTACACAACATCATACTTGGAAGAAACTCAATGATTACATATCCAAACTATTCAGTATGGTTCTTTTTTAATACAATGCACTCAAATTACATATTGTTTAAATATAATGTTTTGAAATTTCATGAAGATTACATTAAAATTAATTACACTTGGACCATAAGAATATTATGTTGTTTATACAATTTGATACATGGTATCTTTAGTATACAATGACCTCACATGATTTATAGTTTCAAATATTAAAAAAATTAATAATGAAATTAAAATTATATTAAATCCAATGACATGTGTGTATTATCAAATTAATGAAACAAATAAAAAATAATGATGAGGATTAATAGAGAAATTAATTATATTAAATATTTCTACATATTTAGGAAATATACATGATGTGCGAAAGATGGCCACACAAAATGTACTTTTCTTCTCCATATATGTATAATACGTCCCAAGTGTGTTAGCGTATACATAATATTCACATTTTGGTGGTACATAACATGTTGAAAGTACAAATTGTGAGTACATCCAGTTACATATTTTTTCGGCTGTAAACATAGTGTGTTAAATACACCCAATGTATTAACACAAAAAATCTTCAACCCATGTTTATTCCTTGAAAACATATGAACTACATGATGTATAGGGATACTACTAGGAATGTAGTCTTTAATGGATTTGGTCTACCTATGATTTCTAAGATAATATTAATTTAATTCATGTGACATGTATTCATGACATAGTGATATGGGGTCCATGAATGTGTCTTTGTGAATTTAATAGGGATGGACAACATGTGACCAAAGAGTATACATTTTGTAACATTTTATTATTTGGATAGAATGCTTGTCACCTCCAGATGGGTACTTCATATATGTTAAAAATTAATTATAATCCTATCTGGATTATATAAAAGATATAAAAAAGGGGGAAGAAGAAATTTTTACGACATATCGATAAAAATTTAAAAATTTATATCAAATTATATATTAAATGTGCAATTATAAATTATAAAATATATACTAAAATATTTTAATGTGACCACTATGATACCATTTGATAGTTTTAGTCATAGTTAAATCCCATATTATGTCCGTTGATAACTCAGTATATGTCATATTCTAAGGATCATTTCCATATTTTAAAAGATGTAATCATAACAAATAAATAAATTTTTTCAATGATTTTTGATAAATAATGCCTCCAAAACCAATAGAATATCATTTACTATTAAATTTATAAATAATATATGTAAATCCAAGGAAATAATATCTTTATCTAAGGATGTTTTGTCGATGAAGAAATTGATCACAAGAAACACACTTTTTGATAAATTTTAATTACTCTAATTGGATCCAACCTTATAATCCATCTAGAGGTGATATAAACATGCTTCTCTGATCTCTAAACAACATTAATGGATTACATAGTTCTAGAATGTTATATTTATCATCATTAGGTGTTCATGTTGATCATTATATTAGTTAGATTGGGATTAAATAGTTTTCCTTTTTTATCATTCCTGAGATAATGTAGGAGGAAGGATAATATTTAAATAATTCAATAATCATTATATATAGATCTAAATGTTATTGTGCTAAATGATTCTCTACATCAATAAAGCTATACACATTAAACATAAATTTCTATTTATAGAGATAAATTTTTCATTTAAATATTATTTAATTTATAAGAATAAAAAAAAAAAAAATTTATCCTTATATGGACACATTATATGTCATAATAATAATAATATTATTATTATATTGTAATTGTGATCACTAACAAGAAAAATGGAAAATATTATTTTAGTAAATTTGGAATTAATATTTATCACCAGATAGAATAATGGTCTACTTTACCTTATAATTTTTTATAAAATAAATTAATAAATAATTATTCATTTGGACAATATCTATATATTTATTATACATTTAATTAATACGTATCTTGTGAATATTTATTCATTTAATTTATATTATCAATAAATCATGATTAAAACTATTCTTCGGTCATCAGAATGATATTTATTCCCATAATTAAATTCATATCGAGTTTAATTTTGATCAACTGAAAAAGATAGTGTCTGAACGTTTAGGATTATTTCTCATTAAAATTAGTCACACATCAATAGTTTATTATATTGTGGTACAGAAATGAGTCATTTCACCCAAGAGAAATATGTTAATGTTTCAACATCAACAAAATCCTTAAATCTCTCAATATTTAATGTAATATTATTCCATAAAATCTCTTCAAGAATGTTTCACCTTCATGTCATCAACCTATAATATTGATGAATCATTCATTTAATGTTTGAAATAGACCTATCATTACAACGTGGACATGAAATTAAATTTTTTGGTTCCATTTTATCCATATGGAACAAATATTGACTTATATTAATATGGAAGGGACATATACTTATTTAACATATTCATTAATAAAATTCAAATTGTGTTATACCCAAATCACACTAATTACCTAAAATATATAGTATTGTTATTTTGGTCAATGAATCTATGTGTGTGAGTCCTAAAATGGTTTGATAATAATAATAAATTCTAAGGACCATTACACACACTTGAATATAGGAATATCTGGTGTTCTTTTATCCAAAAAAAATTAATACTGGGGGGTCTATTCTAAAAAACATCCATCAAGAAGTAAAAAATTTGAAACCTCATGAGATGAAGTATAATATGAATTTGATTACTCACATCTGACATCAATAATATTATTTCCCCTAACATACAATTTTATCCAATAGTTGAAATGGTCATAAGAATATTGTCATGGAATCTGAATGGTTTTCATCATATTAGAGAACCTCAAAGGCCTTATTAATGAAGCAGATAATGTTGGAAATTTTTATGATAATTTAATAGAAAAATATTATTAATATGTTTTATTCCATTTTAATTAATACTCACTAAATTGAATATACATCAAGTCCAATGTTCCGAAATTTGTATCTAAAAAACCAACACCAACATAATTTTCATTAGATTTGTATGTTTAGACCTATCAATGTTGGAACTGTTGAAGGATAAAAATTATTTTTCATCATGGAACAGAATTGATTGTTTATTGATGATGATGATGATGGGGTGGATGAACTATTATAGAAACTCCTTTCCCTTTTAATAGGGGGCATGTTTTTGAAAAAAAATCATTTATGTTTAATTCCTTATAGGGTATGATATATATAGTATGGACTATTTCTGATGATATTTTTATACAAGAGGGGGAGATAGTATTATTAATCTTGAAATATACTTGTATTTATATAAAAATTTAGATTTTACACATTAGTCCATAGACAATAGATAATCAATTCATATATATCATTTATCTTGATAATGACTTTAATATCACCAATATATATTTCTTTTGTTTCCCATTTTGAATTAATTTAGAATTATATCCCTTCGTGTATATAACCATTATGTTTTTTTAATGGGATTTGAGAAAATTTTTTAATTATTATTGAATAAGATATGTTAGATCTGATCATAAGAGGACCGACTATTCGAAAGAGTTATTTTGTTTGTATTGATCTTCCATTACCATGAATAACCATTATGATATCCCATGATTCTTCTTTCTTGTGTTCAGTTCGTAGGTGAGTGAATACAACTTTTTTCTTTCTAGTGTTGGTGTTTGGGAAAATAATATAACAGATGTGATACGAAGATGGGTAGGAATAGTGACATGATTTTTTTAAATATGGGACACGACTTCATGATCAGGCTTTGAGGATTCGTTTCATTCAATAATTAGAGAAGTAAAAGTGTAAAGAGTGATTAGTAAGTGAATGAGATTATTCAATAAAAATAATTAGAGGACTAAGCACGTGGTATTCCATGTACCCCTTAACCATTGAAATATTAAATTGCTTAAAGGGTTTAAGGGCATGTAATGTTCTCTATTCAAGTAATCTTGGGTGTTGGGGGTTACAGATTCATGTAACATGGATAATAAATATAAAAATATTACAAGGTGATGTATGTGGATGTAGGTGGTATTGTATGCTCTCTTAGAAAATGTGGATATATATTTTCCAGTGTCTTCAATTTATGTTGGGGATAATGATGTGAATCCCTTTCATTTAGCATTTTTACCAAACATTCTCTTCATGATCAGGTATATAGAACGATTGTTAGAGTTTTGTTATAATAAAAAATAAATTGATGCGTGGGATTTTAGATGGATAGATCCACCAACATCATTCCCATGGATTGATTCATGAAACCATATGTAGAATGTAAAAATGATCTGACACTTAATTTTTATACTCCATGAGGTTAGTAGAATAAAAAAAGAGTTATGATAAATATTGATGTTTCTAAACTACCAATTTTTAGATGTAACTGAGAAAAGTAGGTCCGTCTCAAAGTGGAAGATATTTTTTTTCCATGAAATTGTCTTTAATATAATTATTCTTGATAGGTCATATAGAATGGGTGGAGGATGATATTAAACATCCCCACATAATGAATTGAATGTTATCTTTTAGGAATATTGTGTTATGGTAAATCTGTTATTAATAGGTATGCATAATCAATGGAGGACCATGTATCTTCCTAAAATTGGTTCTTTAGTCTCAAATAATATTGAAAATGAAGGAAATAAGGTCCATTAAAATGATGATAATTTTTCATATTTTTTTATCAAGAGGACATGGAATGATGGAGGATGACATTTCCTATAGAAATGAGATTCCAAGGTTAATATTTCAAGTCACTCTTACATTCATATTCAAATTACTATTTCAATATTAGTTTTCCCCACTAGGGGTTTCATTTGTATCTATGGCTAGCCTTATATGAGGAAAAAGAAAAAATACATGGGATCACCTGAAATCACTTCTCTACAAAATCATAAGGCGTATTTTTGTAGAGGATATATTAATTTAATTATCTAACAATAGGATATATTTTAGGGCGGTTCATGGAATTGTTAGATTATAGAGTTTTTTCAATATACATTTGAAACAATAGAGTTACATGACAGTGGAAATTATTTGGATCCATTTACAATGGATCAAGGTTGATATTTTATGGTGTAGTTTTCTGATTGAATTGATGAGTTTTTGAATCAATTGAACAAATTATTTTTTATCTTCATATAATATTTTTCACTTACCCCATGCTTCATCATAACACTCCCCTATATTTGTGTTATCATTTTTTTATTCTTATAAGCCTAATTTTTTGGGTTTTTCTCTATAAGAGCTTGTTGATTCATAACAAATTTTGGGGAAATTTTCTCATATATTGCAGGAAATAAAATTCTAAAAAATCTAGTTTGGTATCATATTTCCCAATATCACGATAGAACTGGTGGGATTTGTGTTGAAGGGTGCATGTTTTTCCAGAATACCCATTTATTAAGATATTTCTAAAGCAGGTGTTGTATGATTCAATTCGAGATTCATAAATATAATAAATAAGAAGTTGTTTAATAAAACTATATCTTAAAGATAATTTTTTCAGAAGGTGTTGATTTAGAAAACTCATTCTTCATAGGTTTTTTAAATAGGGAATTGTCTCAACTAGGTCACGACCTTCGATATTTTTTAATAAAATATATTATTTTTTTGTATTGTTTTTTTATATATATTTACAAACAAATAAAAAAATAAACTATGTTATATGTTCTTATTTTTAGTAATACATTATGTAAAGAATTCCGAAAATATTATATATAATCCCAGATGACATCCTCTTCTATAAGGGTGTGGTACTTGACATATTTTTTATTTTTTTTCTGTGGGATTTTGATACAACTTTCACATTATTTAATGTATAATAAATTATTTATAATTACATTTTAAAGAAAATGAATTATTATGAAAAACATAATTTCAATAGTGACTATTATTTGATAATGTAATAAAAAGATACAAAGAAATTCATAGTAATGATTACTAATAATTTCATTAATGACGTTAAAATGATAATTAATATAAAATGAAATTGTTTTTAAATGATGTGATTAAATATATAATTTATTATAATTATATTATTATTATTAATTTATAATAATGAATATAATTAATGTAATTAGAAATATATTTTATTTTACATTTAAAAATTGAAATAATTATTAATCTAATAAATATTAATTATATTATTATTAATTATGCTGATAATATTATTGTTATTAAAATTAATTATTATAAAATAGTAATCATTCATGTTATTTAAATTATTGTATGTCCCTTATATTTATTACTAATAATACTATAAATAATAATATTGATGGAAAATTATATAATATTTCTATTATTAAATATTATTATTATTAACTAATATAATGATTATTACAACATCATAAATATAATATATTAATAATTGTAACATTCTTAATTATGAATTCATAACTTATAAATTTATTATTATCATTAATTAAGGAATAATTAATTATTAATAAAATTGTGGTTCCATTGAGGATGTTTCTCTTTAATCTCCTGAAGGAATCCTCACAAAAAATGACAAACAATATGGTGGGATACCTAGGAAGGAGGAGGAAGGGGAACCATAGAATAATGGTGAAGACAATGAATCATTCATGAATTCTCAAACATATACAATGAATTTAGTACTTGGGTAGAAAAGAAAGTATCCTTTTTCACTTTTGATAAAGTTGGTTCTCCTTATAATATTAAGGTCCATGTTGAGAAGATAGATGAGGCCTTTGTAACCGGTCCAAACTACTTAGGACCAAAATATGTTTCTTTGGGGTTGATTGAAGGGGGCCACATCTGGATTGTTGATAAAAGTAAAGTGGAATTATCTAGTGATTTCTTAATGTGAGGAGTGGATTATAGATATTTAATGAGAATTGAGTCTAAAGACTCTTAGGAATCAAGTGACTCTAGTGGTCATTGGAAATGAGAACAACCACTGTGAAGGGACCATCACACAAGAGGTCGAGGTTGTGAATGTGGCCAAATTTTTTTCAGGGCCCACCATAATGAGAGTATCTACATTTAGGCTGATATTAAAATAGAACATGGTCTGTGAACATTGTTTTCACTTAATATTTGTTTTTGATGAAAGTAAATTTCCCCTGTCTAGTACTACTATTTCTACTATTGTTTTCTATTGTTTTTAAAGGAGGAGCTCAGAGCGTGACTCGTAAAAAAATTATCAATAATAATTATTAATAATGTTGTAATAATTAGATCAATCAATAATATAAATAAATCACTATTAAATTAATAATATAATTAATTATGATGATAAAGATTAACATATTTATAATTATTACAATTAAAAAAATTAAATAATTAAAAATTAAAAAATAAATTTATTTAATAATGTGATGATCGATAACAAATATGAAGATCAATTTATTAAATAGTAAATTTTAGGTTTCTAATCATTAATGCTCCTATAATGTAAATAATTTTTTTATACTTATGAATAATAATAATAATAATAATAATAATAATTAATGATGGTTGTATACACATCTAGATACAAATAAAATTAAAGAATATAATAAAATGACTATAGATAATTAGACATTGACAATAATTCCATGATATTAATATATTCATAATACCAATGTCATTATAATAAAGTCAAGATATTATTAATAAATCCATGTTAATAAAGTCATGATAATTACCTTTTCTGCAAGTAAGGACTATAATAACACTGTTATAATTTATGAACAAAAATTTAATTCATTTATTAATAATTACCTAAATAAACATATAATTATTAATTATTATTAATTATTATAATAATAATAAAAAATAAGGCTTGAATAAAAAATAATTTAAAAAAAATATTTACTATTATTGGTTTCACGGACTAGATATAGTCACCTATGAAACTGGCACCCAACCTGGACCATTTCAAGGCCCAAACGGTGTTCCCTATCCCCATAGGCTGGCATAAGTGCCCAGGTATCATAAGAAATTGTTTTTGAATGATTTACTTGAGTTAGGATTCATAATGAAACCAATAATGATGAGTAAACCCAATATGAAAATTTCGGACAAACAAACCATAAATAAATATAAGAACTGAATAAAAGGTTTTAAATAGGACACACGAGGTCCAAAAATAAGAAAACTACCAGAAAAAACATCCCATGGACCGCCACATGACAAGGGGTCATCACCCACGAGGCGTCTCCGGTACACCGCTCAACAAAAGCAACTAAAAACCCGAACCACCATATCCAAAGGACGTTCCCATACCTATATAAAAATAGTCATTTATACATACACCTAAATGTGTAAATAAGGTGTGATCCTAATCCAAATAAGACACCACCCAAACTGATTCCATGGGATAAACATGAAATGTTAAATATATTTCTCGTTTTAAAACAATATACTTTAAAACAAATTTCTAATTATTGTACCAATTAAATGATAATAGTTTTCAAGGGGTAAGATAAATTAATGGACACATTTAAAATAAAAAATTCATTCTACTAAATTTTTCAGGAAAACACACCATAGTCCAAAGGGAAATACCATGTAGGAAACAGGTACTAAACACAAGAACACCCCTTGGCACTTTTTAGTTGTGAGCCCTAGGTACCTCATATCTCATTGTGAAAGTAACCATATCAATAATTATTCTCATTCACAATCTACTTGTATGGAACATACTGATAACCAAGTGGTCTCAAATCATCCCCATTTTAGTTTTGTTAGTGTTATCAACATCAAACTTGCTAAGTAAAACATGGACATAACCACTCTGAATCACTAGCATACTAGTACATGTCGGCCCACCTAAATACTCGGAATTCCCTCATTGTGCTCAAAAAAGTTCAACATTCAATAATATTACATTTTCACATAAATCAGTAGTCTTGTTAATACACACTCAAAATAGAAGCAAAAAAATCATTTTCACCCTTTCTGTGATTCAGTATACCCATTAACATTTAATAAAACAATTTCATGAAGTGAAACCAATTTCTTCACATAAAATCCATATAACTTCCAAATTTTGAAACCAAATTCATACCAACAACAAACAAAACCATTTATTGGCATCCCTAAAACCATCTAATAAAATCATTTCATGAACCATAAAACCATCCCAATAAATACAACATGTAAAACCCACACAAAACACTTTTCTGCACAAAAAATGCCACTTTAAAATCGACCAAATAACCAATTATACCAAACATGGTTTTTGCCCTGAAAAAATTGAAGAGGAATATGATGAAAATATAAATTGGGAATATATAACTCATGATGGGATGATTATACATGGAATCACCTACCAAATGTGTGAAAACCTTCAATTGCTTATGTGAAACATCAATCGCACCATGGACACACCACAATGGAGTGAAAATTAACCTAAAACAATAAGATTGATCAATGAAACTAATATCAAGTCCCAATTATGAATCCATAGGTTCTACAAATTAGGATCATCAGGACAACCGGACGAAACCTAATGAAAATTGAAGGAACTAAGAAAGAAACTCACTTACATGATAAACATTCTATAAATTGGCCCAAATATGAAAATAGTTGAATCTCTAGAAGGAAAAAATTTACAGGGTGGTTCAAATAAGCCATAGGAGTTTGAGTGGGGAATAAAATGGGGTAAAGTGTAAAAATTGAATTATTTATAAAAGAAACAAATCCCCTTTGCAAATATGAAGGATTTGAGAAACCTTGATGAAGTTCACCACAATCCACGATGAGGATGAGCTCCAAAGAATGAGAATGGAACTTGGGGGTGATCATAGGTTATGTGGGATCGTGTGAGAGGTGGAATGACTAAATATTTTAACAAAATAAAAAATTATTAAATATTTTCTTAAAAAAACTCTGGAAATGAGCTCACATGTTTCCCAAATACCTAAATAAATCACGCAAATCCACAATGATTATAACTTGATAAAGGGTCAAAATGGACATGGTAGTTTGAATTGGTCAGGGGAGGCCATGTGGGAGTTGGAATTGGTATAAAATGTTGAAAACCTATATTTTTCTAAAAGAAACTAATTGTGTTTTAAAATCTGGAAATGGACTCATGATTTGGACCAAATCATGGAGAAAGCATCCTTTTCTCAAAAAATTGAATGGGAAACCCCCATAAACAAAAAATTAATAGAACATAAAGGAAAAATAATTTTGAAATATGTCATTTATGTTCCAATTATCCCAACTATAAAATCGTTTCTCCCTCTGAAAGTGAGCTCGAATCCAGATCAGATAAGAGAAACAAGAACTGGTCTTCGACTTAAAAAATATGCTCCCATGTCTCATGCCCATCAGCCCCATGTATCCAGAGGAATAGAACCAGAGGAATTATCCTCCACCGGGGAACATTTTTTTGGATTCCACAATATGCATTATTCACTCAATCATAGAAAGATCAGGTTCCAACTCCAGCTCTTCGTAACTCAAATCATGGGATGGGTTCATATTGTATTTATTTTTCTGGGATATGTGGAACACATCATGGATCAATATCAAATTATAGGGTAAATATAACTAGAATTCCACCTTACCAATCCTATCAGTGAGTTAAAAAGGTCCATATACCTTGGTGTTAGAATCCTTTTCATACTATTATAGAGATGACCCATGAGAGGTGCCACTTTCAAGAATACCCGGTCACCCACGGTAATCTCCAAAGCTCAACCCATATGATCGACATAAGGATTGTGTCTATTCTAGGCCATCAAAAACTATTGTATAATAATCCAAACATTTTCTGATTCTTTCTAATCAATACCTAGATCTAGTAGTGAGGTGTCACCCACCTCCACCCGACACAAAAGAGATCAACACAGGTGACCATAAATCACCTCGAATTGTGACATCTTAATTGTTTATTGGTAGTTATTGTTATAGGAAAACTATAACAATCCCAAATGTATATCCCACGAACCAATCAAATCCAACACACATGCCTGAAGCATGTCTTCCAGAATCTAATTCTCCTGCTCTATCTGACCATCATTTTGAGGTTTGTATACTGTACTCCACTTAATCTATGACCCCAATTCATTTTTATTTCCACTCAAAAATAGAGAGGTAAAATGAGGTTCCCAATATGAAATAGTGGCTTATGGAACACCATGGATCCTCACAACATCATTCACATACAAATGGACCAATTCCTCCACTTTGGCTTAATATTTGATCAAAATGAAATTTGATGCTTTTGTAAGTTGATCAATCACCACCCAGATATCATTCTTTACCCATAGTTTATAAGGAAAGAATAAAATGAAATCCTTGGAAACCCAATCCCACTTCCAGGTAAGAATGTGTAACTAGTGATGTAATAAAAAGGACCTTGAATGCTCTACATTTACCCCTTGACACGTATAACATCTCGATACGATGTCATCTATGTCTCTTCTTATGACTGACCACCAAAAAGGTTGAAGAAAATCCTAATACATCATGGTGGAACTATGACAGACATCCCGTTAAGACTCATGGCTATCCTACATCACCACATTATGTAGAGAAAAATTCACCACTAATTGGACCATCAAACTCATGATACCCTCAGGGGATTATGACCATAATGAATACATCTCACAATCATAATGAAACTACCTCAACCATTGACATAAGTCATCACATGGATTCCCTCATTGAATCATCTCCAAAATATAAGGGTCTAACTGAATGCTCACCAAGAACACTCCTCCATTTTTCTCCTTGGTCTCCACATAAATCAGATGAAAAATCCCCATATGAGTTCACTCATTATCGGAATTCATCAAATAATGCACTGATAATCTTCTACTTAGGGAATCAGCTTCAATGATACCCTTCCATAGGTTTTAGACGATATCGAATTCAAACCCCCTGCGAGTACTCAATCCAATATCACTATATTAAGTTAATATTCATCTTAAAGACGATGTAGTCTATGATATTGTGAATTTGATAGACCCCAAACATATCCTCCAGGAGGTAGTGATACCATGTTTTCAAAGAATACATCACAGCTTCTATCTCAATGTTTTGGGTCCTGTAATTATTTACATGTTTTTGGAGATGGATGGAGACACACACCAGCACATGATCATCCTATATAAGAACTCACCCAAGACACATACCTATTGTTTCACAATACACCACATAGGCCATTCATGATTGTAGAAAGATCAACATAGCGGCAACATACAACCCCCACTTCACCTCCCTAAAGGATTCCTGACATTTTGGGCCCCAAAAAAAACATCACCCACATCTGGGTGATTGCTGTCATGGTTGATGAAATTCGTGAGAAATACCAAACAAACGGCTTATAGTATCATGCCAAGCAGTGTCAACACCGGATCTAAAACATGTTCTTCGGATTCTCCCTAGAATTCACTACACTAATCTACTCAGGATCCCCCAAAACTAAATTATCCAAGATCACATCACCCATAAACATCACCACAATGCGCCAGAAGATACCCGTGCATAGATTTTCCTAAAGGTGATGCTCCAAAAAAGGTCCCAACACGATACACAATTGATGCTAATTATCTTTTTCTGATGAAGAGTAAACCAGGATGTCAACCACAAATAACACGAACAAAAAATTTGAGATACTGGTGGAACACCCTATTCATGAGTGCTATAAAGACTGAAAGAGTGTTGGTCAACCCGAATGGCATGTCCATGTATTCAAAGTGGTCGTACCTGCTTTATAATGTTGTATTTGGAATTTATACCTCCTTTACTCTGAGTTGTTCATTACCATAACACACGTCTATCTTAGAAAACCACTTATCACCATTCAAATGATCAATCAAGTCATCTATTTGGGGAAATAGATATTTGTTTATTGGTGGTTACATTGTTAATATTCAGGTATTCAATACACGTCAGAAGGTATCCATTCACCTTCTTTGAAAAAAGGGAAAGAGCGGTGATAACAAGGAGAAAATATTTCCAATCATTGGGAGTAGATGACTTGCACGACCCAACTAAGGATCCCATTCCCCATAAAAAAATGAAAGGACTTCCATTAGGATTTGTGAAACTCACCCACCCCTATAGAATTAGATGTGCACTTAAAGGTGCACTAAACAATAAATAAAATGGATTAAGTCTAAAATATCCATATCCAAGACCATGATGTCCCACTACATCTCAACCACAGACTCTGTAAGCGCACATTATGTGAAACTGAGACCCGACTCATTCTACTTACCCAGCGGCATCACCAAATCCATCAATACAGATAACAACTCAGTTGGAAAATTCACCACGCTCAAAAAATGGGTAGATATAAATGAAACATAAGCACCAATATCACAAATAACAACATCTATATATTATTAAATCAAGATGGTACCTCAAACTGCCATGACCCCACATCCGATACTTCTTGTGTATTCTCAACTGCATGAAGATTCATACACTCTTCCTAAGAATGGCCACTCACCTATGTCTCTTCCTTGAATTAGCTCTACACATAAGAGGATCTATACCTCCACCATGGCCACCAAATCGAGATCCCCCATCATCAATGAATATGAAAATGTTACAACTCCCTCAGAATCCATTTATCCATCCACATTCGCGAGGGGATGTTCCATTCTGCAAAAAACACAGTAAGTGTCCCATACCTCAAAAATTATAGAAGGGATTTAGAGGAGATGATAATGTTGGTCGGGTGTGGCTTGGACTCTGACACTAGAAGCATAAAAATGAACTTGCATTAGAAGACAGTGATGAAAACTTCCTAGATGGTTGGCCTGAACTACAACCTCCCTTCTTCCCCTACTCCACCTGCATCATTTCCATCATAAAAGAATTACCACTGGACAACCCATACATTGCTACAAAGAAACTTGTACGCCCCTTTTATTCACTATTATCCATAAAATCACAATCAAAATCCTCTTTGAAAGTCATCATCTTGAACAAGAAGGAAATGGAATAGATATATGGACACAAAACCCTCTAAAACTTCTCAGCCTTCATATTCTCATTAAATACCCTTTTTGAAGCATACTAGACATGTTTAAAAAAACAGTTGGAATTCTCCATCAAAGAGAGGCCCCCCTGAACCAGCACCATAAAATACTAGGACGTAGCATATTCTAAGACGTTAGGGCAGTACTGGTCATTAAAGGTAACCTTGAAGTCCTTCTATCTCATTTGTCCATGCCTCCCATCTTGATGCACTGATTCCCACAACCTATGGTTGGTACCATCTAATAAAAATGAGGCACAATTCACTGGAACCTCCTCTGGTGTGTCATGAAACTCGAACATGTGCTCGATCTTCTCGATCCACTCCTATCCTTCATCGGGTTACGTACCACCTCGGAAAGTAGGAGGCTTGTTCTTTAGTAACTCTTGGGCATTGACCTTCCTAGGAACATACACCTCCTCCCTACCTAGAGAATGATTGGGATTTACTCCCTATCCTAGAGTGTGTAGAACCTTTTCCATTGCTTCTACCATCCATTTATCAATCTCTGATAGATAACACTCTTTGGCATCCTCTTGTGGGTGTATGGGAGATGTCGGGGGGGCATGTTGCCACAGTAGGCCACAGTCACAAATGAAATAATCAGTAAAAAAAATATTAAAAATTTCAGCAATTAGATAAAATATAAATAATCAAACACATCACAACAATGAAATAGAAACCAACTTCACTCCCACCCAACATCTACGTGTAGTCTCTTTCCTGCACATCTCACCTATAAACGAAGTAAAAAAAAGAATCTCAACATCTCACTATGACTCAATGATTGTCATGAGAGTTCCTGTCTAGGAACCCTACCTTTAACAAATACTGTAAGTCTCGATGGTCCTGACACTATTCAAACTAGACTCATCACAAATAATTATACGTCCCAAAAAGATATACATCCCTCTGATACAATTTTGTCACAAACTAGATCCCATCACCTTTGAAACTGACAACTGACAAGGCCCGTGGACATTCTGGAAGGGAGTTCTCTATCCCCACGATTGGGCATAGGTTCCCAGGTATCATAAAAAATGGTTTTCTAATGATTTACCTGAGCAAAGATACATAAAACAACAAATAATGAAGAATAAACCCAGTCTGAAAGGGAATGCCAACCACAACATAATAAAAATTTGGAATGAATTAAAAGTTATTATCCAAGACATATGAGGTCCAAAACTAAAAAAAATACCAAAAAAATAATACTATGACCGCTACATGACAAGTGGTCATCACCCATGGGCAGTCTCCACAATACCACTCCACAGAAGTAACTAACAACCCGAACTGCCATCTCCAAAGGCCCTACCATTACCAATGTCAAACAAAATCAAGAGTAATTACACATAAATTCATATGTATTTTTTGAGAATAATCCCAATAGGATACTAATAAATAATATTTCATTTAATAAACATCATATGATAAAAATTATTCCAATTTTTATAACAAGAAATGTTAACAATGATTTCTAAAGAATGTAACCTTTAATGGAACACATTTTTCAAGGTGACACATTAAATAATGAATAATATTAAAAAAAACGTGCAAGCTATTGAATTTTTCATCCAAACACATCATATTCCAAAGGAAAATAACATGTATTCAATGAGAACTAAACACTCGAACAACCCCAGTAACGAGTTTGTTGTGATCCCCATGTACCTCTTATCTTAGTGTGAAATTAACCATATCAATATACATTCATCTACATGATCCACTAGTTGGAAACATAAAAATAAACTAGTGGTCCATAATCATCACTATTAAATTTTTTTTATTTTTCAACATTAAACATTCTACGTGAATCACTAACAAAACAACTCCAGAACACTAGCATACTAATACAGGTCCACCCACCTAGATACCTGAGTTTCCCTCTGTGATCAAACAAGTTCCACATGATGTCAAAGGTAATCTCAAAATAAACCACCAGTTCTAGTTAGAAACACTAAAAATATTATCTGAACATGCATTATACCCTTTCTGTAATTCAATAAAACCATTATATTTTTTATAAAATAATTTTATGAAGTTCAACCATGCTTTTCACAAAAGATCCATCTAGGAGACCAATTTTGAAACCAAATGCACAGCAATATCACACCAAAACATACTTTTTATCCTCAAAAAAAATTTATAAAATCATTTCATGAATGATAAAACAATCCCAGTTGATACAACATTGAAAACACAAATAACACATTCATTTTTTCCAAAAATTCCATTTTAAAATAAACTATTTAACCAATGATAGAAAAAGTTGTTTTCACACCAAAAACACTGGAATAGTACTAGTCTATATATATAAATAAATAAATTTTATCTCATCAAGGTATGATTACACAATCAATCACCTATCAAATGTTTCAAAACCCTCAAATCCATTTGTGAATCTTCAATCGCAGCATTACCACATCACAAATGAGTGAAAATGAACGTAAAACCACATTAATGGACCAGGAAACTCAAAATCCCTTATATATAGTCCCATAGATTATGGACATTTGGATGTTCAAGAGAATTGTGAAAACATTAAGGAAATGGAAGGCACTAAGAACGACACTCACTTATTTGAGAAAATTTTGATGAAATCCACACAAATAATCCAATAGTTGAATCTCCAATCAGTAAAAATTTAAATAAAGGTTATAATAATGATGAAGAGTTCATGTGGGGAATGAAATGGGGGGAAATATTAAAAATGAATAATTTATGAAAAAACCAAATTCCCTTGGAAAATATGGATGATTTGAGAAACCTTTAGGAAATACGCCCTAATAAATGATGAAGATGAGCTATAATGAGGTAAAATAAAACATAGGGGTTCTCCAAGGGTTTTTCGGCTCAAGTAAGAGGTGGAATGAACCAAAAATCTAAAAAATTTAATGAGATAGAACAGAAATAAATTAATTTTCTTAATTTGGAAATCGGCTCACGGGTTGGACCAATGCCATATTATATGACTGAAATCCACTGTGATTATGAGTTCCTAAGGGGTGAAAATGGATATTGTGTAATTAATATGTCAGGTTAGGCCAATTGGATTTTAGAATGCATAAGAATTTTCAAGAACGAAATAGTTATAATTTTTTTTAAAATCTAGAAGTAACCTCACGGTTTGGTCCAAATCATGAAGAAACCCCCACTTTTCCGCAAAAATGTCTTGGAAACCACTCACAAACAATGAAAGAAAAAAATTATATTAAAAATAACTTTAAAATATGTCATATATGTGACCATTCTTTCCACCATAAAAATATTCTTTTCATAGAATGATAGATTGATGCCTGATTAGATAAAAGAAACGAAAATTGCTTTTCAACCCAAGACTTCTGCTCCCATTTCTCATTATCATAAGTCCCGTTTTTGGAGGACTCAAACTTGAAGAATAGTAATACCTCAATCTAAATTATGATAGGATTCCAAAATAAACACTCGTCACCCAACCATAGATAGATCATGTTCCAACCCCCACTCCTCCAAACTCAACACATGGGATGAGTCCATATTGTTGTTCTTTAGAAGGGATACATAGAACACATCATGGATCAATGTCAACTAAGAGGGAAAAGCTAAATAGTATGCCACCTTAACAATCTTATAAATGTTTTCATAAGGTCCCACATACCTTGGTGTTAGGTTTCATTTCTTAACAATATGATGAATAACCAAGGGAGATTCCACATTCTAGAATACTCGATCACCCACGGAAAACACCAATGCTTGACGCCTCTAACCTTCATAAGACTTGTGTCAACTCTGGGATATCAATAACCATTTTATAATCATCTGAACCTTTTCTTATGTCTTTAATACAATACTCAGACCTAATGGCGAGGTCTCACCCACCTCCACCCAACACAACGTAGAACGACATGGCCAACCATAAAGTGCCTCGAATTATTCCTTATTGACTGAGGATTGGTATCTATTAATATAGGAAAAACATACCTATACCAGATGAAAATCACTTGAACCACTAAAATCAAACACACATTCATGAATCATGTCTTCCAAAATCCAATTATCCATCATGTCTGACAATCAGTTTGAGTTTGGTATGTCTTAATCAACCTATTCTACAATGACAATGCCATCATAAGGAACTCCAAAACAGAGATGTAAAATGAGGGTCCCTATCTGAAATGAGGGTGATGGCACCGAATGGAGCCTCAAAACTTCTAACACATTCAAAGAGCCTAATTATTTAACATTGGTCAAATATTTGATTGGAATAAAATGGGACAATATGTTCCGATGATCAGTCGCCACCCTAATAGCATTCTCTCCATTAGGTGTATGTGGATAGACACATATGAAATACATGGAAACCTTACACCAATACCAAGTAGGAATGGATAATGGCTGAAGTAAACTAGAGTGATTTTGATTCTTTGGTTTCACCTACTAAAAAGTATAACATCTCAATACAAGGTAATTATATGTCTCATATTAGTCCTGGAGACCAAAACTGGTGATGAACATCATAATACATCTTGGTGGCACGAGGATGGACAATCCAATAATATTGGTGTATATCCTGCATCACCAAATTCCCTAGAGAAAAATCCTCCACTATGAGTCCCTTTAAGAATAATATACCCTTGGGGGATGAAGACCAATGAAAATATGTCACCCTGCTATAAGTAAACTATCTCAACCGTTGAAATACCTCATCACTGGGTTTCTCCTTCAAAATATTCCCCACAAGAGATGGGGTTAACTAAACTCTCACCTAGAACGCACCTCCATTGTCCTCCTTGGTCTCCACAAGCATTTGAGAAGAGATCCCCATCAGATTCGACGCATCATTGTACTTCTTCAATGCATGAACCGATACTCTTCTACTCAAGGCATCAGCCACCACATTACTCTTCACTGGGGTGTAGACAATATCGATGTTTAATCCCTATAAGTACTCAATCTAATGTCTCTTACATAGGTTAATATACTTCTAGGAGAAGATATAGTCTAATCTCTTGTGATCATAATAGACCAAAATCTTATCCCCAAAGAGGTAGTGGAACTATTTCTTCAAATCATGCATCACATATTATATATCCATGTAGTGTGTTAGGTAATTATTTCCATGTGATTGGAGTTTCTATGATTCATATGCCACCAGATTATTATCCTATACAATCTCACACCCACACCCATACATGAAGCATCACAATATACCACGTAGCACTTTCCAGAATCTATAAAGATCAACATGGGTTGGGATTAAACTAATGATTCATCTCTTTAATGGATTCCTAAAATTATGGGGCCAAAAAAATATTTACCCTCATCTAGGTCAGTGCGGTCATGGGAGAAGCAAGCCAGAGATATCCTAATCAAATTGTCTGTAGTATCCTTCAATGTCGAAGAAACTTATGATCTCAATCAAGTTATTCAATTGCTCGTGTGCCATAAATATGCTAATCTTACCTGGATCCACTAAAATTCCCTACTCCAAGATCAAATTCCACATAAATATCACCTCCCTGATCTAGATGCTGTGCATGGTAATCTTTTCATAAAGGAGGTGATCCCAAAAATTACCAAACATGATCCTAAAAATGTTCCCCATGATCTTCCTTGGTTCTAGTGTAAAATTGTATGACTTCCATGAACATGATGAAAAATGTGTCAAGATACCAAGGAATATCCTATTCATGACTTCCATAAAAAAACAAATGGGCGTTGGTCAAACTGAAAGGCATGACCATGTACTCAAATTGGTTGTACCTTCATCGGGATACTGCCTTCGGGATATATTCCACTTTCACCCTGAGTTGGTGGTTACACGGAGGATCTTCTACCCAAAAAAACCAATATCACCCTTAAAATGATCAAACAAGTCATCTATTAGGGTCAAATTATTATTTTTTTCTTTATGGTTACCTTGTTCATATTCTAGTATTTAATACACAACATGTGGGATCTATCAGCCTTCTTTGAAAAAAATACAAGACTGGTCCAGGGAGAGAAGCTCAGGTGAATGAAACCATCAGATTTTAAATCTTCTTGATATATCATTAATTCCCTCTCCACAATGGGGTACATACGATATAAGGAAAGATATATCGGCTCTGATACAAAGGAAACTTCAATCAAAAAATCCACGGCCTAACCCTAGGGAATGATTGAAAAGACATATGGGGATACCTTTAAAAACTCATCCACTACAAGATGTAACACCCCATTAATGGAATGACCATTTCCCACTAGTGTGATTGACGAAAACTAGAATTCATTATTTCTCAAATCCATGAGTGGAGGTCCTAAATTACCCAACCTAATATCCTATTCCCCATGAAAAACCTGAGAAATTCCATCAGGTGCCACGAAACTCACCTGCCGCCTATAGCAATCGATGTGAATTTGATTGTTCACAAAACAGTCCATAGCAAGGATAATTCCCATAATATCTATATCCAAGAACAAGAGGTACCTCTACATTTCAACCCCATACCCAGTAAGTGCATGTGATAGGATCCAGAGACACTTCTTATTCTTCTTACCCAGCAGCGTCACCAACTCCATTGCAACCGATATAAAATCTTATGGAAAATTCAGTGTGCTCACAAAACTGGTAGAGATAATTTTAATTGAAGTAAAATTTTTGAAAATAGTTGAAACTATAAAATATCTAATCAAGATTGTACCTCGAGGTGTCGAAGGCCCCAAATCTAATCTGTTATTTCATGCTCCACCGCATGAATATGCCTACTCTCAGACAAAGAACGACCTCTCTCCTATGGATCATCCTTGATTAACCTCTTCCCAGAAGAAAAAAATGGAATTTCATATATGGACACAAAAATGAGATCCCACCATACTCGATGAATCTGACTAAGATGGAACTCCCTTGAGAGCCAATGATTATGCCTCACTCCAGAGTAGACATGTCATGCGGTAGAAATGGTGTAACTGTCTCATACCTCCATATGGCTACCAGGGATTCATAAGAGATGTGCATGTTGTTCGGTTGTGACCTGGCCTCCCACACTAATATAACACAAAAGACCTTGCATCAGATGCCACTGAACAAAACTGTCCGGAAGGTTGGCCTAAACTACCACCTCCCTTCTTCCACTTCTCCTCTCGCTTCATTTTCTTCTCAAAAGAATTACCCCTTCCCATAACTGAAATTGCTCTAGAGAAATAGGACCTCCCCTTCAGTCACACACTACTATTCATGATTTATTAACCGCCTCAGTGTATGTCTTCAACATGATCATGAAGACCAGGGAATATATCCCTTTACGCAAACACCTCTCGATCTTTTTAGCCTTCATCTTCTCATTAGAGACCATTTCAAAAGAATGTTGAACCATCTCATCCAAAAGGTTGGTATATATTATAACTGGAAGGTCCCCCTAGAAAATCCCCATAAACACCTATTTCAAGAATATTCCAAGACATCAGGGAAGTATTGGTCATTGAAAATAACCTTGATGTCCTTCCAGCTCAATTGTTTATGTTTTTCATCTTGAAGCATGGATTCCCACCACCTATGACTAGGAGAATATCATGGAAAATAGGCACACTACACCCTAACCAACTAATGTGTGTCAAAAAACATGTACATTCTCTTGATATTCTAGAACCAATCCTCTTCATCATGGTTTTATGTGATACCTCAAGAAGTAGGAGGCATGTTATTTAAGAACTCCAAGGATTTTTCCTTCCTTGTACCAGAATCATCTTTCGTATATAGAGAAAGAGAATTATCTACATCCTATCCAGGGCTTGGACATCCCTATCTATATATTATACAATTCTTTCATCAATTGATGAGGGGAAAATCTCTTCGGTGTCCTCATGTGTGTGCATGTGAGCTTTCTAGGGAGGCATGTTGCTACATGGGGAAATAGTCAAAAAATAAATCATCAGTACAAAAATTCTAAAAATTTTTAGCAATTACATCAAATATAAATAAGTTAACACATCACAACAATTAAACAAACATCCACATCACTCCCACCAAATGTCTACAAGAAGTCTGTGGCCCGCAATCCCAACATGAAAGAGATGTCAGAAAAACAATCCCTACATCCGATGGAGACTCATGGTTTGTCATGAGAGGTACTATCTCGGCACTCAAGTCATAACAAAAACTCCCAACCCCAATATTCCCAGATTATTCCTATCCAGAGTCGCCGAAAAATAAAAATACTAACCAAAATAATATACCTCCTATTGATAACATTTTTTCACAAACTAGATCTTGTCTACATTGAAACCAGCTCCCGACCTGGTATGTCGTAAGGCCCAAAGGGTGTTCTGTATCCCCAAAGCTAGAGAAACCCCCCATGTATCATTAAAAATGAGTTGTGAATTATTTTCCAGAGTTTGGATACATGAAACAACCAATAATTATGAGTAAACCCAATCAAAAAATTCATTACAAACTAGCCAAAAGTAAAATTCAGAACTGAATACAAGTATTTAACAAGAACCAAGAGGTCCAAAACTATAAAAGGTAGTAATAAAAAGAGACCAAGGACTGCCACATGACAAGGGGTCATTTCCCACGAGCGGACATGACAATACTGCACCACGAAAGCTACAAGAAACCTGAAAAACTATCTCCAAAGGCCTTGACCTTACCTATGTCAAATATAATCATGTCTAATTACACACAAGGGTGTATGTAGTTTCTAGACTAATCCCAATAGGATAGAAACCAAATTTATTCAATGTGATAAATATCATAAGATAAAAAGGCATCCCTATTTTTATAGAAATAAATGGTAACAACAATTTCAAATGAATATAACCTTTATTGGAAAATAGTTCTGAAGGGGTAACAATAAAAAAAGAAAACATGAATGATAACGAATTTTTCATCAAAACACACCATATTTCATAGGGAAATACGGAGTAGTGAACGACCGCTATACTCGGGAACACCCCTAGGCAGTAGTAAGTTGTGATCCCCAGGTACCTAAAATCTCAATATGAATGTAACTATATTAATATTTGATCTCGTGAATGAGCCACTAGTAAGAAACATACCCATAACCATGTGGTCCCTAGTCATCACCATAATTGGTTTTTTAGTTTTTTAAATGTTTAACTTGGAACCAGAAACATTCACATAACCACTCCAGATAACTAGCATACTTGTACATGTCTGCCCACATAGATACCTGGGTTTCCCTCATTGTGTTCAAATAACATCCACTTGATTTCAAATTCCATTTTCACCTAAGTCACCCAATCTATTGATACACACTCAAAATAGTAGAAAAACAGGTTTTCACCATTTGTGTAATTCAATAAACCCTTTGAAATTTTCATTAAACCATTTCAAGAATTGAAACCTTTCTTTTCGCATAAAATCCAACTAAAACCCCTCTTTTAAAACAAAATGCATAACTACATCACCACAAAACATATTTAAAAACAATAAAACCATTTAAAAAATTCAGTTCATTAACCATAAAACTAACCCAATCGATTCAACATGAAAAAACCAAAAAAAAACTATCATTATTGCACAGGAATGCCACTTTTAAAATCATCCACTTAACCAAGGATACCAAAAATTGTTTTCACACCAAAAAATAGTAGAGGATTATCGTGAAAATATAAATCACGAAAATCTAACTCAACAAAATATTATTAATCATAAAACCCCCAAAAATGTGTCAAACCCCTTAAATACTAGCGAGAAATTTCAATCACCCCGCCACCAGCCCACAAGGGAGTAAAAATGAACCTAAAACCACATTATTGGACCAAGAAACTCAATATCAAACCCAAGGTATGAAGCCATATCTATTGGAGATTTAGCGCATAAAAATAGATGTAAAATCATAATGAAATGGAAGGAAATAAAAGATAACTCACTTACATGAGAAACTTTGATGAAATCCCACCAAATACACCAAATGTTAAATCACCAAGAAGCTAAAATTGAAAGGGAGGTTTTAATAAGGATGAGAAGGTTGAGTGAGGGCTGAAATTTGGGAAATGTGTAAATAATAAATGATTTATGAATGAAAACAATTTCCTTTGACAATCTAGATGATGTGAGAAACCCTGAGGAAATTCACACTAATCTGAGATGAAGATGATCTCCAAAGATAGAGAATGGAACATGGGAGTGTGGCTAGGGTTTTTAGCTCAAAATAGAGTTTTAATGATCCCTAAATGTTAAAAATTTATGATATAAAAATGAAATATTTTTTTTAAAATCTAGAATTGGGCACATGGGTTGGAATGTTGCTTGAATAAATTACAAAAATACTCCTTGATTATGAGTTCATAAGGGGTCCAAATGGATATGGTGTTTTGAATTGGTCTGGGGAGGCTTTGTGGGAAGTGGATTGGATATAAAATTCTTTTTAAACAAAGAATTTATAAAAGAAACAATTTTTTTTAAAATCTATAAATAGGCTCATAGTTTGCCACAAATCTTCAAAAACCACCATTTTCTACAAAGATTCATAGAAACCCCCAAAAAACAATAATAGAATGTAAATGAAAATAAATTTAAAATTTTCCATGGATGTGACAACTAGTATTAGAAAATATTAATTATATTTACATAATTAATTATTTATAATTTTATTATTAAGTAAATTATTATTGTTATTACATAATATATGATATTTATTATATTTATGAAATTAGATTCATTTTTGGTTATTATTTATATTTTGTGTGGATGGTTTAAATTTTCTTTATTATATAATTATATTTTATTTTTTATAGGAGTGAAAAGATTATTCCTTCTTATAATGTACACAATCATATAGATATTTATTAAAAAGGTAATAAAACAAAGGGAAAACCCAATAAGGGGGAAGAACACAGCTATAGGGGATTAAATTATTTAAGGTCGAGGGCATCCCTTATAATGATATTAACCCACATAGGATTTATACTATTAAAATTATATACAAATATCCTATTTGAGCATGGAGTATCATGAGAGGCCAGATAATCTGCAGCATCATTCCCCTCCCCCCAGGTATGAGACACTCTGGGGCTGCTGCTGAGCCTCCCACGACACTGACGGATGATGTATTAAATAGACAAAGGTGGATTACCTAGAAAATAAAGCACATAAAAACATGAATGGAATCCTTTTCTACTTCTGTGATCTCTAGATCCCTCTTCCTACATGCCCTTAGTCATGTCCACAATGTCTTAGCCTCCGTTTGCAACTATTTCCCCTGGCCCAGCTGGACTGTGATGGAAAGAAACACTAACCCATTGTTATCGCGTAAGATCCCTCTTCCTCTCATGTCGCCTGAAATTCATGAGCCAGTCTTATACATCTTCATGCCCTGAATTGGGGGATTACATCAGACCCAATTTCCTAAGGATATTGTCACACCGGCCAGGGTACCAGGAGCATCCTGCATGATCCACTTCAGGGTAGGATCCTCCCACCATATTCTTACAGCCTTAACCATGTCGATGAGAATATTTTGGGTTCTTATGATGATTGCAAGTGCATAGGGTCTCACCCCTTCAGGAAGTCAGTTGTTATGCACATGTCGCAGAAACCAACATTCTTCCTTCATGAACAGAGTGCATGCCCTTCTCTCAGGCCCCTCTCTTCCCACACAATGAAACCATAGAATGTTAAAGGACAAATAATCTATTGCAGATATGGAGAACACAATTAATTATCAAAAGTAATTCCACACCTTCTCATCCCATTCACTCCAAAAGAACAACTGATCTGCACTCTCTTCTATATTTTTACAACATCAACCACATTTAGACGCCATACTCGCCCCACTTCTATTGATGTTCTCATCGGTGGGGAGTGGTCTGTTCTAGATTCAACACATTAGAAAATTATACTTTTTGGGAATGTTTTTGCACCATAACACCTCATACCACTTGTCTTGTGCAACTGGAGTGAATGAATACATCCTATAATCATTGGTCTTGAAATATTCTAAAGGAGATGGTGTGACCACACATTTTTCTAGAGTAGAGTTATGTCCCCTACATGAAACATAAGAAGAATTATTATATTTCATGGAGGTGCCTTTGGAATCCTATAAAATATAAATTATGAGTAAAACATATGTGAAATAGAAAACATGGATTAAACATATAAAGCATATGTGAAAATAAAAACAAATTTATTATATATATTTAAAAAATAATAATTACATGGAAAAAAGATTATTTCCAGAAAACATAACATTCAAAAATAAAAAATTAATTCTAAAAACATATAGTATAAATAAAATTTAAATGAAATTTAAAACCTTGGTTGGATAAATAATTATTAGTTAAAAATAAATTGAATGCCAAAAAATAATTAGTTTTTTTTATTTTGAAAATAATTGTTTTCTGTAAAAAAAATTAAATGTACCACATTATGATTTGAAACCACAATATTTTGTGCCATTGAAATTATTTTTCATTTATTTCTTATGACTTTCTTATTTTCTATTATTTTTTTCTATGTTTCACAGTGATTTCAAATATTATTTAAATTGTATTTATAATATATAATTTTACAGCTTTCAAAGTCACCAAACCGAAACATTATTACATTGTAATTATGTTTTTTAGAAGCATATAAATAATAAACTATAAAAAATCTAAATGAAACAAAAACATGGATTAATAAAATACAAATTGTTTAATTTAAAAATATTTTCATAATTATTGTAAATGTAAATTAATTTATATGACACAATGATCATTGTTTAAAAATTTAAAAGTTACACTTCAAAAAATTTATGCACAAAAAATATATTATAAATAAAATATAAATAATTTTTGAAACATTGGATACAAAAAAATAATTGTAAAAAGGGCTGTAAAAAATTTAATAATTCTTTTAATTTACTCAAAAGACGTTTTTTGTAAAAAAACTAATAACTTTAAAATTATGTTTTGAAGAAAAAATATCATTTTCCATTGAAATTATTTATCATCATATATTTAAAAATATTATTTTCTTAGTTATTTTTTAAAAAAAATTTCAATGTTAAATATTATATTTATATTATTTTTATACTTTATAATTTATATGCTTTTGAGGTCACTTTTCATGTAACGTTATGAAAATTCATGTAGGTGAATATGGAATTATATAACAAATTAACTATATGTAATATCTAAATTATACATAAAACATCGATTAAACATTTCAAAAAAAATTTAAAATATAAATAATGTCATAAATATAAAAATGAAAAATTAATTTACATGGAAACAACCTTATTGATTAAAACCTAACATTTACACTTTCAAACTTTTATATCCATAAAATATATTATAAATAATATATAAATGAAACTTAAAACATTGAATGTGAAAAAAAACATAATTGATTGTAAAATGAAGGAAAAATGTTTTTTCAACAATATAATTACTAATGTAATTAATGAATTATCAAATAATATAATTTAAAATAATGGTTTAAATATATTATTTATGAAAATCATCATTTTTATTATCTTTATCATTATTTTTGTTTGTAAATATAATAGATAATTATTTTAATGAAATAAAAAATTATTTAATATTATTAATTAATATGAAATAAATTATAAATAATATGTTTTTCATTGAAATATCCTGATAATTCTAATATTAATTAAATTTTTTATATATCATATTAGAAGTTATTCCATAGTTGAAATATCCCATCCCTGACTGTTTGTAAGTATTAGATAATAATAATAATGAAAATATTATTATTAATTACATTATCGATAAAATATTTTTAATATATTATTAATTTATGTTATAAAAACATTAATAACATGATTAGTAATAATATCAAAGATATTATAAATCATTATTTTTTATAGTATCAAATAATTTTGTCTTTAAAATCTATCTTGATTAAAAAGTTATTATCATTATCATGTAATCATAAATATTTCATTATTAATTTAATGGTATAAAAGTGGTGTCATAATCCCCCATTAAAAATATGAAAAGGATGTCAATTAACGCCCCGTATAAGAGCTGTGGTTGTGTTGGATTTTAGATCATAATTTTGAAATATTTTTCTTTAAATAACACTGAATATAAAAACAATAAAACAATATTTTATTTTTTATTCATATATATATATATATAATAAATCAACGAAATAGTTGTTCTTCAAATGATAGTATGGAGAGAACTATTGGAGACAACACCCAATTTAATATACCTAATAAGAAGTTATTTTATTGTAAAATGCCTTCTTCATATGTATCATAAAGGGGAATAATCTCGAAAAAACCATTCAAAATACTACTTAAAAAAAGGAACTATCACCATCACTTCAAGCCAGTAAGTGAACCCCCCCCCCCCAATTACATATATAGATTGGGAAATTTCTTCCCAATCTACGTATTATAGAACTTTCAATTTTCTTCTGTTATATAAGGAAAAAATAGAACTATTTCTGGGGAGGTTATCAAATATTCATAGGATGTTCGTAACTAATATTTTAATGATTATATATCTATAGTTTCACTGATCATACACTATTGGAATTCTAAAATATTTTTTGGGATATAAATGAAGTGTCAATTAATTAGAGGCAGTTGAGGAAATGTTTTCCCCCTAAATGAACTATCTCAGTTCGTAATATTATCTCTAATATGGTAGAAATTGTCAATATTTAATTTTAAGAGAAGTAATGTTATTGTAGTGTGTATTATAGTGAGGTCCATATTACAAAAGGATATAAGAAGAATATTTTCATTCATCAGAATTCTTCTTTTAGATATTGTAAGAATGATATTTTCCGACTGGAGATTCCAATTTGAATTATTACAATAGATTCTAATGTTAATTAAGACAATATTTATCACTTCTACTGTAATTTATACAACTCTAAATGAATTATTTTTCCCTATCATATTTTTAAATTGATTCAAACAGTTATCTATCGTGGTTCTATATGATGTGAAAGTACATATTTGGTGTATTGGTGAGACAATGTTTTTTTTTGGATTAAACTAGTTAACAATAATGTACATGATGTTAATGTATTTAAAAGTGGAATTTTTTAAAGAATAAATTAAAATTATTCTCCCAAAACCAAGAGATTTGGTATTTTCAATGAAATTAACATTTAATTTAAATAACAAGAAAAATTAATTCCTCAGTCATGAGATGTTTATTTATGTAGTTGTTGATCATTAAATCATGATCAATGTATCATCATTGTGTTGTGAGAAATCAATATAGATACCCTATAATGGTGTTCTAGGTGTGATCCACATATCACTGAACAACATTGATGAGATTTTGTGTGATAGTACAACCAATTAATTATGTAAAATTTTCACTTTAATCATTTCACATTCCTTCACGATGGATGGAATCACCCTTATTAATTTTTTTATTAATATGACAAGATGAGGAAGATCATGTGAGGAAATAAATGTTCACATATATTAAAGTCTTCTAAAATGAGTTAATTGTTTATTTATCAGCATATGGATAAGGTTTATAATTTATATAATTGCACTATGGTTCATAATAATAAATAACTCTGAAAAGAAACAACATTATATGTTAGTAAATAATATTATAGTTTTTTTACATTGAGTGTAATATCCCCATACAATGATAAATATTTATTTTATAGTCTGGTAAAGAAATGTTTACCCCTAGAAAAATTATATTCCACTTACCCTCCTCTTTTTTTCTTGAATTATTGAATAGATATTTAAATTAATATTTTTAAATCAACAAATAAATAAATAAATGTATATTAAAGAAATAGATGAAAATATTTATTTAATATTATTATAACTAAATAAATTTTTTATTAAAAAAATAAATAATTATTCATTAACATGTAAATAATAAGTGAAAAATAAATATTATATTTTCAGGTAAATAAATAATTTCCTTATAGGAAAATATTTTTTTAATATTTTTCATAAATTTAAAATTTTGAATTAATATTAATTCAAATATAAATAAAAAATATTATTCTATTTTAAATTATATATTATATATAAATGATATTAATGGAAAAAAAATTCTGTGACCTTCTTGGATTCTTCCTTAGAGGCATTAAGTCGGATTACATGAATTATACGAATTACTTCTTGACATGCATCATAACAGCCATAGAAGAAGAAGACATGTAACAATGTTAATAACCTAATATGAATCATCATTATTTAATTTAATAAAATTTTCAAGATATCTCATCAATCATGATACACAACCACATCATCAACATATTTTCTTGATACAATGTTTTTTGACTGTCTGAAATGACAAAGTCTATACCCCATGGATATGTAATATAATGTGATAGTTTTATTTCAATAAATGGGATAAGATACTAAAATATATAATAATTAAAATGATAAATCCTTCTTTTGAAATATTTATTAATGACTTATTATTCATGACACACCCTATATTCCCAACATCATTGTAATGACCTAAACATTTATAAATTAAATTCCCTTTATTTTAATAAAATTTATTATTGATATAGAAAAAAAATGGACTCATTTTGTTTTATTATATCCAATTGGATTTAAATTACCATTGTGTATCCTTAAAATTGAAAATATATCCATTGATCAATAAAAAATGAATAGTATTAATATTGGGTTTTAAAAAATCCTTTGGGCATAGACAAAGGACGTGGTGGCGACAACCAGTAGCCTCGTACCCAATGAATCCCATTTATCGGAGCATCTGTAGGATATATAATTTCATGAATTTTCCCTAGACCAATAATAATATGAGATCAAATCACATAAGAATGAGTAAAACCATTTTCATGATATGTTCAAGCTAATCAAGACCACAACCCAAAACATGTCCACTAAACAACCCTAAGATTGCACCACCATTGCGCACCTTATTAATAGGGCGTATTATAGTGTAATAAAGGAGTATGTGACAAGACCCTATAATTATTACTATGTGGATTATTTTTTTTATTGAATAATGAATATACATTGATTATATTATTTTTACTTGGATTTTTTTAAGAAAAAATTGTATTTTTGGTTAATATTAAAATTCAATTAAGGGATATATATTGATGAATTAATTATTTTTTAATAAATAAAATTTAAATAAATGATTATTATTAATTTATATTTATTTATTATTACTAAAAATATTGATTTTTATGATAAAAGTAACTGTTATTATTATTTGAAAATATTTTTTATCAAAATATTTAGATTTTCAATACATGTATGTTTTTATTTTAAATATTAATATTAAACATATTTATAAATTTATTTAGATGATATTATTTTTATTATTTTATTTAGGACATCAAAATTATCGAATGGTGAATTTTTCATAATTTTCACATAGTCGAATTTTTGGGTAAAAATTAAATACTATATAAATAAATAACGTGTTTTACGACATACCAGTTAGAAAATAGTGATGTAATAATATACTATATAAGGTTTCTTATTCAAAATATATTTTTTGCATTAAAATAATTTAAATTTATGTTTATTTGAATTATTTTACAAATCCTTAGTGAATCCTCCATGACCTATCATATATTTTATGATTTTTAATATCATTTCCTTGAAAGTATGACTGTCCTCCACATATGAATAGGAAATATTTTAATATCTTCAGACCTTATCCTTATAAAATAATGTATCTCACTATGCTTTTGAAGAAACTGTTGGAAAACTATGGGATGGATTGTGGTTTTGAATATTTAATTGTGTAGTGTCCAAAACCAATATAATAATGAATCCCCCCCAACATTTTCTACATAAACCCACAGATACTCCCATTTTTCTTCACTCAAGATCATTTAACCTCTACCACCCTCTTCTCCTAATTCCTAGAGTCCACAAAAGGCACCACCATGCTCCCAATAAACCTCTCCAAAGCCATTTGGATCACACAACCAGTTAAGTGATCTCACTCTCTCCTTATTCTTCAAGCCCCTCTTTTATGGAATGACTTTTAATTTTGATTTTTATGATTTTTGATATGTTATTCCATACCTCCATTCTATCCATTTTATTTATAAATTATTGGATATTCCTTTAAATCCCATTAAGAACCACTATGATAACTTAATCCCACCTGTTACTATGGAGAAATTCATAAGGGTCCCTTATGTTATCAATTTTTCTCCAACTATCATTATTTTGTTACACACATTTTTTTACAATTAAAAATAATTGGGTATCAATTTTTCCCTTCCCCTAAGTTCCCTTATTATGTGTGAATGATGATAGACACATTTCTACCTAACCCATCCCTCAAGTGTACACCCATTACCATGACAAAATTCTGTAAAGTATTTCTCTCTCCTCATTTACGTTGACTTATTTCATTTATATTAGGCATCTAAATTCCCTTATTTATTTTGTGATACTGTATTACATGATCCCATAACTATCCATTTCATGTATAAATGATGGGAGACCGATTTTATCTCACCATCCCATTTTATGAATTTCTATTTGACATTGTTATACTACCGAAATTAAACCATGATTTTCATTTCCAAAATCATCATGTAGTGAATCCCAAACGCATTTCAATATCAAGGGTATTAAAATTTATGCTCATGTATTTATATATTGGGTACATACAAATATGTATTCCAAATTCCTTTTTGGGAATAATTTCTGATTTTTAATGAATCCATGATGTATTATCTATGTGGAAAACATATACATGAACAAGAAATGATTATGAATGTTTTTCCCTGATATCATTGCAATGCACTGGGTAATGATTATTGTCATGTTATTCCATATTCAATAAGGTATACTCATGCTAATTTATGTGACAAAGTGGTTTACAGATAATAATTAATCATAAATGAGGTTTTACTAATTCTAATTAATGCGAATGATCCATGGATCATGATAATATAATGTTGTAGGTTGTTTACACCTTTACATGTTATGAATATCATGATACATCATGCCCTTATGTTCATGATTCATTTTCCCTGCCTTGATATGACTATTTAATAAAAAGTATTATATTCCTCATTTTATTGTTGGTTTATTCCCTTAATTGGATTTATAGATCCCCATATTCTTATGTATGTCCTCAGGTTATCCCACACAAAGATATGTAAAAAAGTAATGATGTGGTCATGTAAAAGATTTAATAAATAAATAAGTTTATTTCATGTTTTATGTAGTTATGTATTTTTCTTAAGCCCTAAATACACTATAACTCTTCATATTCAGAGTTGTATTTTTTTATTTTTTGTAATAAATCATGAATAAATATTATATAAAGTGAAGGTTGTTACATTTGGAATCATAGTATATGTTTAGTTTTTTATGGGATTAGGATTATAAAACTCAAGTGAAATCTATAGGGATTTGACTATATATAAAAACTAATCCCAAAATCATTGGGAGTATGAATTAAGTGGTTTATCATGAAAATACATCATGTATTGATACAAAAAATTATATGTGGCATTGTAATAGATGTATCTACGGGTATAATCCGAAAACACCACTTTGAGATAGAATCGAATAGGAACTGGTGCTCGACCACGACCCTTCTATAATCGTGGTTCAAAACTCCCAGTGGATATTATTTGGAAAAATTATTTGTTTACTATGAACCATTATTATGGGGAAAAAATAAATTCCCCTATGAATATATGTTATTATGTAGATCATGGAAAACATAGACCAAAGCTTATAAATTCATATCTTATGGATATAAATTTAATTTATATGTTACCATTTTTTGTCACTAGATTCCACTTTATGCGTTAAATAGTATAAAATTTTTACTCCTAATTTTCCTGTTATTCTAGCCAATGTCTGGTAATAGGTCGGGTCGGGCTAATAGCTAAGGTAATGCTCAATGTGATGACTACTCTAATGAGAATCCTAATTCGATGGGAGCGGTAATCAAAAACATTTTCATGATACTATCTCATCTAACTAACGTTATTAATAGAAACATAGATCAAAAAGATCATCACCCCCCCCCCAGAAAAAACATTCCGCAATTGAAATATTCATTAGATAACTACTATCTACTTCAAATAGATAATATGATCCCTGAATCAATGATTAATAAGTCAACTCCATTGAAACGATATTCTAAATACTTCAACATTCTGAAATAGAGAATGTTATTCTAGGTTCTTATCATGTGGAGGGTGATCCTAATCAATTGTGGGGATTGACAAACAAGCTGAATCCTGAAGAAGACCTCGAAGCAATGGTATGGAAGGATTTGCAGATACTATATTTTGAAAAATATTTTCCCCACATCCTATATCTTAATATATAATGATATTTCATTGCAACTAAGAATAATGATGAAGAATCTGTTGGGGAATATGATGAAAAATTCACCGGACCAGCACAATATGCCTCTTGTATTGTTGTTACCACTAAATGAATGGTTTATTTATTCATTGGTGGGCTAGACCATAGCATAAATAAATCCCTAGATATCGGCGTCATTGACAGCTGTGATGATATTTTCCTATATTCCCTCAATGTTGATATGGATATTGGTGATTCGTAGGTGTATCATGTGGATAAGAAGAGGAATTTGGACTTTATTTAGGCATTCCAATGGATAAATCCAACAATGGTAAAACATTATAGAACCCTGTTTGTTAAATGTGCATAAAGAAGCATCATTGAAATTTCATAAAGGGGATGAGGAAATACGTTAGGTGCTTGAAGGAAGGGTACCTACCCAATGATTTCAAAAAAGGAAATCTACCTATTGTGATAAAGGAAATTAATGACCGGTTAGAACATCCACACATTATACATTGAAACAACTACCAAGAACTGGGGAACATTGAGTACCGAGGACCTATGTGAGGGGTTTTAGAGGCAACCACTATACTCCAAGGTAGAATGTGATATATTTTTACTTCACTACCTCCAAAGTAAATCTCAACAATGATATGACGACAGGTACTCTAGTTATTCATTCATGAATAGAAAATTTACTTTTTGATTCGGGTTATACATATTCATTTATATCCCTATGTGTTATTAGAACTATCCAACAACCAACTTAAATATTGGAAGTAGAGATGTTGGTGAAAATGGAAACTAGGAAATTCTAGCGACCCATGCATATGACTCTTCCCCTATCACAATTTTTGTATTGAAATTCCAATAAAACCTCTTCATACTCTCTCAATTATAATTTTAGGAAATTCATGATAGGGAATACCATTCCCTATAGAGAGCCATCATTAATTGTCGTGAGAGTGAAAACAATCTCTATATGGTGAATTGACCCACAATTCAATACAAGTGCAATATGGAAGTTGATTATTCTATAGAACTATCATCTCAAGGATGGATATTAATTCCATTTTAGCATTCATATCATTATAAGATTATTTATTCTAGGTAATGAACCATCCTTGAATACATGCCTCTTGTTATGGAATTCATTGATATGTTTCTGGAAGAATTTACCAGTCTTATTCCTAGAAGATAAGTTGAATTATCAATTGATCATGTACCGAGGTTATTTTCAATATCCAAGACTCCTTATAGAATATCTATTTTAGAGCTTGAGGAGATAAATAAAAAATTTATGAGAATCTGGATAAAGGGTTTATATGCACAAGTGATTCACCAGGGGGAGCACCAGTCCTCATCATCATGAAGATGGACGGGTCAAAACCCATTTTCATTTATTATCACATGTTCAACAAAATCACAATAAGGAACATGTATCCTTTGCAATGAACTAAAGAATTTTTCTGTCAAATATGTGGATAACAATTCATCTATAAGGTGGATCTATGGTTGGGATATCACCATGTTATGGTGGTGAAGTAAGATATCCCCAAGACTTCTTTTCATACCAGGTATGATCATTATGAGTTCATAGTGGTGTCATTCAGACTCCCTAATGCTCTAAAAATATTTATGGACTTGATGAATAGATTATTTAGAGATTACCTCAAAAACAATGTTGTAATATTTATAAAAAATATTCTAATATACATCAAAAACCATGTAGGAGCATGAGGAGTATGCGATAAAAGATCTAGAGAGCTTATGAAAGGATAATCCCTCTAAAAAGTACCTCAAATGTGAGTTCTAGTAAATGGAAATCTCATTCCAGGGTCAAATCATCACATGCAATGGGATATATGTGGATTCAACCAAGAAATATTAGATTGAGTGATGGTAAAGGCCAACATCTATGTTGCATATCATTATCGTTTGGGAGAATTTTGGATATTATTTCAAATTTGTGATAAATTTATAATGATTTTCAAACCCACTTAGTAATCCAACACTGAAGGGAATCAAGTTTCACTAAAATTATGAATATTATGAAAACTTCATGGAGTTGAAGAAAAATCTTATCAATGCCCATTTTCTCTGACTACTACATGTGGGGATATTTTTATAAACATTAGTAATTTTTAGAAGGGAATGGGATGTGTGTTGATGTATAATGACAATTTCATTCACTATGCCTCAGGTAAATTTAAAATTCAGGATAAAAACTATCCCATACATGACATTAACTTGGAAGGATTGATCAATACATTGATAATATTAAGCCATTATCTATTTATGTAGATGTGTGAAATATATACGGATCACGAAATCTCATATATATATATATATATATTCACATAGAATGAGCTGAATATGCTCCAACAAATATGGTTAGATCTCATCATGTATACAAGTGATCAATCCATTACCACCCTATGAATTCAAATAAGGTGTTAGGTTCTCTATGTATAAATGAACCATGAATTAAATCATTTATTAGAAATGAAAAGGATCCAATATTCTTAGATTTGACAAAGATGGACAATGGAATCCTAAATAATGGAATATAATCAATCCTTTCACAAATTATTTCTCAATTGACTCTTTTGGAAGATTTTATGGAAGCACAAAAAGATGATGTGCGAATTCAGAATAAATTTGAAACTATAATATACAGTAAATATGCGGAGAGAAATGTTAATAAAGAAGAAATTTCTATATTTGGGTCAACACAATCTGTTCCATGAAATCCATAGTTAAATAAAAATCTTTTGGATGATTCCCATATTTTGAATTTATCCTTTTCACATAGGAAACATGAAGATGTATAAAGATATATTTTAGCACTATTGGTGGAATAACACGAATATGAAGAATGCTAAATATAAGAACCCGGTTCTTATTTTGAGGTACGAGCTTCTTCCTTTCTCTTTTCCTTAAGTGTTTTTGAGAAAATATGGAAAAATAGGGAAAATCCCATATTTGGAAAAGTACACGTCATGTACTTTGTCCACACGCCCTGTACTTTTGGCCATGTGGGATGGGTACATGGGGCGTGTGGCCATGCCAGAGATGAAGGGTGTAGGAACTGACTACATGCCATGTAGTGGTCCCTTACTCGCTGTGAGTCAGTCAGCAGGCCAAAAACAGTAAGGTGGTGGAGCAGCCGCCAACTAGGCGATAGTACACATCGTGTAGATGGGAGTACATGTCGTGTACTCATGTCGGCATGTGAATAGTGTCGCGTTGGAGGGAAGCCTCCAGAGGAACAGTTAAAAATTGGAAAGTACATGTCGTGTACTTGGAAGTACACACCGTGTACTTTGTTTTTTCGCTTAAAATGGGCAGTAGCGTCCCCTGTTCACAAGGAAGGCCTAGAACCGGAGGAAACAGTATGAGGGGATGGTCGAACCTGTGAAGATCCGTCGGGTGATCGTCTGGAATCCGTTTCTACCACGGATGATCTCGTTGGAACCACACGGGTAAGCCCCCAATCTCTTTAATTCGTTCATTCCAATTCATTCCATAATAGAAGTTACTTACGTTTGAGAAGGTTTTATTCTTCATTAGATCTATGTTTTTCTTGGGAGTTTCAGGAAGAGACGTTCGTGTGTAGTGCTCGTTGGCATATAAGGTAGGTGGCTTGCTGATAATTTTTACAACTACTATGTGTTTTGTGCGTTTTTTTACCACAAACCCATAATGGGGTGTCATGTGGCTGAGGTTGTGGTTATTATGAATACCTAGAATTAAATAAGTTATTAATTGTAATATTAAAATACAGGATGGGATCGTTGTTTGGATCTAGAACCACCCCAGGGGTGGGATCCACTTTTTAGCCGTTTGGCCAGGATACTGGAGGGTATGCCTTTTAAGTAGTAATTGTATAATTTCCTTGAGAGGAATTTCTTGTTTACTGCATAATGACATGTTGGGCATGGCCCGATTACCTATTTAACCTGAGGGCGTTGTTGTGATTAGCCTGAGGGCACTGCCCTGTTTGGCCTGAGGGATATAGTTATTTCGCCCGAGGGCAACCTTTCATGCATGAGGTCTTGACTTCTGTTCCTGAGGGTGACACTTTCTATGCCGAAAGGAAAATTCTATTACGCCTGAGGGATATACCTGCAGGTTGGATTCTTCTTACCTAAGGATAAGGTTTTTCTTGTCTCAGGATGTGGATTGTTTACATAGAAATTCAATGTGGATATTTCTAATATTTAATAGATTAAATGAATAATAAAATGTCAATATAATTGTTAAGTTAGTTACTTTTCAGTACTGCTTACTTTATTGCATTTTACTATTGCTCACTGATGTAGCATGCTTACACGTAGTTGGGCACGACTCTTTGGTGGGTGCCTACTGAGATATATTTCTTACACCCAGTTTGGGTCATGCTTTTCGGCCCAAAAAAATTATGTTGTTGTAGGTGTGGATAGGGGAACGAGTCCCTATACAATTACATGATTGCTGCTGAGATGTAGGAGGGCATGGGACTGAGTCTAGGCTCGTGATGCCACTGCAAGCTGCTTTTCTTGGTTTCACTGTATTCTGCTTTCGGTTGTACTTTAATGATGTATAACATGTTATGGCTATTTTCTTAGATCATGACACATGTAGCATCATTATCTATATACTGTTGGTTATATCCACTGCTGTTGTTTACTTCAGTTCTATATGTTTTACTGCTTCTACTGTTCATTGTATGTTTTATTTTATATTCTACTGCACTACACATTGAAAAATGAGGGCATAGTTTCCCAACTATCAGACATGGGCCCTTGCTGCTAGTCGGATGCCTCTGGCATTTGGGGAAATGCGCTTGAGGTCACGTGGCGAACCGGGTTCGGGGCACCCGCTGAGTGGCACCCAGGACCGGGACATTACAAAGTGTTATCAGAGGGTTTATTTTCATTGACTTATTATTTGGCGTCGTAGTTAGGGATATGACAAACGGTAATTGGTAATAAGCTTTTCCATGGAGTAGCTAACCCATGTACATGGAAAATCCAATTTACTACGTATTGAAATCATACTGATTTTGCAAGTTATAGTTGATATGTTTTAACCATTGGGTGACGCACTTGAGATTGTGCTGTTATAATTTATTTGTGGGTTCTATTTAGTTGCAAACGTATGAGATGATGGTATGCCATCTCATGCATCATTTAGGAACATGCATGAAATCATATTCCATGCATAGTTCCATGCCATGTCGGTGCATTAGAAATTGCATGTTGTTATGATAGTTGATGTGCTAGAAAAGTATGTTGTCGTGATAACTGCTTGGTAATACCTACAATATGATCGGGTATTTGTATGATCCGGTTGGAGAATGAACGCCAAACTTTGGTTGTTTGGGAGTATGGGCCCCCATTGACCGGAATTTGGTGGATCAATAGCTGTTTATTCTGTTATAACACAGATAAGATGTCAAACTTTTATTTGTGGGGAGTATGGGCCCTCAAGGGTCATAATTTGAAACTTACGTGTTTTTTTCAGTGTTTTATGGGCTTCAGGGAAGTTTATGAGGCATAATCTCTGAAAACCCAGTATACACGCCGTGTAGTCTTTTACACAAGCCATGTATGGCCTTCTGTATGGGAAGAAAAATGAACATTTTAAGTACACACCGTGTAGTCTGAGTACATGCCGTGTAGTCTCTTCCCGTGTCACAAACTGTCTGGGCGGCGACACAGGGAAGGGTAGACCTTGGGTCGAACACGCAGTGTAGCTTTTGTAAATGACGTGTAGTGTTGACCCAGAGTCCGTCCGTGTAACAAACAACACGGGTTGGTGAATTTCTGTACAGAACACGTCGTGTCAATGATGAACATGCTGTGTAGTGTGAGCTGGGGACTCGGTTGTGTAACTAACAACACGGGTCAGTGTCACCTCTCCTTGAACAATTCGTGTACCTATGGGACATGTCGTGTAGCCTTGTCCGAGGATAGACTGTGTGGATTTAGACATGTGGCTGGGAAACGGGGTGGTGTACATGTCGTGTGCGGGTGTAACACGTCGTGTAGTGTCAAGCTAAGTAGTCGGTCGTGTCACAAACGACACGGGCAGTTGGAAATAACACCATACACGACGTGTAGATATTATACACGCTGTGTAGTTTTGTTGAAACGGGAGATGTGTGGATTAGCTGTGCATAAGGACCTGGGTAGGGGAATGGAATTCAAGTACACGACGTGTAGTCTTGTTTTAAAAATTATGAATGCCTTATTACTCCTTCTCCCTTTTGTTTTTCTTTGTTTTGGTCTTTGATAATCTTGAATCTAAGGCGTGTTTTTGACCTTTTATTTTCATGTCGCCTAGACAACCGTGCGTTGTTCGCCATGAGAGTGGCAACGAGAATACTTCAGAGATGGTGGGCCATAGGCTACCAGTGGATCCTCCAGCAAAGCTAGATGCAGCGCCAGCTGCAATACCGGACATAGGCATAGAGGCATAGTTCCATGAAGGCTTATTGCAGTTTATGCAGACCTTTCAGGGAGCACCGCCAGCTGCCACGTCTATGGCTGAGCTGACGTGTATATTCCAACAGTATCATCCACTGACGTTTTCAGGGGATGGGGGAACACAGGCTGCGGAGTCTTGGTTGGGGTCGATGTACACTATTTTAGGTCATCTTGAGATGCCTCCACGGTGGAGGGTCAAGCTCGCGACATACATTCTGTGTGATTCTTCCAAGAGGTGGTGGGATGTTACCACCCAGTCAGAGCATCACAGAGACATGGAGTGGGAGGATTTTCAGGCAGTCTTCTATGACTTCTTCTTCCTAGAGACGCTGAGAGCAGATAAAGATCGAGATTTCATGAATCTGAAGCAGGGCGTTATGTCGGTGTTGAAATATTATTCTCGTTTCACTGAGATTCAGCGCTTTGCACCCGTGTTGGTGGGTGATGAGACGTTGAGGGCCAGACGTTTTGAGGATGGTCTTCGATATGACATACGGGTGCTGGTGAATGTTTTTAGGTTTCCTATTGTACATGATATTGTGAATCATGTTCTGATTACCAAGAGGAACCTACGGGAATCTAGGGGTGTGGTCTAGGGCGGTTCAGCACCAGTTACTGGTACTATTTCTACTGGCAAGAGGAAGATACAAATGGACTTCTCTCTTGGTGGTAGTACATGCCAGACAGCTTCTTCAGGAGGCCCGGTCAGGTGCTACCAGTGTGGTAGAGAGGGGTACAAGAGACCATAGTGTCCACGAGACCCAGTGGAGTGCCGAGCTTGCAGCAAGATGGGTCATCTGCAGCGCTTTTGCAGGGCATTTCTACCGATGGCTAGTGAGAGGGGTTCTGTGCAGACTCCGCATGCAGGAGCAGGACCACTGGCTTCTCACCAGTCATGAAACTGGAATACGTCAGGGCGTGCAAGTATAGATGGTGGTCATGTCCACGGTATCTAGACACCATGATCTCAAAGGTAGCACGACGGGACATCTCAGGGTAGCCAGGCTGTGTTGTAGGGCCACAACACTATGCAGGCTTATGCAGTGCAATAGACCTAGTAGAAGCAGGATCTTGGACCTTCTACAATCAGAGGTACTATTCTAGTAGCTTCTTTTTTTTCATCAGTACTTTTCGATACAGGTGCTACACATAGTTTCATATATGTACCCATTGTGGAGATCCTTGGGCTCTGTGATTCTACATCTTCTAATAATATGATGCAAGACACTCTGTTGGGGACTAAAATGGCTGGTGTGCGTCAGTGCAAGGAGTTCCCCATTGAGGATGGTGGGTGTCACTTTCATTGTGACCTCTATGTCTTAGAGATGACGAATTATGACGTCATCCAAAAAAGGGACTAGTTTATTTCCAATCATGACTTTGTAGACTTATATCATTGTAAATACCCATAAATTTCAAGGGAAATTTTGTCTTAATTTTCATTGTGATTTTACGAGTACATAATTTCTGACAGCACCTGATTCTGAGTCCCGGTGTGCCTGAAATCAATTTCTGAAGTTTAGGTCGGGTACGTTCAATGAACGAACAAGCGTGTTTTTATAAATTTTGAACTGGTGATCAGAATCAAAATCTGAGTGCACAGATAAAACCGCAGTGCCAATTTTTTCTTAATGAGACTTTCACAGGAGTTGCATTTTATCGGAAGGTGATGTTAAATAAATGAAGTGGTTTAATTAAAAAGTGAAATAAAATATGTGCTGCAATTTTATTTCTACTATTTGTAATTATAACCTACGTGTGGAATTTGATGTGGGACCCACTAAATCCTAACTCCTCATTGTAGGATATTAGTGATGTGGGGCCCACACCATCCCCACCCCTTAAAATCCCTTAAACATCCCTCATGCATTTATTTTGTAACACACCTGCAACCCCTTAAAATGACATGTCAACTCTCGCAATTAATTGGACTATTAAAGAATCTTTAATTAATTTAATTAATTGAATGGGATCTTTCGAATTTGAAATTAATGTTGGAATGTGTGTGTGTGTGAATAAAATAAGACAATGACTTATTTTATTGGGGGTTGATTTGTTTTGTGGAATAGAGGAGAGAACTCTCACGGTCTTGAAGAACTTCATCTTCTTCGCGAAGAATGCCGAGTCTATGATGAAGAACTCCATCACCGCAAGGGGAGGTCACCATTCTATCTCCACTCCTCTCTGTATCCGGTGAGAGATTCCATTCTTGGAGAACGACGATGCGCCACATCCTTCATCGGGCGAACACCGACGACGCTTACAGAGCCTCGTTCTGCAACGCCGTCTTCCGCGACGTCATTTTCCCGCGACGATCCTCGTTCGACGACTTCTTCGAGGTAGGGGTTTGTTTTGAGAATGATAATACCCCCATTCTTTTTTCCTCTAATACATGAACGCAGAACAACTAATTATCAAGTTGATCTGTGGATTATTATTTTCGGGTAGGGGATTATCATTTGCGGGGAATTGTTGAGAGTTGTTTCAAACCACTAACGCGGTGGGTGCGGACCAACGAACAAATCTGAACCCACCGTTTTCCTATTCTTCATGCGCGAAGCATTTGGAGATGATGAAACAAGACCAGAATGGCAATTGGAGGCCTTCGCAGTAAAGTACAAGTCCCGATAGAGCCGAAGGTGCAGACGGCGGGCAAATCGGACCACCGGAGCGCGTCCGATGGTCCGCGGAAGACGCTGCAGGCGCGCCGCGCGAGCACGGCGGCGCCGACGACTGCCGTCACCGACCTCAGCCAGGAGGCAGTGTCTGGCACCGACCGGATTCCAGGAGGAAGCGGCGCCCAGGAGTTCCTCCAGGAGGAACCGTTGCGGCTGAAGTCACGGCCGCGCGGGATCCGGAGGAGGAGGACGCGACGCCTGCCGCGTCCGTGGGGTGCAAAGTGGGGAAACCTGTCCCCCTGCTCGGCCCGCTGGCCGAGCCAGCGTGCCCCCCAGGCCGGGTCGGGCTGGGTCACTCGGAACGGGTCGGGCCGCGCACATCCGGGCAGGGCTGGACCCGGACCCGGGTCCGGTCGACCCGGTTCGGGGCGACCCAGGGGGGTTGGGCCGGGTCGGGCCCAGACCCCCCATTTCGGACTGTTTTCAGTCATTTGCACATATCATGGGCTTCGAACCTCCGATCGACGCACTGTCAGTTGAGTTGGGATCCTTGAATTGAGGAGGTCGTTTTGGTTTATTACACTCATGGTTTCACAGATCCTTGTGTACGACTAAGTTGGTTCGAACACAAAACCAACCGGGCCCTCGGAACGGAAACACTTATAACATGAGCTCCGGACGTCTGATTGATGTTCCGTCAACTTTGTTGATTTCCTCTTATTGAGACGGACATTATGGCTTACTCGGATCGAGGTTTGGATGTAGTTGTAGTATGTTCGGGTTGGTTTTGACTTAAAAATCAACCGGGCCCCTGGGACAAAAAAGACAATAACTCTCATGTCGGGCGTCCGATTGATGCGTCGTCTCTCGTGTTGAGTTCCTATAGACGAGATTGAACTTTGGGATACACAACTCCGGACTACGTGTCAGTTTATGTATCGAAACCCATGGCTCGGGGAGCGGACCCTCCTGGAATCAAGCATGCTGTGTGCGGGAGCCCTAGAACTGGCTGCGACTATGACGACGATGACGAATGTACCATGATCCTCCGTGGGTTCGGTAATGACGAAGACCGTACTGGAATACTCCATGGGTTCGACGGCGATGAATACTGTTCTTGTATCCTATGTGGGTCCGGCAGTACGTGACTACTATTCTTTTATCCTACGTGGGTCTGACATTATTTGACTCTATACTTGTGTCCTACGTGGGTCTGATAGAGTGGCTGGTCTTGTAGACTTTGTGGGTCCGACAGCTTTGTTGGTCTTGTGTCCTTTGTGGGTCCTAGAATAGATGAATCAGTGGCTACATATGATCATCTCTATCACCTTACAATGAAGTCTACCTGTGTGAGCTCAGTCTTGACTGTCAATCATTATCTTCGATATGATTGACTTGCTTTCCTATGTGGACTGGGATGTGCTTCCCTGTTTGGATTGGGTTGTACTATCCTGTGAGGATGTGGTCGAACTTGGGCTCAGATGTTGGAGCCGAACTGGAAATTGATGAAAAAGGTATATGTATGGGAATATAACTAAGTAGAGTTGGTTGTTATTTCGTGATTGTATCTTTACTTGGTGGTTTATCCTTCGTGGATTCTGGGAGACCTTCGGGGGTCTCGGGGTTCCTACTGAGTAGCGTATACTCACCCCTGCAAGGGCTATGCCCGCACAACAATGTGTTGGATGCAGACGATGGATAGCACTGAGCGTGATTGAGGCTTGTGCAGCAAGTCGGTACCTTGAGGTGGGCCACTGGGCGGGACATACATGGAGCAGACGGCTGGACCCGAGGAGCTGAGGAGACCATTTGTACCCACCCTTCGTGTGGGATTTCTAGTGGATAGCTCGACGTTGCTGCTTTACTTTTCAGTTTCTATACTTTCTTTCCAGTTTTACTTTACTTTTAGTTTGGGTTTGTATTCTGGCCCTTTTACATTTCTGCAATTACAGTTGTACCCTGTTTACTTAGTGTTTACTTCAGCTTTCTTACTCTGTGGTGTTTGTTTACATTATAAAGGCAATGCCTTCCCTTTATTGGGATTTAAGCCTTGGTGCTAGTCGACAGCCCCTGGCCTATGGAAGGCGGGCTTGGGGTAGTGACGACACGGGTCTCGAGGACGGGTCGTGACAAATTGGTATCAGAGGAGTTTGGTTCTACTGCAAAACTCAGGACTCTGATCTTTCTTCTATGTGAAGAAATAGTGTTAAGGGAATTGATTGTGGTTATCAGTCCAGGGAGTCCATTGTTGGAGCGGTGACCGACATATCCATACACCAGGACATTGACTTTTGATTTCCAACTCAGTGCACGAAAACATTGTTTGCATGTGTGTTTCAAAAGTTTTCTTTGTGATTCCATTATGTTAGCTCCCCAGGTATATTGTATTGACCGTGGCACACCTGTCTCTTTTCAGTATGGCCCCACGACATTAGCCAACAAGGGTTCTGAGCTTTGTGCGAGACGACAGCCCACCGGGCGACGAGGCCTCGGTGCAGAGCCCTTTTACAGTGGAGGCACTAGCGGTACCTCTACCTGCTAAGCCACCAATGCCACCAGCCCCAACCTCTGAGATTTCACGTCGCCTTAGTGCACTGAATGAGTTTCAGCGTCAGAGACCGCCCAGGTTCCACGTGGAGACGGACCCTCAGGCAGCCGAGGATTGGCTAGAGGCTGTTGTATGAGTTTTCAGATTAGTGGGGACACCAGCTGACCTCATGGTGATCCTTGCAGTGAGTCTCCTGCATGTGGCAGCAGGTAGATGGTGTAGCCTGATGCTCCAAGTGCACGACGAGGCATCTATCCTTTGTATGGACATTGAGAGCCTCTTCCACTCAGAGTTCGTCCCAGCCACCCTCCGTGCGGTTTGCATTCAGGAGCTACTAGAGATGCGGCAGGGTAGCATGATGGTAGACCAGTACTCAGCGAGATTTACCGACCTCTCATGTTATTTGACGGAAATGGTATGAGACCCATTATTCTAGACCCAGACCTTCAAGAAGGGACTGAGGCATGAGATCAGAGCATCAATGATCTCCCTCATCATTCTGACATAGGCAGGAGTACTGTAGCGAGCCCTTCTCATAGAGAGATTTCTTACTAAGACTACACCAGTAGTGAGACCTAACGCAGGGCGGCACGTAGAATATTCTTCTGTAGTATGTAGTAGACGGACGTCCCAGGGGTCCAGGCAGACCAGACCAGCAGGCGGACGACCTCAGGACATTGGCTCAGAGGTGTGGGGCACACATCGTAGAGCCAATCTAAAGAGGGGAAGACAGTGCTACGCATGCGGCGGGTATGCCACATGGCTCGTAACTGCCCGACCTGCTGTGCAGAGGAGTAGCAGACGGTTGAGGGTCCACCTAGGCAGAGGAAAAGGGTCGACCGTGGCAGTCCAAAGAGAGCAGGCGGATGAGGCAGAGGAGCTGGCTGAGCAGCAGGTGGTGGGCGACGCTTTGAGGTTTTACCACCACCACCACTAAGAGGTCCACCCCGACAACAGGGAGTTGGTGGGTAGAGGCTGGCTCAGCTTTAGGATGCAGAGTCCTACGACCACGGCGCACCAGAGATGATTTTTGGTACTATATGTGCCTACTCCACCCTTTCTGAAGTTCTTATATACAAAGGAGTGAGTCATTCTTTCATTGTCACTGCCCTTATTCAGTTCTCAGAGATTCTGACGGAGCTGTTTCCTCGATCCTTAGGGCTAGAGACTCCTACGAGAGCACACTCGATGATTACGCACTACTTTCGGCAATGTGAGCTTACTCTAGGAGGTGAGAGCTTTGGCTGGGATCTTCTTGTAGCGGCATCGAGGTCTTATGACATCATCTTGGGCATGGATTGGTTATCTACAGTCAATGCTCATATCGACTGTATTAGGCTCAAGGTGCGGTTTGTTCGCTCCGATGGGAGTAGGTTCACCATCACCGGCGAGAAGGGAGCCTTTGTAGCACAAGATGGACTCACGTAGTGGAGAGGATAGCCGATCACTCAGGACTTGTCTACCCTCATCCTAGGAGTAGTTGACATGCAGAGTCCAAGTTTTCCTATAGTGGTGGATCAGTATGCAGACGTCTTTCCTGATGACGTTCTAGGACAACCTCCTCGCAGAGAGGAAGAATTTTATATTGACATATACCCTGGGACAACCCCGATATCTACTTCAGAATATCCGATGGCTCCCGCTGAGCTTCGATAGCTATGGGTATAGCTGGAGGACTTGCATGGAAAGGGATTCATCTGAACCAGTGTTTCACCCTGAGCTTCCCCGATTTTGTTCACCAAGAAGGCGGACAGGAGTTTGTGACTGTGTGTCAATTATCGTCGCATGAACCAGGTGTCCATGAGGAACCGGTATCGACTACTGAGGATTGACTACCTCTTCGATCAGCTTAAGGGAGCATCGTGGTTCTCGAAGATAGACCTCGGGTCAGGCTATCATCAGCTCAGAGTTTGGGTCGAGGATGTGGAGATGACGACCTTCAAATGTCAATATGGCGACAATGAGTTCCTGGTTTTGACTTTTGGAATAAGCAATGCTCTAATAGTGTTCATGAGTCTCACGAATAGGATATTCCAGCCATAACTCGATCGATTTGTCATGTTCTTCATCAACGACATATTGATATACTCGACTACTGAGGAGGAGCACGCATACCACTTACGGGTTGTGATGGACACACTCCGAGAGCACCAGCTTTTTGGTAAGCTCTCGAAGTGTCAGTTTTGGATATTTGAGGTCCACATCTTTGGACACGTCATCTCTGAGGTGGGAGTTGCATTGGATCCGGAAAAGATCGAGGCAATGTTAGCTTGGGAGCCACCCAGGATCGTGACGGAGGTGTGGAGTTTCATGGGTCTAGCTGGGTACTACCGGATATTTTTTCCATACTTCTCCAAAGTTTCGGAACCACGTTTAGCTTTGATAAAGAAGTGGAAACCCTTCGTATGGTCAGATAGATGTCAGCCGAGCTTCCAGGAACTGAGATAGAGATTGACCTGCGCACCTATCCTGAGGCTACAAGAGGAGGAAGTGGGGTACATAGTCTACTGTGATGCATCAGGGACCAGACTCGGATGTGTCCTGATGTAGGAGCGGGCAGTGATCGCTTATGGATCATGATAGTTGAGGCATCATAAGCAGAACTACGCTACCCATGACCTGGAGTTAGCAGTAGTGGTCTTCGCTATGAAAATGTGGTGACACTATCTGATGGGAGAGCACATTACAGTATACTCTATTCACCGGAGTCTCAGGTACATCTTCTCGCAGATGGAACTAAACCTGAGACAGCGGTGATGACTCTAGTTCCTCCAAGACTATGATTTTGATATAGTCTATACTCCTAGAAAGGGTATCGTAGTAGCTGATGCTCTCAGCAGGAGGACGGGAATTCATATACTTGGAGAGGCGACAGAGCAGCTAGCCGCTTTGCAGATATCCTTTGTGGATAGAGATGGATCATCCTTTCTTCAGTCACTCATAGTCACTCCTCCACTACTACAGTGGGTCAGAGAGGCACAGCATGGGTATGTAGACTGTGTGTCGTAGTGTGCACAGATATCCTCAAGATAGGAACTTGATTAATTCTATGTAGGAGGAGAGCACAAAATCCTTTTTAGAGGATGTACCATGGTACCAGCTGCTTTACATGAGGAGGTTCTGCAGGAGTTTCACACTTCCCATTTAGAGTTATATCCAAGAGTGGTGAAGATGTACCAGGATCTCAGATGACAACACTGGTGTCCGGGTATGAAGAAGGTTGTGGAAGAGTTCGTTTCACGATGCCTTACCTATCAGTAGGTGAAGACGGAGCACCAGGTACCATAAGGCTTGGTATATCCCTTAGAGGTCCCGGAGCGGAAGTGGGATGAGATATCTATAGATTTCGTGACTAGAGTACCACGTACGTCCAGAGGACACGACTCCATTTGGGTGATTGTCGACCGACTCACCAAGTCATTCCACTTCTTACCCATCAGAGAGCAGGGCTCAGTGGAGAGCTTGGGACACCTCTACGTTCAGGAGATTGTACGGATTCATGGTGTTCCATCATCTATTGTCTCCTATAGAGATGCTCGCTTTACTTCCCGGGTTTGGAAGGGGCTACAAGAGGCATTCGGGACGCAGCTAGGTCTAAGAACCGCCTTTCACCCTCAGACGGATGGTCAGAATGAGAGAACCATTCAGACTCTCGGTGACATGCTCTGTGCATGTGTCCTCGACTTTGGTCATAGCTTAAAGGATCACCTAACATTGGTAGAGTTTTCATAAAACAACAGCTACCACTCCACCATCGGGATGGCACCATAAGAGGAATTATAGGATGACCTTTCTGGTCACCTCTGTGTTGGACAAACCCTGCAGAGTAAACACTTGTGGGACCGGAGATGGTCCAGTCTATGACAGAGAAGGTCCAGGTCATCCAGGAGCGGATGAGGACAACTCAGAGCTGACAGAAGTCTTATCCTGACAGGAGGTGGAGACCACTGGAGTTCGAGGATGGCAACCAACTTTTCTTCTGGCTCTCACCTCGACGTGGATTACAGGGATTTGGTCGGGGCGGCAAGTTATCTCCGTGCTTAATCAGACCATTCCAGGTTCTCAGCAGGATAGGCGAGGTGGCTTATCTTCTGGCTCTACCACCTCAGTTGCACTGGGAGCATGATGTCTTCCAGATATCTCAGCTGAGGAGATACGTGCACGACCCGACTCATATCATCGACCATGGGGAGATGGAATTTGATGATGGGGTGACTTTTGCAGAGGTCCTGATGGAGATTGAGTATCGATAGGAGAGGGTCCTATGTGGGCGGTCGATTCCTCTAGTGCGCATCAGGTGGCATCATGGGAACCTCCAGGAGATCACTTGGGAGCGGGAGGCTCAGATGCGTGCTCAGTACGATCATTTGTTTCCCTAGTTTGTGATGTATCTTTACGGGGATGTAAATCCTTGAGGTGGGAGTAATGTAGAGACCCGTAAATTTTAAGGTAATTTTTTTCTAAATTTTATTTGGGATTTTATGAGTATGCAGTTTCTGACGGTACCTGATTCTGAATCCCGGTGTGCCTGGAATCAATTTCTGAAGTTTAGCTCGGGTACGTTCAGTGAACGAACGAGCGAGTTTTTCTTACTTTTGAACCAGTGATCGGAATCAAAATCTGAGGGCACCGATGAAACCGAAGTGCGAGTTTTTGCTTATGGATACATTCAATGGAGTTTTGTTTTCTCAGGAGGTGATGTTAAATAAATGAAGTGGTTTAATTAAATAGTGAAATAAAATATGTGATGCAATTTTCTTTCAACTCCGTGTAATTTTAACCAACGTGTGGAAGTTAAAGTGGGACCCACTAAATCCTAACTCATCATGGTAGGATATTAGTGAGGTGGGTCCCACACGAGCCTCACCCCTTCAAATCCATTAAACCTCCCTCATGCATTTATTTATGTAACACACCAGCACCCCCCCTTTAAATGACATGTCAACTCTCACAATTAATTAGACTGTTAAAGGCTCTTCAATTAATTTAATAAATTGAATGGGATATTTTGAATTTCAAATTAATGTTGGCATGTGTGTGTGTGAATAAAATAATACCATGTCTTATTTTATTGGGGGTTGATTCGTTGTGTGGAATATAGGAGATAACTCTCGTGGTCTTGAAAAACTTAATCTTCTTCACGAAGAACGTCGAGTCTACGACGAAGAACTCCGTCACCGAAAGGGGAGATAACCGTTCCATCTCCTAACCTCTCCGATGCTAGTGAGAGATGCCTTTTTCGGAGAATGACGACTCACCACATCCTTCATCGGGCGAACACCGACGATGCTTACGAAGCCTCATTCCGCGACACTGTCTTCTACGACGTCATTTTCCCGTGACGATCCTCGTTCGACGACTTCATCGAGGTAGGGGATTGTTTTGAGAATGATAATAATCCCATGTTTGTTTTCCTCTAAATCATGAACGTGGATCAATTAATTATCAGGTTGATCCATGGATTATTATTTACAGGTAAGGGATTATCATTTGCGGGGAATTGTTGGGAGTTGTTTCAAACCACTCACAAGATGGGTGCAGACCAACGAAAAAGTCTAAACCAACCGTTTTTCTGTTTTTCATGCACGGAGCATTTGGAGATGACGAAACAGGACCTTAATGGTGATTGGAGGCCTTCGATGTGAAGTACGGGGCCTGGGAGAGTCGAAGGCCCAGACGGCGGGCAAATCGGACAACCGGAGCGCGTCCGGTGGTCCGCGGAAGACGCTGACGGTGCCGATGGCCGGAGGCCGCGGCCGGAACCAGCCGGCCGCCAGGAGGCAGTAGTGCCCCGGCATGCCGCCAGGATGAACCACCGCAGCGGAAGCCCTGGTGGCAGGTGGCCAGATTCTGCGGCCGCGCGGGATTCGGTGGAGGAGGACGCGGCGCCTGCCGCGTCCGTGGAGCACAAAGGGGGGAAACCCGTCCCCCCTGCTCGGCCTGCTGGCCAAGCCAGCGCACCCCCCCCCCCCCCGGCTGGGCCGGGGTGGGTCACACGGTCCGGCCGACCCAGGCGAGGTTGGGCTGGGCCGGGCCCAGACCTCCCATTTCGGACTGTTTTCAGTCATTTGACCATATCTTGGGCATTGGACCACCGATCGACGCACCGTCAGTTGCATTTGGTTCCTTGGATCGAGGAGGTTGTTTCGGGATATTACACTCAGGGTTTCGAAGAGCGTTGGTTTTGGAGGGGTTGGATCGAACACGAAACCAACAGGACCATCGGAGCGGAACACTTATAACATGAGCTCCGGACGTCCGATTGACTTGTCGTCGACTTTGATGGTTTCCTCTTAGTGAGACGAAACTTCTGGCTTACTCTGCTTGAGGTTTAGACCTAGTTGGAGTATGGTCAGGTTGGTTTTGACATAAAACCCAACCAGGATCCTGGGACGAAAAAGCCAATAACTCTTAGACCGGGCGTCCAATTGACGCGCCATCTGTCGTGTTGAGTTCCTATCGAGGAGACAGAACTTTGGGATACATCAAATCCGGACTATGTGTCAGTTGATGTATCGAACCCCTTGGCTCGTTGAGCTGACCCTCCTGGAAATGAGAATGTTATGTGTGGGAACAATAGAGCTGGCTGCGACTGCGACGAAGATGATGACTGTACAGGGATCCTCCATGGGTTCAGCAGCGACGAAGACCATACTGGAATCCTCCGTGGGTTCGACGGAGATGACTATTGTTCTTGTATCCTATGTGGGTCCGAATGTACGTGACTACTGTTCTTATATCCTACATGGGTCCGACAGTATTTGACTCTGTACTTGTATCCTACGTGAGTCCGACAGAGTGGTTGCCTTGTATCCTTTGTGGGTCCCACAGCTTAGCTTGTATTGTATCCTACGTGGGTCCTTACATAGATGAATCAGTGCCTACATGTGATCATCTCTATCACCTTACAAAGAAGTATACCCGTGTGAGCTGAGTCTTGACTTTCAACCATTATCTTCGATATGATTGACTTGCTTTCCTATGTGGATTGGGATGTGCTTTCCTATGTGGATTGGGTTATACTATCCTGTGTGGATGTGATTGAACATGGGTTGGGATGTTGTAGCCAAACTGGAAATTGGTGAATTAGGTATATGTATGGGCATATAACTATGTAGATTTGGTTGTTATTTTATGATTGTATCATTCCTTTTTGGTTTATCTTTCGTGGATTTTGGGAGACCTTCGGGGGTCTCGGGGTCCCTACTGAGTAGCGTATACTCACCCATGCACGGGCTATGCCCGCACTACATTGTATTAGATGCAGACGACAGAAATCACTGATCGTGGTTGAGGCTTGTGCAGCAAGTCGGTACCTGGAGGTGGGCCACTGGGCGGGACGTACACGGAGCGGACTACTGGACCCAATTAGCTGAGGAGACCATCTGTACCCACCCTTCAGGTGGGATTTCCATTGTTCGGCTCGACATTGCTTCTTTACTTTTCAGTTGCTATACTTTCATTCTAGTTGTACATTACTTTCAGTTTGGGTTTGTATTCTTTCCCATTTACATTTCCGCACTTACAGTTTACCAAGTTTACTTAGTGTTTATTTCAGCTTGCTTACTCTGTGATGTTTGTTTACATTATAAAGGCAATGCCTTCCCTTTTTATCGGGATTTATGCCTTGGTGCTAGTCGCCAGCCCCTGGCCTATGGAAGGCGGGCATGGGGTAGTCATGGAACGGGTCCCGAGGATAGATCCTGAAAATCGTCGGAGGGTGATTTTCTCATCACCAGAGGGCGGAGAGTCTCCATATAAGGGTGAATGGGATGTTTAGGAATGTCGAGCTGGACCAGAGCATCGTGGGTGAGGTGGAGGCACAACCCAGATTACAAGCTTATATCCGGATGACCAGGGGACTTGTCAGACGGATTTCCCTCCAGTGGTTGATCGTTTTACAGATGTCTTCTCAAATGACTTTTCTGGTCTACCTCCGGAGTGTGAGGTGGATTTCTCTATTGAGCTTGTTCCAGGAGCATCACCAGTGTCCATTCATCCTTATAGGATGGCCACACCTGAGTTGCAAGAGCTCAAGAGCCTGTTAGAGGAGTTACAGTCAAAGGATTTCATCCGACCCAGTACTTCTCTGTGGGGTTCTCCGGTCCTTTTTGCGAAGAAGGTGGAAAGTAACCTCAGACATTGTGTGGATTATCGGAAGCTGAACCAGTTGACGGTTAAGAACCGATATCCCTTGCCAAGGATTGATGATATTTTTGATCAACTTCGTGGAGCACGAGTGTTCTCGGAGATTGACTTGAGATCAGGATATCATCAGCTGCGTGTTAGACCATCTGATATACCTATCAAAGCCTTCAGGAGTAGGTATGTTATATACGAGTCTACGGTTATGCCGTTCGGACTCACGAACGCGCCAACAGTTTTCATGGATCTGATGAACCGTGTGTTCCATCCATTTCTGGATTCTTTTGTGGTAGTATTCATGGATGATATCTTGGTGTACTCTCACACTCAAAATTACCATGCCACCCATCTTGAGATTGTATTGAGTACATTGAGAGAGCATCAGCTATATGCTAAGCTCTCAAAGCGCCACTTTTGGATGGACCATATTCACTTCCTGGGACATATTATCTCAGAGGCAGGAGTCTCAGTAGAACCAGAGAAGGTGAGAGCGGTAGCTTCGTGAGAGGATCCTAAGAACGTGTTTGAGATACGAAGTTTATTAGGGTTGGCATGTTACTAAAAACGCTTTATACAGGACTTCTCCCGCTTACCAGTGTCGTTGACGGGTTTGACTAATAAGGGTGTGAAGTTTTTTTGGTCAGAAGCTTGCGAGACAGCCTTTCAGGACCTGAAAGGAAGGTTGACCTCAGCACCGATCCTAATACTCCCAGAGCAGGGGAAGAGCTATACAGTTTACTGTGATGCATCATGTATTGGGCTGTGAGCTGTGTTGATGTAGGGTGATCAAGTTGTTGCAAACGAGTCTCGGCAGTTGAGGCCACATGAGAGGAATTACCCGACGCATGATCTCGAGTTGGCTGCAGTTGTGCATGTGTTGCGCTTTTGAAGACATTATCTTTTGGGAGAAAATTTTGTGGTTTTCACTGACCACAAAAGTCTCAAGTATATATTTACTCATCGTGACCTGAATATGAGGTAGCGAAGGTGGGTCGAATTCCATCAGTCCTTCGATTTCGAGCTTGCCTATGCACCTGGTAAAGGTAATGCAGTAGCTGATGCATTGAACAGAAAGATGTAGATACAGGCTGTGCAGGAGGCCAGTGGCATGTGGCAGCTTATGACTTTGTTTTATGAGATGCATCTGGAGGTGCACGACAGTCAGGGCCAGACTTATCTTATTGCTTTAGTTGTGACTTCTACCCTCCTGGATAGAGTGAGGATGAGAAAATTTTCTGATTCAGAAGGCCTAGTTCTACGGGAGTCGGTGGAAAGTGAGGACCCTCGTCCTGGTTAGACGATAAGCGATGATGAGGTATTTCATTTCCATGGATGAGTGTGGGTTCCAAGGGATATACTCAAGGATCTGATACGAGAGTTTCATGCTTCAGCTTGGGTAGTTCATCCCGGGGTTACCAATATGTACCATGACCTGAGACGTCAGTACTGGTGGTTGGGTATGAAGAGAGATGTTGTTGGTTTTGTTACAAGGTGTTCCACCTGTCAGCAGGTGAAGGTAGAGCATCAGAGACCAGCTGGACTGTTATAGCAGTTACCCATTCGAAAGTGGGAATGGAATGATTTCGTGATCAATTTCGTGACAGGATTACCGAGGTCACCTCGAGGTAATGATGACGTGTGGGTTGTTGTGGACAGACTTACGAAGGTATCTCACTTCTTGCCGATCAAGGAGTCCTTCGGAGTTGACGAGCTCAGGATGTTGTATATCTAGGAGGTTTTACGTCTTCATGGGGTCCCTCGTTCTATCGTATCAGATAGGGATGCCCATTTTACGTCTCATTTCTCGCAGTGTTTTCAGAGGGCATTGGGTACACAGGTGCTTCTGAGCACAGCTTACCACCCTCAGACCGATGGCCAGTCAGAGCGTATGATACATGTGCTTGAGGACATGTTGCGAGAATGCGTCTTAGACATTGGGGGATCTTGGGAGAAGCATATACCCCTAGTCTAGTTTTCCTACAATAATGGTTTTCACAAAACTATCGAGATGGCACCATACAAGGATATATATGGTAGGCCATAATGATCAACGTTGTGGTGGTTAGAGGTAGGTGAGGTAGGTTTACTAGGACTACAACTCGTGTAGGAGACTTCTGAGCAGGTCCACTTGATTCAAAAGCAGATGTCTACCACACAGTCTCGTCATAAATCATATGTTGATTGCTGCAGATGACCTTTTGAGTTCGTGGTCGGGGATCAAGTTTTTACACGTGTTTTTCTGAGGCTAGGACACAAGCAGATCAGAATACATGGTAAACTATCACCTAGGTATGTGGGCCCATTTGAGATTCTGGAGAGAGTTGGGCCGGTTGCCTATCGGTAGTAGTTACCTCAGAGGTACCGAGCCATGCACATCTTCTTCTATGTATCTCAGTTGTGCCATTATCATTCAGACCTGTCTCACGACATTCATCCCGAGGAGGTAGAGCATGAGATTGATGCATCCTTTGAGGATCATCCTATTAATATCGTTGACAGGTGCACGAATGTTCTCCAAGGTCGGTCATTTACTCCTGTACGGGTGCTCTAGTAGCATGGCCGAGTGCAGGATGAAACCTAGGAGCAGGAGACCGACGTACGTGCTCAGTAGCCGGAGGTATTCACGGATATATCTTCACCACCATTGGAGGTGAAATTTGGGGACAAATTGTTATAAGTGGGGATATTTGTAAGAAATCAGTTCTTATTATGACGTACGGGCTTCTTCCTTTCTCTTTTCCTTAAGTGTTTTTGAGAAAATATAAAAAAATAGGGAAAATCCCAAATTTGGAAAGTACACACCAGGTACTTTTGGCCGTGTGGGATGGGTACATGGGGCTTGTGTCCATGCCAGAGATGAATGGTGTAGGAACCAACTACACGCCATGTAGTGGTCCCTTACACGCCATGTAGTCAGTCGGCAGGCCAAAACAGTAAGGTAGTGGAGTAGCTGCCAGCTAGGCGATAGAACACGCTGTGTAGTCGAAAGTACATGTCGTGTACTGATGTTGGCAGGTGAACAGTGCCACGCTGGCTGGATGCCACCAGAAGAATATTTAAAAAAATGGAAATGACACGCTGTTTACTTGGAAGTACATGTCATGTACATTGTTTTTTTCACATAAAATGGGCAGTAGCCTCCCCTGTTCACAGGGAAGGCATAGAACCAGAGGAACGAGTTGGAGGGGACGACTGAACCTTTGAATATCCACCAGGTGTTCGTCTGGAATCTTTTTCTGCCTCGGATGATCTCGTTGGAACCGCACGGGTAATCCCTCCGCTCTCCATAAGTCATTAATACCAATTCTTTCCCTAACGGAAGTTACTTACGTTTAAGTGGGTTTTATTCGTCGTCAGATCTACGTCATTCTTGGGCATTTCTGGAACCGATGTTCGTGTATAGCACTCGTTGGATTATACGGTATGTGGATTGGTGTTAATTTTTCCAACTGATGTGTGTTTTGTGCGTTTTTGCACCACGAACCCATGTTGGGGTGTCTTGTGGCTGAGGCCGTGGTTATTTTGAATACATATAATTTAATAGGTGATTAATTGTGATATTAAAATGCTGGTTGGGATCGTTGCTTGGATCTGGAACCACCCTATGGGTGGGTTCCACTGTTTAGCCATTTAGCCCGGATACCCGAGGGTATTCCTTTTAAGCAGTAATTGTAGAATTGCCTCGAGAGGAATTGCTTGTTTACTACATAATGACATGTTGGGCCTGGCCCGGTTACCTGTTTAGCCTGAGGGCGTTGTTGTGATTATCCTGAGGGCACTGCACTGTTTGGCCATAGGGCTGTAGTTATTTCTCTTGAGGGAAACCTTTTGTTCCTGAGGGCTTGAATTCTTTGCCTAAGGGCGACACTACATACGCCTAAGGGCAAATTCTGTTACGGCTGAGGGATATACCTGCGGGTTGGATTCTTCTTACCTGAGGGTAAGGTTTTTCTTGTCTGAGGATGTGGACTTTTTACATAGAAATGAACTGTGGTGATTTATAATATTTAATGAATTAAAAGAATAATAAAATGGAAATTTAATTGTTAAGTTAGTTACTTTTTAGTACTTCTTACTTTATTTCATTTTACTATTGCACACGTATATAGCATGCTTACACGTAGTTGGGCACATGCCTTTGGTGGGTTCCTACTGAGATATATTTCTCACACACTGTTTAGGTCATGCTTTTCAACCCAAACAGATTACGTTGCTGCAGGTGTGGATAGGGGCAAGAGTCCATATACAGTTACATGATTTCTGCTGAGATGTAGGAGGGCATGGGACCAAGTCTAGGCTCACAATGCCACTGCCAGCTACTTTTCTTGGTTTCACTGTATTCTACTTTCAGTTGTACTGTATTGATGTATAACATGTTATGGGTTCTCTCTTGGAACTTGAGACATGTAGCATCATTATTTATATACTATTGGTTATATCCACTGCTATTGTTTATTTTAGTTGTGTATGTTTTACTTCTTTCGTTGTTCATTTTATGTTTAATTTCGTATTCCTATACACTACACTTTGACAAATGGTGGAATAGTTTCCCCACTATCAGACTTGGGACCTCGGTTCTAGTCGGCATCCTCTTGCGTTTGGAGAAATGCGCTTGCGGTCTCGTGGCGAACCGGGTTCGGGGCACCCGTTGAGTGGCACCCAAGACCAGGACGTTGCACTAAATATACCTCAATGTGCCTAGTATGTAATCAAGTGAAGGATGAGAGGAATAAGTATACTGGGATGTTGAAACAATTACACATAAAAACATGTAAAAGGGGAAACATAACTATAAAATTTGTCACTAGACTTCTGAAGACATAATCAAGATACAATGCATTCTAGGTTGTTGTGGATCGTCATTGAAAGACTAAAAAATTTCTTATCATGTGAGATGATTTATCAATTGATCAACTAGCACAGATATACATCAGAGAATTGGTAAGGGTGCATGTAGTAGAACAATTTATTGTCTCTAATCGAGATCTAACATTCACCCATATGTTCTAGATGTGTCTCTTATACTCTCGAAAAACTATCATGATTTTCAGCACAGCCAATCACACTCAAATTTATGGTCATTCTGAGAATACTCTCAAGAAACATGTGGACATGTTGAGAGATTTCTAAATTCACTTCAATAGAGGATTGGAAAACCATATTATTTTAGTGGATTTCTCTTACAATAAATGTTTCCAATCAATAATCCAAATGGATCCTTTTGTATCCATTTTTGGGAAGAGGTGTAGAACACCGACATGTTTGGATGTAGATGAGGAATTAAAAAATCTATGTATGGAAATTGTTAAAGAAAGTGTGGATAGTGGTAAGATCATAAATTACATAATCAAATATTCCAATTGTTGAAAAAAGTGATAAGCTAACAATTGTATACACGACCTAGAGTTTGATGTTTGGAGTCAATGTATTTATCTACATATATCCATGGAATAGTGTTATCATATTTGGGAATAAGGTAAATCTTAGTCCAATGTACATCATCCCTTTGGAGATCCTTGTTCACATGGGAGTAGTGGAATATCAACTAACACTCCCACAAAACATGTCTCAAGTATATTATGTATTCCATATATCACTCTTGATGAAGTACAAACCTAAACAACCTCATTTACTGAATACAGAGGTGGTACAATTGGAGAATTACCTCTTCTATATGGAGAATCTGGTGACGATCATAGATCGTAGAAAAAATTTATACAAAATTTGATGATTCCATTTGTCAAGGTGTTGTGGGGAAACCAAATTTTTTAAAAAGAAATGTGGGTACCAGAGTCACTAATGAAGTATAGTTACCCTCATCTGCTTTAATGTGAGAAAAGGAAGTTTCTAGAGTAAAATTTCTTATGGGGGGATGGCTGCAATGACATGAAAATTTATGAATAAAATTCCATTTCTTTTAATTAAATTTCATATGGATATATAAAACACATGCACTCATTTTTTTATATATCCAATTATATATAAATGACTATCATGATTTCTTACCATTGATAATATTGACATTGAATAGTGATCATTTTACTAGTATAAATATATGGTTTTAACAAATCCATTTGGACAAACAAAATAAGTGATGTTCACAACCAGTAGGATCATACATTATCAAGTCCATTTATTGGAGATTCTAAGGGAGATAATATTTCTGGGAATTTTCCGTGAACAAGACAAATTATAGATCAAAAAACTTAAGAATGATTAAATCTTGTTATGTCAGAACATCAAGACCCTCGTGATCACAACTCATACCTTGTTTACCAAAAGATTGCATGAAATCTCCACGATCGCACACATTACACTTTGTGGGTATGTTGGTGCAATAATGGTGTATTTAAAAACACCCTATAATTATGATTATGTGCAATATTTTTGTATTGAATTACTAATATACATTCAATATACTATTTTTACTTTTTTAATGATTTATAAAGCACAAATAGTATTATTGATTAATATTCAAATTCAATTAAGTAATCTATTTTGATGAATTAACGTATTTTTGAAATAAATAATATTTTAATTAAATATTTCTATTAAATTATATTTAGTAAATATTTTTGATCATATAAAATTTATAGAGTCATAAGTAACTTTTAGTTCTGTTTGGAAAATGTTCTTGACGAAACCCATAAATTTTCAATAATTGAAAATTTTTATTTTAAATGTTTGTATTAAAAATTTATAATATTTTTAAGATAAAATAAATATTATTTTTGTAATCAAGATGTCAATATTATCTTATAGTTATTTTTTCATAAATTTATGAGACAGTAGAATTTTTGGGTAAAAATTAAATATTGTATAAATATATAATGTTATTAATGACACCATAATAAACCAAAGTGGTGTAATAAAATACTATAAAAGTTATAATCAGACAAATATATTATTTTGAATAAAAATAATGTAGCTTTTAGATAATTTTAAATATCTTACAAAGCCTTAGTGAGTCCTCTATGACCTGTAAAATATATTCAAAATTTAAAGGTTATTTCCATGAAATAATGACTCACCTCCACATAAGAAATGGAAATATTTTAATACCTTCATCCTTTAGCCTTATAAAATAATTTATTCCACTCTGTTTTTCTAGAAAACATGGGAAAAACCAAATCACGGTTTGTGGTTTTGAATATTTTAGTGTGTAGTGTCCAAGACCAATATAATAAAGAATTACCCCAACATTCCTATATAAAACCACACAGGAAACCATTTATCATCACAAAATATCTTTTAATATTAAAAAACATATTCCCTTTACTCCCTATTGTTTTCCCATTTTACCCACAATCTCCCAAGAATCCTCCCCCAAGACTTTGGGATCACATATCCATGCAAGGGATCTCCCACTGTCATTTTTCTTCAAGAAACTATTTTATTTCTTGCCTTTTAATTTCCATGATCCTAATTTGGGCATGTTATTCCACACCTCCTTTTGGTATATTTTATTTATACATGATTTGAACTTCCTTTCTCTCTTATTAACCCCCTCATGATCTCATAACCCCACCCATTACTATTCCAAAATTTTTTAAGGGTTGATTCCTTTAAAAAAAATTGTCAATGTTTCCTTATAATGTAACATCCTTTTATTTTAAATTAAAAATAATGGGGTATGATTTATTACCTACCCCATATTTTCCTTATTATGTTTTAATGATGATATGACTCTTTCTCTCTCCTTTATCCCTCTCATGTTTACCCGTTACCATGCTGAAATTCAATTAAGTATTTCTCTCTTATGATTTCCATTTACAAATTTCCTTTTATTAGCAATATAAATAAAATTTAATATGTCAGTATATTATGTTCCATGATCCCATTACAATCCATTTCATGTATAAATTTTGAGATAACACTTTCTCTCTCATCATCACATTTTACAAATTTCTATTTTACATTGTTATGTAGTCAAAATTGCACCACAATTTTTCATGCCAAAAGATTATATTGAATATTATACCCATTTCCCTATCATGTGTATTCACCGATATTCTAATGTACTTATTTATTGGGTACATACCTATATGTATTCCACATTCCTTTTCTATGGAAGAAATTATTGTGTTTAATGAATCCAAGTTGTATGATCTATGTGGTAGACTTATACAAGAAAATGAAATGATTATGAATGGCATGACTTAATAGTGATCCAATGCATTGTGTAATTATTATTATCATGATACTCCATTTGATATTAGGGTTTCATCATGATTATTAATGTTAAATTATGTTTTATTCATTCTAATTCATGTGCAATGAGGTTTCCCTTATACTAATCCATGTGCAATGCCCTAGCCTTATTATAATATCATGTTGTTTGTTGGTCCCACATTTCCATGTTATAAATTTCGTGATATATCATACCTTTATGTTCATGTTTCATTTTCAATACACTGATATTCTTATTGGATAACATTTATTGTATTCCTCATGTTATTTCATGTTCATTCTTTCACTGGGCTTTACATTTCACCATTTTCTTATGTATGTCCTTGGGTTATCCCATGCAATGCAATGTACGAAGGGATGATGTGTTCTTGTAAAATATGTTTTAAATAAATACGTCTATTTCATGTTTTATTTTGTAATATAAATAACCTAATACCCAAAGATACAAGACCAATTGATCTTTTTTGTTGTATTAATTGTATTTTTATGTAATAAAACATGTTTAAATAAGAAATACAAAGAAGCATTTTTATTAAAATTTTAAACATATGTCGACACAGTTTAAGATAATACATTATGGTTTTGGAGTCAAGATATTCATTAATAATAATATTAAACTATATGGTAATTTTATATTTTCATAGATGATAATATTCAATGAAACAAAAACATGTCGAATTCTTACTTTTGTGTCTCCTCTCATAATCTATCATCTAGTAGATTACCAAGTGCAGACATCATCAGATGATGTCTCATTCATTTAGGAATTTTATTACCTGAAAGTCAACATATGATTTTTCCCATAATATATTGTTACCTAATAATTGAAAAATATAGAAAAATGTATTAATATCATTTGATGGTCCTCATCATAACATGTAACTATTATGACCATTTGGGATTTAATGGATACAATATGTCATTATCCATTAATATTGTGTAGTACAATGAATGTGATGTAATAAGATAATTTTTTATATTTTATAATTTAGATATATATATATATATAAATTCTAAATGATCAAAAGTTTGTTCTAGGACACCAGCCCTTGTAAAATCCCACTTGGGCTCATTCCAAATACCAATTAATTTTTTCTTTTAAATCTCACTTGAGGATCATATTAATTTTGAGATGGGTCCACCACATTATTCTATTTTGAAACTCTCTAATGGATACATCATCTCTATGGGGAAAACCCATCAAGATATGCGATTTACAATGTATGGGAAATTTTTTTATGTGATCATGATCTTTTTGAAGGGAAATTGCTTTAGTATTATCACAATAGAGTGTAATATGGTGTTTACTATTATTCATCATGTCATGAAATTAGATGAATTACTATATCCAATAAAATTCATAAATTTCATTATAAATTTCAATTTACTAGTATTCCACTATAGAATCAGAAACCATAACATTCCTTGATATATTCCAGCTAACAACATCACTATTAAGAGTGAAGATGTATCCAAACGGTGATTTTAGATCATATTGATCTATTTGGATGATAACATATACATAATCCTTGATGCCTATCTTCTCATCTCCTCAATACACAATGAATATATTCATGGTTTTCCTTAGATACATATAGATAGTATCGACATCCATCATAAAGTGGTCACCTAGGTCAGCATGATATCTTCCCACCACTCTTATAGTGTTGGAAACATGTAGCATTGTACATAAAATAACATACATGATATGCCGAATCTCAGAAAAAAGTAAAGTCCATTTCATCCCCTTTATTTCCTCATGCGTCTGAGGAAAAATATTCATGGCAATATGAATACCATGTTACACTGTATAGAATCCCCTCTTGAAATTTTCCATACTAATTTTCTTAAATATATTACCAATGTCCATACATTTAATTACAGTAAGAAACCACTTGGATCTGTCATGATTGATCATAATACACAGAATATCATTTACATTTTTTAACCCCTTAATATAGAATCATGTGTTTATCTAGGATTAAAAAGACTATAATACTGGTATTTTTTTCTGAATAATTCGAATGACACCTCTATACACTATTAGAAAAATGGACGCACTCCAACAAAATGGCATGTAGAAACAAGGATCACATTTTTTCATTATGAAACCAAATTTTGTTATGGAATTAAAAATAATATATTCCATTATTTGTATCCTTATTTTACTAAGAAAATTGATATTTATAAAACATATACCTTCTTATTATAATTTGGATTCACAAAAAATATTTTGTTTTTCTTGTAGACATCTTCTTGGTGGTATTAATTAATTATTTATGTTTTTAAATTTATATGTGAAATCACATAGTAATGGAATTACACTATATAATTTATAAATATAAAGGATTTAAACATAGAAACTGATATAAAATATTCATCATAGTTAATATTTTTTTTCTTGAACCCTTTTGAAACCAATTTTTCTATATAGGTGATGACATGACCATCGATATATATTTTATTCATGAATACTCATTTATAGCCAATGTATTTACATCTACTATAAGATCTATAAAATTCCATTCTAGATTTTGGTCAAAGTAATACATTTTAGAATTCATGAATTCATACCATTTATGTATTATGTGCTACTTACCACATCGTTTTAAGGTTAATGGATCGTTATTATCAATTAAAAATTAATCACCAACCGTGGCGATAGGATAATCATATCTTTTTTTTATAACCTCTATTATACTCGTTCGTAGAGATATTTTCTTTCTAACAACCTATTTCATATGGATTTTTGGAATATATTCTTATGGAAACTCTTATTTATCTTAAACCATAATTTCCACAAATTCTATACTGATCCCATGATTTCTTATATAAATGTGAACCATTTAAAGAACTATTGTTGGTCTATTCAAAAAATCGTATATGTAGGATCATATAGGTATTATCCATTAGGATTCCTCGGGATACCATATAATGATACATTTAGTGACATTGGTAAAAAAAGTAATTAAAAATCCTTAATTATTTATATTCAGCACCATACCCATACATGTGATATCATTAGTTTACATATGGAAAAAAAGATCAATTGGAATACTACATTATACTTTAGTCTAATCTCTATTTAAAATGTATGATGCTTTTTGTATTACATATCGCCAAAATTATAAGGGAATACTATCTGTACTCATCATTGATCTCATTCTGTCTTAAAAGCTATGGTTTACCCTTTAACATACTTTATGAATCTATGCTACATATGGGGGAGTGAGTCAGGATAGAATCCCAAACAATCATATGTAAAAAACGGATTCTTTCTTATGTTATTCTCCACACCCATCTCTGTGTAGTTTCAGAATTTTCTTTCCATATAGGTTGTCATCATAATACATGGATTCCATGAATATTTTATAGGAATTTAGAAAATATCTCATTATGTAAAGCTATCCTTATATACTAATATCATCAAAAAAAGTTAGAGAGGTTGATTACTTGCCCCTAGATTCATTTAAAATTAGTGTACACAGATTCTAATAAAATAAATCAAGAGGATCTATGGCCCTTTCACTATTTCCACAAAGTGGGGATTTTTTCATTTTTCTATGTAATCGTTTGGGACATATAAAAAGTGGTTTTAGTTATAATGAATCCAAATATATATCGTGGGGTAATCTTGTGGAATGAATTGCATTTACATGGTCTATCTAGTAATTCAATAATTAGAAGCTGAATGATTTATTTGAATTTTTTTTTGGTTACAAATTTTCATTACATAAATTATATAATACAAAAACTAGAGCCATTATATCGAATAAACCATACTATTAAAAATTATTTCTTTGAAAAAAAATATTTCTTTCCAAAATTTAAATTAAACCCGTCTGTATCCAATAAAGATATAAAAAATGTTTTTCCAAACTAAAAGTGCATAATAATGATATTTAAAAGCACATATCATTTTAATTGTTATGGTGAGGTGGCTTTCTGTAGTTGCCTCAATTTAAAGTCTACCTCTATTGGTTTGTCGTATGTCTACCTCACCAAGGAAACTATTTTAGAATCTACATGGTACCTAATTTTTAATATAATTTGAGGACAAAATTTTTTATCTAATAACAAATGGGTATAAATAGATAAGTATCAATCGATACAATATACACCTAAAGCTTAACCATTCTTCTTTGTCAAGGTTAATTTCATATAGTTTCCCTCCTTCTGACAAGAAAAGGTGGCTTATTTTTCCATTATATTTTAATTTATCGTCAATTTTTTTTAAGTCTGTTGTAAATATTTCTTATATATGGAAGTAGACTTAGATATCTTCATTGTGGTTTTCCATTTGTTCACCATATTAAGAGAACACCTTTTTCACTTTATATCCTTATCAACTTGGTTGAGTGTAGTGATATGATCTTGGATAGAATTATCTATGTTTTTTTATTAAAATTTACAAAAACAAAACTAAGGAATAAATAATGGAGCCATGAAATAATGATATTGATTCACAATAATTTAGGTAACATAAACCCTAAACCCTCTATACACTGAATATAGATAATGTGTTTGCCTATATCAATGCTAACTACTTCAACATATACAATTTATCTATTTTGGTATACAAAAAATATCACAAAACATTCTTGTATGGATCTCTCTATCCAACAATCTAGTAGATTCTAGATAATTCTATAAGAGTCCATGTTATCATTGGACTTAATGAGTTAGATATATATGGATGATATCATTAAACACTAAATATATATTTAATCAATAATCTGTTTTCATGGACAATTAACTCCTCCTCACTATCCACATTACCATATCGATCAAGGATTTAGAATATTATAGTTTAAATCATTAGTTCATGTTGCAACACAAACTATAATAATGTGGACTATTTTTTAAAATTAATGTAATTTAGGTGACGGTATTTATAAATAATTTATGATAATGTTAATGTGATTCATGTAATACTCATTTTTTATAATAAAAATGTAGATTATTATATGTGTGTAAAATTATAATAATTTATGTGAGACATAATAATTTTTATTTTATTAGGTCCCTCTCTTTTTTATCATGTATCAATGAAACTCTCCATTGAACTCAATATTTCCTATAAAATTGGTCATCATATTGGAAATGATTTATATTTATCTAATTATGCTGTAGAATATTCCCCTGAAAACCGTAAGAAGGTGTTTAGTTTGAAAATATTTAAAACTATGGGATATTAGTTTTGTATTCCATTTAGTAGACTATGCAATCCAAAAATCTTATCATGTATTTTCTCAAAAATTCATCTTAAAACGAATTAAATCGATTATGAACATAAAATTCATTACAAGTTAGGCTAATTCAACCAATTTTCAATGTTATAGCACATTAATAATTAAAAATTCCTCATACTATGACCTAAATTGACATTTTTACTATGGTTTATGTTAATGTAGACATAAGAAAGAGTAATAAATTAATATTAAATTGGGGTATTTTTTATTAATATTAAATATACTTATTTTATAAATTTGTATTCCCTGATAATGGTAAATATAAATTTCTTAATTAATTACCCATGGGATTGATAAAATGTTTATGCGTAATTATTTTATTTTAATTTTACATTTACTTATTAATTGATTAGTTTATGTAATCATGGTCTTGAATCCCTAAAATAAATCATATATATTATATAAGTAAAATAAATAAAATATTACTTTATTAAGAGTAATTATTTTGGTTTGTTATTGAGGATAAAATATACAAAAGACTAACTATAAGAGGGAAAATATCCTTGATACATTGTAGGACTAAGATTAAATATTCCACATTTTCCCTCTGTATCTTCTTGGTTTGATTCCAACTTCACTCCACCTTTATCTAACTCCATTTGATTGGGAGCTAAAATTTTATAATTCATTCACTTCTCATACAGAAGAAGAGAACAATAAGGGTGTTTATATAAAACCCATGATAATGTTGGAATATACATAATGTGGGAGGGATGAACCATAGGTCATCATTTTAATTTAATAATTATATTTGAAAATTACATGAAATTTATAAATTTATTATACCCAACAAATACCCAGGTTGATCAAAGCACATGATCATCCTCTTGTATGAAAAACACATATTTAAATAAGTTTCTATTATTCATCTCATTTCTTTCAATTATTAAGCTAAAACACGTGTGATGTTTTCTAATTAATTATCTTATTAATCCATTATTTCATTTTATATTAATTTTCATATAGTCCTATTGATTCACATTGATAGTTATTTAAAATAAAATAGAAAATATAATTTCATTTAAAAGGTCAGAAGATAAGTACAAGTCTAGTTCATGGAATGAACTCTGTGAGTACCTATTTGGACTTCTCAACATGTATTGATATTGTATATAGTGTACTAATTTTTCATATAGAATATATATTTTATCACATAATTACATGTTGTGTATAATTCAATATAATACACATAGAACATTTGTTAATTAACATAGAGTATAACAATTTCTATCCGCATAGAGGTGTGAACATATTGTGACAATTCATAGTACATATTAAATATTATTATGAAGAAATTAATTATGAATTCAATATAATATAAAATATATATTATGGTCAATAGATTTCCATAAATATAACATTAAATACACAATGATGTGGTTTATGGAGTGAGAAATTAATTTTAATTTTATATGTATATATAGGTTTGGTACAAGGAATGTACATCTTGCTACACACAATGTATCATGCTCATACTATTTCCATGAGACATTACCAACTGAATGGAATGTATTTCTGTATAAACATGTTTGGGTTACATGATATGTATAGTAAGTACATTTCATGGAACAATATTTTTTAATGGTTTTATATCATTATTTTTCATTTAATTAATACACTTTCTGTATTTGATGAAATTCCTTCACCATGAAGTCATATAGACTACACAGCGTGTAACGTAGTTAAATGGCATGTACTCCCACATTTCAGATCTCATCCTGACATGATTAAAATATAGATAATTTAATGAACCATGTGTTACTCATTACATGATCTAAAATAATTAATTCTCAATTTTCTTTGGGGTAATGAATTTGGATACATTTCATGCACTCAAGTTTTACACTTTGCAATCATATGTTTTCTAGACAGAACTCTTGGATCCTCCGGATGAGTTAATTGGTAATTATTAATTAATATTTAATTTGATATGGATTATATGAGTTATATATTAGGGGAGGAAGACTAAATATTTATATATGATTAAATAAAAAAATTCAATGAAATGGAAACTAACATTAAATGCATATAATGATCAATAATATTGAAATATTTATAAATTTAATGTGACCACATAGATATGACATGATGATATCAAATATAGCCAAAGAGTTTATTAGGCCAATGTCCAACTTATATTTGTTTTTATTCAATAGGATATCATCAATATACATGAATGGAATATCAAGACCAATTATTTGTTTGAATAAAAGTAAGGAAATATTTTGTCTTAAACCAAGAGAAAGAATCTCTACACATTAATTTATAATTAATGTAGAACATGATATGTAATTTTACCTTGGTCTTGAGATATATCTTAATTTGTGGTGTTGATTTTTCAATCAGGTTTTGTGTATCCTCATTTCATAGTGAGAACCCAATGAAGAGGCCCCATAATGGTGATTTATATGCTCTCCTTTGATATCCAAAAAGTACTAATGAAATTCTATATGAAATTTTGACTAATTTATTATCTGTAATTATTTTCCATGATGGATTTACATTCCTTTGGGCATGAAGGAATATCTATTTTTTCTTTTATAACTTTAGAGGAAAAATGAGGTGGGGTATACTGAGAGGAAATTATTGTTTATATTTATTAACCTATTCCGAAATGAGATAAAAGTATGTTTATAGACATAGGATTAGGTTTTGAAATTTAATTAATTTCACTAAGGAACATAACAATATATTAAACCCAAAAACAATGACATAACATGTAATGAAATAACAAATTTTTTTGTCACCTTCATAAAACATCAAAATGATATATTATTATCTTACAATTTCGTAAATAAATATTTATCACTTCAAAAAATCTTGTCTTTTTTTCCTCCGAAACATCTAATAAATTCTTCAATATATATTTAAATAAATATTTTTTCATTTAAAAAATAAGTAAATAAATATTTTATTCAATTATTGGTTGGTAAATATTTTTTTAATATTCAAGTAATCAAATTAACAAAATTATTTAATACACAAATAACTATTTTTTACTTTGTTAATAACAAGTGTTAAAAATAATATATATAATCATGTAATTAAATAATTAAAATTTTATATAATATTTTTTAATATTTTTTTACATATTTATAAGACCACAAAAAAAAATTTATTCTATATTCAAAAAATTATATTAATTACAACTATAAAATATATAAAATATTGAACTAAGATAAAAAATACACTTTGCGAGTGACATAATAGAAAACTTGTTCACTAGCATTAGGTGGGATTGTATAAAGTTCAAGATTACCACCTAGAATAGGTTCAAATAAAAAATATAATAATAATAGGAGTATCAGTGAAGAAAATAAAATAATAAACCATATTGTGAAATATAATCCATTTTTTGATATCTTACCATGCAGGTTTAACACCCCTGTCACCAAACTATGTGATTCATATGTCATTCATTGATTATATAAAATAAAAAAAATATTACACCATGGTTATGATATTTAAGGTTATTGTACCATTTCAACCAATGAGACTAAACATTATCTTCAATAAAGATGTAAAATACATTTACTTATTTTATTTTTCTTCTAATAATCTATCATTAGTGAAACATCCAACATACCCAACTCATTTGCGAACATATATGGTCACAGTTTATAAATATACATCTATGTGGGAAATTAATGAGATAAATTAAAAAACAAATTAAAGTCAAATTATCATTAAACATTATCATATATTGTAATATCAAATGACACACACAAAAATTAGAATTACAATTGGATAATACGTTTTCATAATCTCTCTACTTAGAGAATACCATTATTGAAATTCCGGAGATGAATTTTCATCCTCTTACAAGTACCCACACCTAATATAAAACATATTACCTATCCCAATTTACATTTTTTTCAATGGGAGAACAATATTTATGAATATCACGATAGAATTTCAATGTTCTCATCACTTTATGGAATTTATATGAAATTTATCAATGTGAAAGATAATCCTTGACATTATTACATTAAATTCATCAACAATATTAAATGTTATGAAAAATTTATTTATTTTATATTTTCATAATAAATTTTATATGAAATTTATAGTATAAAGAATTTGTTCTATGACACCAAATTTGAAAATATCAATTTAGATGAACCAATCGTTGGAGATAGACTTATCAGATAATGGTGTTTTAATGTTCTTCAACATATCCACTCTACTATTTAACTAGAATATTTTTGTTTTACACTAATTTTTTCTTATTTTTTCGGTATATTATTAGTGCTAATATTTTATCTCTAATGAAAGATTTTTGGGAAGGTAATGGTTCTTCTATATCTATCAATAAAACCAAGATCAACCTTTTCGACATGATTCAATACACAATTTAAATTTATGAATATGTGCATATTATATTGTTGTCAGATAATCTATAAAAAAATTTATATGGTGCTGGTGACTCGGATTTGGGGTCTTCTTAATTCTATTGCGATAGAGCAATAATGTGTATTTTTTTCATATGTATATTATCACAGATAATTTCATCATTTTTCTTTGAGTTGTTCCATTCCATGAAAATTAACTATTCTTAAAAAATAAATGTTACAACAATGAATCTTGATATGACTAAGTCATATGATAGGAAGTAATGGATTTCAGATAATCATGTCCTTACTAGAACACATTATGGTCTCATATTGGATTATATTAATTTTAAATGTATGGAATATCTCTTTCATGATCAATATCAATAGACACCATTAAAATTGGATTAAACTATCTTGGGGGATGTGGTAAGGGTATGCCCTTTCTCTATATATAATTATTGATATTACTAATGGCCTCTCTAGACTCATTTTGGATTCTGTTTATAGAGGAGTTATCCATGGGATAAGGTGAGTCACCATAACCCTAATATCTCTCATATATGTTTTTATAAATAACTTTATATTGATTTCTTGAGATAAAAATAAATAATTTCTTTCTAATATAAATATTAACCATCTATATTAAAAAATTTGGGAAGCTGATTTATTATGCTAAGTTTAAAATATCCATAATTAATGTAGTTTTTCTTTTTAGGAGATTTGAATTGTATTAGTAATTTAGTGTAATGATTGTTAAAAATCTTCAAAAATATCTTTGTATTTGGGTGTTTATTTTTTTCTCGAAGAATAAATTGTTCTCCTATGTTTTATATAGTACTGATAATAAAATTACAATCAATTAATAAAATATAACTTTGAAGTTGTCAAGTAGGTTCTCATCAAGTCTGTCACTCAGTCCCTCCCTTTTTAGCGAATTTCATTAGTCAGTTTCAAAACTACTATAACCAATTGTCTATATTTTCATTTTTTCAATGTTATGGTGTGGTTCAAATTTGGGAAAAAATAATTTTCATTGGGTTCAATTGGAGAGAATTTATATTTTGAAGGCTCATATGAGTTTTATATTTTTTTACTAATATTTTTTTAATAATTCTTAACATTCTAAACAAGGATAACATCTTATTAACAATGCTAAATCTCTTTTTCATGTTTTCATAAATAAAAATAATTCACTTTATATTATTCCATACACTATAGTATAGTACCTTTAACCAAGTTTCATTATATGTGTATTTTGGGATCTAAACCATTCTTTGAAAAGGGTTTTCATATGATTGTAGGGAAAGATGTTAAATATTATAGTTACTCTTGGGTTTTTAATAAGTTTCTTTGAGACAACTTCTATCAACATTTATATATTTAAGGATTCCATTATCCAAGATCAAATTATTGTCTTTATAGATTCTTGGTTCATGGAAGAGCTTACTGACTATATTAATGAGAGGGATCATTACACCATTCTGTGTATCTATATTACTTCTCGTATGATAGTTGAGAAACATTACTAGAGTTGGGAGTATTTTTTTTGTTATTATTTTTTCTATGGTTATATGAAAAGGCTTGATAACCATTCAGGTAGTATTGTGATATTTTTTCTAATGTAATTATTCAGTTAATCGATCCATCTATGGTTACATTTTTTGATTGGCATGTGTGTTGTTATGTTCTTGCTACATGTGAATTTTCAATTTTTCACCATCTTTCATAGGTTATGATATGTCTCATGTTTCATATGAATATGGAGTCAAATATATATTTAATGTTTTACTATTTTATAGGTTGGTTTGTAGGGATCCCAATAAAAAAAAATCGGGGATTTTATATCTTTGTTCCGACCATTGACCATACATTTTATGTGGGATTTAATCACAAGAGCCACATATTACAATACTCGTTTTTATGATTTCCATGATTATTTATACTAGGAACCATTTTTTTTATTTATCATTTCTCTATATATATTTTTCTACAAATTGACAAGGACCATGAATGGTCAAATTTATGGGAATCTAGAATATCTTCTCTTAATTTTCCTTAGATGAATGTGAATGTGTGATGATTCATCTAGATTAATCTCTTTTAAGGAAAATTTAATATTTTGAAAAAAATTATTGTGACCTCATGTATTAATGTGGGTGTTGGAATCATTGTGTGTCCAGATCATGCTCTAGTGCAGGTGCAAAATTACTTGTACATTATGGTTAGTTGGACTCCTTTTTCTTTTTTGAATTTTACAATTCTCCAAACCCATTTATTTTCATAAACTAACAAATGGGAGAATATTATATTTGAATCATATTTCTAAATGGTGATCAATTATTATTTTTAATTAAATTGATGACCTCCAAACCTATGGTCTCATACTTTGGATAATTTTGGTGGAGATATACTTTTTTTTCTTGTTAAAAATTTCCTTTTGTTATAATTTCCATAAATCAAGAGCCCCATTATTTATCGTGTTTTAATCATGATGTATGTAATTATTTTTTTAGAAATTTTCCTAATTTTATTAGTAACCATCCTATGAGTCATTTGGATTCAAATATATATAGTTTTAATTTCCATTTATAATTATTACCGAAATATATTAATACAAAAATAAATAACTGAAATTGAAACATCCCAACAGAAACCCATTAGCTTGGGAGGAAGTGGTGGTTGTCTCTCAGCCATATATATCTTCCATAGGACACCAAATTATTGAAATAAATTCCATGTAAATCATAATAAAATGGAGGACGGTTTTTTCTTAAAAAACATACTAAAATAATGTAAATAAAAACAAAAATACATGATTCATGAGAACAATGAGGTAAAAATCAATTCTTTACCAAACCATCAACAATATCTGAGTACAAATTTAAAACCAAAAACAATTTCTAAATGAATCCAATGGAACAAACATAAAAACTCCCAACCTAATCCAAACAATGAAAGAACAAAACATGACCATGGAGCCACAATGAGTCACTAGAGAACTAGGGCACCATTCCTTTACCTATTTCATTATAGATGACATCTAGAAACACACCAAATCACCTATTCATAGGATGATTATAAATCTATGTATGATTTCACCAATGAATTCCCATATCACGGTATTAGGATAAGACATATTATCTCATTCATAAAAAACAATAAAAAACAATTAAAATCGTTTTTTAATCCAATTCATTTTTCCTAAATAAACTATTTTAGATTGAAAGAGACAAAACAATTCTTTCATTCCAATTATTAAATTATATTTTAAAATCTATTTCTAAAATCAATATTTATACCCATTCCACACATCCACACACCGACACAACCTCACATGCATGCCTTTTCAATATTTCCATACTCACAAGGAGTTTCTTATTGATCAACCATATTATCAAAAGTAATCTATATTCCATTTTCCATAATGGAATACAACCCTTCCAAAGGGACATATTAATGAAAATGAACACATAAAACCCAATTTTTCCAACTCGCATTCCAAATTAATTGTTCCAAACCATTTAAATAAAAAATAAAATTATTGAAATCATTTCCAAAAAACATTTTTTTCATAAATAAAAAATTGATCATTATAAAATCACATCACATGTATTTCCAAAAAAATAGCCCCTTTCAGCCATTTAAAAAACATCACAGAAGAAGGTCATAAAGTTGGAATCATACTTAAATTTCACAAAAAATTCCAGAATTTTAATAAATTTGAAACTAAAACTTCATGATCTAATCAAATGGAGGTTAGAGTGAATCCACCTATATCACAAATGATGGTGAAACCAAATAATGGAACAAAACTCTAAACACTCATCTTGAAACTCCATAAAAATGTAATTAATTCTTATTCCCTATTATAAAAATATTCACATCTCGTTATGATTGAAATTAAAAATCATGGATATATCCATAAAGGATTATATTGATGAATCAATTATTGGGAAGACGAAGAAAACTAAGGAAATTGATTAAGAAAAATCACTTAATAATAAATCCATCATCCATGGCACCAGGATTCTGCTCACAATCTCTCCTTGATCAAGAGGAATTATCACCAAATCATAGGGATGAAGATGAAATTTAGTTATGACCTTATTTGACAGAAATTAGTGGTTTAGGAGGTGATTTGGTTTATACCCCTAAAATTTGGGTGTAAATGTAATGTGTGGGTGGGTAGGGAACAAAATTAGGCATACCATGAACTAACCGTGCAATAGAAACAACCTATTGATTCCCCTTGCATGTTTGGATCATCTAGATATAAAAAACAGGATCCACATGAGCTAAAACCCTTTGTAAAATATTACATGTTTCCACCTGGGGGGACACACAATTTGGCTATACCATGTTCTTTACCATCCTCAAAACCATTTTCCACTATTTATGTTGAAATGTATCATGGGAGGTTTTTTATGGTTTTTACTAACCATCCTCAAACTGAACACCTCGTGAAAATCCACAAAATAAGAAAAAACTCAAATGAACCTCTGAAAACGTAACCCAATAATTTTATATACAAAAAATACACAAATTAAGAGTTATGTACCTAAATCCAATGGTGATACATTCTACCCACCAAGAGAGTTTCCATTCCTAGAATGTTGAAAACCACCTTTGACCTAAAATAGTTCATTCCACTACATGACCATTTCCATTTCACACACCCAAGTTTTATTGTGAATCTGACATTGTTTTTATAAAAACCTCACTATAACAATTATATTTCCCTATAATACATTCTGATTCACTTGGACATTCAGCATTGGAAGAATAAAAATAATAATCCATGTCCTTAAAAACATGTTCCCATAAAATTGCATGGTTCAGATTTGGGGGATGCTATATCAATTGAGATACATCAAAAACACTGTGCACTGAACTGAACCTTGGTATCAAATGAAACTCATATGTCACCTCAATAACATGTTCATGTATCTAAAAAGGTATATTTATTAAGGATATAACATTCACTACATCTGAAAATTATGATTACCTAGCATTGGAGATATCCTTAAGAACACATGATCACTCACCTCAAATGAAAACATTCATAAATGATTATACCTTATGATTTATGATGAATCAACATCATCTAAATAAATTTCATGGTCAACTGATACTTCCCTATTTTTTTCACAATTCATGGTTCAACCAATGATTTCTGACCTAATTCTACAAAACAATGTATATTATGAAATGAAACCTGTAAAATTATTAAAAAGGATCCATATATGTCAAATCTTGATAACTATTGTTATAATATAACTCCACTAATGTTATTTCATCCTCCTGTGATACACTGAAATCCATAACACAAGACCTTCAAATGTGTTACAAAAGTTGTATCTCCGTTTCGGATTGTCTATCCATTTGAGGATGATACAACATGACCCTAATAAAATGAGTCCCATGGTTTTTCTATTATGATTTCCAAAAAAATGAGGCATAAACCTTAGGTCTTGGTCTAATAATATCAAAACTAGTACGTCAACCCACATTACCAATTTTGGGATATTAATTTAAGAGAAAACCCACACGGTGTGAGATTTAGGAATATGGATGAAATGTGAAAATATTTTGAGATGATCCACTAACACCCATATAGAGTAATGTTTTCAAACCATCCTTGGGAGACCTATTAAAAAATAAATTATTATTTACTCCAATTTCAAATTAGGAATACGTAATTGTTGTAGCATAACCGCAAATAACTGGTGCTCTTCATTAACCCGATGATGGGTGAGGAATATCATTACAAGAACACCAAATTTTCTTTTCATGTCAACCTGTTAGGTCCACTAGGCTGAGTACCCTGAGAGGGGGGGGGGGTGAATCAGGGTATGACTAATTCAAAAATAAATCCCTTTCTGATCTTGTTACGCTGTTAATAAAAACACTCCTCTCTCACTTTCCTGTTGCACAATATAAACAGAAGGTAAAGCATGCATAGGAAACATAAATTTTTATTTGGTTCACCACTAAGGGCTACGTCCAGGGAGCATATGCCGACAAATTTCCTGTCATACCAAATTGAACTATTCTTCACTAGATGTGGATTACATGGTTTGAGTATAGTCACTCTATCCCAGGCTCACTGCCTTTACAAGATTTAGGGTCATCTCACTACTTTCCCAAGGGTCACTCCCTGTTTCTCTCTCTTTGGCTCACTGCCGGTGGAGAGGATCACATTCTTCCTCTTCCTTTGCTCACTGCATCGGAATGAATCCACTCACAGTTTATAGACCTGGAGGACTCTTAATTTGCATGAAAGATTGCATCTTCCTCTGTCTGTATATGCTCTGTTGAAGTAAAACTTTCACCCATAGATGAATATTTTTTTTCACCAAAGGTATCAAGAAAACTTCCAGATTCCACACGAACCCAAAATAATGTTGGGAATCAACCTTACTTGGCGCACAAGTCCAACTTGAGGTGCATGTATTGGCGCACAAGTCACAAATGTGCACAAGTCCTCCTTATACACTTGCGTGATACAAGCTTCTCCAACTCCAAATTTGTGCGACTCACTTCCGTTTTTCTCCCAAACCAACATTGTCGCGCAACAAACACTTGGTGTGCAACTTCCTTCTCTGGAACGCATGTTCCACCAGCGCAACACACCACCACTTGCGCAACCACAACAACTACGTGACTGGAGCTCTGAATCTTCAAAGTGTTGAACTCTAGTGGAGAATGAAGAGGGGTGGTCCAGTATTTATAGGCAATCTAACCACCCTGTGTGACGGCATGCAAGTCAACCCTCGGTGCACAAGTCTCAGCGTGCAGGTGTCTTCCCCTGCAAGCCACTTGCGCGAACCAATTCCAGACTTGCGCGAACATCTTTACTTTTCCATATTTTGATCTTCTGATCTTGAAAAACCATAGGCATGCAATTTCTCTAACTTCCAAGGCATCCGTGCATAAGTATCTTTCATAGCGCGCAAGTCACCTACGCGACCTCACCAAAACATGTGTGAACCTTATCCCTTTGACATATTTTGATGATCTGATATTGAAAAAAATATGGTGTGCAAGTTTCCAAGCCTTCATGTACACGACACACACGCCCCTTTTCCAAAAAACACTTTTCTTCATTTGTAGATTTTCAGGCCCAAAAATTAGGCAATCACTGGAAAACGGTGCCACCTTGTATCTGTTCTTTTTGTACCCCCTCCAGATCATCCATTCCATTATCAACGTTCTTGAATCAAACATGGATCATTAACCACAACTCATGAACTCGAAATTCTACCATGAAATACTCTTTGTCAACAAATTTTCATGTCATGGTTTGCATTGTCAACAATCACAACACAGATGTCCACTTTGTCAACAAACACAATCACCTCAAAAATGATTCAATGATACCTTGAGGGATTTTTTCCCAACAATATCGCCCTTTGGGTTGGTTGACAACTCTTCTATTGAAAGATACATCATTAATTATTTATCCACCATTTTTCTCATTTCAATTATAATAGCGATCAAAAATTTACTCAACACATACTATAAGCCCACATGAGCAATGCTCGGCGTGAGAAACAAGAGTAAATGAAAAGTTAATCAATGAATCACATCATCTAGGACATCCACTATTGACACCAAACTGATACCAATTTGTACTAAACTAATTCCAATTGTTGATGGACCTGTTGGAAGAATAATTTTTGTTGGAAATATTTTTACCACATTCCCACACTACTATTCTGCTTTTATCACGATCCGCAGCTATCGCGATATCTATTCTTTGATCAATCACTTCTAGCATCATCAGATTTTATACGCCCCCCTTTCTGCTTGCAGCTTAAACACCTCTTTAGCCATATTTCCTGTGTTGTCCAAACTAAGCTCTGGCTAAGCACATTCAACTAGCTCCAACTCCCCCTATATGGCTGCTCCACTTGTCATCTTATCCCCATATCATTCATGATTTATCAAATCTCTACATTATCTCCCCATTGAACAATCACTATTTTCTCCCCCTTTGTCAACGAACCCAAAGGACACTCCATTGCAGTCTGTAACAGTGTAGAGAACACAATAGCACATTAGGGGGAAATACATCATACCTCGGGGAGAGGGGGTGATCCACATCCACACTATTTCAAGTGCGGGGAATTGACTGAACTCCCAAATCCAGTCGATGTCTTTCAAATGCTTCCTTGGGTAAGGCCTTTGTCAGAATGTCTGCAACCTGTAGCTCAGTAGGCACATATTCCAACTTCACGATTCCCAGCTCAACTTTCTCTTTGATAAAATGATACTTTATCTCAATGTGATTTGTCCTTGAGTGATGGATGGGATTTTTTCTAACATTTATAGCACTTGAGTTATCACACTGGATTCTGATAGGACACTTCACTTCAACTCCCATATCTTCAAGTTGCTGCTTCATCCACAATAACTGTATGCATGCTTTAGTGGTTGCAATATACTCAGCCTCTGCGGTGCTCAACGAAATGCAATCTTGCTTCTTGCAAGGCCATGAAATACACAATCCACCAAGATAGAATCCACCACTTGAAATTGATTTTCTATCATCTGCTGAACCGGCCTAGTCTGTATCAGTATATCCCAATAAATCTATATGAGATTTGTCAGAATATGTCAAGCTGAAATCCACTGTGCCCTGGATATACCGATGTATTCTTTTCACTACAAGCATGTGGCTTTCCTTGGGATTACTCTGATATCTCGCTGCTTGGCATGTGGCGAAAACAATATCAGGCCTTGTTGTAGTTAAGTACAACAGACATCCAATAATTTTCCTGTATTCTGTGATATTAATTGCCTTTCCATCCTCATCTTTTGATAATTTCATCCGGGTAGCAACCAGAGTCTTCATATCCTTGGAATTCTCTATTCCAAACCTTCTCAAGACCTCCTTGGAATATTTAGATTGAGAAATGAATTTTCCATTCCTTCCTTGTGTCACCTGTAGACCAAGGAAAAACGTTATCTCTCCAATCATTGACATTTCAAACTCATTTTTCATGAATTCGGAAAACTATATGCACTGAGCTTTATCTGATCCACCAAATATTTTGTCATCGACATAGACCAAAACCATCATCCTTTGATTACTATTGTTGTTGAAATAGATATTGTAATCAAATACACCACGCTGGAAACAACGCTTCTACAAGTACTGATCAAGCCTTGAGTACCATGCTCTTGGTGCTTGTTTCATCCCATACAATGCTTTATTCAGCCTACAAACTTTGTTCTCATCCTCAGAAATAAGAAAACCATCTAGCTGCTCAATGTACACCTCTTCTTCCATAACCCTGTTTAGAAATGCATATTTGACATCCATCTGGAACACTTTGAACTTTCTTTGCAATGCTATGGCCAAAAATAATCTGATTGTCTCCAGCCTTGCAACCCATGCAAATGTCTAATCTACATCTATTCCCTCTATCTGGGAGTATCTCATGCACACTAGTTGTGAATTGTTTCGAATCACATTTCCATATTCATTCATCTTGTTGCGATAGACCTATATAGTCCCGATGACATTCTTGTCTATTAGCCTCGAAAAAATCTCCCATGTTTGGTTCTTCTTAATCTGATCAAGCTCTTCATTCATAGCCTGAACCCAGTTTTCATCGTCAGCTACATCGGAAAAACATTTCGGATCTACCTGAGATAAAAATGATGTTTTCTATAATGATTTCATTCTTTGAGTCTGAACTGGAGCTTTCTGATCACCAATGTTATTCTGCCTATCAATTTCAGCTCGACTCTTTGGCTTCCTTGCTGACACAGACTTGACGCTCTCTTGTTCATCATCAGAATCGTCTTCTGGGTCAGCCTCTTCCACTTCTACTCCCCCTGTTTCACTTACCTCATCATCACTTTCATCCAAAAACTATTCACTAGGACATTGATCATTCTATTCATTTTCGACTATAGTTACATCATTGCTCTGAATAATTATTCCCAGCCTTTTGTTGAAACATTTATATGGTTTACTTTTCCCTCAGTAGCCAAGGAATATCCCCTCATCTCCTCATGCGTTACACTTCCAATGATTTTCTTTGTTGAGAATGAAACACTTACTTCCAATGATTCTAAAGTATTTTAACTTTGTCTTCTTTCCATACCATATTTCATACAGAGTCTTCCCTTGCTTCAGACACAACAGAGACCTGTTTGAAACATAGACTGATGTCAAAACTGCTTCCTTCCAAAATTTCTCTGGTAGGTCTTTATCAATAAGAATCATTCTGACCATGTTTTTGCTGATTAGATTTCTCCTTTTAACCACTCCATTCTGTTGGGGAATTCTCACGGATGAAACTTGATGCCTTATCCGGTGTTTCTTGACCTATTCTTCCAATTGACTGTTTGTGCATTCTGTACCGTTATCTGTACAGAACTTCAAAATTTTCTGCCCAAACATCCTTTCTAATTCCCTCCTATACTTATTTATGCTACTGAACACCTCTTTCTTACGGGTAATGACAAATACCCAGACCATTCTGCTATAATCATCAATGAAAAGAACATAGTACCTTTTCCCATTTATAGCTCGTGGTGAGATAGGTCCACATACATCAGCATGAACCAATTCGAGAACTCCAGTTGTTTTTTGTTCCTTTGGCATGTATTTCTTTCTGATGATCTTCTCTTGTTGACAAGAATCACACGTATGAGTTCGATCACGTGATAGTTTGGAAAGGTCTCTAGTAGAATGACATTTTACCAGATCTTCAATGGATAGTTGACATATATGACCAAGTCGCTTATGCCGTAGCTGGTTTTCTTCTTCTCTGGATAAAAAGCACGAATCTTCTTCCCCACCTACCAGGTAAAGATTTACCTTTGTTCATTTTCCCAATAGAATGAATGCTCCATATTTTCCTTTAACAATACACATCTTCTTGGTAAATCGGATAGATTGTCCACAGTCACATAGTTGACTGACCCTAAGCATGTTATGACTGAGACCCTTTACTACCAAGACATCAGCACGTCTCATTTTTTCCCCCAAACATGGCTTTCCCGGAGCCAAAAATCTTTAGGCCTTCATCATTTCCAAATTTGACAACTCATTCTTTGTCATATTTTATGCCTGTAACAAGATCCTTATTACCCGTCATGTGAGATGGGCAACCACTATCAAGGATCCACACACCATAGCGATCTGATGCATTAAGGGAAATCTCTGCCACCACGGCCTTCTCAATTTTCTTCTTCTTGGTCCATACTTTTTCGTTCATACTCGGCATGGATTCGGGATTCTTTTCTTTCTCAGAGTATGATGGACCGGCTTTATCTTTCAAAGCCACAAATCTATTATGCATTTTTAACTCGCTTGTTGCTTTATCGATCTACTTCTTGCTAACGTTTTGATTCTCCTTTGGCACATTTATATGAATGGTCAAAGTGAAGTACCAAGCCATTTTCCCAAATCATCCTCACCAAAAACAGTTTCCTTCGAAATATGTTCTGGAAAACTATTTTCTGTTCGGCTGTCATCTCTGTTCTTGTTCCCTTTGATATCTTTTGGCTATGGAACACACATACTGTGAATGTCCCATCATTCCACAACAATAACACATGATATAAGGTGCATTCCTTTGTGTTACTTCAGAACTATGAGTTTCCCCATGGGATCTCTGAATATTCTGATTTTTCTTTGTGCCCAAATCCACCTTCAATCTCGGGACGGGTGCTTGCTGTCTGACTTCAACTGCCACCGATTTTTGTTTATAATTATACCATGAATCAGCCTTAACTTCTGAGCTCAATTGCTACTTCTTTCCTGCTTAACTACTTGGATCTTCTTTCATCTTTTCAGTCTTCGTGACATACTGCATTCCCAAGAATTTGTTGGGATTCAAAGGTTTTTCCTGGTCTTTTACTTTTATCCGCAGACCGACAACTTCCTCTTCAAGCTCTTCAATACGCTTGATGCGATCTTTCACTTTTCTATTCAAGAAATCGATCTCCCTTTTCTTTTATTCAATCTTGACATTCTGCTCATCAACCTTTTCTGTGCACTCTGGCCTGGAAGACTTAATATTCTCAATTTCATTCACTAGCTTAGACTTCTCTTCTTGTTATTGTTGCATGTAGAGTTTCGCATCATGTACCACCTTGTTGGCTTTCGTTTTATTTCTCTCCAAAAATATATATCTTCAAGATATTCTTCTAATTCAGCTTCAATGTCATCTCTCCCTTCAATTTCTTCTTCTTCCTCATCAGTTTCAGTTTCTTTCTTTTCTTGAGCACTACTGACAATAGCCACCATTGCATTTTGTTGACGATCATTGCAGTTTTCTATCTCCTAAATTTCTTCACCCTCAGACTAATTTGAACTGTCTATTTCTTGTGAAAGAAGATTCTTCTTATTAAAGAAATTTCTCTTGAACTAATTCTTCCCTTTCACATAGGCTGATGATTCTTTCTTGGGAATTTCAACTTCATCTTCATCGTTTTCTTCTGGAAAATTTTTGGCGCACCTTGCAGCAAGATGACCAACTTTTCCACATCTAAAGCAAGAAAGTGGAAGCTTCCCTTTGAACTTTCCTTTTCCTCTTTGAAGATTTGAGGATAGGAATGACATTACCTCATCTGTCTCTTCTTCTTCCTAAGAATCTTCAATGGTATGTTTCTTCATTGCCATAAATGCCACCTCTTTGGACATCCCCTTTTCCACAGCCTCATTATCATCATTCCTCATTTCATATACAACCAAGGTACTATGCAAATTGTCCAGTGTCAGTAGTTTTGGATCTTTATATTCTAGTATTGAAACTGTCGGATTGAACTGAGGTGGAAGTTTCCTCAAGATGCACTTTACGATCTTAATGTATTCAATGAAATTTCCAAGACCTTGCATATCTTCCACAACAATGTTTACCATGTCATAGAATGCGTCAACAGACTCATTCAGGTTCATTTTCAGATCTTCATATTTGTTCCACAACACCTGCAGCTTTTCCTCCCTAACCTTTGTATCCCCTTCATATATATTCAAAAGCTTTTCCCACATGGCATGTGACATTTTTCATGAGATCACATTCGTGTCGATGGGATTGGAAAGGGATCCCCCTAAGGCATTGATTGCTTTGGAATCAGCATCCAACTCTCTATTCTCATCTTCCGATAATGCACCACTATTAATATCAGTGGTGATACCATGCATAGCTGCTGAAAACACATCCATTCCCAAGGATCAAAAATATTGTTGCATTAGATTCTTCCATATCTATAAATTATATCTGTCGAAGATCGGAATCCCTTTATTATTAGTGACCTCCATTGAAAGAAGACCTAATATCAACATTTCCCTGTGATACCAATTGTTAGGTCCACTAGGATGAGTACCCTAAGAGGGGGGGGGGTTGAATCAGGGTATGCCTAATTATAAAATAAATATCATTCTAATCTTGTTACGCTATTAAGAAAAACACCCTTCTCTCACTTTCTTGTTGCACAATATAAACATAAGGTAAAGCATGCATAGGACAAAACAATTTTTACTTGGTTCACCGCTAAGGGCTGCGTCCAAGTAGCATACACCAACAAGTTGCTGGTCGTACCAAATTACACGATTCTTCACTAGATGTGGATTACACAGTTTGGGTACAGTCAGTATGTCCCAGGATCATTTCCTTTACAAGAATTAGGGTCAGCTCACTACTTTCCCAAGGGTCGCTCCCTGTTTCTCTCTCTCTGGCTCACTGTCGGTGGAGAGGATCACCTTCTTCCTCTTCCTTTTCTCACTGCGTCGGAAAGGATCCACTCACAGTTTATAGACCTGTTGGTCTTTTCATTTTCATGAAGGTATGCATATTCTTCTGTATGTATATGCTCTGTTGAGGTACAAATTTCACCCGTAGATGAATATCTTTATTCACCAAAGGTATCGGGCAAACTTCCAGATTCCACGCGACCCCAAATTATGGTCATGGAATCAACCTTACATGGCGCGCAAGTCTACCTCAGCGTGCAAGTAACTATGAAAAAGTAACAACTGGCGCCCAAGTCCTCCTTAGACACTTGCGCGACACAAGCTTCTCCAACTCCAAACTTGCACAACTCACTTACCTTTACACCCAAACAAATATTGGTGCGCAAAAAACACTTGGCGCACAACTTCCTTCTCTGGCACGCAAGTCCAACATGCGTGACACACCACCACTTGCACAACCACCACAACTGCAAGACGGGAGCTCTGAATCTTCAAAGTGCTGAACTCCGGCGAAAAATGAAGAGTGTTGGTCCAGTATTTATAGGCAATCTGACCACCCTGTGCGACGGCGCGCAAGTCAACCCTCGGCGCGCAAGTCTCGACGCGTAGGTCTCTTCCACTGCAAGTCACTTGCGCGACCCAATTCCAAACTTGTGTGATCCTCTTTAATTTTCCATATTTTGATCTTATGATCTTGAAAAACCATAGGCGTGCTGGTTCTCAAACTTCTAAGGCATCGACGCACAAGTATTTTTCACGGCGCGCAAGTCACTTGCCTGACCACACCAAAACTTGCGCGAACCTTATCCCTTTGCTATATTTTGATGATCTGATCTTGAAAAACATACGGTGTGTAAGTTTCCAAGACTTCATGTACAAGGCGTGCATGTCATGGTTTGCATTGTATTTGTTCTTTTTGTACCGCCTCCAGATCGTCCATTCCATTATCAACGTTCTTGAATCAAACATGGATCATTGACCACAACTCTTGTAGTCGAAATTCCACCATGAAATCCCCTTTTTCAACAAATTTTCATTTCATGGTTTGCATTGTCAACAATCACAACACAGATGTCCGCTTTTTCAACAAACACAATCACCTAAAAAATGCTTCAATGATACCTTAAGGGATTTTTTATCAACACAACCCCCTCACAATTGTCCCTTATGTGACTTATATGTATTATGTACTCCTTGAGGAAAATCATGTCTTGAATTTTGGAAAGAATGTAGTAGTTATCATTGAAAATAAAATGGTATATCCATATAATCGTGAAACCACAAGGTTGTCCCTCATTCAATCTTACATCACTCAATGGTCTCCCCACAAATGTGTTTTGACCACATTGAAACACATTAGTATTCATAGTTATTTGCGTCTTTAAACTTATAAACCAAATCAAGAACAAAATAAAATGAAAAATAAATTGGAACACTACCCCAACCAATAAAATCCAAGTGAATGTCAGCTATCAAAAACAATAGATTTCATTTATCTGAACCCTCATTATCTGACTAACTATATGAATTTACTTGTAATCCATCCAAAATGTGTTTCCTTTACCTGATGGGTAAATTAAGTCAAATTAAAACATTTGAAAATTCTCCATCCATCGTCATTTACTCAATTTCAAATATCATAATTTGAAAATGTGTTTCAATATATCATGATCCATAAACATCATATATTTAACTCCAATTAGAGAATGAAACATACCCTTGTCCTGATTCTCGAAATATCATGATCTATGACGACTTAAGGATAACATTAATATCTTTATAATTATACCATACTTCATTGTACAATTTGAATAGAAAACCATTAATTTTTAAAGAAATCATTAGTAAAGCTATACATGAGTATTTATGAACAATTAAATTTTAATAACCATCTAGTCTAGGAAAACAATGCATCTCTAAGTCATTATTTTGTTTTTAACAAGATATCACAACCTATATATTCTCAAGATCCATAGAAACACATCTCTCAATGATATCATGAACATTGAAATTTAATTTTTGTATTCAAAAATCACACCTTTTTATTTTTATAAAATAGTTGATTATCTCACAAGATATCCACAACTATCGCCAAGTGCTTCTCATGCTCTTCCCTTTACCTTGAATATGCCAATATGGCATCCAAAAAACTTACCACAAATGAATAAATATATTTGAAATACCAAACTCATCATTTACATAAATACATTGGTTTCATTCATAGGGCTAGAAATAATATCCCCATACATGTTATGGAAATATCTTCTCCTAAAAGATCACTTCAAAATATACTCCTTCTAAACCCAGAGTTTCTGATATCCGGAATTCATGCCAATTTTTGAGTACCATCGGGATCCCCTTAATCAACAAAAAATTTCATCAATGAATGGAATAGGATACTAATTATATATCATAAATTTTTAAAATTTATGATAATTCACACCAAGATGAAGTGATCCATCCACCTTTTTTACAATGAATGTTGTTTTTATCCATGGAGACATACTAGGCCAAATGAACGCTTTTCTTTCTAACTCAACCAAATAAAATTTCAATTCCATTAAAAATGATTGTCTGATTTGATAAATTGGAATTGAGATAAGATTTTTCCCTAGTGATAGATCAATCATAATATTAACATCTCTTGGTTGGGCATCCTAGAAAACATACTAGGGAAGGCATCCTAAAAAAGATCAACAATTTCTAGGAAAACAATGTCCACGATATCATCCTCCAATTAAAAGGTTAATTCTTCTAACATGTGTGAGATAGTTCAAACTACAGGTCTAAACAATACTATCCAACATAATATGAAATTTGTGTCTCCTCTAATGAGATTCCCAACACCATTCACAATTGTAAAAAAACATTTGGGTATAATAGTCCATGCTGATTTGAACATTGTTAACCAATCCATACCAAGGACTATATAAAATATATTCATCTCATGAATAGTGAAATCCAAAATAAATTCATCCACATATATTGTTATAGAACATTCTTTACACACAATGTGATGACATTACATTGTCCACGATGAGTTTGAAGTTTCAAAATAGAAGTAATCATGTCAACATAAAATCCCTAAAGATCAAAAGTACATAAAGTAATAAACAAATTGGATAAACATATATATAAAAAACTTGCATAAGAGTATAATTTAAATTAATTTTACCTACCACTATCAATGTATAGGGGTGACCATCGATGAAAATTTTCATTGTTCCATAAAATTTATTACTCAAAAAATGTTGGTATTTATTATCCCATTGAGATTTCACTGGTTGAGGAGTCACGATATTCCTAGATTCCACACGCTTTTCTAAATTCATATAAAGATAATTATCCAGTTTCCCTAATCTTGTAAAAGTATACAACATCTAAGAAACCTAATAATTTTCACTATAACGAATACATAGAGCCTTGTGATAATAATGTTAAACATGGTCCCATGTACATGAAATTGTGACATGATCTTGGTGGTGTCATACCATGTTGCTTCACGTGATAAAAATAAACACAATAAAAATATCCCACATTATAATTCATTCCTAGAGGAAGAATCACTGATCTTTCCATCTGGTTATGACATGATCTATCCCCCAGGCCCGTGATGTTACTTCCCAAAGAATGTCTTCCATAGGCTAGGGGTTGGCGACTAGAACCAAAAGGCATATCCCTAAAATAGGAAGGAATTGCCTTTAAATATGTACAAAACATATCCTAGGAACACAAAAATATGCAACCATGATGTAAACCTACAGTAGTAAAAGTGTGTACTGAATGTAATTGGGCCTGAATACAAGCCCAACTTAAAGATACAACTAAAATAGAAAACCATAAACAACTAATGGAATCAACCACCAAGGATCCTACTAGAACGATAGGTACAACTCGTCTCTGCAGCTCTCCACATCAACAGTCACCATCATCCACCATTATGACCTATATCCCAGTGTCTCAGGCAAGACTTATCATCATTTTCAAAAGACATAATACAGTGTGGGGGAATCCCATGCATGGGTGAGTATAACAATACATATTAGGGACATCGAGACCACCGAAGGTATCTCATAATTCCACAATGGAAAACCACAAACCATGATCTGAATAAAAAAAGCACAAAGCCAAAGACTCAACTCCAACTAGTTATACAACATAGAGAAATAAAAAGAGATGATGATCCACACATGGTCGCTATGTTGATGATCCATGATGGGCCATTATAAGGATGGTCCTCATCGGGTTGCTATAATGTTGATCCACAGAGGGTCGATGTGATGCCGATCCACAAAGGGTCTCTATCATGCTGATCCACACATGGTAACTATAATTTTAATCCACACATCATCTCTATAATATTTATCCACATAGGTTCACTATAATCCTGATCCACATAGTGTCGCTATGTCGATGATCCATGATGGGACACGCTATGGTTGGTCCTCCTCGAGTCTCTATGTTGTTGATCCACAGTGGGTCGCTATGTTGATGATCCACACAGGGTCGGTATGATTCTAATCCACACAGGGTCTCTACGATGCTGAACCACACATGGATACTATCATACTAATCAACATAGGGTCTCCATAATGCTGATCCACACAGGGTCCATATAATGTTGATCCACACAGGGTCTCTCTATATATGGAAAACTACCTTAGTATTCCCCAAACCCAGTGTGCATGAGTTCTATAGTATTTTATCCTCTATATATTCGTCAGGAATCAACTTATATGATGTTCCCCAAAGTATTATCCTAAAGGACCATCATGTGGTAAGGTTTCCAAATCAAAAGATGACGCGTCAACTAGAATCCTGGTCTGTGAGTTATTGGCATTTTAGTGCTGAGGGCCCGGTTGGATTCGGGAATGATACACCCAACACATATTTCAACATTGTAAAAAACTCAGGTGGAGTATCTCAAAAGAATTGTCTCACTCCAAGGATCCCAATGTTGTAGACCGTTCATCAAATGGATGACTGGATGGTAAGATACGTCTCTTTAAGAAAAACTGGGACCCAATGGGTCAGTGTCCGGCCTGACCCAGCCTAGGCCGACCAGACCCAGTTTTGGTTGACATGGTCTGACCTGAACCGACCTGGGATGGGTCATAGAGTGCTTGGCCCGTAGGGCCGTAGATAGGGCCAAACCGCTTCGTTTGGCCAGAGCCCGCTGGGTGGTCTGTCCTCCTAGGTGGCGCGACACCCAGTAGGTGGACCGCACAGGGAGGGGGAGTCACTCCACCTCTTTATCAAATGGTCAAACAACATTTCAGATCATTAATTGGTGGTTCTAGGTTGTGCCACCCAGGATGGCCATTGAACCCGCATATAGAGGATCCCCCTTTCGTCGTGGATTCGATGTCGTGACCTGCTCACTACAGCGCATGATGGCACGTCGCCTCACCAACAACGTGGTCGACTGTTGTTGGACACCCTGTCCATCATACTCAGCGACACCTCCTTCGTTTTCTGATGAGCACTAGCCACTTTATTCACCTTTTAACTCTTTTCACCGGCGTCAGTGGAAGTTTTTTGGGACATCGAGTTGGCTCCAGGGGTTTTTTCCCTTCCAATAATGAAAACGTGCTAATCAAAATGATATCGTCTCTGAGCGGCTCCCAGATTCGAGTTTTTTTGTGTCTTAAGATCGTCCACTGACGAACATGACATGAATGTAGTGGCATAGGGTCCGTTAATTTTTCGTTTGGCCTACTCCCTCTGCGTTATCATTATAACACGTGGTAGAAATTTAATCCATCAATGATAAACATTAAAAATGAACCCTACCATGTGAAATATTTTAGATGTTACGGTGGTGGAAGAAGAATACACTCTTGAAGAAGATTTCAACGTTCAATTTTCACGGATCAAACCCTCCAACGACGTCCAAGATTATATTACTCATCGGTGGAAGATGTCCCATCACATCATCATGGGTTCCTCACTTCCTCCTAAACAACCAAACATAGATCCTCACTTAATTAGACATTGAATAAGATTTTAATGCAAGATATATTTAATTAAGTTCATCAATAAGTTAATTAATTCACCACCCATCTGTCAATGGAGTGGTTAAAAAAACAATGAGTCAAGGAATTAAATGGATTGACAAGTCATCGGTCCCACCACCAACTCTAAATAGTAAAAAAAATTAATAACATATCATTGTTGTAATTTTATTATTTTTTTCTAAAGTCTAAAACAAACATTTTATCATGGCCTACTGTTGTCTAAGTGAAACCTCCCTTAAGAGAATCTTGGCGATGTTAATTCAATGGTCCTTTCCAATTTCTAATCCAAGCACCGGTTCAAAAGATACAAAATATCACCAATGGATTTACTTAACGTACCATAAATAAGGTTCAAAATTCCATTCCCAGCACACTGGTCCTTGGAATCACACACCTTCCATTATTGAAAAATCGTAATAATGTGAAATAGCATTTTTTTTATAAAAAATAGATTAAATTTATGGGTCTTTACATTCACCCCACCATAGGACTTTTCATCCTCGATATCTACAACAAATAATGTGGAAAAAATGGGGGTTGTGTGGACATATCTAAGCATCCCACTACCATGTGCTCGCTTAGAGATTCCCAGGATGAAAAAAAACTTGCACAAGAAAAATCAACTGGCCACTAAGTACCCACACCTTTCGCCCTCTATCTCGAATGGGAACTATGCAAACGTCACCCCATAATTGATGTCCAGCTCTCCCCAATTGATAAAATGTGATGGATCATGCACGTACTGCCTCAGCTACAAAACGTGGAAAACATTTTGCACCTGGTGCATCAGTGGGGTAAGATATAGACGGTATTCCACCTATCCTGCTCTGCAGAGGATCCAGAAAGGTCCGATGAACCTCAAAGATATCATTCCGCCCAATAAAAACCGATGTAACCCTCGATGAGGTGATACCCATAGCAAGGCATGGTCTCCCTCCTCAAATTACAAGGGTCTTTATCTCTTATTAGAATAGGACCTCTACCGGCTATGTGTAGTTCATCTCCACCTAGATGATCTGCACCATCTCTATGGTAACAAGTACCAATTCTGGACCCATATGTTTGGACTTCCCTGGGTCATTCCATCAAAGGAGGGACATGAATGGTCACTCGTACAAGGCCTCAAACGTAGCCATGCCAATGTCGGAGTGATAACTGTTGTTGTATGTGAACTCCTCCTATGGAAGGTGGTCCTCCCAACTGCTGCCAAAATCAATGATACAAGCATGAAGAATTCCCTTGAGTGTTTGTATGGTCCACTCCATCTAACCATCTTTCAGAGGATTAAAGGCAATGCTCAAGCATACCTGAGTCTTGAATGCATCATATAATCCCTTCCAAAAATGATATGTAAAATGATCGTCGTGATCTATGACAATCATCGATGGCACCCCAGGAAGCTGTACAATTTACTATACCTAGAGACATCCACATCTCTCTACTAATCCCTACTCTTGGATAGGTAGGAAGTGGGGAAACATGATGAGTCGGTCAACGATCACCCAGATTGAATCGTGGCCCCTGGGCGTACATGGTAGCTCTTTCAAAATTCAATGGATACACCATCCCACTTCCACTATGTTAACTCAAGTGGATGATCTAATATTGCAGGTTCCTAATACTCATCCTTTACTTGATGACATGTGTGGCATCGTGAAATGAAATCCACCATGTCTTGCATCATACCTAGCCATCAATAATTACACCAGAGGTCCTGGTACATCTTCTCCACTCCAGGAAGTACCTCCAATGGGGATGTATAGAACTCCCTCAACACCTCCTCTTGTAGAATAATTGGTACCATATTGCATCTTCAAAAGAGGATGACAGGATCCCCACAATTAAAAAATACATTAGGAGCCTATTACGATGATATCTGAGCATGTTGGGACTCACAGTGTATGTCCCCATGTTGTGCCTCCCAAGCTCTTTCAACGAGTGGGGGAGTAACTATCATATACTGGTGGTATGATTCTATGTCATGATCCATGAATGATAACTACAACACGGCTACCTGTTCTGTCTCCTCACTCGTCAACTATACACCAGACCTCCTACTGAGTGAGTCTGCTACTATGTTCCCCTTTCTAGGAGTGTATAATATATCAATGTCATAGTCCTGGAGGAACTCAATCCATCGTCGCTACCTTATGTTATGTTCATTCAATGAGAAGATATACTTGAGACTCTTGTGATAATAGTAGATTTTAAAAAATTCTCCCATCATGTAGTGTCACCACATCCTCAGTGCAAATACCACTACTTCTAACTCTAGGTCATGGGTATCATAGTTCTACTCATGTTGTCTCAACTTTCGTGATCTGTATGCGATCACCACTTTCTCCTACATCAGGAAAAAACCCAATCTGGTCCCTGATGCATTGTAGTACACTGAATTCCCAATGCCATCTTCTAATAGCCTCAAGATTGGGTCACACATCAGTCTCTACCTCATCTCCTGAAAACTCTACTAGATTCATTCTGTCCACATGATGGATTGTACCTTCTTTGTCAAACATGACAATGGTTTCACAAATCTGGAAATGTAGCATAAAAATATTTTATAGTACACATCCAATCCCATGAAATTTTGCACCTCAGTCACTCTATTGGGTGGATCCCAAGCAATATCTTCTTTTATCTTCACTAGGTCCACTATGATTCCATCCTCTGAGATAACGTTCCATAGGAAGTGGACTTCCTGTATCAATAACTGGAACTTCAAGAATTTCCATAAAGATGGCTCTCTCTGAGTGTATCTATAACTCTCTATATGTGCGTGGAAAGATCCTCCTATGATGTCGAGTATGAAAATATATCATAAATGAAGACCACCAAGAAGCGATCATGGTTTGGCTAGAAGATCATGTTCATGAGCCCCATGAACACTATCGGAGCATTAGGAATGCCAAAAGTCATATAAATGAACTCATAATGGCTAGACCAACATCTGAATGTTGTCTTCGGTACATCCTTGTCTTGTACCCTAAGCTGATGATAGCATGATCCGAGGTCTATCTTTTAAAATGATCGATCTCCCCTCAGATTTTCAATGAGATCATCGATCCATGGAAGATGATACATGTTCTTCATGGTCACCTGGTTCATCCACTGATAGTCCAGAAAAATAATCTACCTTTTATATGGCATCCTAGAAAACAAAATCTGGGATTCCCCTGGAGGACCACTGGGCATTATAAACCCCTTCCTCTACAAGTCCTCCAACTATACCCGCAACTCATGAAACTCCATGGGAACAATCTGATATGTTGGAATAGATATCGGTGTCGTACATGGGTATAGGTCAATGTTGAAGATTACCTCTCATTGAGGAGGTAGTACCAGAACATCATCAGGAAAGACATCAGCATACAAGCCCACCACAATAGGATAACTCAGACTCGTCGTGTCAACTGCTCTGAGGGTACGAATAGCCAACTGATGAGTGGTTGTCTACACTCTGCTTCTAGTAAGTCCATCATGTGTTGAAAAGGGTTCCTTATCTATGGTTAAGGAAAACCTGATCCCATATTCATAGACACCGCACACTTTTCCCCTAAAACATTCGATCTGAGCATGGACCATGGATAACCAGTCCATACCCAAGATTACATCCTACGACCTTGATGTCGTTTATAGGAGGTCCCAACTGAAGCTCTGGCCTCCTAATGTGAGCTGAAAATCTCTACACTAGTGTTTAATCGTCGAATATTATCCCATAGGAGTCTCTAATCTTAAGGATTGAGAAAACGGATTCACCGGAATCTCCGAGCTCAAAACGAGTGTCGTGGAAAAAATAGAGTGACTAGAACCAATGTCCATAGGAACTACAAATAGGGTGTCATAGACATATATCATACCTCTATTAATCGTTAGATCATTTTAATCATTGGCCTTTGTTGCTGAAGTATGCTCTCCCCTATCCACCTGCTTCGTGTGGTCGGGGTGGACCACCTGGGGGTGGTGGTGGTAGAACCTCAAACTGTCATCCACCTCATATTCCACGACATGCTCCTCTGCCATGCCTGCCGCACTACAGACCTACACACTCAAACATTGTACACTGTCTCATCGGTCACTTGATCATATGTTGATGGTCTGTATGGTGGGTCGGGAAGTCACGATCCATGAGGATCTTCCCACCGCATGTGAAGCACAATCTTCTTCCCTACGGACCCCACTTCCTCATGATATCCACTCCTCCGGCCCTATATCCTGTAGTCTCCCTCAATAAGGTCTCGCCTGCTTGGAACATTGTGGTATCTTCCTACTGTCTCCTACAGATGACTCGACTACCTGTCATCCAGTGGTGGCTCTCACCATCTGTTTCTGGATACCTTAGAATATCTCCACCAATAATGCTCACTCGAGAACTCCAGCCCACATATGGATATTTAGCGATATCATCGACACTATGATCTCCCAGAGGAGACCCTTCTCAAAGGACTATGCCCAAAAAATTGGGTATTGTACCATGTTGGTGGAGTTGCGTGAGACGTTAACAAATCTCTTTGAGTACTGGGCCACTGATAGGATGACCTACTGTAAGCACAACATCTTCTGCATACACACTTGGTGTAAAGTTGATACTACAAACTCTACCCTAAAGAGGGTCTTGAAGTCTAATGAGGAGAGTTTTGCCTCCAAATACGACTGTAGTGTCAAACTCCACCATCTCCCTATTGTTCCATGGAAAATTCTAGCAGTTAGGGTTACCTTCATCTCTACTGGAGTCCAAACAAGGTGGAAAACTCAAGCCACACCCTCCAACCAGTCCTCAGCTGCCTGGGGTTATGTCTCACCTCGAAACCTTGTAATCAAATGTATTTGGAACTCGTGTAATGCACTCAGTCAGCATGCACAGTCTACCCGGGGGGCTAGTGAAACTGCTACCTCTGAGTGGTGGTGCTTCTGGTACACCACCTGAAGGTGCCAACATAGTAAGGGGGACTACATCAAATCCCCATCACTCAGTGGGAATAATTGTGCACTCTCTCTAGAATCTTGGTTGGCTATCTATGCGGTGACATCATGAAATGAAATAGGGATTCCACAGTCAATAAGTTCTTCCTGGTGAGGTGACTCAAGAAGAGAAAAAGTAAAAATTTCCAAAACACACACAATTGTTATTTTGGTGCACTGAGTTAGAAATTTGAATTCAGGGTCTTTTTTTATGGATAAATTGACTGTCTCACTAACACTGGACTCCCCGAATTGAAAACCACACTCAAAACACATTAAAATATTTTTCCATTGGAATGATCAGAGTTCTTGGTCTTCTGCAGAACTGAATCCTCTAATACCACTTTTTCATGACCCTACCCCCAAGACTATGTCGTTACTACCCCAAGCCCTCCTTCTATAGGTCAGGGTTGGAAACTTTCACCGGAAAGATGTTTCCTTAAAATGGGATGTAATTTTCTTTTAATCTGTATAAACAAAAATCCCAAGGACCGAACAAGATGCAACCACGAAGTAAAACTACATTAGTAAAAGTGGGTACTGAAAATATAGGGGCCCAAATACATGTGAAACTGAATGATACAAAAATAATATATAATAGTAAACATCTCCTGAAATATTACACCAAGGATCCTACCTGAAGGGTAGGTACAGATCATCTCTACAGCTCTCCACATCAATTGTCACCATCGTCCACTATCCGGTCCTAGCTCCTTGAGTCTCAGTTAAGGTTTCCCGTCATCTGTATAAGAAAAAATAATGGGTGGGCAAAGCCCATGCACTGGTGAGTATAACAATACCAATTAGAGACCCTGAGACCCCTAAAGGTCTCTCAGAATTCCACAATAGGAAAACCAGAAATCATGATCTCAATCAAAATTCACAGAGAAAAAGGTTGTTCTCAATCTTGGAATACATCTCAGTGTAACATGAAATGATGTTGATCCACATAAGGTCTCTATGTCACTGATCCATGAAGTGATTATCTAAGGTTGTTCCTCGTCAGGTCTCTATGATGTTGATCCACATAGGTTCTCTATGATACCGATCCACACAGGGTCATTATAATATTGATCTAGACAGGCTCATTATCCTGTCGATCCACACAGGGTCACTATAGTACTGTTCCACACAAGGTCACTATAATGTTGATCCATACAAGTTCGCTATGTCGTTGATCCATGATGGGCTACTCTATGGCTTGTTCATGGCGGGTCGCTATGATGGTGATCCACACTGGGTCTCCGTGATGTAGATCTGCCCAGGGTCACTATGATGTTGATTGACACACGATAATTATGATATTGATCCACACAGTTTATCAATCATTCTGATCCATACATGGTCCCTATAATGATAATCCACAATGGGTCTCTATAATGATAATCCAAAAAGGGTCTCTCTACAAATCACATCCTACCTCAATATTCCCCCCACCCGGTATGCTTGATTTCCATGGTATCTTCTCCTATGGATATCGTTCATGCCTCAACTTCCACAGAGTTCCACATAAGAGTAACCCAATGGACCATCATGTCATAAGTGTTCCAACACAGCAAATGTCGCGTCAACTAGGCTCCTGGTCTGTGAGTTATTTTCATTTAAGTGCCGAGTGCCCTGTATGATTCAGGTAAGATCCACACCGGCCATACTCCAACTTTCCCCTAAACTAATGCGGATTATCTTAAATTGATCATCTCGTTTCAAGGATCTCATATCCGTAGACGGTCCATTAAACAGATTCCTGGTTCGCAAGATATGAATCCTTAAGGGAAACTGGGCCCAAATGGGTTTGGGTCCGGTCTTATCCGGTTGGACCGACCCACCCGACCGGAGAAAGTCAGTGCATGTCCCGGACCAGCCCAAACTCGCATGGGCCAGCCCAAATGGGCCGGCCCATAGACCAGGCTTCTTCGGCTGGGCACATCCCACTGAGCGGTCCACCCGCTAGGTGGCATGGCCCCCATCAGATGGCCCACACAGGGAGAGGAGCCACCAATACTCTTTCCCAAATAGTTCAAATAGTCATTCAGATTTTTAATTGGAGACGTGATTTGGTTCTGACCTTGTTGGCCCAAGGACCATCAGGGAGTGGGTCCCCCTTCCTCCACCGCATTGATGCCACATCCTGCTCAAGAGGTTATCCTTCTTCAAAATGATTATCATTGATGTTATTGTAATTATGAAAAGTTCTTCAAAATCATCACGCAAAATTTCATTGTCTAATTTAGCAATAACTGTGAAATTAAACCACTTGTATGCTAGATCCTTTAGAATATACATTGCCAACATGAATTTTATATCAACTACTGTTCCTTTAAAATCAATGATTCAATTACTCATATTCATAAACAATTTTTCTTTTCCAGTTTTGAATCACCCAAAAATATGGGTGTATTCTACATTTAAAACTAAATGGGATCATCTATATGCATTGGTTCATCCCCTACGTTCCCTCTATGCACTGCTTAAAAATCCTAGGAAACACTCTTAACTAGTTGTTGGTTCTCTTTTGGGTCAGGTAAATTCATGTTCATAGTATCCCCTTCTAGTTGGATTCTTCTTTTCCTACAATTTTATATTATATATAACCAAAAGAAAAACCTATTTAGTATAACTCTCTATAAAATAAAGGCTTATCAATACTAGATTTACCACATCACAAATATGACAACAAGGATTTCCAAAATATAATATATTCAATTTTTAGTTTTTTTTAAATTACAGTGTGGTATTTGAAAATAATACTATTTTAAACTATATTTAGAAATCAAAACTTATTTCACTAAATAATAAAGCATTAGTCAAATTGAAATTTTCAATCATAGTGGGATGTCAATTATAAAATTTCTTATCACGTTCATATCATTAGAAAAATATATAATTATTAGGTTGTAACATCTAGAAGTGTCTCGAAACACTCACGTACCCAAATCCATAGTAACATTATATTTAAAATAAATTTTTTATCTATATCTCATTATTCCCTAAATTTACTGATTTGGAAATACTACTCCTTTTAGCATCCATGATCAAGGAATAAACCAGATTAGTATTCAACTCTAGTAAAGAACAAACTAATACCTTTTGTAACATCCCAACACACACCCATTGGTTTTCGGAGAGTTTGTAGGTGTTATTAGGCCACATATAACATTCCAAAGACACAAGTGGATGAAAATAAATGTTGAGGGTTTCGTAAAAAATTGGGGAATAAATTGACCTTTCAAAAATAAAACTATCACAAAAAAGATAATCATAATCAAAAAATAATTATATGATTCATGAAAATATGGTATTGCAAATAAATGTTTGACTAAAACAACAAATAATTGAGAGTACAATATGGAAAAAAACTAACAAAGATCAAAGGTTCCAAATACATCCGCAAAAAAACTCCCCACCCACTCTATTCTCCCAAACCACAAGCCATGCCCAAGGTGTCACTATTTATCACTAATGAACATAGACACCTTGATTTACCTATTTCTATATAGATAACATATTAAAAGGAAGTAATGTTCCCAAGCATGGGGTGTGTATAAAAATTTGTAGGATTTCACCAATGAAATTTAATCCCACTATACCATGATAGAAATTATTGGATCATTAATATAAAATATTATAAAACAATGAAATCAGTTTATATCAAAGCCAAAATAGTTTCCAAAACTAAACGGTGTTTCATGGAACTAAACAAAATCATTCATTCAAACCATTTCAAAACAAAATTTTGAAATTCATTTTTGAACTCCATTTAAAAAATGCCTTAAGAATACACATTGAACACGTACACAGATCCAAAACCTTTATGCCTATGTGAAATTTACATACTCTTGAGAAATATCTCACTGATCTACAAATTCATCACTGGGTAACCATATAGTATGGTCCCTAATAGAACATTCCACTTCCATGGGGACAAATCAATGGGAAAATAACCAAAAAAAATTTATGCCAGATCCAATGCTAGACCAATTTTTAAAACCTTTTCAACATAACAATAATTTTATTGAAAAATTTATATAAAATTTTCTCCATGAATCAAAACAAAACCATTATTTTAAAAACTGATTTTTAAAATCTCGTCATACTTTTTTCCAAAAAAATACCCAATTATTCTATTTCACAAAACAATATCTAAAGAAGATTCTACATCAATAATCAAACATCAATTTCATAACAATTTCAAAAAATTCAATAAATTTTAAACCAAGACATAATTTTATAATCATGAGGAGGTGAGAGTGAAACCACTTACCACTCAAACATTGCAGAAAACAAATAATGATACAAAAATCCCAAAACATCTCTTGATTCTACACTTTTCTTCCATAGATCATATTTCCTATCATACAAAAAAGCATATCTAATCATTATTTTCATCAAAAAACATGTATATATTCACAATGGATTATAATCATGAATATAATAGTGGAAAAAATAATACAACTATGGAAAATGATTATTGGTGATCAATTACCAACAAATACACCCACAAAGCACAATGATTCACTTCGTAATCTCTCCCAGATCAAGATGAATGTTCTCAGTAGACTATGGATGAAGATTAAATCATGTTATGAACAGATTAGGGAAAATGATTGGTTTTTCATGGGATTCATATTATATCCACAAAATCCAGATCTAAATTGAAACGGTTCATGCTTAGTGTTCACATTTATAAAAATTGTGTGCTGACCGTGCATTTTTCCCCACCTCCTAATCCCAATACCCAAGTTGGCTCACACAGTTAAAAAAACCATGTGAAAACAATGATAAATCGCTCTATAAAACATTTAATAGTTTATCCTGGGTGGATGCATGGTTTAAAAAACTACTTTCATAACCGTACTCCTACCAAGTTCTCTCAATTCCAGTGTTACTGTTTCCTTGGAGGTGGTTCATGATTTCAGTTAATTGTGATTAAATAGTGCACCTCCAAAAAAATCCTACAAACATGCCAAAGATACAAAAAACCTATTAAAACATAATAAATTGACATTATTTAAATAAAATACATTAATAAGGGGTTATGTACATGAAATCACGCATGGTAACCAAATTTAATATGAAAACATTCATTGTAAATTTACATTGTAATCTTTCATGAAGAAACTCCACCGAAAAATTTTAGTTCAATTTCAACTTAACATTCCTTTGAAAATTTCCACATGATCTTTCTATATTATTACAAAATAATGATTAACTAATTTATAAATTAAATTCATGTTTAAATATTTAATTCAACCATAACAACACATAAATAAAAAATCAAATTTTGAAAAAAAAAATTATATGAAAATTTTCAATGAATATTTACCTATAAAATGTTCAGTTATTCTTTCAAATAAAATATACATGAAAATATGTTAATATATAAATTAAAAGTTAAAATTTACACACAAACATTTCATAAATTTTTTTGAATATAAACATATAGTCTAAATTTCTACTCAAAACATTCTGTGTAAATTTTGAACTAAATTTATTATGATATTTTTAAATGTATATTTTCTACACACTATGTGTGTTTCATTGATTTTTATATACTAATTATATCCATGTATAAACATATAATTTATTTTATATAGAAATATATGGTGAAAAATTTAAATGTATACATACGTGAAGACATATATATTTATATATATGTTTGTAAGAAAAAATTTAAACTAATATAAATATAATTTTTATGTTTCTTGTGTGAAATTTAAGTTGAAAATATTCTATGGAAATACACATGAATCCATACAGACATATAAAATTTTGAATTTCATTTATATTTATAATTTTTTTGTTTTTTTTAATTTCATATAGAAATTTTAACATAAATTTTTTTCTTAATCTTATTAAAAATGTTGTTAATAAGAAATTAAAATAAATTAATGTTTATATTTTCCAGGAAAAATTATTAACACAATAATTAAAATTTTAAATTTTCACTAAAATTTTGAAATTAAAATTTTTATGGGAAAATTTTATGTCAATTTTTTAAAAAAAAGAAGTTCAAAATTTTAATTAAAATTTCATTGAAAATATTATAATATATAAAAAATAAAATTAATTTTTGATCAAAAATTTTCATTAAAAATTTTCAGTGGAATATTTTTTTATAAATTTTTAAAAGAAACATTTAAAAATAATTTCTTTAAAAATTTCTTGTGATAATTTTTTATGTATATTTTCAATTTATTATGTGTGGGAACAAGTTTATATATATATATATATATCATTATATATATACGAATATAAATATATAACGTATTTTTGTCAAAATTTATAGTCAATATTTTAATTGTATACATACATGCATACATGTATATATATATATATATACAAACATATTTATGAGTATGTTTACAAAAATATAAATACTGAGTATGACACTCTAGTGTAAAATTTATATTTTATATATTTTAGTTATATAAGATTGCAAGAAAAAAATACATATATTGTATACTATTTTATTTATCTTTTGTTATTCATTTTATTATTATGAATAATTTACCTTCAAATTTCAATGCAAAAAAATAGAATAATGAACTATATATGATCTGTTTCGTTATAGGATATACAGAACTTGAAATGATCAATATGAAAATAGTTATGTGAAATCATTAATCTTAAATAATGATAGTTGTTTAATGGAAATACTTGATCAGGATTGGGAGAGATCCTTTAAGAATGATGTACCGAAAGTAGAATGAAATTTATGTATTTTATATAGAATCTTAAATATAAATCATGATGATTATTAAAACTAAGGTATATCAAGAATTAAAGGGTTCTAATTTTTATAAGAGCTATTGAGATCAATAATTACACAATAAGTCTCACTCAAATAATTGAATATTATGATATTATAGAATTGTGTTAGGTATATAGTAGTTGATCTAGAGGTGATGCAACAATGTTTGGGCCTATTTATATAATCTCTTCATAGACTACAAAAATATTATGAATGTGAAAATACTTATTCTAATGCAGTTTTAATGTTTCATTTCTCAAACTATTAGAATACCATCATGTGTAAATTAATTTCAATATGTAAAGGTTACATTAATATCTACTTTCATTATGCGGAAGACCTCAACAATGCTTTGAAGGCTGGAAAAAATTAAAAATTTTAATAAGTAATTCATTGAATGAGATATGAAATTTAATCCTTTAAATAAGAAGTATTATTTTTCATATATTTATATAAGATTATATGTTCATCCTTGTGTATAATTGAATTCAGAGATACAAACTGATTTAGCCTCATACATTGGGAATCCATTAAAGGTGGACCAAAGTACTCTAATGGGGGAGACTGGTATTCACGATAGAGAACATATTGATTTCAATTTAGAATATATGCCCACGTATGTTTTAAGCCTTATTGAACAAGAATATAAAATTTAGGTAATGATTTAATTTGAATTTATTCAAACATTTTATGAGGTTTTCTATATTTTTGGACATTCTATAAAAAATGTATATTTTTTATGAAATAAATAAATCATATCAATGATAATAAGGAATCAAAATTTTTTAATAAGGGTAGGAAGAATAATTCTCCAATTCTATATAGGGTTTACCCCATGATTAAAAATGATTCTAAGAATTGGGCTAAGACTCAATCTACATATATCACATAAATAATTTCATGGGTTATCTTTATTGATGTGGAAGGAAAAGAGAATAAATCAGCATGAAGTCCTCTAGAATCTGATTTCCTAGTAACTTTAACTAAAAATAGGATATTTAATGTCGCAAGAATAGAAGACAAAAAAAATAATTTCTTTGTTAAATTTGAAAAAGAAATATAGGTGATGGTGGTCTCACTTCACAATAGAGAGATGAAAACTAGGATAGATAAACTAGGATATAATAATTCAATTAAAAATTATGGTTTTAGGGAGGATAAGTTCCTATCTATAGATATCATAGGATATGGGACCCATGTTTTAGAAAAATATTATCACAAATGCATAGAATAATATTAGGATGATAGTATCACAGAAGGTTGACACAAACGCAGCAGATGAAATTATGGTTACACGTGTTAAAAAAAGGCACACGATTACTATGATAATGGTACTAACAAACATGAATATTAAATCACTACAACTAAAGATAAAAATGACGATATTACAAGAAAATATTGTGTAATTAATGGTTTATTAGTAAAAAAAAGGGGATGAACCCCCTAATGAAAATGAAAATGATGATCCAATTTCAGAATTGTCAAGGTCTGGATAACCCTGATACATTAAATTCCATTATGAATTTTATTTAAAACCTATTCTATATTTTATTGTGTTACCTAAATCTAAAAGATCCATGTCTACCAGGAATGCTTCATAGGAATGATGGGGCCTCCAATTGATGGGAATGAGTCAAAACTCTATATAAGTTAGGATACTGTGAGTGCTAGCTCACAATAGGCATGAGAATCATAATATTTTCTATACCATTGATTAAATCGTCACATGAACCAAAAAATGGGATGGAACATATCAATATTTTATATTTCCTATTCCTTCAAACTATATTAGGAAAAAATATCATTATGTCTACAAATATTCTCCCTTTCTAACACTCTTAGGCATCATTGATTCTTAATTAGATATCATAATTCAATTATCAATCCTGATTAAAAATTTTGGAGTAATAATAAGTTTATGAGGTCAAGGGAATCTAGATATCATATTTTGAGAAATAATATTTTAGATATTAACCGAGTGGTAGCTAAATAAACTTGGCACACGATTGTTCTCAATAAAATGATAACTAATAAAATTGACTGAGTTTCTTATAATGAAGTTGTATTAAAATAATTGAGTTTATTTTATGTTTCACACAAGAAAAATAAATTTTTATCATCATCCTATCATTATTGATCTTACTGATAATGAATTTAAGCCTCCCTTGTCATTCAGATACAGTAATTCTTTAGGTTCTTCAAGAAGATTTAATTAATCATGTCAACGACACTTATTCCTCTGTGGATTTGAAGTAAAATGTAATAGCATGTGGTCTCAAACTATATCCACTAAATATAATTTTAAAAGACTTAGGAATATGATTTTTTATTGACTTAGAAAATAATATTACATCACTTTAATATAATCTTAATCTAATACAAGAATGAAACTCTAGATGTGACTTATCTGGAAACCTATAGAATGTTTTTTTTGTCTCATATAAGCTCAACAATCTTCTAGATCTTAGGGAGATGATAAAAAATAGAACATTAAAACCAATTGTCTTAATTATGGTGATAGAATCACTAATAACTTTGACATTATTCAAAATGTTGTAAAGATTATCATTCTGTTTTCACTTCTCATGGATGGTGAAAAGGTTTTGGATGAGAGGAAATATCCCTCTAATAATGTGATATTGTTCTCTTTTAATCACTTAAGTTTAGAAACATGTATTTATTATTTTTTGGAGATATCATACAAAAATTTACAAATTATAAATATAATTCCATGTTAACCTCAATAACTCATGGAATTGAAATTAAATATGCAATATTTGGATAAAATAATGGATGTGATCTAAGGCCTAATTTGTTCAAAAATATATTTTAAACATTCTCAGAAATTATCCACATTGTTATCAATATATGGGTAACTCATTTCATCAAATATGTGCCTCTCAAAAATTTATTTAATTCTCATTTTAATGTTCTTATACTAATAGTGTAGATTGAAAGTGATATCATTTCTTTTTGGATGGTTTCTCTGGTGAATAATCTTTGTAAAATTATAAGTAAAATCAAATCCAATAGGTTGGGTAGAATATCAAAAAAAATTATATCCCAGAATCAATATGGAATTTTTAAAGGTATGAACATGTATGAATTCCTTATCACTACCTCATAAGTTGTGAATTTTATATCGAAATCCAGTAGAGGAGGAAATATTTATATAATGATTAATATCCAAAATTCCATCGACGAAATGGTTTAGGGATTGATTTTTTTTTGTTATCTACAATTCCGGTTTTTTAATTCTTCCATTCACTATATTAAAATTATTTTGATCTCAGAACACATTTATATTCTCCCTAATAGATCTACGGAGGGACACATTACATGCTCAAGAAGATTTATGAAAGGCGATCCTCTTTCATCCATTATCTATTCCATTATAAAGTACTTTCATAGTTATAAATTCCTCAATATGCTAGAGAATATTGTTCTTAATAAAATGATGGATTCTAGATAGTTATTTTTTTTCCTTCACACCTATTTTATGTTTATGATATTATAATATTTACTAAGGGAGAATAAATATATATTAGAAACATTATGAATTATATCCTCCACTATTAAAGATTCTGAGGGAAGGTGATTAGCTGGAGTAAATCATTCATATAATTTAAGAAGAATATTTTTTAAAATAGAAGATTTGATATGATCAATCGTATGGGAATAATAGAATGTGACATAATATTTTCTTATCTTTAGGTCCCTCTATTTTTGGGAATAACAAGAGATTTGTTATTTTAATAACATTTTGGGACAATTTCAAAGGATATTGGAATCATAGGAAGGTATTTCCTCTTAAATGGATGGATGGGTGTTCCTTATTTATCATATTTTTTATCATATTTTTTACCCTTTCATGTTTTAAAAATTTCCCACTTCTCTGCTGAAGATTATCAATACCTCTATAAAAAATTGTTTTTAGTAGTTCAATTCCTCAATGAAAAATCATTACATTTCCTTATAAATAGTGATATAAACCCAATGAACACGGGAAACATGGAATAAAAAATATAGACAGAATCAATCAATCCATTGAATCACCTTTTGTTTTGATAATGATTAAAAATAAATCAAATTCTCTTATATTTCTCAAATCAAATTTATTATGCAAGATATAATATTTCAATGTAAAATAGATTGAGTATTTTGTTTGGATATCTTATAAAAATATATTCTCAAACAATTATATTAATTTTCATTGGTTTTTCAGTATGAACTCCTCTCTGAATTTTTTTCTTGAGAATTAGACAATACCACCTCCTGTGGATCTTTTCAGTTTCTTGTAACCAAATTTTGACCATGGTATTTTAATTAATGACTAGATGAATGACATGGATAACATCCCAATGGTAATTAAAAATATTTTTATAAATCACTATTTCATCAATATAGTGTATATAATGATCCACGGACCAGTAATGAGTGGTATTATTACTTCATGGATCAATTATAGACATATTACCCATCAGTGGGTATATGAAGGGATTAGATGCTCTAACAAAAAATACTTGACACCCACCAAATACATGGTGGTATAGAGGATGGACTTCTTAAAACCCCCAATTTACACGTACATTCAATTAGTGGTAATGTTTTTAGACTCCATGTGCAATGTCTTCCACTAGTATAAATTGGAATATTTCCACCTCCTCCTAATTTGTAAAATTTATTTGACACTATGGAAGGTATTATTTGGTTTTTTTCAGTTTTTTTCTAACAGGAAAAAATTATGTTTATGGCCTCATTTAAGCTTCTTTTGACATCTATCATTATAGGATGACGTATAATATTATTAAGGTGGTTTTTTTAGAGATAACAGACAAAATTTGGCCTAGAATAAATCGAACAAGGCATGATCAATAATGTATCTTCATGAATTATGAAACCATCTAAATTATTGTGGCTATACAGGATGCTTATTACATAAATAATGATCACTGTAACAACTCTATTAATGATTTTTCTATTCTAAAAAAATTTAACATTGAAGGTAATTATTTTCCTCTAAAATGACCATTTTAAAACATATAGAAGTCACATTTTATTGGATGGATTAAATGTTGTTATAATAAAACATCAAGACAGAATCTTGGTCTTGCAGGCTTTGGTGTAGTATTTAGTGACCATAATTGAAATTTCAATAGTTACCTTTATATACCATGTGTACTTTTATTATCTATTGAGGTTAAAATTTATTGATTGATCAAAGCTGTTGATATGGAATGATAGAGATGATATAAAAACTTATGGTTTGTATGTGACTCAAATTCAATTTAAAATGTAATTAGAGCCACTAATTATATCATATAATGGGACGTGACTAAAAAATGGATATAATTCAAGGATTTTAATCCATAATGGAATTACTTCCTTAATTAAATTATCCAAGAAGAAAAATACCATGGTGATGGACATGAAAATAATGGAGTTAATCATACGAATCTAATTTCCCCTAATGTCTCACTCATGGATCTAATACATCTCTTAAAAATAGATTACAATAAAATCCAATCCTTCAGAAACGTATTTCCTTACATTTATTCATTAAATGTATCTTTACATTATAAAAATAAATTAGAAAATATTAATACATATATATAAAATGTAAATTCCCATATAAAATTTCATTGAAAATTTTCACTAGAAAATTTTAATGTTAATTTCTATATAAATTTACATTTATAATTTTACTTATTTTAATTATATTTATATAGTAAATTTGGTCACAAAAACTATAAAATAAATTCATTCTTAATTCCTTATATCAAATATTATAGTAATTTAGCGGACAGTGTTATAAAGAAAAAATGAAAATCTACAACACATAGAAGTACTTTGTGGGGCCAGAAATTGAGACCTACCATGAGATCTCAAAAAGAAAAAACAACAGTGATATTCCCCTAAGGAAATTAAATTCAAATAAAAAATTTTAAAATATAAATACGAAATATAATTGTTCACTTATAACATGATCTACATATTTTATAGGATAATTTCCATTCTAAATTGGTATAAGAATTATTCAATTTGAACATCCACCATTAAAATATATCAACATATACACTAAAAAATGTAACCTTTCAATAAAAATTTCAATTGAAATTTTTCCCTATAAACATTCAATGTAAATTTCCATTGGAAAATTGGTGTTAAAAATCAACATAAATTTTTAGTAAAAATTATAACATAACGTTTATTATAAATGATCTAGAAATTTGATTACATAAATTAAAAATTATATATAAGTTTATTCAAATTTATTAATAAAGTCTTATGTAGGATAAATATGATATGTTAAATATTTATTTTAATTAAATTTTTTTGAATTATAATTCTTAAAAATATTTTAATTTCATAATATTAATCATTATTTTCTTAAAAATTATTATTAAGTGATGTTTTAAAAATTAAACATTGTAATATTGTTGTGTGAAAAAAATGATTTCAAATAAAGATAATATATAAATATATAAATATATTTATTATACCTTTCTACATGGGGAATAGGAAAATAGTTGATCAGTGCCATTCCGTGGAATCCAATGCCTTGGGATAGGGTGTTTAATCCTTACCACAATATTGTATGATTTATAATTTCTGGGTAAGGATTTTGGAATCCCTCATTTGTGAAGGTCTTGTTGTGGGATGGAGGAAGGCTATAAGTGATGATGATCAATTCTTATGTTAGAGGAAAGGGTGTTGAAAATGAGAAATGGATTGAAACTATGGATGTGGTCGTGGAAGTAGGGGGAGATGACAATTATTGGCCACAAGCCAAGAGGATACCATAAAGACAATGGCTTCGGGACTATATGTACATTGATTCATTAGGCTATCATGCCATATCTATTGGGGTTATTCATGGAATATGGGTGATGAGATATTTAGTCCATGTATTTTTAATTATGTTGTTGGGTCTACGATCCATGTAATTGGTGTTGGTAGTTATTTGTGCTTTGTTAATATTTTATTATTTTGAATATTTAATAAACTATCAATATAAAATGGGGTTCCAGTCATTCGGTGACTAGGACCCGTCTCAGACATCCAATGGGTGTGGAGATGAGGGTTTGATTCTCACCCATAATTTGTATTCTCTCCATCATTTTGGGTTGGGTAGATTTATTCATAGACTTTTAATTTACCTATAAAATACCATTTCAAAGTGTATGTTATCTTATAATTGCGACAATGGATTAATTACCGAAATAATAACATTGGATTGAGAAGATGAGTTGATTAATAATGGCATTCCTCCTTAAGCGGGGGTAATGGTTCTTATAGTAGTCGACATCAAGTAATGGAGGGAATCAATAGTGCTTCTGGAGTGATAGATGATGGGGATGGTAGGTGGTTCATACTATAGTGTAAAATGATAGTCATGGAAGGATAGTTTCTCCAACTTAGGATTTTCCACTATAAGCATCAGTAGAGTGGCTAGATGTGGATGAAGGACACATATTCTAACAGGGCACTTACAGGGTCAACTTAGGGGTTTATGACATCGGGTCTTGTTATATTGGGATTTAATTCATCATATTCCTTTTTTTCATATAATGGGATCCCTTTACCCATAAAATGAAAGGTGTTTTTTTCCCTAATAAACAAAGGTGGCTTTTCCCAACCCGTTAAAAAATCTATCAGTATTATATGTGGAAATCATTATTTATTGCATCTCAATATATTTATTGTATATTCATTTATAGTAATTTTATATTTATAAATAATTTTGATAATTAAATTTAATATGTTTATATAATTTTTATTAATATATGAAAAAGTCAAAAATAAAACTCTAGATAGTTCACATTTCGGTCGGATCGTGCTACATGTATTTATTTGTATTTTTTCCTTTTTTTATTTGGTTTGGATGATATTTTTGTTATTATATTATAAAATCATTTATATTGCCCATATATTCTCATTAATTGTTCCATTTGATATCCAATACATTTTTTTTACATTCCACTAAACAATGTGGAAGTCTAAAATCCATGTTAATGAGCTCATAAAATTTCCAAATTTTTATGGAATAGTTATGGAATTCATGAATTTCTAGAATTCAATTTATTGTGTTTTTTAATGATAATACTCATAATATACATCATAATCACATTCCATTTTTTAACTATAAAGATAATGCATTATTGTTAATTTCAATCAATCTCATGATAGGTTTGAATGATCGTTTAGATAACATGAAATTTTTCTTCAATATCTACATCTTCTTTGATATGGTTTTTTCATTTTGACATTATCTATTTCCATATTTATTAATGATATATCACTCTATATATGTAGGATCAATGAGATATTTTACCGATTTAAAATCTGAAAATATATATATTTATGTTTTTATTAACATTATCTACTTCTATTGTTTATATAGGATACAAAAAAATCATTTTAAGATATCTATATATTCATTTTTTCAGTTTATTATTTCAATGAAATATCATTTAAACATATAATGTTTTCTCCCTATATCGATAGATCATTCATAGTCGATATACATACCACTTGTGTTATTTTCATAATTACAGAATGTGTTATTTTAATTCAAAGCACATTTTTACACAGTCATAAAACTAAATGGAAGTTAACCAACATCAAATTTTGGGAATGATACATATACCCACAACAAGTTCATTTTGTGGACACATCTAGCTTAATAATTTATTTATATCTACTAAAATAGGTATTTTCCATCTTGCTCGATTTCTCATCAATTTTGAAAATATGATTTAATACAAGATTATATTAACAATTTTACCAATTTAATTAAATTTTAAAATTCACAGATATTATATATAATCCATAAAAACTTCTTTTAATATATTTTAATTCAGTTTTAAGAAATTATTAAATTATTTCCTATTCATGTATACAAATAAAAAATGTTTTTTTAATGTTTTTGTCTTTATATTTTGATTTGAATTCCATGAGTTTATAATTTATAAATTACTATATAATAACATGAAAATTTTTCAATATTGTTTTTCATAATTTAATATAGTATTTTTTCATTTTTTATTCTAATGGACTTTGATAATTTCTTCTGAAATTTGAATTTAAAGAGTAATATTATCTTATGATATTCATGGTATTGCCTTGACCATTTATTATAGATTCTAATTTGAATATTTAACATGAAATTCAAATTGGATTGAATTAGTCTTGATTAATTTAATTTTAGTAATTATTATTATGATTCTCCTAGATGATAATTTTCATTCTCCTTAGAAAGTTGGTATTTTGAATTTTACTTTCATTACCTATTTGTAGATTGGTTTGATAGTTTTTAAATATTATTTTTATTGGTTTTGGGATGCATTAAATATATATACATACAATAGTTACTATAAAAAATGTATTGATAATCAACATATATTTACTATGAATAATAAGGTGGTGTACATGTGTGATTAGGTTTTGATTTTCTGGACTGTCAATCAAGTGATGAATCAAAATATCTATGATTTCCACTACATTGATGAGATGAAAGGACACATTGCTCAAAAACCAGTATATATTCATTTTTTTTAATTAATCATAGTATCTTATGACATTAATATTTATTCTTATACAACAAAATTTTTTATTAGGAGATGTTTTAGAATCCACAACTACATAAACCATATTAAATATTAATTTAAATATATCATTTGTTTATTATAACAGTGAATAATTTTGAAATTTTTTCATGTAGTGTCATTTATATAAAACATACACTAAATCAATAAAATAATCCGTAATCAACCTCACCCCCAATCCCCCTGGCCTAAGCCCCTTATCCCTGAATCCCCAACCCCCTGACTCCATTCAAGGTCGATCATGTGCAGTGAACCCCTTCACCCATCCCCCAAATCAATACTCTTACCCATGAAGGATACCCATGAAAGAGACCCCACTTCCCATTCTCCTTGTGACTATGACCCCTGATGGTAATATAATCCCTCACCCCCTTCACCCCATGAACTGATCTCCCTCCTCCTGCATCGCCATGATTTAACATAACCCTTTTCGTCTGAGAGTTTAGATTCAGTAGCCTTATCTCATGGACCTCCATGTTGTTTGTTCCCCTATCCTTGACTGAGTGACATTCTTCAAAAATATATGAACCTTTTATTTTGAAGGGTAATATTTACTCATTTATGGTGTATAGTTTTTTCATGTCGAATTTTATCATTTTCATGTAAAATTTGTTTTTTGTTGAATCAATATCATACCCAAGAAAATGATGATGTTGGGGGTTTTTTAAAATTTTATTTCACTGGTTTGATGTAACATTTATATATTTAAATTTTAATTTAAAGAGTGAGGATTGAAAAAAAAATCCACATGGATTGTTGTTAGATCAATTTACCTCAAAACACACCATGATATTCCAACAATCTAATAATTTTTTGATTTATTCATTGAAAACTATTTATTGGATTGTAGAATAATATTTCCAATCCCTAATTATAAATTCATGTGATTTTTTAATTGAATTAAATAATATGATCATTTGATCTTGAACCAATTTTATATTACATCTGTATGTTTGATTAGATATGGTTAATTTAATTATATTGAAATTAAAAACTATGAATATCCAATCACTGAAACCCAAAATGACCCACTAGATGGGAATTCAACTCAAAACAACATACATGACACGTTTATAATTTCAATATCTATTCCCAAATATTTTTAGATAATTAAATCCTTTAGTTCATCCTTGTTGGATTGATATTTCTAAAAAATATACTGATTAATAAATGAAATTTATGAATTATTTAATGATGGAAAATAATAACTGTATGGATGGTGGGTCATGTATTCAATGATTTAATTTATACATATGTTTTATTATTTAAATTATCTCTTTGGAATTATTTACAAATTAGTCTCCATGATTTTAAGGATTATTCATGATAAATTGAGTGATGATAATATCCATGAATAATTATATGAGATAAATAAAATCAGCAACAAACATGGAATTTATTATACAATAATACATGCATGCCCAAATTAATTTATTATTTATTGGGGTTATGATTACAAAAAATAAGAATGCAAAATATTTCATACAAATAGATTGATTTAAATGAGAATCAACAAGAATAAATATATTTGAAACATTATTAATAAGAATAAGAAGAAATTTTAAGAAATGCTTTTATGTTACTTTCCTATGAAACCACACATGAAAAGACTATTCCTGACTTTTAAGACATCATACAAAATGAAGTGTAAGTTTTATTACTATAAAAATTATGCCTTGATAAGCATACATAATATTCTAAAACATGGATGATTTTTTATTAATTATATCTATATTTTTCTTCAGATCATTGACATATATGTTTGGGATCTCCTTCTGATGGTTTTCCCCTTTAGGTACTTTATGTAATAATTATAAAATATAGAAACCTATTTTAATCCCAATATTATAGTTACATAGAGTATTTTAATTAAGTATTATTTTATTGTTTTCATGATTATTCCTTGAAATAAAATTCCTACAAGATAAATTGGATTATACCTTCAACCCATAATTATATAATTGTGGGAATTAGGTGATGATGAATTGGGAACATATGATGATTCAATGAGAAACCTTTTTAGGCTAAATTCTATATTAATATCGATAACTAGTGTAATTCCTAGACTAAAAAACATATTCTGTTGGAAAACTACTTCTATTTTGGATTTCCCATTTTGTAATTTCAATTTTGAAACTTATCGATTACCTCATTACAGAAAATGATTTTTAATGTAACATCATGAATTTTTTTATTCTTATCATAATTTATTGTTTATAAATACACAATTAAATATATATATTGGACTGAGAAAGTCACAAAAGTTGATTTATGGTTCATAAATCTTCATTATATTAATGAATTTAATTGTAGAATTAATACAATTTAATGAAATTTTAAAAGGGGGAAGAGGGTATGATGTAAAATATTAGAATCATATGAAAAATAGATGATTAATAAAATGATTATATTTTTAAATCTTCCTTATTTGGAGTTTAATTTTGTATGAAATAATATAGATGTAATTCATATTAGGAATAATTTCTATTAAAATCTAAATTTTACACATCTAAATGAGAAGGATAAATCAAAGGATCGCCTTAACATTCATAGCAGTTTGGAATCAATAAATAAATCACATGGTCTTTGGGAAAATGAGATTGGAAGGTATACTTGAACTATTTTTATGCTGAAAAGTCATGAGAAATATTAATTCCTTTAAAATTTATTGAATCTAAAAGAGCTACATTGACATTCTAGTTACATTTTAAGGCGATATGACTTAAAATATTGAATGTTACATGGATTGAGATATCAAAACTCACATATTTTGATGGAATGGTTATCACAGTTTGTATTCTATAATACATTAAATGAAAAAATATTTTTAGTTATAACAGAGTTGGGTACCTTTATTAGAGAAATTTATGAATAAAATATAAATCAAAATGAGATTTTAAACTTCATGATATAATTTATTTTACATTTTTTCATTTAGAGATGTTATTCACAGATTCATTTTTCAAAGTAATGATATGTAATACTATTCATTTAGATGAATAATCTAAACGTGTCAAACCAGTAAACTATCAATGGTCATATCCAATTGAAGGGAACATTAATAGATTTTTTTATTTTAATTCATGGATTTTATTTTATCAAGTAAATGTGTAAATTGTTTTATATTTTTATTATTTTTTTCATCATGGAAAAAGGACATTTGATATCACATGTGAGGAATAAATCTCAACTATAAGGTTCTATTAATGAATGTTACATGTCAAAAAGTGAATGACCTTCTAGTATAGATATTTTGATGGGATTGAGAGTACATTCAATTATGATGGATTCATTGAAGTCATCCCCAGTAAATCTATTCCTAAAAATTAGTCCTTGTCATTTAGAATTATTTCATGGCCTGTTGGAATGGGGAAAAAGATTTCATTGATTCCATTAATGTTAAAATAATTTCATTGATACTGTTACTCAATAGTCTCATTGTAGATTATTTCTTTGAAAAAATGAGATTGTGAACAATGGGGAGACTAAGGGGTTGATCTAAAAAAGAACTATAATTTAAAAACGAAATTAATAAGGAGATTCTCGAACGGTTTGACAAGAATATAATTATATACTCATATTATTATAATCAATGTTTATTTATTTTGACCATCTTAAATGTAAGACCTTATATCATATTTTCTGGATAATGAATGTTGATAGTCTAGCTGAATTATCAAATGATATTATTTTTCTATGTTGATGTCCTATAAAGAAGGACAGGATATTAAATTACTACATAATTCATGGCATAATTCTTTGTACAATTAAACCTGAGAAATATTAGGAAACTAAATTTAGCGGTATATTTACACTTTCATTGGTGTGGTACTGTGGAAAGTTGATTGATATAATGAAATTAAACTATCATGTAAATTTATTAGTTTACTAATTAAAATTTAATTGCTTCATCATTGATAGGGTTATATTGGTAAAATTGTTAAATTATTCTTATATAAACTTATCTCGCATGATATATTCTAGTGATCACATCAAGAATGATACATTAATCATAGTTTTACAATAGCATACGATTTAATATGTGGATGATGAAATAAATGATTGTTTTTCTGTTTTTTTAACACTTAAAATATAGAGACTTGTATGCTATGGGGGATGATGGTCAACTGGTACATTTTCACAGTAAACCTCATCATCCCAAAAACATTCAATCATTATTTTCTACTGATGATATTGATACAGAGGAACATATACGTGATAAATAAAATTAAGTACTAATCAAAATAAAGGTTGCTAACAATGAATAAAATGAATATGATCATAATTCAATGTATAAATTTTTAATTAAACTATATTAATGTTTCCCATTTATAAGTGTCTCAAACATATATAGATTATTTTCTTTTTTCTGATTATGTAAAAATAGTTTATATATGTTTTTTATACATTGAATATTTTCGAAACCATTTGAATTGTAGAAATTTCAATAATTTTTTGTTTGGGATTTTAGTCGATAAATATCATAGAGTGAACCACCACTACCATTATGTTATATGGATCTGAGTAATATTTCGTTACTAGAGACTTCTAGAAAGAAAATAATTTCCCTAACTATTTTATTTAATTCCCAAACTTGAATTAATGACCATGGACTCTGAGAATTTTGGGTAAGAAATGAAGATATTTTAAATGGGGATTATTCTTGGAGTTTAATGACACATCTCCATCCTATTGAAATTTTAATGAGAGTGTGCCTGAGGCATTCCTCATGAATAGCGGATGATATTTTTTGATATTAAAAAGTTTTATCTCAAGAGAAAATTGAATATTTTATAATATCATAAAAATAAAAACTAAAAAAATTATTATTGTTCCTAAATTGTAATTTTTTTGGAATTATTGAAAAATAATAAATTTAATTTTGAGAACCAGGTCACTACTCATATTGGTGGGTATCATAGATTTTATAGAAAAATAATAATAATGGTTTTATTTATTATATTATTATTTATATTGTTTTATTACAAGTCAATTTTTTCTAACCTGTATATATTTTATAATTAATGATAATAAATTAGGTCACTCTGTTGGTAGAAGAGATATGTGGCATATAGTTCATAGGAATCCCAATGGTAGTATTTTAAATGTACATACTAATGATATTTGAATAAGTATGTTCTATTACTATTTACTGTTTTTTAATTACTATGAGAACATAATAATTAAAAAAAACATTACTATAAAGTTCGCCTATAGCCACAATTTATAACCATGGATATAGGCCCACAATCCATTTCTATATGTAATAGCCATGATTTATTTTATTAAAGATCCTATTAGCATGGAAATAGGGTCATATCATTAGTTATGGTTGAAAACGTGGCTCTAACTCTATAGTCATAGTTTCCCCTATGTAAGTACACCTATAACCACTGTGTTAATCTATGGATATAGGTAAATCTACTATAATCTATAGCCATGGTTGGAAATGGTTGATATATAAATATATATATCCATCGTTTCCATCATGGTAGTACACCTACAACCATGGGTCTAAATCAGGGATATAGGTAATTTAAATCATCTTTAAAGCCATGTTTTGAAACCGTGGAGATTGTGAAATATGCACAGTTTAAAATTTTGGCTATTGTTTCATCAAAATTGGAATATATCCATGGGAACAAACCATGGATACAGGGGTACATCCATGGTTTAAGATATGGATAGTTTTCTATTGTCATGGTTTATAACTATGGATATTGATTTGTACACCATGTAGATCCATAATCAAATTTTTTCCCACTCCGTTGGATAACAACACTACAATAAAATAATTATATATATAGATAATTCCAAAATGGCAAGAATAAAATTCAATATACACAATAATAACACATAACTACACAATAAAATGAAAAATATAAAAAAACCAATAACACATCTTACATCAGAAGTGATATTCAATATCAGTTTCTTTTGAACTAAGATTACCCCCATCCACACATCCTAATAAACACCATCATCACCTCTTACAAAACTAGAATCATCATTTTCATGGAGATATGCATCATTATCCGCATCAATAGTAGTAGAAATAGAAATAATTGAACCTAAATTCTTAGGTTAGTCATGATAAATAGAACACACTAATGTATAAAAACAAAAATAACTACAAAAAACTTCATGGAGAAGTTTATAAGAAAGTACATAGATAACTTTCATTGTATGATTATTTATCGTCTATTTATTTTGAGTATATTATTTTAATTTTTGTGTTTTTTATTTGATTAGAAAATCAATTTGTCCCACTATGACCATAATCAAACCAGGAATCGAGAATTCTTTATTAAATGTCCAGTAACAATATGGTAAAAACTTTTTCTCGGGTAAACAATACAGTGTGACATGATATTTGTCTCTTAATACAAAATGAAAATAATCATTTGGGCTCAAACTTTTCTGTTCCATTTTTTCAAACCCTCCAATGAAATATTTTGGGTGATATATAACATAAATTAAAATAAAAAAAACAATGTAAATAATTAAATTTATCAAATATAAATAAAAACTAAATATACTTGTAATCATCTTCTAGGAGTTGCAATTTACAACTTTACGACCTCTCTTGTTCATACCTGTAAAAATGAAGGTAGTGCGAGGAAAACCCCATTAATATCTAGTTAAGTTTTCTCTTAAAAAGAAGAAATAAAACAATAATATATGTAAAATAAATTACTATAATATAAGGTTTACTTATTCAGATTTTTCGTAACAAAATAGATTTTAATATTAAAAAAATTGAAATTTGAATTATAAATTAAAAAATTAATCCAAAAGAACAAACCAAATTGAATGAAAGATAACTAATTTATAATACATAAAATTTTAATGATGATATTGAGATGATTTCAAATTGTGAAAGAAAGATAATATAAAATATTTACATGGAATAGGATGTTAAATTTCATAATATTTTACTTCTAATCCTAGAATTTATGGTTTTAGAATAATATATAAATCATAATGAAATTTTATGTCCTGAGAAATGATTTAAATCTACACATTTTAATACCTTATTTTCACATAACAGCTTAAAAAAGACAAATTATAACATGATTTAATTGTGAAGTTACATATAATATAAGAAATAATTAAAATAGATACCTATTATAAAATTCATAAATTTTAAAAAGGATTTTATAATGATGTGATACATTTCTAGTTAATGATTTTTTATTCTATGTTATGAATGGCATGTTTAACTATTATTTAATGAGCATGATTCAACTTTTGATATGGTGAAGTGTTAATGTTATTATTGATAATCAGGTTTAATCCTAAATATCCTACTATGTTAAATTTAGAATAATATGTATAACATATTTCAATTTATAGTATAAAAATAAATAATTTAAATTATATTACCAATATTCATGTAATTCTATATGTATGCTTTCCCTTCAACATGAACATGATATGTGGGATCTCATAAATTAGTACATTAAATGATGTATTATTCCTATATGATGGATTTCTAGTTATTATATGATTAATAATGTAATGATTATTTATAACCCATGCTTCATTCCATAATAAATTATTAAATATGATTTTGTGAATTTGCATTGATGAATTGGTATGATAATTGTTTGCCCCAAAATTTGGGATGAATAATAACAAATAGAAATAATTAGGAGCATCCTTGTAATGATTGTTCACGTAGCCCCGTAGCCCCATGTCCTGTGCAAAGCTACCTTTCTCGAAGACACGGAAAAACAAGGAGGCAGGAGACTCTGCGAACCCAGATGATGTTAGTGAACCCACCGCGGAGCAAGGAGGTGGGATGCTCTGTGAACCCTGTTGATGTTCGCGAACCCGCCGGTCTGCAAGGAGGAGGGACTCTCTTCGAACCCTGTTGAAATTCCTGAAGCCACCATGGTTCAAAGAGGTGAGATGATCTGTGAACCGATTTGTCATTAAAAAACCCACCATGGAGCAAGGAGGCTGAATGCTCTGCGGATCGATTTGACATTCGAAAACCCTCCGTGCGGTTCCGATAAAATGCCACTTTCCTTTATGTCGAATGAGATCTTCTTCACGTTTCCCCTTTCCAATAAATACCTAGCTCTCCTCGGTCCCAAGGGACGGATCCTCTGACCTTTCGCCTTATTAAACTGCAAATCGCGAAGTAACTTATGCTCTGCGAACCATGAGCTCATAAAGGTACTTTAGAATCGCAATGTGTTAATCCATCGGTTTGAATTCAGCCCCTCTTTAAAGAGGGATGCCCTTCACAGAGCCCACAGGCCCCCTCGAAAGAAGGGGATCCCCAAGGGGACTCGGGTCTTCGAGGAGCACATATGCTTCGCGAAGTACCCTCTATGCACATGTGACCCACTTGCTAAGGCAGGGTAACTGTGCTTCATGAAGCGCATTTCTTCACAATGATATGATTCACAAGGAACCCTTTATTCATGAATCACTACACTGCGAATATCTCTCCACTTCATGAATAAACTTTCATATGCACCTATTCTATAATCCTGGGCAAGGCCACTTCACATAGTGAAGCACACCCCTTCAAGAAGCCCCTCCACGAAGCCCCTCCACATCACAGAGCACCAAAGCATCACGAGGCTGCTACCTATAAATCCTTATGATCCAAAAATCCTTTTTTAGTGGGACCCTCTAGGTTAGCAAAAAATGATTTAAATTTCCCTTGGGTATTACTTCCAATTTTGTTGCTTCCCCTCATGCTTTTTCACATAGACATGCTATCAACTATTGCTTCTTATCATATACACGCTAACGTAGACCCCACAATGATTCACTCCATAACACCCCCTAACCAAGGCATTGTTGGTGCCTTCCCTTCCCCAGGGATGGGTGTGTATAAGTTATGTATGTCCTACATGTGTGGAGTGAACCCTCATAATCTGAGATGAAGTACGTTAAACTACAAAGAGCCATCGTGCTCAACACATGATGTTAATCTGTGACCTCGTCTGGTGTATCGCATGTAGGGCCTTACACCTAGGACATTCTGCATGACCGCTCATATACACATGAAGGGAAATGATTCCTCACATGGAATGAGATCCTCTTTATTGGAGAGGAATTTGTCGATGGGGAATGGCAAACCACCTTGGTTTAATCCACTAGCCTTTCGTGCGGGAGTTAGAATCTCTGATCCTCCTAACTTTTTCCTTGCCAAAGGCCAAGAGGTAATAGTGGCACAGGGGACTAATTTACCCCATCCATATCCCAATAGGCTTTGTCACCACCGGGACTCCATCCTAGAGTAATTCCATGTTTCCATCTCCCTAGGCTGCGGACCACGCATAAGCCCCCATTTCCTCTTTGATCCACTAACCACATGTAAGCCCCATCTCACTTCCCACTGGCACAACTTTCAAAATGTGATCATCTGGTCATTGTTTCATCTTCTCTTTCAAATCAAGCATGAATCATAAGGTATTATAGTATGAATCGACCATGACATCCTCTCTGGGAAGCCTAGAGTGTAACTCCAAACACCCATCGCAAACTACGTTGACTTTGTTCCTTGCCAAGGTGAGGTACGTAGAAATCCTCCCTAAGGATCAATCCTAACAACCATTGGGTCGGACCACCTTCATGTTGGTGCTCCAAACCCCATTCCGAACTCCGTGGACTTTCATCCTTCCCAAGAAGAGGTACATAGGATTCCCACTTGAGGTTCAATGCCACCACCCAGTTGTTCCGACCACCTTCATGTCGGTTCAACTTTATCCTGCATGACGTTAATCTGCATGCACTCTTTTCATCCCACACGACATTAAACTATACCCCCTTGAACTACGTAGTCTTTGATCCCTGTATCCTACACATGGTGCATTGGAAGCCTTCATAAGGTTCAACCCCATCTAGTGGTAAGCCTTTGTGACCCCATCCAGCGGTAATCCATTATGACCCCATCCAGCAGTAAGTCGTTGTGACCTCATCCAATGGTAAGCGGTTAAGACCCAATCCAGCAGTAATCCATTGTGACCCCATCCAATGGTATGTCGTCGTGGCAACATCCAGCGGTAATCCATCATGACCACATCTAGCGGTAAGATGTTGTGGCCCTATCTAGAGGGAACGACAAGGGTAAACCATTGTATTTCCCAGTTTGGGGACCCACATCTCTGGTTCGCCCTCAGACGTCAGTCCATCATGGTTTTCTAACCATGCATAATCCCCAGTATATCATCGAGACTTTTTCCTTCACGCACACCCAAATTATATGCCCCCACATTGGTCTACATGGATATTGATCCTTGCCAAGGCGAGGTATGTACGATGCCTCCTTGAGGTTCAATCCCATCCCCCGTGTCTCATCCTGGTCTTCTCCTCGAGCCTATGTGTTTTTGGTAGCTCTTTCCCCAACCTGGATGTTCCACTTCCTTAGGGTCTAATTGATACGGGTCACCTCCATAGGCATCTTATCGCCTCACCGAACAACGCTGACATTGATTCCCTACCACGGGGATACGTAGAAAGTCTATTCAAGGCTCAAGCCCAATTCCACTATCACCATCATGACGGTTCCACCTCATCCCCCACCATTTCATTTACATATCAATCATCCATCATGATTCTACCTGGGCCACCACATCCCGGTGGGATCATGCCATCCCATTTTTTCAGCTCTCATAGAAGCAATCAGGTAACCAACCACGCATCAGCCCTAATATCAGTTATCTGTCTCCCCTAAGGATGCACCCCTATGATCCACTGTTGTCAGTGTCCCGATATGTCTCATTCATCTCCACTCGACGTTAAACATGTGGCATACCATGTGTTAAACATGAGAAGATAAGGAAAACCTCAAAGACATTCATATGGAATATAATTCCTTGCATTCGACGTGGGATGCCTCTGGAATCCGCACCCTAGAGAAGCCCTATCATAAGAAAATGAAACCCAGACGGGCCAATGTTATAGATTCCAGAAATTCCAGTGATGTCCAATGTGACTAATACCCTTACCAAAGGATTATTCCCGGACTTGACACCTTGGAATTTCTATAAAAAAGCAGTGTAATTAACCAATGTCCATGGATATATGGCACTGAGAATTGTTTAATGAAAAACATCTTAAGTCTATAAGGGAGACCCGAAATACGTGACAAGTTCCGAGAAGGAATCCATGGAAGGGGGAACTGACATCCCATTATCCCATTTCGATCAAGGAGAAAACGTCCCTAAATAAGGAACAGATGCTTCCTGCCTTTCGAAAGTGGGAATATGGGGCAACAACTAGCACATCATCGTCGTCCTCAAAACAGACAGACGTGGACGCCCCGAAGAAAGCGTCTGAAATAGAAATGTTGAACCAGATGAGATTTTATTCTCCACAATATTAGGATTAGTAGTGTTTGAGACATCATAGTACTAGAATGTCACCGGATCTAGTTATCCAGCATCAGGTCCCGCCAATAAAATAGTGGTCCTGAAGGGAAATGCATCAGAAGATGGGGAATTAAAATGTTGGACATTCTGGTTGGTGACATTGTTAGCGTGGATCCTTCTTACCGGCCATGGGAGACGTGATGGTTTTGGGGCATTGGACATTTATTTCATTGTTTCAGCACTAATGGTTTAATCTCTATGTTTTTCTATGAACCAAGCTACTACATTGGGAATCTGATCGCCACCCACCCACCCATGCAGGGGTAGGGGTAGCACCAACACGGAAATCCCTCAAGGCTCCACCGCTTCTACGATATCTTCCACACCTGCGGTTGTCGCGCGCCCGTGCCCCATATCTATATCAGAATTCATTCAATGAAGGTTAATAAACATTCTCGTATGTCGATACGAGGAGGAGGGGATTTTCCCAACTCGTGATATCGCCCGCAAGAATTAAGAGGAATCTATGCTTCATCACTGCCGTTTCCCCAAAGGGCCTTGAAGGGATCCGCTGCTCCCCAATCCTACATACAATTGCTTTTGGAGCCTCTCCCCAGAATGCCTCGACTACTCCCTCCCCTACGCCGATGAGGTAGGGGATGTCTGAGCCATCCAGGCCGGGATCACTTTTTAGGGGCTTCGAAGAAGGGCTCCCACTAGGTCCCGCCAGCCCCACCACCAAGTCCTATTGGCTGTAGAGCAAGTGAGATATGTAGATGGACCACCATCCCCAGAATGGATGACCCGACACCAGCTGTTGGCACCGGCCGAGGAGGATGCCCACCAAGGGGTGCTGACATCATTAACTACTATGTCTCGGGCCACCGCTGACGTATATATTTAACCACCTGTGTAATTATAGCAAGGTAACCAATATACCAGGCCTGAGTCGATACCCCAACTGCCTCACGAGTAGGTTGTGTCAACTTCCTCAGTCGCCAGCGCAGGGAGCACTCGTCGTGGACCGATTCTCCGTAACGACACCATGTACGGAGGTCTTTCCCATACCACCATCATCGAGAACATGGTAAATCCCCTTTCAAAATATATTCATGGAGGTCAGCCCATGCCACCTTCAATCCAAACAAGGGACCTCACCAAGGCAGTGTCAATCAGTACGGGATTCTCTCTCGCATGAATTACACCAGGTATGGAGTAGTTTCTCTTGTCGATGTCTATCGGTATGGGGATGTTACAACTTCAGTAAAACATCACCATGGGGGCCCTCCCCATGTTCTTACAACAAATGGATAAGGTCATCCTTGCCTCAACCGTCAAAATAGTGAAAGCCATCTTCACATAGCTAGCACCCATCATGGAGGTCCTACCCTTGTTCGAATCGACCACTATGAGGATCCTCCTCGTGCTGTTGCTACCAGGGGAAACAAGCATGGAGGTCATACCCATTCTCCTATTAGCTTCATCGGAGTTCCTACATTCTCTAGTTCTTCCCACAGAGTTCATCCTTGTGTCCCCTTTGATATTTTTTCCTAGTTCTCCTCACACCCCATCTTACTCTGGCGGAAATCATCTCCTCTCTAGCACCAGTACGGCTGAAGGACCTCCTCGTACCAGAAATAAACTCTATACAAAAGAACCATCCCAGGGTAGGAGTACAATTCATCTCCTCTATAAAAGGAATTCTGAGAAGATTCACACTGAGAACAACCCGGTTTGCTTCATAGAGTCAGAGGTGGAATACGACACTGTGATGAAACCCTTGCCTATATCATTTCTGTCAAGGTTTGGAGAAGGAACTAGGCGCATCAGCCTCATACATCTAGAATGTGAGGCCCATCAGATTTATGACTCCCTCTACCGGCATATCCAAAAGGTTGATGAATTGGAAACTCCATAGATTATGGCAGTGCAATCACCACCATCATCACCAGAAGCACTCTGTACCTCGACTAGAGATCACATATATATATTCTGGGGATTAGTGGTGGAAGAGAAACAGTGTGGTCCATCACCAGCAGTCATAGTACCTTTGCCAAAAACTGCGGTTATCATCCCATCTTACGGTGATGTGGTGGAAAATTTACTACACACATCAGAGGATAGTCTGAGGTATAATGGCTTGTCATATCACTCGATGTATTCTCCCCCAACCAGCCTGCCATCTCAGCGGTTTGCCTCAGTACCACTACTGGTTCCCTAGCCACCTCTGGTTCGCGAGTGGGGAAATGAAGGGCCAGGCCCTGAATCTGAACCAAGGATCTTGCGAGATATTCTCAATGCATACCATTTCCAAGATATGCTCTATCCAATTGTAGTGCCCACTTTCAGGGCGCCAGAAGCAGTCATCCAGGATTAGGTTGGAAGGTTTCACCAGAACCTATGGGTTACTCACATATATCATCATCATAGACGAGTGGCCTACCCCCAGAGTCAGGCAAACTTTTAAGCTTTCATCCAACAATGTCGGTTGTTCGATTTTGCTGCACTCCTCATGGCACAATGCCCTGAGTCACCAGGCCTCTATAGGACCCTCCAATAAGGATGCATCCATAGAATTAAGGTAATCTGTAGGTTAATCAAGGAGGATTCTCCCCTTGTGAAAAGCAATGGATCGGGGCAGTACGCGGCCAACTATTTTAGTTTAATCTGGCACCAGCCAAATTTTCCTGGAGACATAAGGGATAAGCCTCCATGCAGGGTCTCAGTTAACATGGATGACCTGCTGGAAGGTGAGAATGAGCTAGAGCTTCTTGAGGAGGACATACCCCTCGAAAGAGTTTCACACCTCTTGGATCCATTGGTAATCATCACTCGCCAAATAGATAAATCTACTGGGTCTTCCAGGGCTCACTAGAATATCAATAAGGGAAAAGGAACACCTCGGAGCCGTAAGACCCTCCGACCCATTTGGATTAGTGTAGAAGGTGGAAGACGATCCAAAAAATGTTTGTTATTCCAGCAACTCACCTTACACAAGATGATGGTCGATAGACTCCATGCAGAATGCACAGCGGAGCGACGACCAAACAACGGGGATCCTCAACCATGGATATAGGGGAAAGCACAAATTCTCCTTGGTGGACTACCCTCAGGTGACCCCCACCATACATTCCATAGAGACATGGTTGAGTCTAGATCATATGTCAAGAGGGTGCGATTTGTGTCACAGAATCCACCTGAGTGGCGAGGAAATTCACTAGAACCATCTCAGGTTCCCCCAGCTGCCACACAAGTCATTCCACCAGGTGCTCCACGATCCACTAGGCCGACATATCATTTTTAATAACCCGCCAATGCACCTTCGATTATGGATCCCCATCATGATAGGAACGCTCTCCCAAATGATCCAATGGCGGCACTCATTTCCCATCTCGAGACGTTGGAGACATGTCATGTGGTAATCCTTCCTGATGGAGTTCCATATTCAGAATAGGTGGATGATAAGCCATTACCCCCAGATTTTGGAAATCCCAAATTTTCCCCCTTCAATGGGATAGAGTACCATCTGTAGCACCTGTCTTACTTTATCTCAATTTGTGGACCCATGTTGGGAACACTGGAGGAGTAGGAGTCAACCAAACACTGATGTTTTGTATAGACATTGGAAGGTCCTGTATTTTTCTAGAAATCTAGCTCCACATATGATTAGTAGACTGATGGGATGACCTCTTTAGGAAATTCCTCTATCAGTTTAGTTCCACCATTAAGAAGACGAGTATCGCAGACCTCTTCATGTTCATGAAGAGGAATGATGAGCGCATTGCAGGCTTTGTCGCTCAGTGGAAAGGGTTCATGTACTCCCCCTACATGCCACTAACTCAGGAGAAAACGGTGATGATGTGATTTGGGAATACAAAGAAAGAACTGTTCTCCTCTTTGATAATGAAGAACTACCCCAGGGGTTTCTGAGACTTATCTGATAAGGCCACGTGCCTAGAGGATGCCTTATAGCAGGCTAAGCCGGCACGTCTTTTTCCTTTTTCTATCCCTGCAAGAAGGGCCTCCCAGGCCGAGACCACCATAGTGGCTCAAATAGAGCTCCCCAAGAAACTAGATTTTTTACCTCAGGTTCCACCTCCACAGCCTTGCAAAGGCCCCCCATCTAAGGCGCAGCCTCCATCCCAACATTTCCCACCATATAATCGGTAGGTGCCCCCAAGCAATGTGCTGCCACCACTAAGGCGAGATAACCAGGCTCTACCTCCTCGTAATGCTCCTATAGCCCCTAATCAGTTTTAGTCTCCATGTGCCTCCTTTCTGGATAGGAGGAACTAGACATACTCTTTTAATGATGAAAAAGTAATTGAATACTTCTATAGTACCAGAGAGTAGGGGATTGTACATTTTCCTGAGTCAAGAAGGCCAGAAGAGGTGAACATCACTGATCCTCCTAATTACTCTCATTATCACTGGATCCTAGGGAACAACCTCAAACAGTGCTATGTGTTTAATGACTAGCTTCAAGACCAGGTGGATAAAAACATAGTCCGATTAGGCCCAGCTCCGGCACATGTGGCATGTGTCTTCGTGAGGCCAGACATCAGCAGTGACAGCGAGGGCGAGTGGAATAAGGTTTCTAACCATGGATCTCTAAAATATGAAAACATTATGGATCGTAAAATACTCTCCCATTCCCATGGTGTCATCTGTGAATTCCCAAATTGGCCAGAGCCTTCAGAAGCCTCACCTACTAATTCTGCATCGTCATCTCATCTGTCCCCTTCTTAGAAGAGAAAACCCAGACGGCCCAAGGGAAAACAAAATCCCCCGCCAATGTCATCGTCATCTCGTACTCTTGATGATTTAATGCCCCGAGAGACAGTGATCCCTCCCAAAATTGTCCAGTAGTGTACTAATATTCCAGAGATAGTCAAGGGTACGCCTCAGTTAATACCGTAGAGTTGGTAAATCCCTACGTGATTCCAGGCTATGAGGTGTGCCAGGAGAATCCTCCCAATGTTCCCATCCATTGTCAGCATCGAAAGATACATGGATATATGGGTGGTTGAAGTGCTTTATTCAGTACTTTACGCCAGGCCGTCCATGCCACCAGAACTAGGAAACATTATCAGCACATATCCTAGCACGCACATCCTTCTCATATGGTGACATCAGGTCCTCCTTTTCCATTGTTTGTGCTTCTAGATCTAGAAGATCATCCTCGACTATGTCATGATCAGACACACTATTCTCCGGGCGAACCTTTGTCATATGGCCCTCATCCAGTAGTCAATCTGCAGGCTTCAACCAGTGAGAAGAGGGATCTTCCTAACACCACTCATCCCACAGTCCATCTGGAAGGGCCCATCATACCTTTTATTATAGAGTGGACTCCTATAAGAAGATGTTCATGCCTGGCATAGAAATATGATGCTTGCAAACATCTGGCCGGTATCCTAGTAGTGCTCTCTATCTTTGAGGCCCTTTTTTAGTCTTTGGTTATGTGTGAGGCCCTCACCGAGGCTTTATGAAGCCCCCTCCAGTGTGAGACAGAAGTATCAGCCGCAGAAGCCTTTCATGCTAAGGAGGACAAGAATTATGATTGACATGACATCATCTCGTTCTCTGAAAAAGACGAAGGCTCTAACATATAGGGTCACATTCTCCCACTACACATTACCATCTAGTTCAATGGAGTGGAGTTTCATCATTGTCTTGGTGACACAGTCTCTAGAATCAACCTAATCCTAATTCAAACACTATGAAAACAAGGGTTATCTGAGGATGATCTATGTCCCTGTGACCTATAAATCCAAGGTTGTGATATGACATAACAATCACTGCCATCAAGATCCTTCTGAAGACACTATTTGATGGCCTAGTTTCTAGTACCGAGTTTATGGTAGCCTCTCGGTACACCACATATAATGCATTGATGGATATGTGAGGGCTCCACCTGCAGGCGGCTGTTCCTTCATCGTATATCCATTGCCTCAAGTACCCATTTAATGGTTGAGTGGGTGAACTCTAAGGTGACATGTATCCCTTTGATTCTTATGATGCATTCTATCTTGATTCTGAATATTAAAAGAGCATGGACAGTTAGATTTAGACTAATGAGGTTGAGCATGCTATGACTGTGACTGACCAGTGGACAGATCTTGATGATGCCTACAACTTTCCAATCCACCGATTGGATGATACAACCCCAAACATGGGGAAATGCTTCATTGTTTTTGGGAGTTGGGGGGAACGCATTGCCAAGTATAAGTGATGCTGGAAGATCACATTGTACTCTTATACGAATTAGAATCATGTGATCCCATAGCCTCCTACTCCCATAAGGTATAGGGATGTCCGCCCCATGGAAACGAAAATACATCACAGTAGCTTATTCTTCCAGGATGGGATGAACCGACTCAAGGAGACTCACCATTTTTGTTTCGATATCATCAAGCGTGGCCCCTTGGGCCGAATACCAGATGGGATTGGATCAACAACAATCATTTCTATTGTTTTGGAAGCACAAGAGTCCCCCAATTTAGTGTACACTACCACCCAGGCAGGCGCCGGCCTCTCATCGAGAGCTGGCGACTCAGAAGAAACTCCTCCTTCCGAGCATCCCTTCACCATGAGTAATGAATAGGATTTATAAGATTATACCCATGCCTTTGAACATGGAGTCTCTACCATAGTTGATGAATTTGTACAATTGATCCTCAGTAGCAAGGCAGACCTAAAACCCACACTAATCAGTGCCACAATACCCCATGGGGAGCCACAATAGTACATAGACATCCATAAACCACAATGTGATGAATTATCATGGAATTATGATGAGATTTCAGGACTAGATCATTAGTTATCTGTCTACTGCCTTGGTCTCCTGGTAAATCACATCGGGTTCATGCAGCCTTCCTGGAAGATGCACCCTTCTCAACATGCCATGGTCAAGGCCGAAGTTGACAAGATCATCAATGTCAATTTCATTAAGGAGGACCAGTACCCCAAATGGATAAATAACATTGTACCAATCATGAAGAATAACGGATAGATCAGAGTCTGCATCGACTTCCAGGATCTCAATTGTCACAGTCTAAAAGTTGATTTTGCCCTTCCTATGATGGAATTGTTGATAGACGCTACTAGTGAGTTCAAAGCCCTCTATTTCATTGAAGGATACTAAAGGTATAACAAGATCTGAATGGACCCCCAGATATGAGGATTCTATAACCTTCGGGGCACCACACAATACTTTCTGTTACTAGGTCATGACCTTCGGTTTAAAGAATGATGGTGCCACCTATCAGCGGGCTCTGCATCACATATTTTTAAGCCAATCCATGGAACATTTTTGGAATGTTAAATGGATGATCTGGTGGTCCAGTCATTCTAGCATCAGGACCATCTCGAAGACCTTGAGAAAGTGTTCAGCTTCCTTTGTCCTCATCTCCTGAAGATGATCCCATTGAGGTGTTCCATCGGGGTCACCGCTGGAATGTTTCTATGCTTCTTTGTTAAGTATCGAGGTATTGAGATCAATGTAGATATGAATAAGTCCATTAGCATGATGTCTCTTCAAGAACCATTTAAGAACATCGATGCTTCCATGGTCACTTGGCATAAAAATGACGATTCATCGCAAATATGGATGGGAAGTGTAATCCCTTTTCATAGCTTGTAAAGAATGGAATAGTCTATTAGTGGGATGAAGAGTTCCAGACCGCATTTGAGGAAATAATGTAGTATCTTATCTTGACACATGTCTTAATGACAGCCGTCTCTAGAAAGACACTGGTCCTTTATGAGACCGCCCTGGAGAAATATTTTGGTTCCCTTCTCTCCCAGAAAAATGATGGAACTGAGAATAGAATTTAATACCTCATCCACATGATTCTTGATATGGAGACCAGATACAATTCTATCAAGAAAATAATCCTTTCACTGGTATTCGCTTTATAGAAATTAGGACATTACTTGCAACACCATGAGGTACAATTGGTATCATTAGTAGATTCATTGCAGTACATCTTGAACTACCCCATGATGAGAGGTCTTCTAGCTAGGTGGGTAGTAATCCTTCAGAAATTTGATATGAGGTTTTTCCCTCAAAAGGCTATTATGGGGAAAGAATTGGCAAACATCATTACTGCACATCCTACTCCTATCAATCAGTCTCTAGTCCTTGATTTTTTGGATGAGGCAATACTCTCAGTAGACCAATCCATTCTCTACTAGAAAATTAACTTCGATGGTGCTTCCTGGCGCCCCACCGACAAGAGGCTCAACGACCTTGGACTCAACAGAGTATCCCGGAGAATTGTATTCATTACCCTAGCATTGGCTATTCTTCCATATTCACTCCTGTTGTCAGAAGGCTGCACCCACAATGAAGAAGAGTATCAATCTCTCATTACTGGCCTCGAGATGGCCCTCATGATTGATGTTTACCTTTTTCATGTGAACTGGGACTTCAAACAAGTCATCAAGAAGATCGACAGTGACTATGTCGTCAGAATTCCATATCTTGTACCATTGTTGGAACACACTCTCCATTTCATGGCCTATTTCTCATCTCATCCAGAACACACTCATGTCCCTTGATCTCAAAACGGTCGAGCTGATGTCATGTATAGTCTAGCTGCATCACTTATAGAGCCTGAATTGGATGATATGATTATCCCTGTGGAACACCAGGGATTCATCACCCCTATCACTCAATATGACAGTGACAACCCATAGGTAATCCACCTTAACATCGGCACATCAGTATCAAGATCCACAGGACCCCCGGATGATGTGGTTCAAGTGACTCAACACTGGAGAACCTCCTTTTTCGAGTATCTCCAGAATGGTAATCTCTGGGCAGATCTGGCCGAGCACGAGTGAATGTGGTGTCCTATGTTGCAGTTCACCCTCTAGGATAGTCTAGGTTGTGAATAGATTCTCTACAAGTGTGGTTTTTATGGGGTTATCCTGTATTTATTTCAAGGAGTCATGATTTCCAATGTCATGCAGGATGTTCATGTCGGTTCCTACAGGGCTCACCAGACCAGGCCGAAACTATTTCACCAGATCCACAGACAGGGGTACTTTTGGCCGTCCCTGATCTGTGACTACATCGAGTTCACCAAAAGGTTCCATGCGTGTAAAATTCATGGAAAAATTATACATCGGTCTCCAGATCCAATCCACATAAGCAAGTACACTTGGCCATTTTTGTTGTGGGGACTTGATGTCGTAAGGCCATATCCATCGGTGAAAGCATGCCATTGCAAGTTCATCTTGACCGCTATGAATTTCTTCTTCAAGTGGGATGAGGGAGTTCCTCTCAAGGAGGTCAAGGCTCATTCCATCGTCGACTTTGTAACCACCAACATCATCTACCAATTTATAGTCCCTCTTGTCGTCCTCGCCGATAAGGGCACAAACTTCTATCCAACTGAGCTGATTAAATTGTATGCTAAGTTCATCATCCATTCTAGACATACCTCCCACTATCATGTCCAAGAAAATGGACATATTGAAGAGTTCCAAAAAACCATGTATAAGATTCTATAGAAAATGGTTGGATAGAATAAGAATATTTGTCCGGAGAACCTCCCCAATGCCCTCCTAGATTATCGAATGACATTCCGCAATTACACCCAGGTGACCCCATATTCCCTGGTGTATGGAATGGAGGTCGTCCTGCCTATCGATATTTAGGTTCCCTCATTGCGCACAACTGTCTAGGAACATCAAACACCAGATAAAGTAGATGAAATCTATCTGGAAGAGTTTGAAGCACTCGATAAGAACATTATTTGTGCCCTACACAATCTAGAAAGGCATCAAAACAAGATAGATAAATCTTTTAACAGGAAGGTTCACCTCTGCTCCTTCTTGCAAGGCAACTTCATATTGGCCCTGAAACGCCAATGATACTCAGAAGGAAACCACCCATGTAGGATCCCAAATTGGAAGGACAATACGTTGTTCAAAAAGGTTTACTCCAATGCTACATACTCACTGGTTACTATAGATGGTGAGCATATAACACCTCCAACCAATTCCATGTTATTAAAGTTATATATTGCCTGATTCCCATGTTCTTGGAGTCCCGCATGACCCTAAACTGCATTTTGGTCCTACATGACATTAAAATTTCTTGACCTACATGACATTAAACTATAGAACGTATCACATGAAATTAAATTGTGCCTCATCATGCAAGACATTGAACTATATCTGAAGAACTATGTATGGCTTGATTCCCAACATCATGGGATACATAGGAACACTTATACGCCACTTCTTGAGTCCATCCCTAGTTTTCACTTTGACTATCCCCTCCTGGGCATAGTTTTTTTAGGGGTTCCCACATAGCGCAGTATAGGATTTTCCCCCCACTCATGTCAGGGTTACAATGATTACTCCACCTGCCCCTCCCCGTTCAACTAATCCTCCCACATACTTATCGCATGATTTTAAACTGCATGGACCATTTCAAAATGATGTATGTCTTGACTCCCATCCTCATGGGATTCGTAGGACCACCCAAAAATTTTACCCATAGGCCCATCCTGAAACTATGAGATCTCCCCTTTAGTATCGTCCCGCACAGGCATATTCATGCCCTACTCATTCCCTCAATTTTGGTTTTCCATCATCTTTCATATCCGAAAGGGCCCCCGAATGGCATGGATACTCTTCAAAAGGGATATACTACCATTATAGGTCGACTAACTTGAGGAATTCTGACTAAAAATGGATATATGTCTTGCGTTACGACTAATTTCCACAATCAAAGCTCATTTGTTGTCCAATCATCGGTCACACGATATAGATATTGTGTTTTAAAACTGGTCAGCAACCATCCCTAGTCATTTTCACCACCCCCATATGTCCCAAACAAAGAGTTTAGTGGTTCATTCTACCCCTCTATCTCTCCAAACCTCGGTCTGCCACGTGCATGAGTTTTATTCCATCAGGTGTTCCATTATGTGATCGGGAGAGGCTAATCCTACTAGTTGTTTCCCAAAATGAGCATATATCTCGTGGGCTTAGGATCTATGATAATTTAATAGCCTCATGAGTGGCCATATGGCTATAGCTAGCTTAGACACCCAGCCTCAGGCCCCTCAGCCTTTTCAGTCCCTTATTCCATGTTCTCATTTACGATTGTGTGGTGTGGTATGGACTCACATCCTCATTCACATTGGGCTATTCTATCATGCCACACATATCCCTTTGAGACATCCCGTCGTTTATCATCCTTTCCGTGAGTACATGCCCCACCATGCTTCACAAGCCCCATAATTTGGGTTCCTATCATCTTCTATATCCAAAATGACCCTCAAATAGCATGGATGATCAGCCCAATGTTTCTCCTAACATTATTGGCCAACGACCTCGAGGATTTCGATCAACAAATTTACAAGATCCCGGGGTCAATAATGCGGTCAACGGTCGAAGTTAAATTACGTTCCCCTAAACTCTAGTCACACAAGGGCGGATACTGTGTTGTGAACCTGGTCAATAATTGTCCTCTATCATCATTATCACTTTGTGGTCTTCCATAGGCACGATTATTCTCCCTCTACACTTTTCTTTTCCATAAATATGACAGTAATCTATATGTCTATGGTCTGAGCACTATGAACATAAACTGATATCATCATCGTCCTCACTGGAAGACATTAAAATTCAAGCTGGTTGTTACACTATGTATGTGGCCCAGTCGTAGGTCCCTTGGCCTTATCAAGCTCGAGCCCAAGCCCTCAATTAGGATTTTACAGTGTGGTTGGGGATTATGTCTTTATCCACGTCAGATTTCCCGTCGTTCCATACACATCCCTTGTTGAAAAACATTTCCCCTATCTACTTCTTTTCCGCATGATGCCAAACTGCAAAACACCTTCTAGGACTACATGTGTCTTGATTCCCATGCTTATGAGATACATAAGACCACCTGATTGTCGTGTCTTAGGGTCCATCCCCGTCTCATATAACCCCCTGTCATCTTTTCCCCTGGCATACATCCTTCCAGGAAAGGGGTATATGGTGTGGTATTGTATTATGTGTTCATTCACATCGGGTTTATATCAACCACGTCGCATACCAATTTCTCTAGATCACCCTTATCTCTCATTCATCATCTTTTTTGGTTGACTTATCTTAATTAGTGTCCCTCCACCCTCTTCAATTATTCTCCAATGTTCCTAGGTGTAATGTGTTTCAGAACCTGGAGTGTTAGGTTCTACCGAGAAATGTTTTCACCCATTTTTTAGGCTTCCTGTTCCCCTTCATTTGGGCTCCCATTATATTTCACATCCAAAGGGACCCCCAAATTCCATGGATGGTCAGTCCAAGTGCTCTCCTACCATTACATGCCAACATCCCCAAGGGTTTAGAACAACAAATTTATAACAGTCCCTTGTTACAGATAAGGTCAACAATCGACGCTCACTTGTTGTTCCCATTTTAGGTCACATGATATGGATGTTTTTTTTAACATCATTGATAATTATCCACCATCTTCACGCAAACCCCCATCAAGACATAAATTCTGGTTACATGATTCACATCATTTTCCACTCCATCAAGTCCAAGAAGAATTTTGACACTCGTAGAACTATCCCTCAGTGCGCATTTTCATGTTAGAAGGACAAATCCATGGTACGACATTATTCTAGACTCTGCAATGACTGCCCCTTTTCCTCTGTTTCATGTATTTCAAAAAACCACTTCTTCCCATGTTTCCAATACTAAGTTAGACTCATGTGGTCGTAGGAATTGCATTGAGGACTGCGACTACATGGAAGGGTTCTACATCCACCTAGTCTAAGCTCTAAGACTATAAACATTGATCTCTTTATGTTTCCCCACTTAAGAAATATATGTGGCTTTATTTTCATTCTCAATGGATACATAGGAAAGCATGTTCACTTTGTCTCAAGCCCAGCCTAACTTTTATTTTTGACCCCTAGACCTAGTACCTCCCTAAGAAACACATGGTGATCCGGACTCTATTTCCTCATTCACATCGGGTTTTATAATTACCTCACTATGTGTCTCCCGTATTTCCTACCATCTCTTGGTCCGAGCTTTCTGACCATATTCTAAGATCACTCTTCGTCCTTTCCGCAAGACGTTGACCTACATGACATCTTCTATAACTCCGTATGGCTTGATTCCTATCCACATGGGATATATAGGAACACCTAGGAACCTTGTATTTGGGTCCAGCCCCAGGAATATGAAATCCTACCCCCTCTCTTTATCGCCTTGGCTCGAATTCTATTGGGAATATGTGGTGTGGATAGTACCTCTTGGGTCCTTACCCAAGTCAGGTTTTGCAACAGCCGCACCATGTGCCTCCCTTGTCGTTTCCCAATCTGGACCCCCTTAATGCACCATTGAATGCCCGTTATGTTGGGAGCATGAAACCTCATGACCATTTTGATTAGAGGGGTAATGAAATCCCTCTATATGATAGGTCTTATAGTGTTACTCAGATGTGCTTTGATAATGAGCCTGTAGTGTGGAATTTCACAGGGACATTCAACTCATTACATGTCCATGCTTTGTAAGCCCATTATTTGGAACATCATCCCCTTACACATCTAAAGGGATCCCTTTACAGCCTAGTCTCAGGCCACAATGTCTTGCCTACCTTCTTGTTACAACGTCCTTGAAGACCCTGGACAACATTTGCGACAAGTCCGGTGTTTCGAACATGGTCAGTTGGGGACCCTTATCTGTCTGTCTGCATACCAGGCTAACACAATATGGATACTCTATTTAGAACACGATATACAACTACCTCCTATCATCACAACACAATAATTGTGTTCCAGATCTCTAGAATCATGGTTCACATGTACCCATTTCCTTATGTTCGAGTGGAATTCCAACATAATCGACATTAATCCTTTTCGCATCTAGGTGCATTATATAGGTGGGTAAGGATTATTGGGATGCCATTTACCTAGTTCCCCATATCCCCTAATATGTTCATTCATGTGTCGGTATAGTCCCATCACTACTCGTTGTATCCCACACCAAGCACGACTCATATGGGCTTAGTAGTTTTGGTAGGACGTGTACTGACACAACCATGTCACATATGCCTTTCATCGTCCCGCATGACGTTAAAATGCACTATCATAACTACATACATTTTGATTACCATCATAATGGGGTACGTATGAATTCTCTACCACTTTTCTTTAGGCCCAACCAAACATTCACATTTGGTACCTTGACCGAAACAACATCCTCTGGGGATACATGATATGGGATTATGTCCTCATTCATATTGGGTTTATAGCTACCAAACCACATACTCCCTTCATGGGATCTTCCATATCACTCTTCATCCTATCATATGACGTTAAAATTCCCCATTTCCTCAATTCATCAGACTAAACTGCAGTTCTACCTTGATCATTTTCAGGATTCCACATGTTAGTCATGGGATGCACGAGATCCCTTTCCAAAGAGGATTTCCATTATCATTGTTGACCTATGGAAATGTCGTGCTTAATAAATATGGTGTATTGTTTCTCATACTTATGGGATATGTAGATATGTACAATCATTTCTCCTAGGGCCCTACCCAAGGGCCATTAACCCTTCTGACCTCACGGGCTCAATCCTGGTCTAGGAAGTATGACTTTTAAACTATGTGCACTGTCCTCACCGTAAGATGTTAAACTACGTGTCTATCAAATTTATCATTATGACATAAAACAACAGATCATTCCAAGACATTACTAGATTGGTCATCTTTGGAGGTATGTTGGATCCTTGATCAAACTAATGTTCCCACCTAATGTGTCTTCAACATAGTGGTGTAATTTCAAAAGTGATGGAATCCAGTAGAAAAACCCATCACTCCACACTCAATGCATTGTATTCCATTTATTCAAACCCTCATCCTATTTAATGTATAAAAGACCCCCCTAATAATATGGATGGTAAGCCTATTGCTCTCTTACTGTCCTGGGCCAATGTTCTGGAAGACTAAATGTATAACATTTTGAGTCAGGCCCCAGGTTTCAAACATAGTCAACAGTCAGCCCATGTTTTTTATCTCCATTTCAGGCTAACGCAATAGGGATACTGGGATTTGAACATGGTCAACAATTATACTTTACTATCATGCCACCCACACAGTGTTCTGAATTTTTGGTACCTTGATTCAAACTTTCCGCTCACCTGTGCTCAGATTAAATCCAATTCCCCAAGAGTTTACCCTCTTGTTCACTAGATCACATTGGGAAAACGATGTGTCGATTATTCTAAGATCCTCATCCTCCAGTTAGGCCTCTTCATTTCTTTGAGGATATTCAGATTGGTTATTCAAACCCCAAATGTCTAAGTTTTGGTTAGCGCTCTTATATTCGGATGGAATGTAAAGGTGTTCATCCCTTTTTTCTCGCCTCAGGCACGACCAACGTGGTCTTAAGGACTGGTCTCTGGATGTCCCATGAATATGATGAGATTTCCATATACTAAAAAATAATAACAGAACTCATGCATGAATCTAACAAAAATAATCAATGCATGAATGTGTGTTCAAAAGTTACATGCATTACAGTACACAAGGATCAACCCCTCTCATTGACTGGTTGACACCTTCAAAGGATCATTATAGCTCCGCCACCATCTGACTCGTGGCATCCAAGATCCATTATTGCCTATTCAGTTCCGGATCCTCTTCGGCAGCAAGGGGATGTAGTTCGTCAGCCACAACCCGAGCATGCTCCTCATCGCTCCGAATGATAGCCATCTCCGCAGAGGCTTGTTTCATCCACTCTTTGGCCTTTGGCATCTTGGCCTTCAGCTGCGATATAATTTCTTACAGCACGTTGAGGAGATATGAGGGTTCATATTCCTAGAACCACATCTGCTAAATCTCATTTTTCATCCTCCTGGAGCCTCTTGATATTCACCTCTATTCTCCGCTACAAACCCCCACCAAGGTAGCAGTCATACTCCCAAATCATCTTCGCCCTGATATCTCAGACGAGCATGTGGGGATGCTGTGCATCCACTCCCCCAATGCTTAGTTCACGCAGTAGCTAAAGAAGTCTCTCCATCTGTTATATGCATAGATTTTGAGGGGTTTCATCAATAAAGCGCTTGATCAGCTTTCATGACTGGCAATGGACTATCTTTCTATCCTCTTAATTAGAGGTTGTTTCGTCCCAGTCTGTGGGGTCAGCAGGCTCGTAAGCAGGGAACACCCCAAAGAAATTTCAGCATGTTCCACATCTGGTGTTTGATCAGATATGGCAGGACCCGAGCTGTCCGATCGATCTTCATTATTGGATCCCACTTTGATAATCTCAGGTGCAACCCTGTGAATAGTCCCAGTAGTGATCGGGGGCACCACATCTGGGTCGGTCTGGATATTTTCTTCCAAGACCACCAATATTCCCCTTGGAAAAGTACCGTTAGGAGGATCAACCAACCTCGCCAGGGCAGCCCAATCCCCTTGAAGAATTGTACATACGAAGAGGTTCAAAAGTGTTAGTTAACCTAATCAATGGGTGGAAGTCATGAATTTTCTAATGGAGACTTACAGAGAACAAATTCTTGGTCTCGTCCCAGGGTAGTTTCCACCTTGACCCCGAGGCATGGCCCTCCATATATTATCATATTGTCTAAATACTCCGATGGATACACCTCGAGTGTACTGGACCAACTGGATGTGATAATCACCATAGCCATGGGAATGGATCCCGATGTCCCCACATCTACATCCACTAAGGTAAGAGAACGTTTTCTGTGAATGAGGCTCTCCTTCACAGTTTAATCATTGGTGATTAGTCCAAAGTATCCTGGAAGCAGATCCCAAGGATGGGATTAAGGATTTTATCATGACGGCCTTTTCAAACTCATCATGATCTGATCCCTGTTCACCGACTTATCCCTCCTCCAGATGGATCACTCTACCGGCCTCCTCCCCCTAGGAGGATTCATCATATTCGTCAAGAAAAGGGAAGCGTCACCTTTAAATTTTCATCTGAAAACTGCAGGGGAGTTGTTTGATCCAATAACCACTTCACATGGTCTGTCATTGGACGCATGGGAACCCTGAGAGTGGACAATGTCCTCTAACTCGGCCAGGAATTGTTCTGCCCTTGCATACTTCAAAGTCATCCTTGATGGGGCCAATACCCAGAAAATCCATCCAGAGAGAATTCATGTGTTTCCACATCTCGAACAGGCCATGGAATTTCTTGTTGACATCCAAGATGTCCCGAGCCTCTATGAAGGAAGTATTCTCCGACAGGTCTATGTGATGCAGTAGCTTCCCTGGATCATGGGTGGATATTCTCCAAAATCCACTTGGTGGCCTCCCCTCTAGAAAATTAAACTATTCTGGGAACGTTGGGTCTGCCACCGCCATTGGATCCATAGCCACTGCCTCCCCATCAAGCGGTGCGGACCTCACCTCCATGGCAGCCCCACAACCGCGGGATTTCCTTAACACCTTCTGACCCCAATCTCATGTTTGTAGATACAAACCATCACCAGCCCGCACATTTCACTGCTTCAGCAACACCCACATGTAGGCCACCTCTTAGCTTTTGGCGTACTCCTTCAACAACCAAATGAAAAATGTGGGCGGAGGCTGCTCATTCCACATCATCCAATATTCTCATGATAATATGATCCACATCTGTCTCATCACACAAGTGTGCTCCTCGTAGCGCACCACAAAATAGACCAAGGAGGCCAGTCATTGCATGGAGCAAAATTTACTTGCAAATCATTGCGGGGTGTACGGATCCCAGAGGGCCTCACCGTCCACCCCATCCACCAAGAATCAACACCGAAAGGGTAGGATATATGATCAATGTTCCTCTGTCCCTTGAACATCATCATTCAATGCAACAGTTGGCAATGAGAACAGGTGAAAATTGAACTACCCTACCTTCCAGACCCGGTTCAGTACCGCTTGCATGGTCAGCTTACCTGGAAATCTCCCTAGCACATTCATAATGGTCATGAAAAAATTTTATCATGGAGGGGAGATGGGAATTGGGTATTCATATACCCCCTGATGTGTGCCACTATCCACCAATACAGTAGGTGGAATGGCCCACATATTCACTATGAATTCTTCCCCATGCTAATATCGCACAATATCTTGTACAGCTTGGCAACAATCCAGATCCTGAGGTTGACCTGCCTTCATGTTGCTAGCATGGAGGCCATGATAAATGTACATGGATGCACTCCCATGTTCATATATCTCACCGGTAGGATCCAACAGCAGATGAGTGTCGTAAGGAATGCTGCCAACCTGACCACCAGTAGCTGCTTAGTGTTGACGGTGAATCCTCATGTCTTTCTCTGGTTATCCCCAAAGATCCTCTAGTACGAGTGATCCTTCCCTCATTGACCCCCCTCAGGAAATGTTCGAAGCCACACTGAATACTGCCTATCTACTATGATGTTTAGGAGCATCTTGAAACATCACCTTAAGTGGATATCCCTCACTGCCTCCTTATCTTCTCATGGCACTAGGTACATTAGTACCATCTCAAGTGTTGGAATTTGCTGAGGATCCTCCCATGCACCCATAAAGGGGAGGAACTCATCATACCTCACCCCAATATCGGGACCCCCGTGATATGGTGCAGATCCCATAGACTGATGTTGACCTCTCCATGGTAAAAATGGATGGTATTGGTCCTTGATGACCATCTAATCAGCACCTCTAGAATCAGCTTCATCAGCTAATAAATATGGAATGGAGATGCCCAAGACGCCTCATACAGGCCCATGCTACTCATCTCTGCCCAAAATTCTTCATACGAAGCACTTACCCAATTGTAATAGGCCCATCCATCTGTAATGTTGCTACCCTAGCGTAGATCCCACTCATCAGACCACACGTTTTTCAGATTCCTCCGAGCTCCATTCACGATATTTTGGTTGAGAGGGGGGGATGTATCTGGCTATAGATCCTTACCGTCAATGTTGTTCAAGTGATAGTATAGGCAGTCGGCATTCACAGGAGTGAAGTCCGCCCAGGCATGGCCACCAGCTGCCTTGAACCACTGGTTCTGGCACGACGTATTCCTGAAATAGCATGTTGGCTCATCCCTACTCGCCTCAAGGATGAAGACTTCGCCCCTCAGTCTAATGAAGTACAAAGGCAGCCTCTTACACACTAGATTGTTTTTCTGGATTTCCAACAGTAGCACCACTAGTGAATTTTGATCAGAACGGATTCAAATGGACTCCCCAAGAACAAAGATATTTTATATATTCTCCATCCGGGAAGCATCCAAAAGGACCCCCTGGAAGCCTCTTGGTGAGAAATTTATATTTCGATATTTGGATTTATTTTTTTCTGTATCACGAAGCTCTTTCATGGAACTCATTCATAGAGCTCGTCCGCAGAACATATTGGCGAAGATGGTTCACGGAATGTTTCCCTGGCCTTCAGACGCACGCTATAGAGCAAACCTTCATGATTTCAATGACTCACTGTGTGCCATGATGAAGAAGGATTGATTCACGGAGAGAAATCGCGGAGTACGCGGAACATCGTGAATTGAGAGCACCAAAATCCCAAAATGCATAGAAGACTAAAGAAAACAGAGAGGTTTTCTCTGCTATTTATAGTCATGGACTCATTGAGCTTCGTAGTGCGACTAACTATGCAAGAATTGTGACGCGCTCTGCCTTCCCATCGCCTCGTCCCTTCACAAGCATCCTTCGTGAATATTCTTCATGATTGATGACAGATTTTGGCGATTCACCCTCATAATTTTACCCTTGTTATATTCTTGTCTCCCAGTCTGAGGGGGTAAATTTTTAATGCCAAAATATGGAATGAACAAGAAAAAATGGAAATCATTATGATATAACTCATGAGGACCATTTGCAGAGCCCCCATAACCCCACAGCTAGCGCAAATCTCCCCGTTCATGAATCCACTGTGGATAAAGGAGGTGGGATGCTCTGCGAACCCATTTGATGTTCGTGAACCATCCGTGGATCGAAGAGGTAGGATGCTCAGTGAACCCAGTTGATGTTTGTGAAACTGCCCTGGAGCATGGATGTGGGATGCTCCACAAACCCAGTTGATGTTCTCAAAACTTTTGCAGATATTGTAGGTGGGATTCCCCGCGAAACGATTAGATGTTTGTAAACCCGCCACGGAGCAAAGAGGTGGGATGATCAACGAACCGATTTGACGTTCGCAAACCCACCACATGGTTGCAATAAAAATCCACTTGACTTCGCATCAAGTGAGATCTTCTTTTCCACACCCCTTTACTATAAATACATGGCTCCCCTCAATCCCAAAGGACAGAAGCTCTGACCATTAACCTTCCTAGCTCCCAAATCACGATGAAACTTCTTCTCTACGAACCATGATCTTCTCATGGTAGTTTAGCCTTACGAAGTTCCTCTCCCTCGGTTTAAATTCAGACTCTCTTCAATGAGGGATGCCCTTCCGAGAGCCCATGGGACCTCGCGAAGAAAGGGGATTACGAAGGGGTCTCGGGTCTTCACAGAGCACTATTTATTCTTGAAGTACCATCAATTCACATGTGACCCACATGCTAAGGTAGAGTAATTGTGCTTCGCGAAGCACATTGATTTTCAATGCTATGCCTCACAATGAACCCTTTCTTCGCGATTCAATGCTCTATGAATACCTCTCCACATCCCAAAGCACCTTCTATATTAACATATTCCTTATGACCGGGCTAGGCGACTACACTTCGCGATGCACACTCCTTCGCAAAGCCCCTCCACTTCACAAAACACTAGAGCTTCACAAGGCTGCTACCTATAAACCCCTTTACACTGCAACTCTTTTCTAGGGAGACCCTCAAGATTTTCCCTAAGTGGTTTAAATGTTCCTTGGGTGGTACTTCTCATTGTGTTTCTTTGCCTCCTGCTTCATCACATAGGAATTCTAACAGATATTTCTTCTTCTCATATCACACTAACATGGTCCCCTCAATGGATCACTCCATAACACCCCCTAGCCATGGCGTTGCTGGTGCTTTCCCCAAGGGTGGTTGGGCAAGAATTATGTTAGTTCTAGGGGTGAGGAGTGAACCCGCCTCGACCGAGCTATCATATGTTAAAAAACCAAGTGCCATCATCATCATAACATGAAGTTAAATGGTGACCACACCCTATGCATCGCACGTAGGGTCCCCCACCTTGGACATTCTGCAAGACCGCTCGTCTCAATGGGAGTGAAATAATTCCTCACATGGAATGAGATCTTCATTATTGGAGAAGCGTTTGTCCATGTGGAATGGAAAACCACATTTTTGTAATCCCCTAGCATTTCCTGTGGGAGGTATCATCTCTTCTCCTTCAATATTTTTCCTTTCAAAAGGCAAAGAGATGAGAGGGGAACAAGGGACCACATTACCCCGTCCCTCTCCCACTTGGCTTTTTCACCACTGGTCCTCCGTCCTGGGGTATGTCCCTATAGCCATCTCCATGGGCTGCAGACCACACGTATTCCCCTGTTTCCACTTTGGGCCACTAACAACGTGTAAGTCCCATTCCACTTTATACGGATGCATATTTCACCACATGATAGTCAGGTATTTGATGCATCTTGTTTGTCACACCGAGTATAAATCACATTGTCCTAGAGTATGCATCGACCATGGCATCCACTATAGGAATCCTAGAGATTATTCCACCATACACATACCAAATTATGTGGACTTTGATCCTTTAAAAGGAGTGGTATGTAGGAAGCATTCCTGAGGTTCAATCCCAACAACCATTGGTCCCGACCACCTTCACTTCAGAGCACCAACCCCCATTACAAACTTTGTGGACTTTGAGGCATGCCATGGTGAGGTACGTACGTTTCTTCCCTGAGGTTCATGCTCGCCACCTAGTTATTCAGACCCCCTTCATGTCGGTTTACCTTCACCCCGCATGATGTAAAACTTCATGCCCCGTTTTCATCCCAAACGACATTAAATGGTACCCTCTTGAACTATGTGGGGTTTGATCCCTATCTCCTAGACAAGGTACATAGGAAGCCTCCATGAGGGTAAACCTCATCCAGCGATAAGCTGTTCTTACCCTATCTAGTGGTAAGCCATTGTGACCCCATCCAGTAGTAAGCCGTTGTGATCCCATCCAGCAGCAACTCATTGTGACCCCATCCAATGGTAATCCTTTGTGACCCCATCCAGTGGTAATCCGTTGTGACCCCATCCAGCGGTAAACCATTGTGACCCCATCCAACGGTAAGCTGTTGTGACCCAGTCTAGCGGCAAGTAGTTGTGACCCCATCCAGCGGTATACCGTTGTGACCCCATCCAGCGGTTATCCACTGTGACCCCAACCCACGGTAATCTGTTGTGACCCCATAAAATGATAATCCATTGGGACCACATCCAGTGGCAACAGATGTGGTACGTTTTTGTAGTTCCATTTGTTGGGACCCACATCTATGGACCTACCTAAGGCATCAGACCAACATGGGATGCTAACCAAAAATAATCCCCAGTATATCATCAGTTCGTTGTCATTTGCACACAACCCCATTCAATGCCCCCACTTTGAACTACATGGACTTTGATACATTCCATGGAGAGGTACATAGGATACCTCCCTCATGATCAATCTGATCACCCATTTCTCATCCAGGTCTTCCCCTCAAGACTATGTGTTTCGGTAAGGACATTATCGAACCTAGAGGTTCCACTTCTTCCAGGTCCCATTCATTCGGGTCGCCTACTTAGGCATCCCATCGCATCACCGATCTACAGAGGCTTTGATTCCCTGCTACGGGGATTTATAGGAAGTATCTTCTAGGCTCTTTCCCAATACCACCGTCACCTTTGCGATGGTTCCACCTCACCCCCACCATTCCATTTAACTCTCCATCATCCATCTTGATTCTACCTGGGCCGCCACATCCTACTGAAATTATGCCCCCTCTTTTTCTCTTTGCTCATAGATGCAATCGGTTAACCAACCACGCATCTTCCACAATATCAGTGATATATCTCCCATGAGGTTTCACCCCTCTGGTCCATTATAGTAAGCATTATGATTATTCCAATATGTCACCACTAGATGTTAAACTAGTGGCATACCTTCTGTTAAACATTTGAAACTGAGAAAAACATCAGAGGAATGCCTAAGGCATATAATTCTTGGAATTTGATGTGGGATTCCTCAGTCATCTGCACCCTAGAGAAGCCCTATCATAAGTGGAAGAAATCGAGAGGTGACAATGTTCTACTATCTAGAAATGCTATTGAAGTACAACATGACTACTCCCCCAATCAAAAGTTGTTGCCCTATCCGGACCCCTTGGAATGTCTCGAAAGAAGTAGTGTAATTAACTAATTTCAATGAAGATATTGAACTATGAAGAGTTTTGAGAAAAACGTCTTACGTCTATATGGGAGTCCCAAACTAGATGAAAAGTTCCAAGGAGGAATCCATGGAAGGAGGAACCGACATCCCATCATCATGTTTCAATTAAGGAGATAACATCCCTGAATAAGGAACAGATGTCACCACCCTTTGGAAAGTGGGAATGCAGGGAAACAACCATCATTTACTCATTTTCCTCAAAACAGACGGACGCACGTGCCTCGATGAAATCATTGGAAACAAAAATAATGTTGAAAACGAAGCATAGTTTACCAATTTTTAGGAATGTGAATGTGTTTCCTAGGTCTATAATGGTAATTATTCATATGATAACATGACTACTTATATTATGGAAAATGTTTTTGGTAATGACATTGGGTGGTCATTATGTTTAAATGATTTCGAATGTGTATAAATAAGGCTATGAAATATATTTTCATGAAGTGGGTTACACAAAAATGTATTGTTGTGAAAATAGGAGTCATTTATGGAATTCCATAGTTAGTATAAAAATGATATACTTCTGTGAGGAATAATCCATATACTATAAGTATAATGGATAGATTATCATAAATTGGGTTTTTAAATAGTAATCCATGTGTCATGTCTATTTACGCTTTTTCATAATATACTTTAATAAAGTTGTGTAATGTTTTTGAGTTGTTAGAGAATTAGTCATTGAAAAAGTAAAATAAATTTTCTCACCCGAAACCACGATTTTTACTAGATGATAAATGAACATAGGAGTTTAGAAAATATAATTTTCAATAAGATTGAGGGTAATTTAGATAAAGGCATGTATTTGGATAATATATAAAATAATGTTCATGACAATGGTTAGGATGTAGATATATCAGATAGTGATAATGACATATGAATGAATTTGAATGTTTTATTGATAAATCATATAGAATATATTGATGAAATTATTAATTCTATGGTTTTGAGAACCCATGACTCTTTATACGCAATAATTTGTGTCTGATACAAAATGAAACTAATATTTATTTGATCACTTATTTATGTCTTAAAAATTTAGATACCAGAAAATGTTGTGTAACATTACATTCATGAGAAGATATAATATTATTATTTTATTGATCTACATGTTCAAGGATTGATGATATTTATGAAAGGAAGATTGTAATTCTATCAATAATTTTAGGAAGAACTGAATGAATAATTGAAACTAGAATATCAATATATTTAACACGAATCATAGTTTTTATATGAATTTTGAAGGCACATAAAAATATAAAATTAAAAATATAATTCTAGTTGGATTATGACTGTTTGATGAATCCAAAATTTCTAGAAGTTTTTCATTGATGGAGGTCATAAATGATGGTATATATAAATCCTCATATACAGAAAATATTTCATATTTTGGAATCTCAGTTAATGATTATCAGGAAAATATAAAATTATGAGTAATAACATGGAGATATAAATGGAAATAGTATTATTGATGGGACATCAAGAATATCATGTAGTAAATGATTCTATTTTTATATGACAACTTCAATGGATTCATTGAGAAGGTTTTGTGTTTTTAAAAAATGACTACATAGATATTAGAGCTCTCAAGAGATTGTTCCAAAATAGGGTTTTTCAGATTGTGAGCATAGTTGAGGTATATAAAAATACATTAAATGAGATATGATTAAATTATTCCAATAAAAATGTGTTTAGTGGAATTTTTTGAAATCCTCAACAATGTTCATCAAGTGGGATATTTCTATGAATAAATAAAGAAAAATTATAATGTGATTGATTATAGTGTTTTAGTGTGGAAAATGTTTCTAGTTGAAATTATATGATTTTCCAGAACAAAATTATCTATGAAGAAACTTATATAACCAAGATTCAATATTTAATGTTCTTCATGAATAGATCTGTTCTAGTCTAGATGTACTAGATGTAGCATCCACTTCCAGACGAAGTGACCAAGTGAAGTTTTAGAAGTGGCTTGAAATTTCTAATGGAAATGGATAATTATTATAGTTAACTAGTTTCTATGGGATACTAAAGATAAAACTACTCTTATATACGTGAAAACATGCTGTTTCTAAAGATATATAAGATTAATATAAGGGGATGTAGAAGATTAATGTCAATATAGATGATGATCTGGTTTCTTACATGGATTACAGATGATATAGTTATTGGTTTTAGAAGTACAAATGTGAATGTAGATGAAAAGTTATAGGATCAATAAAATTAATGATTATTCAATGGGTAATTTATTTTTGTTGAGCTCATCCAATTTATTTAAATAAATTGAATGATGAATGTAGTGTCCCGCCCCGAGTTCCGCTGAACTGAGAGATGAGATGTTGGGCCACATGACATCAAGAATATCTCCTAAAATTTCAGAGGATACTGAATAGAAATGAGGGACATGGGTAAGTATATGGGGGGACAATTCCCTCAGGGAAAAAATTATATAATAATGGAAGGTAGTAATATAAATGAACAAGTATCTAAATAAATAAGAAAAATAGATAGCAGTATATGCAGATAAATGACCTAATAGAATACATAATAAATGTAGAAGTTCAATAGACAAAACCGATACCATGATGATTTCAATGTATAATGATGAAAAAAGAAAAATCAAAGTGCAAGGATACGGGGTTCAACCATAGACTGAATTCTTAAAAAAAGTCCCATAATTCCATAGTCTATCACACAGTATCTCAAACATGGGTTTTCCCTCTACCCCCCCAATACCTCTATCCAGCATAGTAATGCAATCATGAATCTGAATTAGCACACTCCCATCTTCCAATACCTATGAACAACAATTCTACTCATGTACCAAATAGTTCCCAAGATGGGTGTGAGATATAATCGTAGTAGGTCAGTACCAAGATGAATAGACCATTCATATTCATGTAGTAATCAAAAAGCAGTTTTTTGATGTATAGTACGAGAAAAAAATTTAATTAATAAAAATAATTGTAACATGGAATGGATTTCCTAGTGGACACCCATCATATAAAATCTTCTTAGACCTATTGTTGAAGAATAAATGAGATATGTGGTGTATGATAATATATATATATATAAATGCATAAATATCATGAAAATTAAAGAAAAAGTGTATACCCCCAAGCATGAGATTTGGCTTAGGGTCTAATCCATATGTCGGAACCAGGCACACTAAAGGCATTACAGAGGATCCCAATGCATAAGGAAAAATATAATATGCATTAATAAAATCATCTATGCACTTATATTAAAAATGTAAGTTTCAAAGGGGGAGTTTAGGCCCATCTTGAAGGTATCACTATGGTATATCCAATCAATTTTCAAATGACACCAATCTCAACTAAGGTGATCAATTTTGGAATCCCATGATTTTCATGTGGTATAGTAACTTGGATTTGATACCATAAATCTCACATAATGGACCAATTCTCGACCGAGGCTTGGAAAACCCATATTTTCCAGGTGTCCATACTTGGATTCCCGTTAGGGACCTGATGTCACTCTATAGTACATGAATACCCTGGGGGAGCCCATGCATGGTGATCCAAAAACAATGATTCCCATGTGCATTGTGATATAACCTATCGAGCATGGTGAGTCCATTTGAGGGCTTATAATACAAAACCCAAGTTCTCTCATTAGCATAATCACCATCAATCAACCAGAGAGTCACACACACACACACACATAGATATATAAATATATATATCTTAGATCAATCATTCATAATTGAATCCATTTTTGTAACCAATCAATTCCGACATCATAACTCAGGATAAACTGAACATTGTATTTATCATCATAATCAGAGGAAACAATATTTATATAATATGAAGGCACAAAAAACCATATAAACAATTTATTTAGGAAAAAAATTCACCCGTAATAATTTTATTTAATTTATACATTAACCATTTTTATAACAAAAACACATGTAGTTGAGAAATTATTGAATCAAGCATAACGAAAAAATATGTTGATTACTTCAGACACCCAAAGGGGTGTCTCAATCAATGGAGACAACCTAGGATGGGTTTCTGTTAAGAAATGATCACACATATTGAAGATAAATGATTAAATTAAATTAATATAATTTAATTGAGAATCACTGGTAGGAACCAACGAGCGACACATTGTTGTGGATTGAATAATGAAATAAGACAATAAAAAAGATCATAGATTTCCCACCTCATATTCGTAGTATCTATCAAATTAAACAAAAACCTTCTATTTGAAATAAAATTAATGAAATTGGGTGATTTTAGAAAATCCCCCATTTCAGGTAAAAACCATCAACGAAAGGTTTTATGATAGAGAGTGGATGAAATCCAGCAACTCTTGGTTCATGAGGTTAGTCTTAACATGATCTTAATAGCCCATGTGACTATGTTGGGAACTGAGAAGAGACATAGGTGTTGTAGGCTTACGAAGCAATGTAATGGGGGTGAAAACCACATTTGTATGAGGGGCGTGATGCATAGGAGAGAGGGGGGGAGAGATGAGGAATAAATAAATAAATAAATAAGGAGAGAAGAAAATGTAATATAATAAAAGAAAATAAATTATGTAAATGGGAAGAGAATGGAAAATAAAAACAATAATAATAATAACTAAACCAATTTTTTATTATTTTTATTATTCTCATATCCGCTTTTTATTTTATTATTTATCCTCATTCATTTTTAATTTATTTCCATTTCCTTTAATTACTTTTCATCCCATTTAATACTTTATAATTATATTAACCTAATAATTGTTCTAACTAATGATATATAATTCTATATAAACTCATGAAACTATTTAAATATTTTAGTAGATGTTTGGGACCTACAATAGGATATGGGAGCACATGCCCCCATTGCATTAATAATTTTTTTTAAAAAAAATTAAATGGACAATACATTGATTAATGTTGGGATTTTAAAAAATCCGCACCTTAAGAAAAATCATCCTGAGATTCCATTATGAGGGTATTAGAACATCAGTTGAGAAATGTTCTAGAGAATGTGAATGTACAATAGTCTCCCACTCCTAGGTCTTATTCTGAAATCATCTCTATTTCCATAATACCCAAACCAGAGGAACTAACCTGCATAGAGAACCATTGTGCTATGGTTGACAATACAAATTGAATTCTCCTAAAAGGATACATCTTCCTCAAAAATGTTGTTGTTAGGATCCAATTAATGAGATGGTTCTGAAGGATAATGTCAAAGACGAGAAACATGGAAGACATTGTACATGGCATAATACCACTATGGTAACAATAAGTGATAGGTGACCTAGACAACTATATAATATCTCTTGAACATCATGATATTTCTCGGTGATAGATTTCCATGTTTCCTGATTTGACAATTCCCCTACCTCGGTGAAACATGTAGATGTACACGATGTCCAACCTCAAAGAATAGTGTTATGTAATGATGTTTGATATAAGTCTTCTATCTGGACTGATTTGTAGGCATATTCATATAAATTAGATAGACATTCTATGAATACTCATAATCATGTTGAGTACCTAGAAGTGCAGCCTCACATTCTATGAGGTATCATATATGTTAAAAACATGGTCTTCCATAGAGGGTTTCATATGGAGCCATTTGAATGGTTTCATGGAAGCTGTTATTATAGGAAAAATGAACTTCGGGAATATGTTTCTCCTAAGAGACACCAAAATAAAGGGTAATGTCCTACAACATATCCTCTAACACAAGAATTGTCTTCTTGGACTTCCCATCAGTTTGTGGGTGAAATGTAATAATCAAAAGTAACTATGAAACTAGTCCATTATACCACCCTTTCCATAATTGTGTTGTGAAATGAGCATCTTAGTCAGAAATGATAGAATATGGAATGTCATGAAGTTTAACCATCACTCGAATGTTAATCCTCCCCAAATCATTAATAGAGAATCTATCTCAGATAGGTAGTAAGTGGACAACCATGTTAAACCTATTGAAGATCACCCATAATGCATTACTTCATTTAGGAGATCTTGGAAAGCATTTGACATGGTGAAGTCATTCCATTTAAACTAAAGAAGGTAAAAATAATTTTGGATTCCATCATGTCCATGGTTTCTTAAAATCACTTGCTAACTTGTGGTTCTCTCTGTAATGAAACCTTCCATTTTAATTTTCAAACCTAACCATAATTACTGATGATGAATATCCTTTTACATCATTTTATTCCAATGATGAACATCCCAAATAGAGGATTGAGATTCCCTCATCATCTCCTCCAGGATATTAGAAGGTACTGATAAATGAACATTGTAGATCATAGATTTAATTCCATAAACAATGAAACCATTTAGAGGGTTCCCACCTGTGACTCTTTCCGTCAAAAGAAGTCCCCCTGGATCTAATATCATTCAAATAAAAACTATCCTAGGAATAGAGGATGTCCCTACAAGATCACCTAGAATTTTTTGTTCATACAGGTCAAGAACCTCATGATGCATCTTAGAAAATAATCCATCATCTTCCACTCTATGATAGATTTTTGGATGGAATATTTCATTATCTTACAACTCAAAGCATCAGCCACAACATTACCCTTACTAGGGGTGTAAGAAAGCTCAATATAAATCTATAGTAGCTATTCGAAAAACCTATGTTACCTAAAATTGATGTCTCAATGTGTGGAGATATATTTTAATATTTTATGATCCATGTAAACAAAGAACCTCTCACCTAATAAGTAATTTATCTCACAATGCAGAGAATGAACCACAACTTCTAATATGAGGTTTTACATAGAATATTTCAGCTCCTAAGGCCTCATCTGGTAGTATTCAGAAGACATGACATGATCAACCTTCTTCATGATTATGAACTGTTCTATTCATGATGCATCACAGTAAATAGTATTACTTTTCCCTGGGTCTAATGGAATTACTATTAGAGTTGTTGTGATTCATACACTGAACTCCTTTAAATATTTCTCACAATATTCTGACCAAATGAACTCCACACACTTAATAGTCAAGGATGTAAGAGGTGATACTAAGGTGGAGAATTATAGGATCATTTGTCTATAATATCCATCATTCCCTATGAAATTACATATGTCTAAAACTTTTATACGTTTCTCCCTAGAATCCACTACACTCAACTCCACGAGGTTAACTAGTATCCCTACCTTATAAATTATATAGACCAAGAAGTGATCCTCCATATTCTAAAAGTGGAATTTATTGAGAATCATTTAAACATGGTTCTCTCTTAGTGTAGTATGTATGATATAAATATGGGTTTCATGGTCATTACTGATGTGAAAATACTCCGATATGTCTTTTACGAAGAGTACCAAAAAGGAATCAAGGTACTAGGGGAAAACCTGCTTCATCATATTCAAGAAAACTATTAAAATCTTGGTTAGACTAGACATATTGACCAAAATTCTATACAAGCCGTAGATTCTCATGAATGTGGTACATGGTATATTTGATGGTTGAACATGAACCAGATGATAGACTGACCTGAAATCAATCATGGAGAAAAGAGTTTCTCCCTTGACATGGTCAAAGTGGTTGTTTTCATGAGGAAATACATATAGATTTGATTCCATAAGCAGATTGAGGTGATGATAATCCAAAAACAATCTGGTGGAACAATCCATCTTCTTGGAAAAAAGAACTTCTGAACCCCATGACGATGCGATAGTTCTTATAAAACCCCCCACCTCAAGATCTTCAAGATGGTTCTTGAGTTCCTCTAGATATATTGGTGATATTTTATAAGGAGTAATTGACATTGTTACCAAACCTGGAACTAGCTTGATAGTGAAATCAATGTACCTCACATTGGGTAAGGTAAATAAATTATAGGGAATACATCCCTTTTATGATCCAAAATGGGAGGAATCTCCGCTGGATGTAGTTCATGTTCCCTCAAAAATGGACCCGCTAGCTGAGTTGTCACCGATCCCACACCAGAATCCTTCTCTCCCTCTTTTTCTACATGGATATCCCATTTTCCAATGAGTTTAAAAGTTCTTCCATAGTTAGTTGTGAAGGAAACATGACGGTGATAGAAATCTACATGTGAATGATAAAGAATGAGCCAGTGCATACCAAGAATTACATCAAAGATAGAAATCTCAAGGATGTAGAAATTACAGAAGAAACAGTACCCATGTATCTCAAGTGGTACCATTTGAACTAGACTATTCCCAATGTTCTCACCCCCAAAGGAATATCATGAGACATAACAATGTAGATTTAATCGATTTCATGACCAAAACTCTCCAAAATTGAAGTAGATAAGTAATAGTGTGAGCACCTATATTAAAGAGGGATGAAAATAATGTAGAGTCTAGAAGTATAATAAATTTAACCATAGAGGGCCCGTTAAATTAATCCACTAAAAATATCTATATTTTATACATATGGCATGATCTTCAGCCCTAGGATTCCATCGTACTATCCTGAGTAGGTCCACTATACTAAAGCTAATGTTCCAGAACATGATTTCCTCGACTACGACCGCCACTACATCACCATCATTGGAAAATGGAAAATGAACACACATTCTGAAATGGAGATGCATGTATCATTATTGATGGAGTTAATGTCCTGAATCACATTCCCCTGGATTTTAAATGAAAATAAATTTCTAAATTGTGAAGGTGATTCATTTTTCGGCAAGCTTGGCACTCCAATGTGACTGCCGAGAACATAGGATTATAATTCCCTTTCTGAACTCACTAATGACATACGATAGTTTTATCAATATGTGATATCTAGATAGAATTTTTCCTTGATGCACCCAAAAAGAGGAGCTTCTTACAACCTGAAGAATGATCACCTTACATTATAATAAAACAGCCCTGGCGCACAGAATCAACATCCTTGAGATTTCATTCCATAATGTGGGCCTGATTCATTGTCTCTATAATGGTCCAAAAAAATTATGTTCTCTAGTGAGTGGATAGAATATCCAAATCCATCCTCATTGAATCTCACATTCGTTTGTGTCTTACCAATCAGAGACTGAAAAGATCTCCGTAGATTAGGGAAACAAGTAAAATACTCCAACACTATACAAGAACCATGATGAAGATGTAAGAACACTATGGAATAATCATATCTCAGTGTTTCGGGGAATATACTATCATAGAAATAAATATGGAGGTCTACTCAAACCATATATCTTGGTTTTTGTGATTATGAAGTGACATCCCACCAATTCGTGGTAGAGTCACGAAGCATAATGATTTCATGTTTGACCCTATAATCTGGGAGTGCCTCAAGATGGAAGAATATAGATTTTATAGCCTAAATCCATCACTCTTCATCATTGTGATCTCCATCCCTAAAGATGGTTAGGGGATTATACCACATAAAATGGAATGTATGTTTTGCAGTAGATGAGGCAGGCTTGGCAACATTCTAAACTATCTTCATAAACGTGAGAAAACTATCCCTAAAATGAGCATCGATGCCCAGTGGAAGATCAGGATAAAGTTCCACAGGAGGCACTATACCTGGTTTCAGACCTACTAAATATGGAATATGATCATCTCTAAAATCCTAAAATTCATCATAATGATGCCATGGTAGCATGTTTGAAAATATTTCAAACATACACCATAGACTAGATTGTATGGTAGATGGGTAAAACAAGTAAAGGAGTACTAAAAAGGGTAGGTGAAAGGACTCCGAAGTAACATCAAGTAAAATTATAACATTTTCACGTAATGTAACCATTTCATCATAACATAAGGTACAAAATCTATATTTATTACAAGAAATTACTTTATAAGATTACATCTAAACACAAAATCACTCCTGAGTAAACATGATATTGAACGTTGAATGAGGTTATGTCCTTATAATATGCATGCCATTTTAATATGTATGGTTCGTAATATGAGGAATTAAAAAGTATTTACATAATTTCATCTAGGTGAAATTGTAAAAATCATCATATCAATAATAACATTACCTGTAATATCATAAAACAAGTGTGTCATCTAATGGTGATGTCATATCAACAAAAAATGGTATAATCAAAAACTGATATCCCAACCTATGATATATAAGTTTCCCCTATACATGGGATAACTACTTCCAAAAAGATGTTATTTTACAAATAACTCTATCCTAGTCTCCAATCTGAAACAAATAGTAAGATATAAAGAAAAAACAAGGCTTTGATACCACTATGTAGCATCCACCAAATGTGCCGCTAAACCCAGACCTGAGATGGTGGGACAAAGGACCTCAAGCACATCCACCCAAATTTTATAGGTTACTGACTAATAGAAATGGGCTTGGGTATGTTAATAGGGAGACTATTCACTTATAGGAAAATGAATTTTACAATGGAAAGTAATTATATAAATGAACAAGTAACAAAATCAATAATAAAAACATAGTTTAGGAGAAGCAGACAAATAAACAAAAAAATATATAATAAAAGGGTAATTTGAATAGACATAAATGATACAATGATGATTTCAATGTACGATGCTAAACTTAAATAGATAAATGTATAGGGGTGCAGGGTAAAACCATCTAATGCATGCAATCGAAGAAGAAAAACACCCAAGAATGCCACAAAAAACCTCAACCTATGTTATGTCCTCTTCTCCCCAAAGATCCATCTAATACTCCAATGAAATCAATCGTCAAAAGTTGAAGGATTCCTTGTATCCAAACCTACAAACATTAATTCTAATTGGGTAACATGTGACACCGATGTAGGGTGTGAGATATATTCTCAGTATTCTAGCTCCCAAGGTGTCTAAAAATTTTCATTTCATACACCAAACAAATAGGATTGTACTGATGTATAATAAAAGAAGTAAATTTAAATAACAAAACAAACTGTAACTTGTTTTGGGAACGCAAGGCGACACCCATCCCATAACACATACTTTTTAATATGGTATAAGTCTAATTAAAAAACCAGGTAAAGAATAACATATGGAGAAAGGCCTATGTAACATGATAACTGAAGAAAATGTTTATACCCCCAAGCTTTTTTCTTTGGATTGGGGTGTAATCCATATGTAAAAAAACCAAGAAAACTAAATTCACAAGAGACTATCACAAAGAATAAGTAAAAATAAATTCTTCATCAATAAAATAATCTAATAAATTAAATTGAAAATTTTCATTTTCATCAGTGGAGTCTGATCCCATCCTGATGGTACCACTACAGTACATCCAATCAGTTATCCAGCTTCACCATACCGATTTATTCTGATCCATTTCAAGATCCCAACTATTAGTTGTGGTAGGGTAACCATGATTTTGTTCCATGTATCTGACATTAGGGACTAGGTCACGACTGAAGTATAGAGTTTCCATCATTCCAATGGGTCCACCCTCATTTTCCCATTAGGGGACCACTGTCACACAATAGTATATGAAATACCTAAGGGATCCCATACCTAGAGAGCCTAAACAATATCTCCCTAGTGTACTGTATTATATCCTGTTGAGCACGGTGACTCCATTTATGGATTCTTAATACAGAACCCACATTCTCTCACTGACCCGATTAACTGTAAACAGCAAGAGAGTAAAACAAGCATATATATCCTAGAGAAATCATTCCTAATTGAATCAATTAATGTAACCAATAAATTCTAGCATCATAAATCATGTTAAGTAGAACAAGGAATTTTTCATCATATGTAGTGGAAATAAAATTTATATAATAGAATAGAACATCAAACCTTGTACCAAATTATATTGGAAAACATTTCACCATAAATAATTTTATTCAATTTGAACATCAAAAAAAATTATCCCAAAAACACATGTATCTCATAAAATAAATAACCAAGGACAATGTTAAAAAATGTTGATTGTGCCGAAACACCCTAAGGGTTGTAGAATTGAATTTAGATAATATAGGAAGGGTTCTCATTAATAAAATCTTTCTATGATCAAGGCTAAACAGTTTAAAATAATTAGTAAACATTAATTGAGATTCATCGGTAGGAATTGATGAGCAGCACAACAGTGTGAAATTAATAATGCAATAAAATGACGAGAATGATCAAATAAGAAATACCTCATAGTCATAGTATCTCCCATGTCCCACAACAACTTTAGATATGACAAAACATTGACGAAATCTGGTGATTTTCGAAAAACCCCAATTTTCGGTAAAAACATTACGTTATAGATTGTGCTATGAAGAGGGATGAAATAAAACTATTATTGGTGTTAGAGGTTATAATTTCCCAATCATCACAGAAAATTTGATTTAATTGGAAATAGAGAAGATACAGAGGTGTCTTAGGAATCCGAAGCAGATGAAAGGGGGTGTGCACCACATGGTGTAACACCCCAAGATTCCACAGAATGTTTCATTTTGAATAATGCAGTAGCTTGAATTGTACACAACTTTGAGATTCTAACACACTGCAACAAATAAAACTACCCATTATGAAAATTAATACCTACTTTTTGTAATTTTATAAATTTTATTTTTCAAAACGGACTTCATTTTTGAATTCGGAATATCAAAATTAGCTTGGGGTGAATTTTTGGTAGTTTTTTGAAAACTATCAAGTTTTGATGAATAGTTAAAAGCACTATATTATTAGTCAAACATGACTTTTTATTGAAATAATTAATTATTTTATTTCAATTTATATTAGGTTTAAATACATACATAATACCTATATGTGTTCAATATAAATCATTGTTGTCATTTTATAATAAGTTTAGATATATAAAATTTTGTTGAACTTTTTACCGTCTTTTAGCCATCTCCTAGGAGCATTTGAAAATTTGCATAAAAATTAATTATATCACTTCTATGAGTTGAATTCCAAAAATCTGAGAGACACTGTTGATAACAGTATGAAAAATTTGGTTCAATGAGATGAAAATAATTTTTGTTGAATAATACCCTTTTACTTTAATTTACAACGGTTAAAAGTAAATAGGGTAATTAAAGGTAGAAATGATATTATTTTTAACCTAACACATGTACTAGTTCTATTGGATAAGTTTATCTTGACCAAAAATAACCTCAGGAATAAAATATTATCATGTAGGTCCAATTGGATTAGAATAGGACATTTAATATTTTTTTATTAAAATAAGAGTTAAAAGAGATAAAATCAATGTTTAAAAACTAACACATTTCTAATATAGGGTAATAAATAAGATAAATTATACTATAAATACTCATTAGTAATATAAATATATTTCCTACATAATGGTATTTTATTTATATTTTTTAGAAATTAAATAATTTATTTTATTTATGACACAATGATGATCCAGTAATTACCTTATTATTGAAATATTAAAATAATTAATAATACAAATACTCAAATAAATGAAAATTTATACTTTTTATGAATTAAACTAATTATATAGGATAACATGAAATGTTATTATTGATTTAATTAACTTTTTTCTAAGTAATAATGCTTTTATGATTTTCAAAAAAATCAATTACCAAATAGTGTAAAAATTGACATAATTGAGTTTTTAAAACTAATATTATTTATTAATTGATATTATATTCCTAAAAATCTATGGTTTGGCCCAATAAAATATATAATGTTATATATATTAATAATTAACCACTTGGGGTTCTTTTGTCATGTTATATTAATTCTATTAACCGTATTATATAAAAATACAAAGAGATATGGTAAATGTCAAAATATTTAACTACGAGTTAAATATAAATGATATGGTCAATATGATGACCTAATCCTATTTAAAATAATTTGGTTGAAATTATTTAGACCCATACCCACCTTAGACTCTAAAAAGGTCACTTTGGAGCCATTATATACTGAATTTGAATTTATTATAAAATAATATTTTATGTTTTTCATAAGGTTCCCCTCACCCAGCTTATAAAAGTGCACTCCCCCTTCTCTCAAATTCACACCTCCAAAGCCATTTTTCTCAGAAAAACCCTACCCATATATCCTATCTACTTCCCTATCATCATCCTAGAGGCCTTACGGTATTCATAAAGCCAACCTATGGAGCCCTTTTGATCAATTTAAAATGATGAACCCGAATAAGAGACAATTATTTCATCCCCTCTTCAAGTTCTTTTCTTCTTCCACTTCCTCTTTATTTGTTGTTTCCGTTCTAAAATAATAACTCCAGTATCATCTATATACTGTGATGTTATTATAAAAATGGTACAACCATATTCATTATTTTATCCCTCCTATGAATGTAAAAGTCACCACATGTGCGTAAGTACGGCTTACCATCTCCATGTCGTGGTGTAGTTTGTTATTCAAACATTTCAACATTTGGATGGGTATAATAATGAGTATAAATGAAGTAAATAATAGATATAAAATTATAATGATTCTTTATATATGATATAACAACCAATTACATATGATTTTAATATGAAAATAATGATATTGTCGCTTGTGTGTACGTACGAAATATCGTCTCCACGAACGTGATAAGATTCATTTCCCCATCGTAACCATTAAAGACTACTTTTCATTTTATAATTAAAAATAATGTTTAAAGGACTTAATATCATTATGGATATGAATAAGATAAATACTATCCATTAAAAACACGGATTATGTAACAAAACATATAAAAGAAAATGAGTAAGTTAACACCCAAAACGACAATAATACTAAAATATTATTAACAATGCATTATTAGAAGATCCTATATGATATCATATTTATTTATATGAATAATTTATAATTTAATAAAAATTATTTAACTATTATACAGAAGTTTAATGTACCCTCAACCAAGGAAATGTAAAAGGTAATGGTTAATTCTACAATATCTTCATTATCCGAGGTTGTTTATACGTAATTATCTACTCGCACGTCTTTATTATCCACATCCATGTTTCTCAAAAATGTATTTCATTTTTTTTTACTACATACTAGACGTTGGGTTTGAAGTAATTTATACCCTTGTTTGAATTTTTATAAGATTTTTATAAAGGAATCATTCTGTTGTTTTTTCAAACAAGGTACTTTATTTCCTTTTTAACAAAATTAAGGTAAGAATGACTTTTTTAACATATACGGTGGGTGCACTTATTCTCTGCCTTTATTACAGCATTGAAGCATACCATACACGATTATAGAAATATTTTCAAAATAAAGGTTTTATTTATAATAATGTGACTTTTAAAATATTTCAAAAACGAGATATTTCTATCAAATAGTTCTGATTTCATCTATGTCAACATCCTTTGATGGATTTTAAGCTTATTTAACGTTGATTTATTATGATACAAAACATCCATATTTTATTTATGTTTTTGTTAAATGTTTGACTATGGATGTGTTATTTTATACCATTCATGGTTTACAGATTATGTATTGACATTTTGTAAGATTTTGTAATACCAATGTTTATGTTCTATTTAAAAATTTTCATATGATGAATGTATTGGACTTGGTATGTGACAGATGGAGACCTATATAGATCCTTGATGCATTGGTAGGACTCACAAGAGAAACTAGTGTCTTGGTACAAGGCCTTGAATAAATATTATTTGTAGTCTTGGCACAAGGCCTTGACTATGTGGTTATGAAAGTCTAGAATTATGCATTCCATCATTATGAAAGTGGCTATTTGATATTTAATTTGATTATTCGACTAGAAGAATATTCATTAGAATAAGTAAAATTAATTATTTGATTTTATCTTTTCCATATTATACTGAAGTTCATGTTTAAAATGATTTGGTTTTAGAATTATACATTTCCTTCAATGTTTATGCTTATTTATGAAAGTTTCCTCTATATTGTTATCCTTATTGAGCATCTGAGCTCACCCCTTTATATGTTTTATTTTTCCTAGGATGTGAAAAGAGTATTTTATGACTGACCTATAGGGATAGTGTTTGGGGATATAAGTGTGGTCTATGGAAAAAATGTTGTTTTAGTTTTTCATTTTATAATTTAATGTAAAACACATGAATGTATCTAGTGTTTCCAAAGATACTAAACTCATCGGTTTTTTGAGATTTGATCTTTTGTGATCATGGAAATGTTATGTAATAACACACTGACTCAGGGTAACTGGGGTCGGGGCATTACAGTTGGTATCAGATGATGTTTAGTATAGACCAAGGAAAGTATATTTAGATAAAATCTGATTAGAGAATATTACCCTAAGATAGACTTTGAGAATTTGTATAGAATAACTTCCTAAATTTTTTGTAATGTGAGGATTTTGTGAGTTTTCCAAGAAATAAATCCATGTCTGGATACGAGTAGGTAGAGGTGGCTCTGGCATAGATGTACCTAGGGGTAAATCCTACAAACACCGCTTTGAGCTAGACTCAAACGACAACTGGTGCATGACAACGGGACTTGCTGCACTCTTGGATACGATACTCGAGGGAGATATGCTTAGGATAATTCTCATTTTCTTTATAAACCATTATGAATGGATTATGAGTATATAATCCTCTAAGAAAACAATTTTATGATTACGAATACATCTATAAATTGTTCAATTAATGTTAAGTGTTTTTCACGTTTGGAATTATGTATTGTAATTGCTAAACTAATCTAGTGTATGCCATTGTTTATAAATGAAGCCTAATGGATGGATTGGAAACCTTATCAACGCACGTAATCCATGTAGGGATTCCCCTCCTACTCAAGATAATTACAGTGCTGCTCGTGATTCAACTGATGATGACTAGCTTATCTCTATACTGGGACAACTCACTAAGGTTATGAATAATAACCTTACCCGTATGGAACACCCTAATCCACAATGCAGAGGATCAATGTTAGACCGCATCATGAGTCAAAAAACACCAACATTCCATGAGAGTAAAAATACATTGGTAGCTAATAAATGGATAAGTTCCTTAGAGAAAATATTTCATGCTTTGGGGAGTAACGAAATAGAAAATTTTGTCTTGGATATTTATCGCCTTACTGTAGATGTTGATCAATGGTGGTCATTGATTTAAAAAAAAGGAAGATGAAGAAGTATCAAATATGGAATGGAGGGAGTTTGAAGAGATTTTCATAGAAAAATAATTTCCTCGTGACCATCGAGCGGATATGGAAATACAATTTCTTAGTCTGAGGAAAAAAAGGTTGATAATGTTGCAAAGTACGAAACTAACTTTACAAGGTTATCAAGGAATGCTTCATATTATATACACAACCCAATAAGTAATATTGATCGTTTCATTGATCGGTTAAAACCATTTCTCAATCAAACATTAGTATCATAATATTTCTCAGTGTATAAAGATATAGTATCGTTTTCAATCAAGATAGAAAGGGAATTCTCTAAATCTTAAGACAATAAATTAAAGTAAGAGAAGAAGAGAACGGTGGAGAAAGAGGAATATAAATAGGAAAAGGGAAAGAAGTATTTTACATTATATGAAAATTGTGCGAAAAATACCCTGGTACTTTCCTAAAAGGATGGGAAACTTTTTACAAATGTGGAGAAAAAGGTCACTAGGCTAGTGATTGCAAGGGAAAGAAAAAGGATTTCAATGTTTAATGCTAACATTTTAGAGAAATGGGGAATTATTCAAATGAATGTCCTAAGCGTCAAGGAAACCTACCTCAAAAAAGGCCAAGGGATCAAGTCCAAGTTTATTATATTAATAATGTTGAAGTGGAATATTTAATGTATTTTTTTTGAACTCATAGATTACATTATGGTTATAAGAAAAAGGTGATATATATAAGGATTATACTACAGTACATGTTGTTTTCATTAAGGTTTTAATATGAATAAGGTAATCATATTTTCAGTATGTGACAATCTGAGGGACTTTACTTTTATTGGGGAATCTGATGTTACAATTGATTTCGGAATTTACATACCTTTTTCAGGGAGTCTGGACAGCGGTATTTTGGATAACTATAAAGGTTGGAATGGATTAAGTTGACCTTTGGATATTATTTTTTATTGTTAAAACATTTCTAATGATATTTTTTGGAATATTATAATAATATTTTTTTTTGTAAAAGGAAAACCTATAAATAACCCGTCGCATCGGACAAAGCTGCAGGAATCAAACCCACAACTATTGTGCGACATGCCTTTATTACCTACCACTGGACTACATGAAGTCCTTGGTTATTAAAAAATATTTTTTCTTCATTTAAATGGTATGTTTTAATATTTGGATCATTATACGATTAGGATAAATATAATATTTTTGAGTTATATTGGAGTTAAAGATGAGTTTGGTATAAATTAGTTGAAGGATGAAACTCTACATGTCATGTGTATATACATATATATATATATATTTCTCTTATTCTATGAATAAATTAATTCATAAACATTAGGGAAGGGATATTAAAACCAAAAATGTGTTATCCAAATACCTTATGTTTTGATTTACTTATGATATTTTAAAACATCAAAGATTGATGGTTTTGAGGCCCTCAATTTTACACTTGTTTGTGATTCATGACCTCAATCACTCCCTATAAATATTTTCATTTTTTATTTTAATTATGTGTCTATAATTTCCACCAATGTTCTCCTATTCAAAACCCTAATTTGGTGTTGACTTTCTCATTTCCCTTTCCCTCATATTAATACTAAATTTTATTAACCCTATTTCTAAAGTGGGTTTTCCACAAAGGTAATTTCTATGTTCAACTTTTTATTTTTGAAGACAAATTTCAAATTTAATGTAACCAATTTATTGAAGGAGGGTTGAATGTAACACCCCAATATTCCATGGTTTGTTTCACTTTGAATAATGTAGTAGCTTGCATTGTACGCAACTTGGAGATTCTAATACACTACGAGTAATCACACTAGACATTATGAATATTAATACCCACTTTTTAAAATTTTTAAAATTTTATTTTTAAAAATGGACTTCATTTTTGAATTTCGAATATCGAAATTAGCATAGGGTGAATATTTGGGTTTTTTCTAATAACTTACAATTTTTGATGAATAGTGAAAAACATTGCGTTATTGGTTAAAAACGACGTTTTATTTAAATAATTAGTTATTTGATTTAGATTTATATTAGGTAAAAATAGATACATAATTCTTATATATGTTCAATATAATTTATTAGATTCATTTTTTTAATAATTTAGATATATAAAATTTTGTTGAATTATTTACCATCTTTTACCCATCTCTTAGGTGCATTTGAAAATATGCATAAAACATAATTTTACCGCTTCTGTGAGTTGAATTTAAAAAATCTGAGAAACATGGATAATATCAGTAAGTAAAATTTGGATCAATGTGATGAAAACAATTTTCATGAATAGTAACTTTTTACTTTTATTTACCAAGTTTAAAAGTAAATAGATTAATAAATGGTAAAAATGATATTATTTTTACTATAACACATGTCCTAATTCTATTGGATAAGTGTATCTCGACCAAAACAACCTTACGAATGATATATTATCATTTAGGTCCACTTGTATTAGAATAGGACATTTATTATTATTATATTTAATGAAGAGTTAAAAGAGTTAAAATCAATGTTTAAAAACTAAACCATTTTAATATGGGGATATACATAAGATAAATTCTACTATAAATATTCATTAGAAATATGAAATGATTTCTTACATAATGTTATTTTATTTATATTTTTTCTACATTAAATAATTTAATGTATTCATGACACAATGATGATGCATTAATTACCATATTAATTAAATATTAAAATAATTGATATTATAAATACCAAAGTAAATGTAAATTAATACTTTTGATGAATTAAACGAATTTTATAGGTTAATATGAATTTATAGTATTTATTTAATTAAATTTTTTGAATTAATCATGCTGATATGATTTTCACAAAAATCAATTATCAAATAGTGTCAAAGTTAACATACAAAGTGTTTTTAAAACATATATTACATTATTAATTGATATTCTATTCCTAAAATCTATAGTTTGGAAAAATTACATAGGTAAGGTTTTATAAATTAATAATTAACCACTTTGGTTTCTCTTGGCTTTTTATATTATTTTTATTAACCGTATAGTATAAAAATACTAAGAGACAAGGTAAATGTCAAACTATTTATCTAAGAGTTAAATATAAATTATAAGGATAATATGGTGACCTAAACCTGTCTAGAATCATTTGGTTTAAAAGATTTCGACCCATCCCCACCTTAGTCACAAAATATGTCACATTTGTTCCATTATAAACCCAATATAAATTTATTATAAAATAATAGTTTATGTTTTTTCTAAGGTTCCCCCACCCCTCTTATAAAAGGTCACTCACCCTTCTCTCATATTCACTCATCCAAAACCATTTCGTTCGGCCGACCACTACCCAAATATCCTCTAAACATCCCTTAATTCATCCTAGAGTCATTCCCTTAGTCATAATGCCAACCTATGTATCCCTTTTGATCAAATCAAAAGGAAGAACCTGAATAAGAGGTAAATATTTGATCACATCTTTCAAGTTCTTTTCTTCTTCCACATCCTCTTTCATTGTTGTTTCCATTCTAAAATAACAAATCCAGTATCTTATATATATTGTGATGACATTATAAAAATGGTACATCCGTATCTATTATTTTATCCCTCTTATCAATGAAAAAGTCAACACATGTGCGTACGTACAACTTACCGTCTCCACGTCGTGGTGTAGTTTGTTATTCAAACATTTAATCATTTGGATTGGTATAATAATGAGTGTAAATGATGTAAATAATAAATATAACAATTTAATTATTATTTATATATGATATACCATTAAATGATATTTTATTTTAATATCAAACAAAATGATTTTGTCGCTCGTGCGTACGTACAGAATATAGTCTCCATGAACCCGATAAGATTCATTTCCCCATCCTAAACATTCAAGACTAATTTTCATTTGATGATTAAAAATAATTTTTAAAGTACTTCATATAATTCTGGATATATATAAGATACATCCTATCCATAACTAACAGGGCTTATGTAACAAAACATATAAAAGAAAATGAGTAAGTTAACACCCGAAATGACGATAATACTAAAATAATATTAACAAAGCAATATTAGAAGATCATATATGATAACATATTTATGTATATTATTCCTATATAATTTAATGACAATGATATAAATATTATATCTGAGGTTAACGTACCCTCAACCAATGAAAATTACAAGCTAAGGGTCAATTCTACAATCTCTTCATTATCTGAGGTAGTTTATACGTAATTATCTACTCGGAGCCCTTTATCATCCACATCCATGTTTCTTAAAAATGTATTTCATAACATTTTTACTATTTCCAAGACTATGGTTTAATGTCATTTATACCCGTGTTTTACTTTTTATAATATGTTTATAAAGTAATATTTCCGTCATTTTCCAAATAATGTACTTTATGACCTTTTCGACAAAATTAAGGTAAGAATGTATTTTTTAACATATACGGAGGGTGTGGTTATTTTTATCCATTATTAGACCTTTTAAGCTTCCCATATAAGCCTATTGAAATATTTTCAAAATAATTGTTTTCTTTATAATTATTTGACTTTTAAATGATTTCAAAAAAAAATTATATTTCTCTCAAATAGTTTTGATTTCAACTATCTCAACATCCATTGATGGATTTTAAGATTATTTAAAGTTGATTTATTATGATAAAAAAGATACATATTGTATTGATGGTTTTTTTATATGATTGAATATGGATGTTTGATTTTATACCATTCATGGTTTTGGGATAATGAATTGAAATTTCATATTCTTGTTTTAATACGAAAGTTTATGTTATGTTTCAACCGTTTCATATGAGGAATGCATTAGACTTGGTATGTGACAACTGGAGGCCACTATATCTCCACATTACACTAGTAGGTCTCATGAGACAAACTAGTGTCTTGGCACAAGGGCTTGACAAAATCTTATTTGTAGTCTTGTAACAAGGCCTTGACTATGAGGTTGTGAAATTCTAGAATTATGCATTCCATCATTATGAAAGTGGCTATTTGTTATTGAATGTGATTATTTGACTAGTAGAATATCCATGTGATTAAGTAAATGGAATTATTTGATTTTATCTTTTCCATATTATGCTAAGTTCAATTTTAAAAGGCTTTTGTTTTAGTCTTATACATTTCCTTAAATTTTTATTCTTATTTATGAATGTTTCAGCTATATTGTTATCCTTACTAAGCATATGTGCTCACCCCTTTCTATGTTTTATTTTTCCAAGGATGTGAATAAGATTTTATGACTGACCTGTAGGGATAGTATGAGGGGATATTATTGTGGTCTATAGAGACAATGTTGTTGTAGTTTTTCATTTTATAATGTAATGTCAAACTTATGAATGTATCTAGTGCTTCCAAGGATACTAAACTAATCGACCTTTCGAGACACGTTCTTTTGTGCTCATTCCATTGTTATGTAATAATGCACCGAGTCTGGATAACTGTGGTCAAGGCATTAAACATGGGATGGATGGCCGTGAAACACAAGAGAGCGGGTTGATAGGATAGATGGAATGAATAAAATAAAATTTAAATAATAAATTGAATGAGAAAAAAAGAAAAGAAAAAAAATAAAATGAAAATATATATAAAAATAAAGAAATTAAAGGGAATAGAAGAGAAAATTATGTTAATAATAATAATGGATAAACCCACTTTTTAATATTTTTTATCTTCTTATGTATGATTCAAATTTTATTATTTTTATTCCTTAAATTTTGATCACTTTTAATTTATTAAAATTTTATTTTATTTCAATTAACCAATTTTATTATTTTAACCCAAAAATTACAATAGTTATTGATGTATTATTATACAGAAATCTCGTGAAACTATTTAGATAATTTAATAGTTGCATGGGACTTGCAACAGGATATAAGGCAATGCTCCCTAGGTCTCTTTAAGGATTTGGACTAAAATAATTTAAGTGATCCATAACATGGTTAAATCAAGGAAATTATAATTATCATGAATTTTTAATTGCATTGGAATCAATACAACCATCATGTTATTTGAGATAAAATCTATAAAGAGAGGGAGAAGAGAGGGATATGTCTCAATTGTGTGATACAGTGGGTTCAATTGAAGGATGATATGGAAGAGGATGAGATAGTTTTTCCCAAGGAGGGAACATCATCATTAATTAATTATTGAGGGTGTACTACAAGAGTGGAATTGTTGAATTTATTCTATTTTCTTGTCATGTTTCCAAAAATAGGTATCTCATTCAATTCAGTTTGACTTCTTAATGAAACATCCATCTAGTTCAACAGTTCAAGGAAATATATATTATTATAATTATTTCCACCACAGAGGTTTCAACCATGAAATGAATAAATGGATGAAAATGGAATATATGATATTACTTAAATTAACATCTCCTAATTTTCTTAAAAATGACCCACTATACATGGATGGTAATAGGAGTGCTTGTAGTTTGAAAAAATTGATATGCATAATAATTTAGGAGAATTTTCTAGATGAATTTTTGAGTATGAGGAATGTGAAATAATTATATTTTTTAAATATTAATACTTTTAATTAATGTGTGATATGGATAATTTCCCTTTACATGTTATAATTTATATATTTGAGTTTATAAAGGTCTTAGAAAATGAGAAAATTTATCTAGAAAATGAAGCCCGATAAATGAGAAATCCACTATTTAAAAAGATAAAACTATAAAAAGATAATCTAATTTTATTGGGAACAAAACATTAATTGTATTAATTATTCATTTCAATAAAATGATGTTGATAATTTAAATGTTAAATTACCCCTTCTTTCCCATGATCTGTGAGTCATGTGTGTCAAATAGTTATGGTATTTCATCACACCCTTATTTATTGTTATTTCAATCATATTTCTATGATAAATAAATAATTAAATATTTTGGGTAACATAAATAAAATAAGTAATTTTATAATTATAGATTAATTTTCAAATAAATAAGTTATTATACGTATAAATTTAACCAATACATTGATCATTGGACACTTCCAATAGATAAAAATCTCTTTGTATAATGATATTGTGAAATCATGAATGATCATTATTTTCTCATAATATGTATCAACTCCCACATTCTAATCAATATACACGTAATACATGTATAGTCACAACATATCACCCAATTTTGTTAATCATGCGACTATGGTATTATTTAATCAAGAAAATTATTTCAGAGCTGCATTGGAAACAATATTTGTTAAGAAGTTATTATAAAATAATATATATAAATGTTGATTAACATTACTTACCAAAGTTTCTTTCCTAGGAATTGTTCTTTATTTTTTATCTAACTCCCCTCTAACTTCTTGGTATAACGTGAATGATATTTAAATGTTTTGAAAGTGTTCCCATAATGATTTTCACTCATTTCTATTTTTTCCAATTATGGCATAGTCCATCTTATATTGAATCATGATCTATATGTGTCGATTAAAATCCTATCACAATTTTTTGTGGCCTCATTATCTAGTAGAGGATTAGGATATTCATGAAAAATAATAAATAAAAGAGTATATTATATGTGAAATTATTATTAATCAATGTGATAAATTTTTAAATCCATACCCATATATGGGGGACCTGTTTACCCCTAATGTGTTTCTCCTAGATAAAGTATAGTATCATATTTGGTAGGAGGGATACTTATAATAGGATCACATCGTATAGTTAATGATGATATGTGTACATATGGAGGGAGAAAACAAAATATGAAGCCCTGTAGAAATGAGGGTGGATTTAGAAAAAGATATGGTGGTGGGATATATGACTTAGTAATTCCCTATACAGTGGATGGTCGGAATGGGTAATAAAGAGATTTGGGATACTGAGAACTGCAATTATGTGTGTTTATGTGGGACGAAAGGGATATGGAAATGGAATATATAAATAATATAAATATTGAATAATCAAGGGATGACCTCCAGATGACTAAAGCGCGATGGAGGAAGGATGAAATAAATGTTCTCCCAATGACTAAAGCCACATAGTGTTGCGCTAAACTATAGAACCAGTAGTACCAGTAAACATTCCATACAATCATCGTCGCCAACATAATCCAATAATCTACTTTATGATGTATCCTAAAATCAAATGGATGATAAAACGAAACAAATTATAATAAGATAAATAATATGGAAGAACATAATATCTAAACATAAATTGTAGTTTTTTTCATGATCAATGGGAACATGCCTAAATATCTAATACATTGTTTATTTCATTTTATTTTTTTCTTCTAACATCATCATAATTAGAGATTCTAACCTGAAAATTTAAAATTATATTCTAATATAATTTTAAATTATAAAAATTTTAAATAATATAACTATAACATAAAACAAGAACTAGTGTGATGTAGAATTTAAATATAATTATTTCTCATATCCTTGTATAATGTTACGAAATCCTAGTTTTGTTTATATATATTTGGGATTCATTGTGGACATGTTATATGACTGATAGGTCTTTAGATATATGTATATGATTCTGGAAGAAATCATTCACATTGATCCTTATATTTCAATGGGTAGTTGGGATTCCCATCTCTCAATGATTACCCATTTTGTCAGTTAATGTTGTATTTTTTTCATTATTTTTTTTATATTTTACATTGATGTTAAGTTAGTTAATTACAAAATCATTACATTTCACGTGAAAATGGGAAGAAAATGAGGTCTGAATAGTTATTATGTATAATTATGAAAGAGGTGCACATAACATAATGTCAATTCTAGAAAACATCTAGTATACATGGAATAATTATCCCATATTCCTTCATTTTTTGTGAAAAATATATGCATAGTGGTAAATTTTTATATTTTTATGATTTTTTATTTATTTTATAATAAATTGTGATATATTATATTATAATGTAGAGGTGTTATGAAGGATTTGTTGTGGCGTGATATTATTTGAGGTTTTTTGTTTTTAAATGAATAATGATATCATTTTTGTTTACAATATAATGGGTAAATATCATAAATTTTGGTTTTACTATATTTCATTAATTATTATTTAGAGATACATGAATTATGATATATTTTTAAAAGAAAATTAATAATTATGAACCAATAAAAACTATTTTATAGTTTATATTTTAGTCAAATATTGTTTATTATATAAAATATTATGGATATACTCAAGGTGTTCAAATTTATTTTCACACAATTTATAATTTCTGTATTAATATACATATGGTTCCATCATAAAATCAATTTTTTGATTTTATAAAAAATTTGATATCACAAGAAAATGGATATTTTATACATTATATTAGGTTTATTTAATTTCTTATTTCCTCTTATTTTATATTATTAATAATTAAATGCCTTATATTTCTCTTATATTCATAGTTGTCTAATTTTATTTTTGTATCATTTCTAATTATTAAATATTTTTATAATTTTATTCATAATGTTGAAAACTGTATTAAATATATTTCATGTCTATTTCTATATTAGAGTACCCTCATGACCATGCCCTAAAAGATTCTAAACGAGTATTTATGGGTGATTTAAAATAAGTGGATTCAATTATTATTGGGGTAGAAAATATAATCTATTTCCAATATAAATAAATAATATACCACAAAACAAAGATAAAACTAGAGACCCATTTCTAGTGTTTCTAAATTGGAATCCCCTTTCATTCATGGGGAAAAGGTAATTACTTTTCTAATTGGTGGTAATAGAATATTGATAATATCTTCAATCTTCATGAAATCTTGGACTGACCTATTCTCATTATTATATTAGTTATGATTAAAGGTCAATTCTAAAATTAGGGAAATTGTAAAATTTAAAAAAAAACAATACAAAAATTTATAGAAATCATTCAATAATTTTAAAATTCAACTATGTGTTCTTAAAATTTAGAATGTCTCAAAAGAGTTTAATTTTATTGAATCCAAGAGAGAGGCCAATCAATATTTTGTTATATATATATAATTACCAAATATAATAATATATATACCAATGAAATCCAAGGATTCAATACTAATATAAAAAAGTCTTCAAATAGATCATTCTATTTGAATTTTCTAAGGTTTTCATTGTTCCTTCATTCATTGTTGTTGGCTCTAGAATTTTTTGTGTGATCCTAATATGAAAACATATAAATCCAATGTTAATTCGCAAATTAACATAATATTTTATGGTAATTAGTGAATATTCATCAAATTATTATAAAAAAATCATCATGGAATTAGTTGAAGGTTTGAATATATGGGAGACCACCAATTAATTATCCTCTCCAGTAAATGGGATTAATGGTTTCATTATATAATTTACATCTATTACTTTTTGGTATTGGGAAGAGTAGTGAAAATTTTAATCTTATAAAATATATTAGATTCATCTAGAATTACTATATCATGAACTTAGTGTTTCAAATATATTTAATGAAATAACGAGTGCATCATGATTATATATTTTAGCTCCTCAATTAGTATAATTATTTCAACCAAGGTTAGACCATATAGAGAATGATCTATGACTCCTAAAAAATTGATTCCCTAGGTTCATTTGCCTAGAGTGTTATATTACCACCCATATATGATGATGTTTAATTGAATGGTTTTCACATTACCCTTACATTTTTATTAAGATATATATAGTAGACTTTTCATAAAAAATGATATTCTCAAAACATAAAAAAATCGGTATTTAAATTCAAAAAAATTTAAATAGTCTATTTTTATATATTTTTAAATCATAATCAATACATTATTTAAAAAACACATCATATATCAGGAAATTTCATAGCGTGAAATTCTAATTAATTTGATATCATGTAAAATTTAAAAAAAATTCATCAACATTAGGTAAATTATTACACATGTTTGAACTCTTTGTATACGTTGTTACAATTCCTGGTTCACAATATGTTCAAAAAATTGAATCATCTATTTCATCAAATGTAACATTTAAATAAATATTTATAGCTTCATTAAAAACATTTTTATCATCCATGTCTTCATCAAAAACATCTCTTGGATTAAATCATTAATAACAAAAAAAATTTGTTTTAACATGTCATTTAAATAAAAAACATGTCTAGCATCTAATGCAAGAATATAAGGATTAACGGTATTTTCTGGATGGTTCATGTCAATAATTCTATGCCCACACTTATATATATTCCATTCCATGTCATTAAATCAAACCAATTTCATTTCAACATTTCTACATTACCATGTTCATAGAAATGTTATAAATTTTTAATTATATAGCCCCATAATACGATATATTTTATGATCGTGGAATATTTTTTGATGAACTCATCTAAAAATCAGTTGTGGATATTATCATGACACCATTATGTTGTGTTTCTATTTTTTATGAACGTATATTTATAATGAATTCTTTTCGATTGGAAACCGTTAATTTAAAATAGCATACCACATTTTTTGAACTAATTTAAACCACTTTTATTTAATCTAATACATCATTCACTAGTAATGTCAAAAAGTAAATGATACCAACATCAAATAGTCAATAGATTCCTAGGATTATATTATGAGAAAAATGGAAATTTATTACATTTGACCATAAACAAGTAGTAAATTATATTTTTTTCAATTGTTCCTTACTCTTAATAAATAGAGGTTCATTTATACCATTTTTAATTTCAATATGTTATAACAAATATAAAAGGTTTAAAATGATAAAAGATATATTGAAATCAAAAAATGAATAAAAAATTATATTTAATAGTTTACTTAATTTACGGAATCATAAAGCATGCCATAGTTGAATAATAATATAAAATGATCCATTTTAAACTATTTAATACTTAATGTAAACTACAAATACTATGTAGATATCACTATATTTGTGTTAGTAAAGGAAATACAAGCTAAATATGATCATACTGCTCATATTCAGTTCTAATTAATTGATTATAACATATAGTTAAATTCTCCAAGTTTGATGAATAGAAATACAAGTGTTATTTTTCAAAAAAAAAATCCCAATACAGCCGTCAGTATGATATTTATTTATAACATATGATACAAATGAAAAAATAATTATTTCCATCAGATAAATACCTTGACTCAAAATAGTACCACAAAAAATAACTTATTTGGGAAGATTCACAGTCAAATGTAACATTCATGTCAAATATGGTGGTGGAAAGTTTTCCACTAATACACCAATAATTAAATGTGCATCTCATTGAGATTTATAACAAACACTTAAACTACGTTTTTATTGGAACCACAGTCTTCATAAATATGAAAAAACGTAATTATGATAACTCAAACATTTTGTGAACATAAATGTTAAATGGTAATGGGAATCAAGTAATGTAAAAAGTGATTGTAATCATGGGGTTTAAGAGATTTTTATTTCACATATTTTGTATTCTTCCTTTTTTAATGTGTTACTTGAATAACCATAGGAAATCAATAAACATTATAAGAACTCACAAAATTACATTTTCTTTGTATTTTTCAATAAAAAATAAAAAAAATTGTATTTACATTTATTTTGACCAATTAACGTGGGATGGAGACTTACTTACAAAATCCATTGAATAATGATCTGTTAGAAGATTGTATTTTTTATACATTTTAAATTTAAAATAGTGGAAATTAAAATTTCAAAAATAATTTATTGATATGCATTACATCCAAAAAATGATGCAATAAATTCAATGACCATTATGAGAAATCAAATAATATACTTTTCTTCTAAAATTACTATATGAGTCTGAATTAAAATTCTTTCACTTCTTCATATTTGATTGATTTTATACATTAACATAAATAAAAAAATTGTGTTATATAATAATATCATTCCCTAACATTCATTATGTTGTTTATTTCTAACAATGTAGAATTATGGACCAGTCTCCAATAATTCCTTTATTGATGATCCATCTGTAGAAATCATTGATTCCCTATGAAGATGAATGTTTAACAAAACAATATTCTATATGTATGTGTATTTTAATAAAAATAGGGCATGATAATTTCACTTTTTTACTCCATCCAAACATCATTCCATAATTAGGCAAAATCACTTATTTTATATAATAAATCTACACGAAACATAACGTACTCATTACTGAATTCATTATATTCTTTCACACCAACAATACAAAGCTCCTTTATCTCATATATTAATGGATGTAAGTATATATCAAAACCATTTTTAGGATCACTAGATCTAGATATCAATATTATTAACAGTAAACACATTCCTCACACACATCGATGAATAAACATTATAAATGTGAATGAAAATATTCCATGTACTATGTGATGTATGAATTCAGAGAAATGGGTTGAATCCATCTCGTGATAAATCCAATCAATCATTTCATAGGTTAGTGAAAATTTAATTATGTATCCTACCAAATATATTCCATGATAACCCATCTGTAAGAATATCTATTTAATAATAATTCTTTTTTCATTCTTCTTCAATCAAAATCATATTTCATGTAATTTTTATCATATTAAAATATTTCGAAGTATATGAATTAAAAATAAGTTCTAAATAAAATTATATGTTTTGTGGGATTGAGTGACATCTTTAACAGTCTTGTGCATTGGTGTACTACACTCTTTGCACTGACTCAACTATGAATTCTCAAACTAAAATAGACAACAAAATTTTGGGAAAGAATGGGTCTTAGAAGATGAATCTCCAAATATTTCAACCAACTTTTACTCCATGAAATAAATATTTGGAGTATGTAAATAATATATTAATTAATAATTAATAAATGTAAGGGTATAGACAAGAAAAATGTTACTAAATTCATATGTTACATACCAATTATTTAATGACATTAAAAACTCATGGTTTCCCACATTTCCACATGCCATATATAATGTGTTATTCACATTTTCAATTATATTTTAAACCCTCTCAACATCATCATTCAGATCAATACATGAAAATAGTGTTCCAATATTAATTTCTTCTCATAGATGTCTATATAAGGAGCTAGTTTCTTAATGAAATGGGACCCGATCAGAAATAAAATTTTCTTACCATCAAATTCATTAGAATAAATTTCTTTATACCTTTTATATTTTTCTCCATTTTGATACCAAATAGTATTTTTTTGAATCCATGTCTTTTGTTATTGTAACACTATTACCCATTAGACAACTACGTACATCCAACACAATCAAAAGGCAGCAATCTAATCAATTCGCCTTCAGAATAATTTTTATCTATAATATCAATAAAATATTGTACCTCCTTATGAAACTGATCAATGATCTAATAAATGTTTTAAATCAACCATATATTAATATTTTTGAATATAATCATGCATTAAATAAATATTATAGAAAATAAAATAATCTAATATATATTGTTTCTTGTGGTAAAAACTAATCATTAATAAAATGTTTATAAAAACTCTTAAAAATTCCATTAAAGTAAAATAAAATAATATTTGTACATACTCCTAGGATATATCATATGTTGTTTTTGTTCAATATATTTTACTTATGAATTATATAATTTATAGTTTCTCTTATGAAATTATTATGGTTGTTGAATTATGGGATCCCTATTCAGATGATTTTCATTGTCATTAGAATTATTTGATGACAATTTGTGCATAGATGACATCATTGTTTTCAACATTGCAGAACATAGTAATACATAGAGGTTATTTGAGGATATGTCATGAGGAATGACCTGTGGAATGTGTCTCTTAAAACTAAGTGTGATAAATAATGTAATTACGGTTATATTTTTAATAACATCAGAGTTCATTGAAAATAAAATATACCACAAGAAAATTAAGTAAAAAATCACTAATAAATTTTAAATTTTTTAAATAGATTCTAATAGTTTCACACTAAATAATGTTTGAAACATTTATATATTTGTTTAAAGTGATCACTATTTATTTTACCATTTGTAGATGAACAATTACATAAATTACAAATTTTTTATGTTTCTAATAACATACTTTATCTTCTATAATTTACTTTATTATATACATTCAATTTGTTCTATATACACAATACTATTATATATGTGAGATTAATTCATTCATGGAAGATTACCACAGTGTATGTATCTCATCGATAACTTATACATTTAAATTTATCTACCAAATATACTTATACTATAATTTCATTCTAAAAGTTTATATAATTAATAATCTAACCATTTAATACTTTTTCTTCATAAGGTGATGAAATGTATCTTAATTGAGTGCTATATACCAATATTCATATGGTCTAGTAAAGTTGAAAATCAAATTAAATCATTTTTAACATTTTATTTTAATTATATTTATTTATATAATATTTTTTTGAATATTTTCTAAATTTATTCATAAATAATGATCCTAGTAATGAATTTTTCATCCTCATGTAATGTTCACTATAATTACCATTAATTTTGGAGAATCTACAAGATATTTTAAGAATGAATGGGCCATATTAAATATTTATTTTTTAAATAGATTTTTTTAAATGATTGATTTTCACTAATATATTATGGAATTAGATTCTCCATGTATAGAATAATTTTTTTTCAAATTTTGATAGTCAATCAATTTATTTCATGAAACCTGTATACACTTCTATTATATTTTAAATTACTTTTCCATATATCATATCATATTTTTCAATATGATACTTGATATAATAATTTATAGATAAAAATATTGTGTGTCTATGTTTCCCAAATTAATCACTTAAATAACATCATAAATTTTCTAAAATACATCGTATACATTAACTTGAATTTTGTATTATTTTGTGACTATTAAAAAATAAATCATTTTTTACTCAAAGAGAATGTAATTTTATGATATATATTGTATTCACAGATAGGTACAATGATTAATTATGTATCGATATTGTTTTTTTCATCTATAAATATTCCCGGAACCGTAGCTCCAATATGATATTTTTCTCTCAAATATTCTATGGTTTCTAAAATGAACAATATTAATTATAGTTGGATAAAAACTATAAAACTGAGTTTCATCCTAATTGATATATTTATATGTAGTGTTTAATGGAGGTTTTATAATTTCATGGAAAATTCATTATAAATATATTTTTTAGAAAACTCATACATTAAAAAATCATGAATTTTTTATAGTATATTAATGGACATTAACATATAAAAAACCAAAAGTAAATATTTCCAAGAACAAAAAAATGATAGAGTATAGAAGATATTAGAAAGTGGATTATGATATCCTATCTCCAATAACCAATAAATTTAAAAATATGGACGAAAATATATATAAGGATTTTACCCCACGAAATATTCATTATTATCACAAAATGGTAGGTTTGAATATTATCCTCAAATCTAGTATGTCCTCAACATGAGGTGTGATCATTATTCACTCCACAAAACCATAAAAATTTATAATATTTAATAATCAAATAAAAATTTGGGTAAAAAGATATATATTTTTCAAAAATAGAAGAATTCCCATTATAAAAGAACTAAGAAATAAGATAAAGAAAATTTATTAAATGTTGAAGTAAGAGGTTGAAAAAAATTTAAAAAATAATTTTTTTTATAAATTGATTTATAAAAATGAATATATGATCACATAAAATTTATCTCTAAGAATTAGTGATCTAATAAATTGGTTAGTGATTTATCATAGACCCTTCATGTTTTTTATGTGGTTTTTTAATTATTTTATTATAAAAATTTCACAACTATGCATAGTCGGTCAAATATAATTAATCTGGTTATGATGATGAATAAATTTTATATTAAATATTCCATATATTGTAATAACATGATTCTTAAATTGAGGCACGAGTTTCTATTTTCCTTCCTTTCAAGTTGTTTTGAGAAAAAGTCGGAAAAATGGCCAAGTACATGAATTTTGGGTTACACGACGTGAACCCCATGTGCACACCGTGTATTTTTGGGACGTGTAGTTGAAATACATTGTGTGTGGGGAAGTCGACATGGGTAGAGAGAATTCAACTTGTACACACCTTTTAGATCCTTCCACTTTTCGTGTAGTCGTGTTGGCATGACCTAGGAAAATTATGCCTCTAAATAAACTATTAAAGAACCCACACGATGTGTATCCCCATGTACAAACCTTGTATTTCTTTTTTTTCACATAAACGAGAAGTAGCCTTGTTTTGAGGTACGGGGGTATAGGGTTTTGTCTGGGATTAAGAAAAAGTAGTATTTTGACTCATTTTTTCTCCTAATCGGTCATGAAAACTCCAATTTGAACATCGTTGGATCTATTGGAACCCCATCGATAAGATATGGATCCATCATTACCCATTATTCATGATTTATCCTCTCAACCAAGTTGTCATGGGCTGATTTTTTGGGATATTTTTATAGATATACAATATTCTAAAATGAATTAGAGTTCGATACTAGACGAGGAACTTCATACCAGTTTGAGGTTGGTGGTGCATACTTAATTTTTTGTTTTCACATATATTTGGGGGTTTTAGATTTTAGGAAATGGAGGGTCATTGAGAGGAACCCTATTATTGAATTTTAAATTGATTATTATACCTTTTAGCATACTATTAGTTACTCCCTTACCAGTTTTTCTTGAGCGAGGTCGGGTGAGCGGTCGTTCCTCATTAGGTTATCATGGTTGAGGGTGCAAAAATTGTCTTAAATGAATTATCATGATTTATATTAATATGTATAAATTTTTATGCTAGATTAAAAAGTTTAGGGGAAATCCTGACCTCTAGGTCATATTATGATGATTGTTTAAAGTGTGAAATTCAATCATCTAAATTGAATTTCATGATTATAATGTGTTTTTTAAATTGAATGTATATACGCAATTGCTAAATTGCATGTGCTAGAACCCTTGGGGTTGTGTTGGGCATGGCCTCCATTTTCATGAGTGATGTTTATCAATGTTTGGGCATCACATGAATTCAACTGAGTGGTTGGACCATCTGATTTAGAATCATAGATGTTGGTTTGAGGGAGTTTGATAGCCATTTGTGGAATGGACTATGATAATTGGATGGAATGGCCATGGGATTTGAGTTCCATAGTCATCGGGACATGAGATGTCCAAGATGGTGTGGATTGAGTTTTTATTTGGTGATTTAATCTCACCTGTCTCCGCCAAAGAGATTGTTTGAGTCGTGTGGACACAGGTAGACTCCATGATGAGGAGGTTTTGACTGCTCATGTGGGTAGAGGCCCCCAATATTTTCAGTTTAATTATTATCAGTTTGGGGGTTCTTGATGTAGGAACCCATATTAAATGTGAGGAGCCTTCAGGGGATAGCGATGATTCTATCGAGTGGGGTGTTGAGGGTTGTCTTGATTAGGTCGTGGGCCTGGATGTTTATTTGAGGATCGAAATCAATGTTCCTCCAATTATTATTGGAGGACCATCATCTATGGTCCCCCGGTTGTCGTGTCATGTTCATGATATTTCGATCAGGTGTCCATGGGACCAGGTTACTAATATTTGGGCATGCCTTTAGGTTGTCGACATGTTGTGACACACGGTGTCAATTGGAACATGATGCTGAGTTATAATATTTAGGCAGAACCTGAGTGTACACCTTGGCTTTGTGACTACAGGAGTACCTTAGGCCAGGGTCCACAGACTCTCTTTGCTATTGAGATTCATGCATTGTTTGTAGTATGTTATAGTCCCTAGTGGCTACTGAGTAGTTGTGTATATTGTGTTTATTATTGCATTATGTTGTTTACATACATAGAAATGTAGGTCTACTTAAACAAATATACTTGGTATGCATCATTGGGTGGGATCCTATTATGATTTTTCTCATAGCGTACAAGATCCCATCGGAATGTGTGTAGACTTTAAGGTTTTATATACATGAAAAGGATCAGCTTTAGAAGCTGGATTGTAGTGATGTTTTTCCTGGAAATTTGTATGGAGCCTGAGGTCAGGACTAGCTAGAGTTACATGGTTTTGTTTCCATTTATGTATTATCATGATTAACTTATTGTTGTAGATTCTATTGATTATCCATTGTAAGACTTTGATTATTATACGTATTACCTTCTCTAGATGCATTCTTGGTTTTTTTAGCTGATAAAAGAGATTTTTGGCATGTTGTTCTGTTTAATTTCTGTTGCTTATGTTTAGGTATTTCATCTCCTATTTACTGATATTGTTGTGCTTCTCCTCTATGAGTCTAGTTTGTGTATATTGTGTTATTTATTTCCACTACATGTTATATTATTATGCTCTGACCAATGCCTTATCTTCCCTTAAGAGCGTATAGACTTTCCACTATACCTTTTTAAACCCTTGCATCTAGTCTAAAACCTTTGGTGTTCGAGGAGATGCACCAATGTTCAGTGACCCCCAAACCATTTATCATTATTCGAGTGGATGTTCAGGTTGGGACGTCTCAAAGTGGTATCATTGTAGGTTGTTCTTAATAGGGATTATTTTTTAGTGTTTCGATTTCTACTAATGATATTGATACTGCATTTCATTTATGTTGGTTATACAATTTATTATGAATGTATACAGGAGAATGTTTGTTGTCAGAACAGGATTTCGAAATCGTTATTGGGTTACTACCACCCCATGTATGATAGATGGATTGAGTTAACATGGGAGGGTAACACTAATTTTCTTGTGCTCAGATTATAGTTTATATGATCTCAAAATTAGTGGATCACTTGGATGTGATGATTAATTGTTGTGATATGTGAACCTTGAGCTTGTGTGGTAATTGAAAATCAGAACATGGCTCAGTAAGGCAAGACATGGTTGTTTGTATTTTGAGAGGTGCATTTTAAGGGTATTTCAATTTTATATTAGCATGTATGCTCTTTGATGTGATAATTTCATGTGAATAATATCAACATCCATGATATGATATAATTTATTATGTTATCCAATGAGATTTTCCAGGCTTTATATATTTACAGAATTGTATATAGTATGGGATTTGGGCCTAGATCTTGTATGTGCGGGCATGTACAATGGTTGAGGTGATTTTGATCATCAGGACTAAGTGGCTAGGTCATCAGATTGAGGCAATCATGGTTGTCAGGATGGGTGAGGCATGTGGATATTGTGATACTTGGCTTTATTGAGGATGAGTATATATGCCATGTGGTTGGTGTGTCATGGTCATGTTTTGAGTGGGGGAGAGTAAGGGTAGTTGTTATATGATGCCTTTTTTAATTCATCCCATATCTATGTTAATTATATTGTGTTATATTTTTATTCTTTCTGACTATTTATGGTATTTACAGGGTTCATCATAGATGGATCAGAGAGAGCATCAGGCGGGTGATGGTACAATATAATAAAAGCATGATCAGGTTCATATCCCTAAGGTTTAGGTAGACCACAAGTAGTAGGAATAGGATTCGAAACAAGATCAGGTAGTGAATCTAGTTCAATAATAGTAGTATCTGGGTCTGACAGTGTTCGGTCAATGGCTCGACGAGAAGATATGATCTAGTCTAGTAATTGTTTTTTAGGGGATCGATAGAGGAACGAAGGAAACAGAGCCCTCTATGTATTACCATACACAAGAGTTATAGTCACATCACCCAATGATTTTTCAAGGGGAAGGAGGTCCATGGGAGAATGATAAATTGATAGAGAACATGTAGAAGATCTAAGAACGGATCAATATGCCTTCATGGTGGAGAGTCGATATGGAAGAAAAAATTCTAAGAAAACCGGAAAAGTTTTGTTGGGATGTGCATTTTAGGCTTGTAGACATGAGGGACTAGTATGGAAGGAAATCAATAAAAGAATCTTTGACCACTATTTCACAGAGATATTTAGGGAAGATAGAGTTCTGGAGTTCTTTATCCTTTAGAAGGGTGACATGAATGCCCTAGAATATACAACTACATTCCTTGAATTGTCTTTTTAATCTCATGGTACGGTATGCGATGAAAACTCAACAATGTGGCGCTTCAGATATTTATTATGACATGTTATACATTTTCATGCTAAAATCATTAGTATAGGCTCATTCTTAGATTTATTGAATCATCTGCTCATAAGTGAGGGAATCTTGAAAGACATGTCTCACATGTGACGGGTGGTGGCTTCAGGTGATGGTTCACATGTATGGACATGAGGTCACGATGAGTTTCAATAGTGTGGCCAGGAAAATGACTTAGTTATCCCACTTCATTGTAGTTCAATAGTGGTTTTAATTTAGGGTTGTAGTCAGGGCTTGTCTAGACTCAGTGTGATAGGCCTCCAATTGAGTGGTGAGCATGAGGAAAGGTCGGGGATCTTGAGGGGTTCTGTGGGAATCCTTCTAGAATGTTGGGAGGCAGTGAAAAATGTAGGTGCATGATTTAGATATTGATAATGGATTGATATCAGGTGAGGGTAACTAAGGCTCAACCCCATGTAGAGGACATGGAAGAGAAAGTGGGACCCAGGTCAGGGGTTAGTGGCCGGTGACTTGTGATACACCATTAGGAGGATTGGCTTTAGGCAGCCGTGTGTCAGGATGGGTGCATGTCGTGGAGTTTCTTAGGGAGGAGTTAGATGGTGAGATGATGAATATTAAAGGTATGACATTAGAATTTCCATGAATTTCTTTTCACTTTTATTTGGCTTGGACAGTTTAGGCTTGTCTTTTTTGAGTGCATGATGTGTACATTATGACAACCCTGCTTTTATTACAAACTTAATCATGATTTATTACATAAACCATTCACTTGATAAAACATGGATGATCGAGACGTATAGTGTTTTTGGGGATTAGGATCTTTACATAAAAACATAAATCATGAAGTAAAACATCTTTATTGTAAACATTTTTTACATGAACACTACATTCCCTTGTACATAGCATTGCATGGGATAACCTGAGGACCTGCATAAGAAAAGGGGTGAGCTATAAAGCCCAGTAAGGGAATAAACATGGAATACATGAAGGGTAAAATACATGTTAGACAATAGGTATATAAATAGATCACAAGAGAAACATGAACAAAAAGGCATGATAAAGCATGATAATCATAACATGGAAATGTGGCAACAACACATAACATGGAATTAGCATGATCCAAGGCTCATTGCATATATAGCATGATTAAATCCTCATTTCAAATGAAGAATGAGTAAAACCTCGTTGATATTGAATTATCATTATTCAACACTCATTTCAAATGATGTATCATGATACTATACATTACCCAATGCATTGGAGCGCTATAAGGGTGCACCCTTCTTAAACATTTCATTTCATGCATAATTGTGCCACATGGATCATAAAACATTGATTCATAAAACATAATCAGTTATTCTACGATGAAGGAATGTGAAATTCATACATGAAACTTTGTAATCCATAAGTAAATGTGCATAAAGGTGAATACCCTTGATGCAGTAATGGGCATGGTATTCACTACACAATGGCATTGTCTTAGAAAATCGATGCGATTTCGGCAGCAAAACGGTGTGACATACAAATTCATAAAAATGGTTGATGAGAGAGAAAGGGTTTCTTAATAATATTTACATGTAATATAAAATAAGGAGGTCATATTGTAATATGTCCCAAAAATTGTAATGAAATTTAGATTCAATATACAAAAGTATTGCTTGAATGAAAATGAGGAGAGAGAAGTTCCTTTCGGAATTTCGGCATTGTAACGGGTGTACATGAGAGGCATTTAATGAGGGATAAAGGGGTATACCATCATTCAAACATAACGAGGGAAATATGAGGGAGGTTTGAAACCATACCCCAACATTAATAATTGAAATTAAAAGGGAAAAACAACTTTAAGAAAATTGGACAAAAATGAGAAAGGAAGAAAAAATCCTTAGTTGGAAGTGTGCTTACGAAGGCTTAAGAGAGGCTTGTGAGAGGCTTCATGTGAGATTGGGGCACCTTGGGAGGATTTTAGAGAGAGAATGGAAGAGTTTGGACGAACTCCAAAGGCTTTGAGTGAGGAGGAAGTGGGATCTTATTGGGTTTATATAGGAAAGGTGAGGGAATTCTTTATTATTTAGGTTTGGGACCACTTATATTAAATTAATCCAAACCACAAACCATCCCATGGTTTTTACCAATGGGTTTTGGAAAAGGGGAAAGGAAAAAAATATTTTATATGGTCAAAGTCCGAACATCTTAAAATAATAGGGTTGCTTATGTGGAGGTGAGTCAACCTCCCATGGAAAACAATTTAAAAAGACATGGTGTGTAATAAGTCTTGAAGGGTCCATTAATGCTTTGAAAGGTAAGTCAAACAAACCCAAAATCACATTATTTTAAGGTTAAAATATATATTGGCCGAACATAAAGCTTATAGAATTTTATTACATCACTATTGGGTCATTATGATGTCATTAAACACATTGTATATTTAAATAGTATTTAAATTTTACCCAAAAAATTGACTGTCTTACAAAATTATGGAAAATTCACCATTGGATAATTTCGACGTCTTGATTCTAGAAATAACATTTATTTTAACTAAATAATTTTCTAAATATGTTAATTTTTAATTTTTAATTAAAAACAGACATTTATCGAAAATTCATGGGTTTTAAAAAAAAGGCTTTCAAACCTTAATAAAAATTACAATTGCATTCATAAAATTATATGATCATTTATATTAAATAAAATTAATTTAATAATAATAATAATAGTATTTTATTAAAATATTATTTAATTCAAAAATCCCATAATTTAATAAAATATAATTCTTAATGAAATAATAACTAAAAACACTATTTGAGCTTAAAAAACTATTTACAATGTATCAATAATGACAAGAAAGTATATTCATTATTATATAAAAAATATAATGTACATGAACATAGTACTAGATATTTGTTACATAACCCCTTAAAACAGTTGCATAAGACCTAAGGGTAAGGTGTGTGATGGTGACATACTCTTGGGGTGGCTCGGATAACATCGCTCGAGTGGTAATTTCTATCAACTTCCACTTTTCCCATAAACAGTCATGTTTGAGCTTGACATGATGAAGCTCAGTTGGGGCTTGGTCAAGAGTGAATCCCTAAGATGCCACCTCTTTTACGAGCTCTGATAAATGGTCTTTGTATTGATCAATTCTACTGGATGAGTCCATCGCGTCCTTTTTCTGAGTAAATTGGGTATATTAAAGCCTTATATTTATACTAATCATGTGGTCACTGTTCAACAGCTATAAAAGAAAAGGTTGCAATTCTTAACATAAAACCAATGATGTTGACATTTTATATAAGAATTTTACATAACGAGAGATTTAATTAGATCATGAGGTATTTCAATTTATGAAACATTGGGTCGTTACAATATTCCCCCTTACGAAATGTTTCCCTCAAAATTTCCATTTCCCACACTAAAAAAGATGTGGTTAACTCTGCTTCATCATTTCCTCCAATTCCCAAGTCGCTTCTTCAAACTTTTGGTTTCATCGCAACACCTTGATGAGGGAAATTGTATTATTTTGTAGAACTTTTTCTCTATGATCTATGATCTTCACTGGTTTCTCCTCATAAGAATGATCATCCTCCAATTGTACCACCTCAGAAGAGAGTACATGTGAAGGGACTGGTATGTAATTCATTAAGAGCGATAAATGAAATACATCATGTAACTTGGCCATGGTATGTGGAAGTGTTAGTGGGTAGGCCAAAACCCTGACACGATCAAGAATCTCAAAGTTGTCGATGTACCTTGGACTTAACTTCCTTTTCTTTCCAAACCTCATAAACTTCTTCCACAAAGATATGCATAGAAAAACCATGTCCCCAAATTTAAACTCATGGTCTCATCGAAGATTATCTGCATAACTCTTTTGTCGACTCTTGGATGACTTGATATGTTTATGAATGTTTTTCACCTTCTCCACCATTTCCTTGACCATTTCTGGTCCTAGAAGCTCACGTTCACCAACTTCATCCCAACATGCTGGTGTTCTGCACCTTTTCCCATACAGGGATTCATATGGTGCAATTTGGATGCTCGAGTGGAAACTATTATTATAAGAGAACTCATTCAGTGGAAGATGTTGATCCCATCCTCATCTAAAGTCCATTGAGTGCACTCAAAACATATCCTCAAGTGGTTGTATTGTCCGCTCAGATTGGCCATCAGTTTGAGGATGATAGGCCGTACTGATGTTCAGTTCCGTATTCAGAGCTTTTTGAAGACTCTTCCAAAACATAGAGGTGAATCTTGGATCTCAGTCAGACACAATAGGTCGTGGCACTCAATGCAGCTTTACCACTTCCCTGATATATATCTATGCCAATTGATCCAAATAGAAATCCTCCTGAATAGAAATTAAGGGTGCATTCATTGTAAGATGATCCACAACAACCCATATTGCATTGTTTCCTTTGGATGTCCTCATATGTCTGGTGACAAAGTCACTAGTGATGTCCTCCCATTTCCATTCTAGTATGGGAAATGGTTGCATCATCCCCTTAGACTTCTGCCTCTCTGCCTTCACTTGCTGGCACACAAAGCACTTTTTTGTATATTCAGCGATCTCTATTTTCAAATTATCCCACCAGATATTTTCTCGGAGATCTCAATACATCATTGTGCTCCCAGGGTGAATAGAGAAATTTGAACTATGTGCAACATCCATAATTTCTTTCTACTACTTCGAATGTGATGGAACACATATCCTTTTTCCAAATCGCACAATTAATTCTTCATTAGACTCCGAGGATTTTCCTTTTTTTGTAGCTTCAACTTTTCCTTGAATTCCCACATCATCCTTTTGATCATTCTTTAACCTTTCCAAAAGAGAGTATTGACCAATCATTTGTGAAAGGATTGATGATTTTCCCTTCTATATGATTCACATTCCCATCTTCATAAAGTCTAAGAAGATTGGATCCTTCTCAATTCACATCATTGATAGAATTATTAGGTCCTTTCTACTTAGGGAATCTGCCACCTTGTTCGCTTTCCTAGGGTGGTAATGTATTGAACAGTCATAATACTTGATGAGCTCTATCCATCTTCTCTGGCGCATATTATGCTCTTTCTGTGTGAATATATATTTAAGACTCTTGTGGTCAGTATATATCTCACATTTCTCCCCATAGAGATAATGTTGCCATATTTTCCAGGCAAAGATCACCGTCACCAACTCCAGATCATGCGTTGGATAGTTTTGATCATGGATTTTCAACTACCTTGAGGTATAGGATATCACTTTATCATTCTGAATCAGCACAATGCCTAATACCTTTTTCGAAGCATCACTGAATACCACAAAAATTTCCCCACTTGTGGGTAAAGTGAGCACAGGCGCAGTGATAAGACTTCTTTTTAACTCATGATGCTTTCTTCGCATTCATCACTCCACGTATACATTACTCCCTTTCTAGTTAGATTGGTAAGTGGGTTGGAAAATTGTTATAAATTTCTCACAAATCATCGATAATATCCAGCTAACCCCAAGAAGCTACGGATATTTGTTACCAATGTCGGCCTCGGCCATCCCTCAATTGCATCTGTTTTGTAGGGATCCACAGATATCCCATTTCTTGTAATGATATGGCCCAAGAATGAAACTTCCTTCAACCATTAATCACAATTGTTTTACTTTTCATATAACTTCTTCTTGCACAAATTCTCCAATACAATTCTTAAATGCTCCACATGATCCTCCTTGGTTTGAGAGTATATTAGAATATCATCTGTAAAGACTACCACAAATTTGACTAGTTAATCTCTAAATACTCTATTCATCAAGTCCATGAATATTTCTAGAGCATTAGTGAGTCCGAAAGTCATTACTATGAATTCATAGTGCATGTATCTTGTATGAAAAGCAGTCTTGGGGACATCTTCCTTCATCATCCTTACTTGATAATATCCCGACCACAAATGTACCTTGGAGAAGTATTGTGCTCCATGAAACTGATTGAACAAGTCATCGATCCATGGAAGAGGATACTTTTTCTTTATCGTGATTTTTTTAAGTTCATGATAATCGATGCAAAGCCTCATTTACCCATCCTTCTTCTTGATGAATAGGACTGGTGCACCCCATGGTGAATCACATGGGCATATAAACCCTTTATCTAGATTGTCCTGTAGATGTTTCATTATCTCTTCAGGTTCCATGACAATAATTTTAAATGAAGTCTTTATTATTGGTAGCGCCCCTGGTATATGTTCAATTGATAATTCAACATCTCTTCTAGGAGGAAGACCAGGTAGTTCCTCGGGAAACACTTCATTGAATTCCCTCACAATAGGAATTTCTCCAAGGATGGTTTCTTCCTTGGACTCAATCATCTGAGCCAGATACTCATGCTCATAGGGCAGTAATATCCATTCTTGAGATGAGGGAGCTAAAGGAGATTCATATTCCTCCTTACACTTGTAAAGAATCAGGGGTCGATTCTTCATATGGAGTGTGATTTCCCTCTCCCGAAAATTTATGTTGACTGTATATAAGGAAAGCCAATCCATGATAAGAATTGCATCATATTCTACAAGAGGGAGAATGATGAGGTTCGATAGGAAATTCAATCCACATATTATAATAGTGGAGGACTTATATTCATGGGATGCAATGATTTCCCCATTTTCCATACTCACCGACATCTTCACTTCCATGGTTTGTGGTGGTGCGGGGATATTTCTACTAAACATTCGAGATATAAAAGAATGTGTAGAACTTGAATAAAAAAGTATGTTCACTATTCTTGAATGAATAACTAGTGTACCTGTCACCACTTCATTTTCGGGGCTCACATTGGAAGAATTGATGGCAAAGGCTCTTCCAAGCTACCTTGGAGGGTGTTGGTTGCCTTGGAAACCCTTTGGATTAGGGCACTGATTTAAAAGAATCCCCGGTTCCTTTAATTTGTAGCAATAAAAAACGTGTTGAGGTTCAAACGGAGCGTTCCTCTCCTCTGTTGCAGCTGCAGGTCGTTCTTTTCGATAGTTAACAGCTATGTGCCCTTCTCTTCCACACCTAAAGCATTTCCTCGTCCCCTAGAGGCAATTTCCAGGGTGCTTCTTTCGACACTTTTGTCAAGTGGGGTGCTAGATTTTCTTAGAACCATTGGATTTATCCCTTGGACCTCCAGCATTGAATTACAGCTTACCCTTCTTGTCCCCATGATACCCCTGTGATTCCCCGATCATCATTTCAACCTTGAAGGCACATCAGAAAATTTTCTCATAGCTGTCGAAGTCACAAATCGCTAATGCTTTCCACAGGCTTGGCTTCAGCCCACCAAAGAAGCGGTCAACCGTGCATTCAGGGGTAATGACAAAGCCAGAAGCGTATCGTGCAAGCCTTTTGAAGTTTTCCTTATACGATCTAATAGATTCTTATTCTTTTTTCCTTGAGGGAATGTAAGTCCCTTTCCATCTTATGCCAGAGGGTGCGCGGAAAATATTTATCGAAAAACATCATCTAGAAATTTTTCCATTCCAACGCCTCGATCTCCTCTTGAGGCTTCGTATTTTTGATCAACGTCCACCATTTATCAGCTTCACCCTCCATACAATAAGCATCTAGGATAACCTTCTCTTGTTCCGAACATTGAAGGATGGAGAAGATCTTTTCAATGGAGTTGATCCATTGTTCAGCGATTGTGGGATCAGATGATCCACTAAAAGTAGGAGGACTTTGTCTCATTAAGCTCTCGATAGTGACTTGTTCCTTCTTAAGGGGGTTTATAAGTTCTTCTTGACCGGTTTCTCTATTCAAATCATGAGTTAGCCAAGAGAGAATCATGACAATGTTCACGATTCCCGCTCCCATTGGATTGGGCATCTCATTAGTACAGTCATCACACTGATCTTCACACCAGCTGTTTGCCCGAGTCCTCCTATTATCATCCATTTGCTGGAATAAAAGAAAAGATAGGGGGTAACATATAAAGGGTAATCCAAAGACAAAAGTTGATGTCTTAAAAATAAACTTTTATATTCTTAACTCATGAGTCTATAGGCTTCAACCTAGGTTTTTCGTGATTTACTTTCTAACATATATTCTTTGGGTCATTTTTTAATTCCCTTAATAAGGGTTCATTCTAAACTTGTGAATTTATCAAAACATATCCCCCGGGAGTGTCTTAACCAAGAGTGCATCAAGGCCCATTGTCGTGCACCAGTTCCCATTCGAGTCTGGCTCAAAGCAGTGTTTTTGGGTATTACCCCTAGGATACATTTGTGCCAGAGCCGCCTATAACTGCTCGTATCCAGACAGGGATGTATTTGTTTGATAAACGACTTAATCGGCACTTTCCAAAACTTAGGGATGTTTTTATTATACATAGTCTTGTCTCTAAGGCTTTACTAGGGTTTTCTAATCCTAATCCCAAAAATAACTAAACCTATTTTCCGATACCAACTATGAAAACCCTTCTTTTATTACAAACATAAACATGATTTGTTACATAAACTATTCACTTGATACAACATTGATGATATAGAGGTCTAGTGTCTTTGGGGCTTAGGATCATTACATAACAACTTAAAACATGAAGTACAACATCTTTATTGAAAACATCCTTTACATGACCACTACATTCCCTCGTACTTAGCATTGCATGGGATAACCTGAGGACATGCATAAGAAAAGGGGTGAGCTATAGAGCCTAGTAAGGTAATAAACATGGAATACATGAGGATTACAATACATGTTAGACAATAGTAATATCAATATAGCATAAGAGAAACATGAACATAAAGGCATGATAAAGCATGACAATCATAACATGGAAGTGTGGCAACAACACTTAACAAGGAATTAGCATGAGCCAAGGCTCATTGCACATAGAGCATGAGTAAATCCTCACTGCACATGAAGCACATGTAAACCCGCGTTGCACATGAATTAGCATGGGTAAAATCTCATTGCACATGAAGTATAATGATACTATACTTTACCCAATGTATTGGAGCACTCTAAGGGAGTACCCTTCTTAAACATTTCATTTCATGCATAAGTGTGCCACATGGATCATAAAACATGGATTCATAAAACATAATAATTTATTCCATGATAAAGGAATGTGAAATTCATACATTAAACATTATAATAAATAAGTAAATGTTCATAAAGGTGAATACCCTTGATGGAGAAATGGGCATGGTATTTACTAAACAATGGCATTGGCTTAGAAAATCGGTGCGATTTCGGCAACGTAACCACGTGACATAAGAATTCATAAAAATGGTTGATGAGAGAGAAAGGGGTTACTCATCATATTTACATGTAATTCACAGTAAATAGGTCACATATATACATGTATCAAAAAATTTAATGGAATTCAGATTCATGATAAAAAAGTATTGCTTGAATGTAAATGAGGAGAGAGAAGTTCCTTTCAGAATTTCAGCATAGTAACGGGTGTACATGGGAGGCATTTATTGAGAGAGAATGGGGTATCCCATCATTAAAACATAAAAAGGGTAGTATGAGGGTGTTTATAAACCATACCCCAACATTCATAATTGAAAGTAAAAGGAAAAACAACTTAATGAAAATTGGACAAATATGAGACAGGAAGAAAAAACCCTTACTTGGATGTGTGCTTCCAAAGGCTTGAGAGAGGCTTGAGAGGGGCTTCTTGGGAGCTTGGGGCACCTTGGGAGGATTATAGAGAGAGTAGGGAAGATTTGGATGACCTATAAAGTCTTTGAGTGAGGAGGAAGTGGGATCATGACTAGGTTTATATAGAAAAGGTGATGGAATTCGTTATTATTTAGGTTTGGGACCCCTTATATTAAATTAATCCAAACCACAAACCATACCATGGTTTTTGCCAGTGGTTTTGGGAAAAGGGAAGGGGAAAACGATATTTTATAAGTCCAAAGTCCTAACTTATTAAAATAATAGGGTTACTTATGTGAAGGTGAGTCACACTCCCATGGAAAACAATTTAAAAAGACAAGGTGTTTAATAAGTCTTGAAGGGTCCATTAATGCTTTGAAAAGTAAGTCAAACAAACCCAAAATCACATTATATTAATTTTAAAACATAAATTGGCCGAACATAAATATTATAGTATATTATTACATCACTATTGGGTCATTATGATGTTATAAAACACATTATATATTTAAACAGTATTTAATTTTTTCGCAAAAACATGACTGTCTCTGAAAATTATGAAAAGTTCACCGCTGGATAATTTAGACGTCCTGATTCTAGAAATAACATTTATTTTAACTAAATAAATTTCTTAAATATGTTTATTTTCACTTTTAAAATAAAAAATGACATCTATCGAAAATTCACGGGTTTTGACAAAAATGGCTTTCAAACCTTAATAAAAATTACAATTAGATTCATAAAATTATATGGTCATTTATATAAAATAAAATTAATTTAATAATCATAATAATAATATTTTATTAAAATATTATTTAATTCAGAAATCCTTTAATTTAATAAAATAGAATTCTTAATTAAATAATAACTAAAACACTATTTTCACTTTAAAAACTATTTACAATGTATCAATAATGACACGAAAGTATATTCATTATTATATAAAAAATAATGTACTTGAACATAGTACTAGATATTTTTTACATAACCCCTTAAAACAGCCACATAAGACCAAAGGGTAAGGTGTGCGATGGTGACAGACTCTTGGGGTGGCTCGGATAACATATCTTGAGTGGTATTTTCTTTCAACTTCCACTTTTCCCGTAGACGGTCACGTTCGAGCTTGACATGATGAAGCTTAGCTTGGGATTGGTCAAGTGTGAAGCCCAAAGATGCCACCTTTTTTCCAAGCTCCGACAAATGGGCTTTGTATGGAGAAATTCTACTGGATGAGTCCATCACTTCCTTTTTCTGAGTAAATTGGGTTTGTTAAAGCCTTATATTTATACTAATCATGTCATCACTGTTCAACCTCTATAAAAGCAACAGTCATAATTCTTAACATAAGACCAAAGAAGTTTAAATTTTATATAAACATTTTACATAACGAGACATTTAATTAGATCAAGAGGGATTTCCATTAATGAAACTTTGGGTCGTTACATACATGACGTTTTGGACTGGCTAGAATCTGGACAGTTGGTTGGAACCATTTCGGGTGTGCAATTATATATATATATATATATATATATATATGAGAAGATGGTCATTAGAGCATCCTTGGGATGTGGGTTACTTGAGGTGCCTTTGGAATCAGGCATTGAGGATGTAGTTGTGATAGATGTGTAAAAAACTGTGTCATTTTGAGCATCCATGGTATGTGGGGCCTCATTGTGCCATGGGTTCCATGGGATCGAGGTTGGTATTGATGCAATGCGGGATCTGATTAGGTGTCATGGAAAACATAGAAGCACTATAGATGGTTCAGGGTTGACGATACATCATGAGAGGACCTTTGGTCCAGGTAATATTATGATGGAAATTTTTTTAATCTGAATATTGGACTATATATTACCTATATTGTTCTTTCAACACCCTTGGAATTCCAATTCAGGGATGAATTTATATAAGGGGATAATTTTTTATGAACTCAATTATTAAATTGAAGGACGGGTTAATTTTTTTCCTTCCTTCTAGGTTTTTTGTGACAAAGGGGAACACTAGGATTGTACTGGAATTTTGGGTTACTTGTTATGTACCCCAAGTACACGCCGTGTTTTTCATGGATGTCTAGAATTCATACATGGCATGTGGGGACGTCATCATGTGAAGATAGAATTAATCATGTACACGCTGACTAGATCATTCCATAAATCATGTAGTCATGTCAGCATGACCTAGGAAAATTCAGCTACCAAATGTAAAATAAAAGAACAAACACAATATATAGTACCATGTACATGATTCATATTTTCTGTTAGTAAAATATAAAGTAGACTCGTTTAGAGGTTGTGGGTAGAGTGTTTCATCTGAGTTCATGAGCAATAAGTTATAGGGATCATTACTACTCCGGATCGTTTGTTTGAACTCTGATTTGAACATCAATAGATCCATTAGAACCCATCGGTAAGCTGTCAATTATACTTTATCATTTCATCATGATTTTTCCAATCAACCCTGATATATAGGGTTTATATTTTTTAAAAATTTTGTATATATACAATATTCTGGATCGAATTAGAGGATGATACAAGAAGAGGAACATCATATGAGTATGAGTTAGGTGGTTCATACTTTTTTTAATGTTTTTGATTATATTTGGGGATCACGACTTTTAGCTTGACGGTTGTTTTTTAGAGATACCCTATTATTGAAATTTAAATTGATTATTATACCTTGTGGGATTACCTTGGTTATTCGCTCACATATTATGATTCAGAAAGGTCGAGTGATAGGCTATTGCTCATTGGGTTATCTTTTCCAGTGGTTCTAAAATGGTTTTAAATGAATTGGATTGATTTATATTGATATGTATAATTTTTTTAAGCTTGATTAAATATTTTAGTGGTAATAATGACCTATAGGTCATGTTATGATGATTGTTTAAAGTATGAAATTCAATAATATGAATTGAATTTCTTGAATAATTTTTCATTAAATTGTATGTATATATGTAATTTCTGAATTTAATGTGATGGGACCCTTGGGGTTATGTTCTGTGTGGAAGGAATTTTATTGAGTGATGTTGATCATAGGTTGGGCATGGACCAGATTTTTTGTGTTTTTTTTACCATGGGATTGGGTTTCATGGATGTCAATTTTAGGTAATGTGAATATGTGGTTGGGTATGGCCCATGATACATTGTTGGCATGACCCTCATTTTTGAACGTCATGATCATAGTGACATGTGGTGTCAGAGATGTTTTGGCTTGGGTTCTTATTTGGGGATTTCCGCTAACCTGTTATGGAAAAAGATCTAATTTGAGTCATGTGCACACATGTAGACTCTATGATGAGGTGTTTTGGACCAATCGTTTGGGTAGAGGCCCCATATTTATGTGGTTTAGGTATTATCAGTTTGTAGGTGATTTCCATAGCAAGCCACATGGAAGATGAGGAAGCTTCAGGGTATAGATATGAGGATATCAGGATGAGAATGAGGCTCGCCATGACTAAGGATCTGGGATTAGATATTTATTTGATGATAGAAGTCATTGTTCCTCTGTTTATTATTTTAGGATAGAAATCGTTGATCTCCAGTTTTAATACCAAGGGATTAAGTTTTCGAGCAGTGGTCAATGGGACTGAGTTACTATTACATGAGAATTACATTTAGATGTCAGTACTTTTTGAAACTCGGTGTCTGGAAGAACATAATTCTACTTAATATGATGTAGGTTGAACTAGAGGGTTCACCTAGACATTGATACTACAGGATATCCTTGGGCCAGGGTCCAAAGGCTCTCTTTGCTACTGTGATTCCATCATTGATTGAAGTATGCTACACTTCCAGGTGGCTACTGAGAAGCAGTGAAGATTTTGTTTATTATTAAATCATTCTAACTACCTTAAATATAAATTCAGGCCTTCTTAAACACATAAACTAGATACATACTATTTGGTTGTTTCCTACTATGATTTTTCTCACATCTTACACAGGCTCTTCAGTATGCCTTTAGAATTTACGGTTTTATGTAAAAGAAAAGGATACGCTTTAGGAGCATGATAGAAGTGCTATTTGGAATGGAGACTTTTATGGACCATGAGGTCATTCATACCTAGATTTATAGTATTTAATAACATTTCATTATTAGAATTATTACTTTATTATTATTTCTAATGTTTGTTATCCATTGGATCCCTTTGATAATTTACATGTAATACCTATTATAGGTCCATGATTGGTTTTTTAGTGGCTATAAGTGATTTTTGTCATGTTGTTCTACTTATTTTCTATTTATTATATGTATTTATCTCTTATTTTATTTTCTGATATTGATGTGATTCCACTATATGGGTGTTGTTTAAGGTTGATTAGTCATTAATTTCCACTGCATGTTATATTATTAAGATCAAACAACTTATTTATGTTTCTTCGAGAGGGTATATACTCCCCCCTGTATTGTTTTACACAGTCGATATTGGTCGTCATCCTTTGGAATTCAGGGAGGTACACCTATGGTCATAGACACCAGGCTTGTCTAGCACATTTTTTGTGGTTTTTTGGTTCGAGATGTTACATATGTAAGAAAAAAATGTAATTAGAAACTGAAAAAAAAAATCATTTGAAACTGGATATTTTTTATGAAAAAAAAATTAGTTTTTCATGATAAAATACAAGCCACAATCAATCATAGAATAACCAAAGTCTACTGAATGGGAATGAAAACATATAAATGTCACCTGATATTGATACAAACAGTTCTAATAAAACTAATATTCAGATGTTTTTAATAGAAAACAAAACATATCTTAATTAATAAGGATGTATATGCATGAACCCAAAATGTAGATAACCTAATTATGATGCAGTGGATAAGACCTAATGGAAAGGTTGTAGTTAACAGTAGTATTCAATGAATCAAGAATCGTAGAGAGACAGCGAAAATAACTTTTTCTAGATATATTTTATCCCTGAGTTCAAAATATATTTTAATGAATGTATACAATTATTTTCTATTAGAAATGATCATTGTAAAAAACCTCATTGGGGGAATGGGATTGTGTAGGAAATATATTTACATCACTAATGTAGTATTATTTTCTATATTTCTATCAAAATCTATTTCATTCCATGTTTTATTTGTGTATAAACCTTATAGAATCAGATATATATGAAAATTATAATATTGAATTTTAAATTTCTATGTCATCCATGCATTAATATGACACATTATCGACTCATGTGAGTCATAAAATGAGATTAGACTACAATCTGGCCTTATTAATGAAGTAATGTTCATTAGTTTTTTTAATCTAGTGATTTATGTAGATGAAGGGTGCTTAGATTCAACCACTCATAGGATGATCTGTTGTAATAGTTGGCCAAGAAATTTCTATCACTATATGTTGTTTTTTGTGCATAAAAAATGGAATATAGTTATTAAACAATCCAATTTAATTAACCTATATAAGTAAATAAATATTGGTAAAATTCATCATGATAAGTAATAATTAATGGTCTTAACTCTCCTCATCCCATTCGGATTTATCAGAAAAATTTCTTTACTCATCTAAAATTATTTCTATGTTTTTATTTTATTTTTTTTATTTTTTCCATTGTCAAAAATTCATTATTTTTTATAACTATCAATATAAATTTCCCATCTCTCAACAATAATAATTTTAAAATTGATGTATGTAATTAATTAATCTATTGAGAATTAACTACATTATCATATTATATTCTGTTTCATTTTGGATGATACAACATATATCTATGAATCTCTATGAAATGATCATGATAAATAAAAAACCAAATCTATACTAGATGGAAATAAATAATATAATATCAATAAATCAATTATGTGAAAAAAACATGGTGAAAACTGAATTATTTGATCCCATTACTCTTGAAATTCGTAGAAATATGTGTTCGATAAAATATGGGATATTAAAAACGAAAGATAATTGGGAGATTCTGAATTATAATCAAATTATAATAATTAATCCACCATAACCATGTAATGAATTAATGTATCAAGTAAGAATTATAGAGATTCTTGTGGTATAGTTTTTAGAAATCCACAATGTGTTGTGAAACCCCCTAGGTCGAGAAATTATAAGTTCAAAAGATACATTTTGTCTATAATTACATCATACAATGTATTATTTAATGATCATTTTCATGAATAAATGAATTAATTATTTAGTTTTGTGCATTAATAAAAAACATTGGGGTCTTAAAAAAATAAAAATGAAATTGAGTGATTTACCAATTTTCATGAAGGAGTATTCTATTATTTTATTCAATCACATGGTTAAAGTGATTTTTGAAATATGGTGTATTCCCTTTAGTGCTTTTGTGGGTAAATTATACCCAATGGGAATGTCTACTATGAAAATATGTGAACATAAAAATATTTATTTATGATAATTTAAAGCTATTATATGAGGTTTTGGAATGATTTGGGGTTTTAATTTTGTAGTGTATGAAAAATAAATATTCTTAATTATTTCACATAATTAGATTTTATAACAATGTCACCCTATAATAGAGAACAATAATAGACTAATATTTTGGTAGATAATTATAAGATAAAATACTAAGGAATTAAAAACAAATATTTAACACAATAGAATTAAATTCACTGAAAAAATAAAATAGAATAAGTCCCATCATTTTAAATGGAAATAATTAACCACAATATGGTGAATTTTACGGACAATACATATCACCCTGATATTTTGGGAAAAAATTTGGTTTAATTTAACTTTTTCATATTTTAATTTCACGCTATTCTAGAAATTATTTTTTTAATAATGAAGAAGTATGTTTGGAATGTGTTATGAGAAAAAAAATTTTAATATTGTACTACACACAATATAATATTTTTCCTTGTCTCTAAAGATCACCGAGGTTGGTTTATAATATACGCAAGACTGACTTTAATCAATGGCTTCTATAACACGTGAGATAATGTTTTACAAAATAATAATATGTTATTAAAATATTATTATTCATTATAATAAGATATAAACTAGTCATTATGTTTGTGTTTATGAATATTATTAACGAAATTATTAAAATACATGGCTGAATACAATGGTTAAAAATTCATTAAAAATGAATATGAGATCTAAATTAATACAAAGGGGGTGTTTTTATAACAACTAATATTATGATCACAAAAGAATATTATCAAAATAAATTAAATTAATTAAAATAGGTGAATGATTTTAATGAAATATATGTTTTATATATTCAATAATACATTTATACTTTCATCGAATATATTTTATGGTTATAATATAGGATCAAATACAATGTTACATGTATAAACCTAAATTTTTATAAAATATTTTTTAACACATTTTAATATATAAACTATTTAAAACATAAATGTTGGATCATTAATAAATTTTATATGATAAAATAATTTTCATTTTTGATAGAGATATATAAAAATGATGTTTGGGTGAAATTTAATTTTTTATATGGTGTTACAATTTTGGTTTAATAGTAATAAATACTGAAATTAATTTCAAAACTGCTTTTTTCTAATTTATTTAAAAGGTAAATTTATATTTATAATTGATTAAATAGACTATTTATACTGACTATAAATATAATAATCAAATTTCGTCCATTTGGATAAATATCCTATTGAAATTATATATAAAAATTTAGAAAACGTTTTTAGATTTTTTTTATAACCTTGTAATTGTCATCCCATTTGTGAGTTTAGTTTTTAATTAATTTTGTCATTTTGGGGATTCGTAATTTTAAAAATGGATTCCATATTTTTAATCTGAATAATTTATATTTTCTAATAATTTCAACATATTTAATATAAAAAATATTATTTAATTTATTTAATATTGATGATAATGATTAATAGAAAAAATATATTAACAAATTGCAAAGCCCTACATTTAAGACCTAAAATTAAATTGAATATTTTACTAAAGCCATTAGATGGAAATATTTAGACATTATACTAGATTTTTTGGGATTTTACCATTATTTGAGCAACATTTCATGGGAAATAAAGGGGTGGGATTCTCTTTTCAAAAATTTGAAGGAATACCACTCCTCCTCCACTATAAAAAGTCAATCAACCCTCCCACTTCCACACACCATTCAAGACCTTTGGTTCACCCAATATTTGATCCAATAATATCCTAACATGAATACCATAATTCTTAAATCCTAAATTTTAACATAAATTCAACCATGTGATCAATATTGTGAAGACCAAAAAGAGTTACATGAAGAAGAGGTAACATCCTTTCTCAAGCTCCTTTCTTTTACTTTCATTTCCCTATCCTCAATATTTCTTATTAATTTTTTATATAGTAATATAAGTATAATAATTATACTGATATGTTTTTTTCCATATTTTTAATCCAACACTTACACACACTTCAATCTAATGGTTAACAAACATACTGTTTTTCAATACGGCGAACTGCTGCCTCACGAAACGATGTTGTTCGTTTTTTCCATTACCAACTATAATGGGATGGAATTTTCATGGGAACACTATTTTTATATTAAATATATCATATTTAAGATTTATTAATAATTATTAATTTTTATATAAAACCTACATTCACGAATTCCATTTTGGGAAAATATGATAACTTCGTTTGAGGAAGTGTAGACTATCGCCTCTTCAAAGTGATGTGATTTGTTCACATACTAAATTGAAATTATTAAGGATCGTATTAGTAAAAATATATTATATAAATTAAATAATAATTATACTATAATAATAATATATATACACACATATATTTCTTTTACTATATTTTTTTCAATAAGATAAGAAAATTGAAACATAATTTATGTGTACATACTGCTTACTGTCTCCATGAAGACTGTATTTCGTTTAATATTTATATATTATATATATTATTATAAATAAATATATAAATAATATAAATAGTATATTAATATCCTTCTTTATATTCTCTTTATATATAAATCATGATATATGTAATTGGACCATGAATAAAAAGTCAAATCATGTATGAAAAACAATGTTGTTATCACTCAAAACGTAACTTTAGCATCGAGTTATTAAGGAAAAGGTTTCATAAAGACATAATTAAAAAATATATGGTATTGTATATATGAATTTGGTCCTATAAATGATTAATAATATACTTATACTTATTATACATGGGGAATGAACAAGTACAATGAGAGGCAAAACATAAGTTATGTTTTTTCTCATCTCACTAATATTTCTTTGAGAATTATTACATATTCACAAATCATGAATTATTTGTGGACTATATAACACCGATGAATTTATTCTATTATTTATATAATTAAATTTATGGGTATATACATATCCATTTGATTATATTTATTTCATGGGGAATATGGCTAAAAAGATACAAAATCGGAAAAGTAATTTTGTCTAAATTTTCCTTCTTTGAGTATTTTTTATATTTTGATCATATGATATTATATTAGGATTATATACATAAATTTCAGGTAATAAATAATTAATATCCTTATTTTAATTATATTTTAGTTTTCATGTAATTTCATGAGGATTCTTATTCAATGTTACCAATGTGATAAAAGTTTATTCCTATAATCTCATCATTTATAGGGATTATTTATGATTCTTCATCCATTAATGAAATCATATGACCCATATCTCATGTACATATAACTTTATTCTCCTATGTTTATACATGATATATTCATTTATTAGTACCATATTTCACTCTTTTCTACTTAATTTAATTTAGAAAATATTTTTATGAAAATCAAAAAATATTTCATCTCTTGGTAAGAAATATGTGTTCATTCAAAACAATGTTTTCAAAAATGTTTTCAAAAATTTCATAAATTTATCCAATTATGTTTATTGTAAATTTTTACAGATTCATTACTTTTTATAAAAAAAACTCTAAAATTAATCTTCCTATCATTTTCCGATCAAGGAACTTCTGTAAACATTTATTGTGTGAAGGGAACATTCTGCATGTACAAACTTACCCACTATCATGACTGATATTCCCAAAATCTATGTTCATCTATTTACAAGTTTATCTTGAAAGAAAATTTTTTACTATTATTTTGGATTATTTTTTTAATGTGGTATAAAATTAAAATGGTTTCTCTTAATATGTTAAAAAATTGTTTTAAATTATTTTCAATCCTCCATTTATACGTTTTCAAAATGATATTTTAAATTAAAATAATTTTATTGATTACAAGTTTTAATTATAATTTATCAAAACCATTTTCTAGAAAATAGATTCCAAAATTACTTCAAAAAAAAATTTTCTATTTTCAATGTGTTTTCAAAGAAAAATATTTCAAAATAATTTATTTTAAAAAAACATTTTCCCAAATAAGAAATGATATTTTACTCATGAAATATTTTAAATGAAATTGTAAATACTTCATTATAAGAATAGTAAGAATAAATTGTTATATGAAAAAATATTTTTAAACAATGGTTATTTTCTTTATGAAAATTTCCCTGTGATCATTTCAAATCCTTCTCAATATAAGATGACATATTTTGTTATTGTTTATGAATATAGTTCATATTATCTATTCAAAGTATTATTTTTTGTTGTAATGATTTTTAAGATACGTGTTTATATTAAATGTATAATGTGCTTTTGAATATCTCTTCTTTTCATTGGATATAAATTGATGAAATAATTATGAGACCTATCTACATTCCATAGGTAATGAAATGATGACATTTTTACGATACTCATTTCATTTTTTGGGATACAATATGATATTTATGAAGCCCCAATATTTTTATGAGACATGATATGATCAATGTATTTTTTATCTTTTTGAACATTAATATATGATTTTATTATGTGATGTGTGAGACCTATGTATAACTAAAATTAATTTTTTTTAGTTATTTATTAAAAAAATTATATTTCTTGTTATATCTAATAATAAAGATTGAAATGATCTTGGATCAGTACTACATTGCTAGAAATGGGGTATGAAACAGGTTGAGGGATATAAGGATGTAACGAGGAGTGAACTATGTTTAGTAAAGGACATTCCCCACTATGAGGGTCCAATAAATGAGCCTCGACTAATATGGAAATTATTTTCTACGATCATATGTATACCACAATTCCATGTCATATGTTTTGTTCTCATAAAGTATGTTCTTTAGGAAATTCAATGTTTTTTACCATGACATGATATCATGCACATTGATATGCATGATTTAATTTCAAATGATTTGTTTTTTTCTTATTGTACAAAGATTATGGTTTGTTTGATATCTCACATGTTTACCCCTATTGAGAATATGATCTCAGCCTTTATTATGTTTATTTTCACCAAAATATGTATAAGGGTATTATGTATGCTTTTTCAATGATGAGTTCTAGAGTGGTATAAGAATGATATAGTGTAGATGATTTATGAACCATATTTTTATGTTTTCTTGTTTCTAAAGTCATTAAAAATATATAGTTCTAGAGTTGTTTTTCTATGATGTGTAATTAATATTATTCTATTTAAAATTAATATATTTGTTTGAAAAGTATGATCATTTATTTTTAATATCAAATCTACGATTGAAAAACCATAGGAAACTTGGATAAGTAATCTTTAGTAAGAACCAAAATGATAAGTCTATGTATATGATAAAAAACTAGATTTTTGTTGATGATCATGAATAACATAGTATAAAAACTATGTTTTCATAAAATTAAATATTATAAGTAATTTTACATGATTATGTGGTTTTATGATTATAATTAGTGTTTGGAACACTATTTTACTTGGTTCTAGTCAATGGATTCAACCATAAGGAACCATGTTAATACTGAATGAGATGGGAAATGAAATGATGGTCCTCCTAAGAAAAAAATGTTATAGGAGATGCAATTCAAAATATTTTTTCTATTCTCATAGAAATTTTTTCAGCTATGAATCATGGAGTTCTCCCAAATGAGAAAAGGATAGAACAACATTCTTTTGAATCCTTCAAAACACAATTTCCACCTTCTTTCAGTGGGTCTTCTGAACCACTAGTGCCTGAAAGATGGATCGGTACACTTGAAATGATATATTCTATTCTCCAATGTTCATATCATGATTAATTTATCATGTTGGTCTATAAAATGGAAGGTGAAGTGGATCAACAGTAGAATATTATCATGAATATGAAGAAATAATATAGAATTGAATCTATGGAATATGATGATATCAAGAACTTATTTCTCAATAAATACATTCCTTTTATTCTTTTTAGGAAGATGGAATATGAGTTCCATGATCATAAACAAAAGTATGAGGAATCCTTTTGTTCCTACTAAGAAAACATTACAATTTATTCAAGGCATTCTTCTTGAATTATCATCCAACCTATAAACAAGGTTATTCTATTCATTATTTAATTAAAACCATGTCTCTGAATGTAATTAGCAATAAGATACATTAATCACCTTTAGGAAATCATTTGATATTCTCTCAAGGTGGAGATGTATATTGGAGTTACACATCAATCTTATGGGTTTGATAAGAATAGGAAAATATAATTCAAGTTAACATACAAAAACCATAGTGAAAAGACGATGAGTTTTCATTGATTCTCAATGTCTGAAAATGAAAATATAAGAAACGTTATTTAGGGTACTGATAAATGTTTTAAGCTTGGAAAAGAAGAACATTGGTAAATTGTCAACCTATGTGATGGTAAAAATATAGTTAATGATGTGAAAAGAAAAAAGGCTACATTGAATGAACCTCATACACATCAATGATACAACTGAAATTAAATGTGGAATTATGCTAACTAGATCCATAATCCACGGGTTATTGATGATGATCGATTTCATAAATATCCTAAGGCCAAATAGAAAGGTAAGTAACATGCGATCACTATTGTTGATATTCAGTATTACAATTAAGTGGTGAATGTTACACTTACCATACACTCTAATTTAGAAAAAGATTTATCTGATTCTGGATCAACAAATGATTTTATTAATAATAAATTCTATATACCTATAAATATATTACAAAAATATCTAGATGTTGAGTTATTTATGGATATTTTTTATTGTAAAAATTCTCATAAAAAGTTTTTAATACATATCTATTTGATGTTTCTGTGAAAGAACTTACTAAAAATATATTGTTTCTTCCATTGGTAGATTTTGATACAATTCATGGCATAGATTGTATTTATCTATCTAGAGCCCATATCATTTTTTGATGAAGTTAATTCACATTTAATATTCTGAATGAATCTATGGTCATATACTGATGTAAGGAAAAATACGTACTTCCCGGGGTAATTAATTCCATATTGTGGGTCTTAAATATTATAAATGTTGGTTATATTTATTAGATAGTTGGGGAGAAACTCACTATTAAGAACACACCCATTGTAAGGGAGTTTGTACTTGTATTTATTAATGAATTTCTATGTATTCCACTAAATCAGGAAGTTGAGTTTTCAATAGTACTCATATCGGGTTCTATACCTATTTCAAGGAATCCTTAAAGAGTGGACCCAATTGAGTTTAAGATATTGAGGAAGTAACTCCAAGTGAATATTGAAGAAATATTCATATACACAAGTGTGTAACGTTATGGTGAATCTATTCTATTTTTCAAGAAGAAATATGGATCAATGATACTATTTAATGGTTATAGAGAACATAACATGATCACTATCATGAAAAATATCCTCTTTCACGTATTGAGGACTTTTTTTACCAATAATGCAGAGTTAAATGATTTTCTATGATTTATCTTCATTTGTTATATAATCAATTAATGGTTAAGAAGGAGGATATACACAAGATTAAATTAGGTACAAGGTACATACAATATGATTTTATAATGATTCATTTTGTTCTTATGATGTCCTCCACTATATTTGTAGATTTAATAAATAGAGTATTTAAACACTATATTTTTTATTTTTGGTAATCATTATAAATGATATTTATGTATATTCAACGATTAAGAAAAAATATGATGATCACTTGAGAATTGTATTGATGACCCCGACAAAGGATAATATTTATGAAAAATTTACTATTTCTAGATTTTGGATTCAAAAACATTCATTATTGGGTGAGATAATCTCAATAAATTGGATATCTATAGATCCAAAAAAGTCACAAGTTATTAAAGATTAGCCTAGGCCAAAAATGGTTTTGAATATTTGATGTTTAATTTTATTGGATGGATATTATTTAAATTTGTTCAAATATTCTCGATGTTGATCTAATACAATCATAATGTTCACTCAGAAAAAAGTTAAGTTCATATAGGTAGAAGAATATGAACTAAATTACAAAGATATTAAAATAATTTTAGTCAGTGCACCTGTCTTCACCCTACCTTGTAGTGTATAGTGGATTTTGATCTTCAGTGATGAATCCAAGAATGGGCTCAGATGCGTTCTTGTGATAAATGATATGGTGATTTCTTATGAATCATGAAAATTGAATATCCATAATAAAATATACCCCACTAGTGATTTGGAATTAGCTGCATTAATATCTATATTTAATATATGGATGCTTTATAAATATTGAGAAATCTGTGATATATATATTAATTATAAAATTTTAATGAATATTTTAACTCAAAAGGAGATTAATATGATCCAAAATTGATGTTTGGATTTGATTAATGATTTTGACTTGTCAATAAATCACCATTATGGGAAAGTTAATAAGGTGGATGTTTATTTATGTCAAAAAGACCATGCTAACATATCTATGATGATTATCACAAAATATCCAATATTTATTGATTGGATAATTTTAATTCAAGGGGAGTAATACTATATTTATCAAATGAATGTTCAACCATCTATAGAAGTGAAGATTAAAGAGGCATAAAATAAAGATTTATAGATATAAAATATGGTGTGAAATGATCTACGGTTCAACAATGATTATAATGGAATAATATAGATCACGAATCATTATTGTAATCCTCCCCTAGCAAGATTAAATAAGGAAATAATGGTTGAGGCTCATAGATCATCATTATCTATTCATCCTATAAAAAAATATGTTTATGTACCTGAAAGAGTATTTTTTGTGGGATGGCATGGAAAGAGATATTTTAGAATTTTTTCCTGGTATTTGGTTTATCATAAAATTAATGCTGAGAGAAAAATTTCTAAGGGTATGTTACAACTGTTACCCTTACTAGTATAGAAATGGGAAAACATTACAATGGATAATGTCATCAGACATCCCAAAACATCTAAAGGCCATAATTCTATATGTGTCATAGTTTATGACCTTAGGAATCTGTATGAATTTATTTCTATCAGAGAATATTTCTCCCTTTATTATCATTCTAGAATATATATAAAGGAAGTTTTAATATTTCATGGAGCACCACTTTACAGTATAACTAATCAGGATCTGAGGCTTACTTCGACATTCTAGAGAAATCTTCAGTAGGCTCTGGATATAGAGTTTTTTTTCCACACTGCTTATGATTTTCATTTAGATAGTAAATCTAAGTGGACAGTTTAAACTCTAGAAATGTTTTTGATATCTTTCTCATTGGATTTAAATGTTTCTTGGGATCAAAACCTACGTTTGGTAGAATTATCTTGAAACAATAGATTTCACTCATGTATTCAGAAATAACCTTAGGAAGTCCTCTATGGTAATTAGTAGAGGACTTCGACATTCCAATATAAAAATGGGGAAAGAAAGTTGTTGGTACCTGATCTTATTGATGAGATGGAATATAAGGTCATTAATTTTTAATATCATATAATAGAATCTCTAAATAGAAAAAAAGTATTTTTGAAAATTGAAGGAATGAACTAGAGATTGAAGTCTGTAAAAATGTATTTCTATAAATACCAAAATATAATAGAGTAATGATATTTGGAAGTAAGGGAAAGCCTATCCCTAGGAATATTGGTCTTTTTAATATTATGATTTTTTGGGAAGGTATCTTATCAATTGGTACTTAAACTAAATATCTCTCAAGTTCATGATGTGTTCCATGTATCTATGATGAGGAAGTGCATACCTTATCCTTTACATATACTGAAGTCAAAATTCATATAGCTAGAGAAATATTATTCTTATAATTGACAACTGTTATAGATTTTTGATCATGGAGATAATGATCTACAAAACAAGACCACTCGATTTGTTAACATTGTATTCCAGAAACACCAATTTGTAGAAGCTACATCGGAACATGAAGATGTGATGAGGGAGATGTATCCTCATCTGTTTATATTCATGTAACCAATTTGGGTTGATATATTCATTTAAAATGTGTTATAATATAACACCTAGATATTTTTATAAAATATTTCTCTTTAAAAAAATGTACTTATTCAATAGAATACCTTCCATGAAACTATGAGTTTAAACGAATTGTGAGAAGATATTACTATAAAATGACCATTATATACTAACTATTAAATTATTGGGAAAATATAAGAATAACTAATTTATGAAATAAAAATAATTTTCCAAATTGATATGATTTTTTTGAGAGCTCTTAGAAAATAAGTATATATTTTTTTTATATATCATTATTATTAAAAAAATTAATTTTATTCAAAAAATGGGTATTTATTATTTTTATTTTTGTAATTTAACTTTAAAAATTGAATTTTATTATTTAATACATAATGTTAAAATTATCTTAAAATTATTATTTTATGAAAAATAATTATTTTTAAATGGAATTGTGAAAATACATAATTTTATTCAAAAATATATGTTGATTTAGAATCTATAAAAGGTCAAATGATTTTTTGGAAAATTTTTTTTATATGAAATTTTTTAATTTTAGTTTCAAATAATTTAATTATTATTTATATAAATGTTTTTACAAATATAATTTTTTTTAAATAAGTTTTCAAAGGGAATTTTTCTGGAAAACTATTTTGAAGGTGTATAAGAGGTTTTATTTTATATAAAATTATAAAAAATATTTTTTATTAATTTTGATACATGGATGATAACTTTATATTTTTTATGTTCAATTTTTTAAAATAATTCCCTATTGTTTTTTTCTAACATGAATAGAAACTATGGTAAATTTGTTACCATGGAAAAGTGTAAAATTAAGAAATTTTCATTTAAAAATAATTTATAATATCTATAACATGACCCTAACACATTCCAAAACATTATTATGTGAAGAAAATTATAACATTAATACATAATAATCGAAATTAAGTTTCTTTATGAACACATGTCTAGGGAAATGACTTATATAATATTTAATTTAGGGAAAGACTCAAAATGTCATTTTCTTTGTCTTTAATATATCTTATATGTCCACAAGGGGAAAAGGTTGTGTGGTAAAAAAAGATCAATTTAAATTAACATATTTTTGTGATAAATATTTCATTATTATTTTTTGGGTTACTAAGAAGAGATTATAGTAAAATTTTATTTTACTTAATTAAAATCTAAGAATGCCACATTCCTATTTTAAATAATATATCATTTTTAATATATGGTATCCCTGAAGATATATTGAACAATAAAAATCCTTTTAAATATAGAATATTTATCTTCAAAATGGTATTTTATTTTTAGTCTTTAATAAATAAAATAGTTTATTAAATAATTAAACAACACTAATGTGGTAATTAGTATTTTAATGGTAATATAAATAATTTTTTAAAAAATATATATAGAGAGTAAATATAATTTGAGATAATTAATTTTATAAAACAATTTTATAAATTACCTTGACCACATAGGGATATAATAAAATATATATTTTGTTAATTTAAATTTCTATCTTGATATCTTTATTTTTCATGTAATGAATAGAGTCAAAATTGCCACTAATGATATTTTATTAGAATAATAAATCCATAAATTGATTAAAAACAATAAATTAAGAATAAATATACAAAGAATTATAATATAGTCTGAAATTTCATAAAGGGATCATTTATTATGTAATTTATACCACATAAGTAAAATTGAAACCCTTTTACTTTTGAAAAAGATGTTACATTAGTAATGATTAAACTACGTTAACTAAAGGTAAATTAAAATTATAAGGTTTAAATTAACCAAAATAATTTCCTAAAATCTAATAGTTAGTTTTATTAAAAAATTATCTCATATAATCTTCTAATAATTGAAATTTTATTGTAATTTGGAATGATATTGATTTTATCACAAAAAATTATTTTTCAAAATTCCAAAAGATCCCATTACCCCAATTATAAAAAGGAACCTCCTCATTCATCTATTCAAACTGAATAGAGCCTTCAATATCATCTACCCCCTTACCATTCACATTTTAAATACCCTATTCAAAATCATTAGGGATTTTTTTTTCAAAATACCAACTCTAGTATCCCTAAGAGAAGATCTAGAGGGAGTGTATTAAAGAAGAGGCAATCTCATTTACTATCTCTCCCAAGAGTAATTCTTCATATACTTCCTCTTCATGTGTTATTTACATTTTAATGTAATAAATCTAGTATCATATATTTCATAATATTTTATTTTTTTATGGAACAACCATATTACACCTTTTATTCGACCAATGAAAAATGAAATCCCCACACGTGCATACAAATGGCCTACCGTCCTCACACTGTGGTGTAATATGTTTTTCACCTCCAATTTAATGATGTGGGTGTAATTATGGAAATAATATATATATATATATTATCATTATATTGGATCTAGACAAACATATATACCATCCAATTAATTTCCCTCTTACTATTGGTGGAATGATATCGTCTCCACGACGGAATTTTATTAATTTTACTTGTACTCCATTCATGCGTGATTAGAAAAATTTATATAAACTATAAATATAATATATATTACCTTAAAATCATTTTTATATTATGGAAATACAAACATTTTACAATAATTGGTACTTTTAAGACAAAATATGAATAAGAATATGATGTAGTTAACACCCAATGAAATATAATAAAGAAATACTATTAAACATGTGATTTTATGAACATATGTGATATAATAAATTTTAATATGGTTTTGGAATAAGTTAATAACATTATTTAATCAATTATATAAGATTTCCAAATATTTATTATGGAAATAAGACATATGGTAAGTCTTAATTTCACAATCTCTATAGTATCCTTTATTGATTATATATAAGTATTTACTAGGGTATTTTATATTTGATTTCCATGTTTCATTGAAATTTATTCAAAAATATTCACACTATTCTTATAAAAAAATTAAATATCATTTTTACAAATTATAAATTTTTACTAAATGGTTTCAAAGGAATATTATTTTCATTTTCATTACGATGTACTTTTTTGACTTTTCTAAAAAATGTATGAGAAGAATTTTTTTACCTTATACAAATTGAATGGATTCTTATGCTTTCATGATTCATTTATTTCCTAAATCATAACATAAATTTTTAAAAGGATAATTTAACATAAAATATTTTCTTTAAAACTTTTGAAGAATTTTATGAAATGAAGACATTTGCAAGGAAGAATTAATATTTTCCTTAAAAATTAATTTCATGTGATATATCAAATATCACATATGAATTAATGGTGATATTTTACAAGAATGATCTCTCAATTATACCAATGGTTGGATTATTTTTATGATGTAATGATATTTATGAAACCCATTTCTTTCCATAGGTTATGTTATGATTGAATGATGTTTATGATACCCATTTATTATCATGGGGTTTGATATGATGAATGACTAATGTTATTATGACACAAATGTGTGTGGTCTTTATTATTTAATGGGTTGGACTTATATACCCCAACAATGAATTTTTTATTTTTTATATCTCAAGGGATAGATTGTAAATTAATGGGAAATGATATTGGTTTAGTAATATAGGGATGTAATGGGTTGTAAACCCAATTTGGTGATACATGGATTCCATGAAAAGTTAACTCAGTTGAGTAATGGACTTCTTCCACCAGGATGGTCTCAAAAAAGAACCATGACTAATATAGAAATTATTTTCTATGATTTATGGTATTCGAAAATTCAATGTCTCATGTTATGTTCTGATGATGTATGTTCTTAATGAACATATATGATTTATCCCATAACATGATATCATGATATTTGATATGACAAATTTAATTTTCAAATGTTATGTTTATATTATTATTGTATAATAATTATGATATTATTGGCATATCCCTTTTTTATCCTCAATGAGGATCTAGACTCACTCTTTCTTATGTTTCATTTCCCAAAGACATGAAGATGGGTATTATGTGGGATGTGTCCGAAAGTGGTTCTAGATTTGAAGGAATAAGTGAGAGAAAATGTAGATGTTTTGTAAACCAGTTTCCTATGTTTCCCAGATTCCAAATACACTTTACCTATACAGTATTGGAATGGTTTTCCAATATTTTGTATGGAATATTATTCTCTTTATATTAATATCTATCTATGAATAGTAAGGTCCATTATAGAATTAATGTAATCTTAACGATGTCTTTCACATTACCTACAATTGTCCTAGTTTAAGAGGCAAATTAACATTGTGTTATTTACTTTATTTAAAGATTAAAATAGATTTATGATTTGATTCAATAGGGGATGATGCATGGATAAAATTTTCTCTGATATATTGAATAAAATTATGAAACTACTACTTATTGAGTACACATTTTTAACAAATAAGACTATTAATTTGAAGTGAAAGAGTGTTAGGACCACATCACAGGTAGTAACATGTTTTTACTAGTGGTATTACTAGAAGATATAAATTTTCAATGTGGAAACAACCCATAATTTCTATTTCTATACACCCAAGCCATTAATGGATTTTCCTTTGTGAACATTACATGAAAGAAAATATTGATCGAGTGTTTTGGGTGCACATAATTTCAAAATACTACGTTTCACTATCGATGTATATGGGGTAGTTTCAACCTTTAACAATATCAAATGAACATATGATATTTATACCTAACATCAATAGTTTGTGAAATTGATTGAGAACAAATTCTAGCAAGATGTGGAATAATATGAATTGTCCTTTAGAACAACGAAATGATTTCTGCGATAATATTTTTCATGTTAGACCATAATAGTATCTGATTTCTTCAATAGGGGGTTTACTTTTAGTTTAAAATTTATAATTAAGACAAACCTAAAAACCCCTTAAAAGAAACACATTTTACTCAAACATATCATGATGATTGTAGGGTTTAAATCAGATCTATTAAATGACTGATATATCAAAGTTATTATTAGTATCACAAAATGTCAGATAGAACAATTATTATAAACGGAATTATAATATAACATTCAATTGTAAATTTAGAGTGTAATATTTAAAATTTAAAAATAAGTAAAACAAAATCTGATAATATAAATAACAACTTATATGATTTATAAAATGTAATTTTACACATTAACCTTAAGAGTTAAGGAAGTCAGAAATTCTGACATAAGATATCCATAGTTTCAATATATATGGTAAAGGTTGATCATTCCATAATTAAAAATTTTCAATATTATGATCATAATATCTCCAATTTACATAACCATAGAAACCCTCAATCTGATAGATCAGTGTCATAGCTATCTTTCCAAAACAAGAAATCCCTCCATATGATGATCTGAATGTATCAATATTCAAAACCCATAGAAGTAATCAGTCTAATAGATCGATATCTATTTTCATATTTTGTAATGAATAAATATTTCATTAAAATTATCTATATATCTCTATCTTTCAGTTCCTAAAATACCTTGATCTGATGGATCAGATTCACCCATCATCTTATTCCTAAAAGTCCTCGATATATCCATGATGAGTCCTAGTGAAAATAAAAGAAAAATTTGTGAGGGAATTTATAATACCTATAAGGATTACTTATAACAAAAACTATATTAAATATTACAAATCAGTGGAATGAGATGTTCATGCAGAGATATGATAATAAATGTTGATTTTAATTTTCATCTGTTCACATAACATGAAATTTCATTCTATTTATAGGCGATTCATCAACGATCAATGTTCTTAGTGGGTTGAAAAAAAATTTGAAGGCATTCACCTTAATAACCCATATTGATATACATATTTAACATAAAATCTATGCATGAACTATATATTGATGTTTGAGGTAATTTTTTGTACCATTAAAATTAAAATAAAATTATTATATCTGATAGAAGAAATTATAAATACTCCAATTATAATTATTGATCAGTCTGATGGAATTTACTACTGAATTTGAATCTGATGAACATATTTATTTTTAGTGCTATTAATAATAACCTCTTTAGTGCGATGGTTATAACATCATTCATTTTTATAGATGGATCACTTATCTAGACACTAAAATGAACACTAGAATGTCTAATGTATCAAATGTATCATTATTGTGATGGATTAGATTGAATAATATATGTTTATATAAATTTTTTATTAGAACCATTTTTATGTTCATTATAAAAATATGTTATCTAAAAAACATTCTAAATAACTTGTGACATATAAGGTTAGTAAAACGTTTTTTATAGAAAGTGTTTATGATATGAAAATATAAAGAAATGAAAACATAAAAAAAGTATAACTTTCAACAAAACAATATATCCCTTTTTTGATAACAAAAAATCTAAATTGAAAAATAGTAACCTAGAAATAATTATAACCCCATTTAAATTTAAAAATATATAAAATAATCTGTATGAAAATATTTTAAATTCATATCACAACTCCAACTAAGTATATATATTCTTAATCATCTAATAGTGAGTAATACATTAGATTCTACCCTTAGTAAAATCCTTCCTTAGAATGATTCTCTATTTTTAGATAAAATCTCTTCATGGGACTCCATCTTTCATTTTTAAAAATCTTCCCCCATTAATCAAAATCTACAAAAATTCTACCCAAAACATCTCCCCTTTAGTGATTTAAAAAAAAGTATTGGTAAATTATATATCCTCTATAAATTTTATGAAACCATAACATTTGTAAAAATTCTGTTTGAATATGTGTTCATCAAAGAAAATTTTGAGAATATTCTCATCCAAATCAGATTGTGAATGATTAATATAAATGATAATTATAGAACAACACATTAAAACAATTTCATTCAAATGTTATCATTACATAATGATTTTAGATAAAAAAATATCTCATTATTTCATATGATGTTTCTAGACTATTTCCATTAACTTCAATACAACTTCATGATCCTTCTATGACACATCATCTAATGATTCAAGGTTTTCAATCCCTTACTCCATACTTACTAGTATTTGATTCTATGCCTCCATTTTGTTAACCATCTAAACAATCATTTTCTTTCCTTCCATTAATATGAACATCTAATCAATAGATGATTGAAGCCTTCTTTCTTATAATTCAAAATTGAATATTTTTTATTATTATTACTTTCACCTTCCAATTTTTAGTAATTAATTTGAACTATTCAACAAAAACTACCCAATTTGAAATATAAGATGATTTTTTTTCAAAATAAACAACAATATCAATTAAAAGATCCCATAATTCCATTATTTGATCATAGTTCCCCATCAAATAATTATCAACAATTCATGACCACATAACTATCATGTTGAATTCTTTTTATGTGCCTTATTATTTCAATTGATTTTTTTTATACTCCGATTGGATCATTGAATCATTTGGAAACTTTTCATTTTCTAACTTTTCATTCTTAATAATCAGATTCTATTTACATTTGGCTTCGATATTTTGTTAATATGGAACATATTTAATAATTTGTTTTAATGTCTATAAAATATAATTAATTTTCTTTTTTAAATTTATGTCTATTGAGTCTAATGAGTTTGATACATGTTCTGAAAAATTATATTTGTGTGGTCCAACATCTAACTTCTTCTCCTCTTGAACTGTTCCTTATTTTGAATCACTTAAAATATCAACAACATTATCTCATTCATACTATTATAAAATTATAATATAATAATTATGGGCTACTTCTTCTCCATTTTAAGATTATGTAACTTCTTTTGGTACATCTATATACATTTTATTATCTGGTTTAGAAGGTAATAGAGTAGATTTTCATGATGACTATGATGTACTTTTATTTTTCTAAGTCTCATCCTCGATTTTAGATTATTATTATTATTATTATTATTATTATTATTATTATTCTACACTTATTCTATTTCAACATGTTCTTGTTTTAAATATAATGCAGTTCTCAACAGCCCTGGACGAACGTAGTTTTTACTAAATGGGATTTTTTTTTCTCAATTATATTCTGAACATTTACTGAGATTGATTCTATTATATAAATTTTAACATTATATTCTTCAAAAATATATTTCCCTTCTCACATTCATCTATAATATACTATTATTGGTGGAATTAATATTTTTTAGAAATTACTAAATTGAAAAATAGAATTTTCGGATCAACATGAATTATTATTTCAAACACTATATCCATTTTTACTATAAATAAAGGAGATACTGAGAATCTTTTATTTATCTTTATTATTTAACTCCCATTAAAAAAATCTGCATTACCCTTTCCTCTATAAATATTTTATTTTGTTTCATTATTTTTTGGCCCTTCATTAATTCATCAGTTGTTTTTTTAAATTACAAGGCCTCAACCTTATCAGGACTGAAAACTGGATCACCTGGTTTATTTTGATATTTTTTATCCATAAATCTATTTAATAAATCATTACTCTTCATTTTAACTTTCTTTTGTATTCGTATGGGTGAAGACTCTGGTTTTATGGTTTCTTCTACAACGTATTTTTACTTGATTTTTTTATCCTTAGACGCAGTTTTTTTGTTCAATCAACATACTTATTTAACATAGAATCAAAAACAAGATTCATCTATGACATTTCCTCTTATCCAATATGAAAAATATTTTCTGTCATTACTTAATATTGCTCTATTATCTAAAAAACAACCATTAAATTAACTATCATAGTTTTTATGAATTATGGAAAACTCAAAATCATCTATTTCATTGACACCTTCTTAATTGATTTGACTAATAGAGAAAGTATTCTTACCAAGTTGAGTTTTCTCATATTTAATAGATAACATATTGAAAATATATAAATTACATTTATGGTATACATATCAAAATTTATTGGAGTTAGATAAAATTTTATCCATAATGTTATGAACCATACATCCGAGGAAACATGAAAAACCTTTTTAAATTTATTAAAAGATGTGAATAAATATTCATCAGCCGTTGAATTCTATAAAGTCATAATCTTGTGTGGAATCTTCTGAGAATGCGGATACACTTATACTTATAATGGAAATTTAAAAAGTTCAAAAACATGTCAATAATAATGATTATACATTTCACCAAACAATTTAAAAGAAAATCATTTCTTTTACTCATCAATAATAAACTCTACCAGCGCATAAAACACTCTTACAAGATCAAGGTGATACAGTTTGAAATCGATTTCTCAATGCATATCATCTCTTATCATTGTTATATAATAACACCTTTAAAAACTGAATCATATTTCTCATACCAAGATCGTTTAATAATCATTTCTCTAATAAATTAACTCTTATTAGTGTCTTTCATGGAGTCCATCTTAATTGGATTGTCATTGAATCTCCAATTTAGAATTTAGTTCATAAAAATTCTAAATGGATAGAATGAGCACTAAAAAAGAAGTCATATTCATAAAAAAAACATTGATAACCAATGGGGGCATGGGGTTACCCTATATTTTATAATAATGTGGAATGATGGTTAAAAATATATATATTTAAACATCTCATATTATATATCATTTTCTAATTTTATTCTCGACTTTTAATCCAAGAATGGAGTTTAAAATAATTATGAACTACTGATGTTTTTAAGTAGAAATACTATCATACTAAATAACAATTTGATTATAATTTCCATTTGTTTTTTAAAATTAGAGTTTTTAAATATAAAATAATAAGTATAAACAAAAATCAACACAAGTAAATAATAACCACAAAAACTAAAATAAGAGTAACATTCGAAGTAAAAAAAGTGTCCTTAGTATCAGTAACCTTTTATACATGGGGTTTTTAATACATATTGACTATGATATATTTTATAATAAATGTGTTGTTCATAATGATGTTTTATGAAATTTCAGGTCAAAAAATATTTAAAATTTTTTTTGATTCTACAAAAAACATGTTTCTAAATAATCATTTTATAATATATTGACATGATAATGTTCATAAAAATTATGATTCAAGAAATGTTATAAATTTTTTGACTCCAAAATAGATAATATAAAAATGAATCTTTTTAGAAAAATAATGTTTTGGAAACCGAAAAGTATTTAAAAACTAAATTTTTCGAAAAATAATATCATTTGTACTACCCCTTTTAGACGGATTTCATTAATGTAGTAATATTTTTAACCATTAAGTATATATAAATAATCTTTTGATATTGATCATTCTTAAAATATATAAAATGTATTCAATTCTTACGAAAGTAAGGGATTTATTAAAAAATGTATGTAGTTATTACATTATAATTAATTATAAAATGATATATCATTTTTGTCTATAACATAAAAGGAAATTTTGGTTTTCTATGTTTTTAGAACTAGAGTGATGTGATTGGTTTTTAAATTATTTAATTTAAATTTCATTGTCTCAAAAAATTATAGTTTTACTAAAACTCATTCCATAGTGTGTTTCTATTGCATCCACAACACTTTATCATAATATATTTCTGAAACTACATATTATACTTCAATAGTGGAAATTTATAATGAGTGTGTCATCATTCATGACTATAAATATAATGATTCTCTTAATAAATATCTTGTTTCAGATGACCAATTCTTATTCATTCTACATCCATTAAAATCAACATCTGAAAAACCTAATTAAATCAAAATCATTTACAATATAGTAAAACAAACCAAGATCCATAGTCCCCATAATGAAACCAAAAATTATATTATTATCTTTGATATGGTACTCTTTTGGATTGGAATAATATCTAGAACCATAGGATATTGAAAAAAACAAATCTAGACGACTTTTTGTTTTGTAAAGTAAACTTTCAATCATTCATATAAAGATATTATAAATAAATGGTTTACCACCAACATAAATATCTAATTTATCTAGGGTTCTGATAGGATTACTAATACATTTAGTGGATTCATACCTAATTTTTTTAAGAACAAATTTTATTCTTATGTTTTGATATAAAATTTAGTTCTTTTTATCTTTTAATTTGAAAAACAATAATGTGTTTTAACTCTCCCATCAAACTAATATCAAACTCACACTTATGATGTTCTGAAAATAAATCTATTAGAATCATTTGAGTTGATCCAAGTATAATATAATCAATATAGATTTTTAAAATCATAATACATTAACTAAACACTTTTATAATAATAGATTGATCTACAGCTCCCATAAATAAATTTATTGGTAAAAAAATACATTTACGCCATCATACGATGCTATGGGGGATTTTTACGTCCATATATTTCCATAGTATGTTCAAAAACATGTTCGTGTTGTTTTGTGTTTTTTATACCAAGTTTTTGTTCTACATAAACATCCTCTAGAAAATAGATATTATGTAAATCACAAATCAGATCCATTTAAAATTGTTTTAAATTTAAGAATGTCGTATAAGGTAGAAGTATACGAAGAGTTTAAATTCTAGAAATAGAAGTATAGTATTTTCATAGCCTATTCCTTCTTTTTTATTATAATCCTTTGGGACATGTCTTGATTTATCTCTAACTATTGTACTGTTTTTGTAACATTTCATCCAAATGACCCGTTTTACTCTAACAATAGAAGTATCATTATGTCATTAAACCCATGTTTAAACATGGTTCCTTTAAAACTCATTGACTCTATCATGATTATTTTTTAACCAATCCACATTACCTAATGACTCATCTATATCCTTAGGTATTAATTATCATAAGAATGTTATATTTTCAATTTCTTTCCCAAAATATCTTCTTGTTCTAACCGGTTGATCTATATCAGAAATGATAATATCAATAGAATGGTTGCTATCAAACAACTAACTTCTTGGAGTTTCAAAACATTTTTCTTCACAAAATGGTTGAAAATATTATTTTGTAATATATTTAGAAGCACATTCTTTAGTTTTTCTCTAATGAGAATAACATTCGAACATATAGTGTGAAAAAAAATTATAAATAACACATGAATATGTAGGTTGAGTTTGTTTTCAAAAAAAGTATCAGTTCCACCAAACAGAACATGTACTATTTCAAAAAATGTACATGTATTTTTATTAAAACCTATTTTTATTTACAAGTATTAGAGTGACTTAAAAATTTTCCTTCTTTATTGTTTGTAGAAAATTTATTTAATTCAACTTTACTAATTTTAATAAATACTTTGTTTCCAAAAATCATTGTAGTTAGAAATATTTTGTTTCCATTCTGTCCACAACTCAGAAATAGTTTTATTAATATATGGTCTTAATGAAATTCTATTAATAGTATTATTTTATATAGTAACTTCTTCAACAAAAAAATGTTTAGAATTAGAGTATTTTGTTGGCATGATATTATAAATCACTTGAATAACACTATTTCTTCTTTCAACTACACAATTTTTTGGTAGAGTTATATGTGTCAAAAAGTTAGGTATATTACCTTTTTATAACAAAATGTTAGAAAAAATAATTTTAAAATTATTTACTACGATCTCTAAGAATAATTACCAAGAAGTTTTTTTCATTTTTATCTCTAGTTACAAACATTTTAAAATCACAAAAGGATTTATATTTTCCTTAAAATAAATAGACCCAGGACTGTCTAATGTAATAATCAACCAAAACATATACATAGTGTTTTCCACTGATACTTATAGTTTTTAGTACCAAATAAGTACACGTGAAATTACTATAAAGAATCAGAAGTGGAGACTTCACTAATATATTTACAACTTTACTTATATTTCATACCAAATTGATATGGATTATATATTTTTTTATTTAATGAAACCTATTATACAGTTTATTCTTCATTAGTAAATTTTTAGAAAGATTAAATGATTATATAAGAATATAATGTCTTAATATTTAAAGACATAACCATGATTGGTTTTCCATTAAAAAAATAAGGTAGATATTGGATCCTATGGACTTCAATGTTTAATGTGTAGAGATTACCTTACAGATCGATGGAATGTGAAAACTCATATTTAGAATAATGAATAGAAAATTATTCATTTGTGATGTTCACATAATAACACATATCATGCAACTTATTTATTTATATATGTTCATTATTATGTATTTCAATAAATAAATCATTCTAAATTTTATATTTTTCAGCAAGAACAGTATTACCTAAAATGATAATTTATCTATGAGTATTATCTTCAAAAGTGACTTTTCCATAATACATCATTAGAATCAACTGAATGAAGTATTTTTTACATTCATATGTTCAGAATGAAAAATATCCATGTATCATGTAATTTTTGTTCTGGTAATTTAATTATTTTCTAGAAAAAAAATCCATAAGAATTTAAAAACCCAAGACTTATTTGTATCAATATTATTAGAATATAAAATTTAGGGTTACGATATTTGTAAAAAAATTAATTTTTTATAAAACTGACATTATTTTTGATAAATTGTCTTTTTGAAAAATATATATATTGAACATAATTCAAAGAACTATTTTTCTTACAATATCCACCCCACTAAAATTTTGGGGAAAAAATTAGTACTCTTTAGAATAATATAATATTTTCTAAGATATGTTTTTTTAGTATATATTATTCTAGAAGAATCTATATGATGTTTTATATGATTATACATTTCATTTATTTTTCACTTATAAGAAGTAAACATAGAAATGTTTTTTCAAAAAACTAGAAATGTCATATTTTAGTTTTACAACTATGTTTTATGACCATTCTTATTAATATTAAAAATAAATTTGATAAATACACTTTTAAAAATAGATTTCTCTGAAACAGATTCCTTGAGATCTACAAAAATGTTATGTTTTAAAAATTTGTCTTATCATGTTCTTCAGGATGTTTTTAAATTTCTATAGTTAGAGTATTAATTCATTAATATATTCTAAGAAGTTCTACTTGAGCATTATCTCGCTTTTTTGAAACATTATAAATTCCATTCTCATGTAATTTAACAATTATAGGAAGTCATTCTTAACAACGTAATTTGTAATATTCATTAGTTGGGGAAGATAATTCGTATAAAGATGTTGACATTCCATCATCATTATTATCGGGGTAATTTTCATTAAAATTAATATTAGTATGTGATTCCATATTAGTTACCTATTCCATGAGAAATATTTTAATCTATGGTATTTCTATATTTAATTTAGTATTTCTTCATCTAGAACTCTCATTTTATTTAGAATTTTTAGATGAACTATCTCCTCCACTATCACTTCATGTGTTTTAAACATCTAAAAACTTCTTTTTCTACTGGTAATAGTACTTTTTATCATTTATATAATAATTCCACTAGTTTTTATCATTTATTATAGGTTTATGAAACTCCATTCTTATATATAGTTTTTTCATACACCTATGACATATAACCTTATCATTATACAAATTATCACATTAATCTTTTTTACCGTTATTATATATGTACTGAAATTTATTCTTTTATGGAATAATGTTTATCCCTCTTGCAAGATTATCCAATTCATTATCATATCTTTTTGATGAAGTAGTATCTATATCAACAATAGAATTCTTCTTTATAGAATATTTCATGAAAATATCAGCTGAATAAGATTTAGCAGGAACATTATATGTGTTTTTAAAAATCCTCCATTTTTCATTTTCATTTTCATTTGGTACCTTTTTATCATACCTTCATATGCCATAATGGTACAAATAAGTGCATGTAATTTAATATTTTTAATCCTTATTATATAATCCACATATATTCATCTTAATTATAAATAATTATAAATAATTTCAATTATCTTATTAACTATGTTCCTGCAATTAGATATTTCTCTCTATGAGAATGTAAACAATTATCAATTGTCAAGATTTATTTATGTATCTCTCATAACGATTCTATGGGTAAGAAATCTAAATATTGATAGTCATCTCTCAACATAGATATTATAATTTCTATAATATTCAATGTTCCAAAGTGAGTGAACTCCAATTTCATACATATACAGTTAGCTTCTTCACATAAATAAATTCAACTCTAGATACATCTCTTCATAGAATAATGCATCGAATTATATAATATTTAATTCTATTGAAATTATTTTTTTCTTGATTTGTAAAAGTAGTAACATTCATTTCATGAGTCACTTAATATTAATTTTTTATCAAAAATTATTACTACACAAATACTGATTAAAAAAATCAGTATTCGGTCTCTATATAATTCATAATAATTCCCATATAAATTGGTGGTCTACATGGATTTCTATTTGAAAAAATACCAACATTAAAACCTATAATATTATAAAATAAAATATTTTTTTACCAAAACATGCTATTATAAAACTATTTTATAAATATTTATTTTATAAAATATTCATAACAATGAGTATTATATAATAAAAGTAAAAATATGTATATCAATCGAACCTGATCTGAAACAAATTATTAGATTGTAAGAGTATATGATGGATAAAAGTGGTTGGGTTAATTTTAGTTTTAAATTTATAAATAAGACTACAAAAACCTCTTATGATAATAATATCACACTCAGACTTCATACATTTATCATAGTGTTTAAATTAGATTAAATGATTTTATGATATATCAGATTTATTTTCGGCCTCCCAAATAGTCCAATAAACTATTATTATAAATATAATTATAAAATTGATTTATAATTTTAATTAGTGGTGTAATATTAAACATATATGAACAGGCAAGATAAATTATATTAATAATAATAATGAGTTACAATTTTTATAAAATATTATTTTACTATATACCCATTAGAGTTATGAAATTAAAAACATTTGACTTAAGATATCAACATTTTCAATACATTCTGTAATGTTCTATATTTAGTTTCTATAAAATCCCTCAATATGATAATTTGAATGTCTTCATCTTCCAAAACCCTATAATACCTTGATCTGATAGACTAGTATCATCTTTGTCTTTCATAAATAATAATTCCCTTGATACTGATATCACAATGTCTACATCTTCCAAAACCTTGAAAATCATTGATCTATTCGATTATTATATGATATTTCATTATTAAAAAATAAATACCTCAATACGTTGATCAGAATAACTTCATATTATAATCCATAGAATCCCTCGATCTGATTCATCAGTTCACCTATCTTCATATAAGTTTACTAAGATAGTGTTATAATAAAGTGTTTATTTTTTTCCAAAACTACTAAAACGAAATGTAAAAAAGTATAAATTTTTAATCAAAATGTCATATTAAATGATATTGTTGGAATAGAACCCCTAAAATTGTTTTATTGAGTTAAAACATCCAATTTAAAATTTAAATATTATGAATATCATGGAAAATATATAACCCCCTTAATTTTTTTAAATTATGTGACATTTTTGAATAATTTTACTTTAAAATAATAAACCACTCATAAACTATACAACCATTTTCATAAATCAAAACAAAAATAAAAAATGTTACACAATTTCATGTGATACATTTATTTTGTAAATCCAACATTGGTTTTCCTTATAATTTTTCCATTTTCACATAATAATGAATATGAAAAGTATATATGAGATGACTTTATAGTACAATCAAACATAGCATGGATACAACATAAATTAATTAGGTGATAAAGTAACCCTAAATTGTTACATCATGTGAGAAATAATACATGAATTACCAAGAACACCATTGGTAACTAACCTATTTTTATATGTACTATACATGAATGAAATCCCCAATCCATAATGAGGGTAGATCCTCAAAAACCTCTAGAAAAATCTCAAATAAAAACAATGATCAAATTAATGTTTACCTGTTACATATAAAACCATAACTAATGTATTGGTTGGATGTATTATAACTCAACCATCAAATAATTATAAACCATACATATTTAAGACTCAAGAACATAAGACAATCCTACACTCCTTTATAGTATTATTTCCGGATAGAAATGAAATGGGGTCTTTGAAAGATTCATTAAAACATCATGATAATCCATATAGATAAAGAAATAGTATAATATCATTTGATAAAATCTATACTGAAATGAAAAAAATCATCAATGGATTCTTAAATTTATGGTTAATGGATTTCTGAAAACAATAAAAATATTCTTTTAGAAATATGATGACCTGACCCATTCCATTTGTATGAAAATTTTCATGAGATGATTGAAATAGACATATTAAATCTGTTATTTTACTATACATAACATTCGTCTGAACATAATGTTATATTTATCTTTTACACGTACATAAGAAATATTTCATTTATATATATAGTGATATAGAATACCACTATAATGATCAGGCATTATAGGAATTTTTCATGAGAGGTGCTCGTAGGCCTTTAGGTTCAATAGATTGTGGTTCATAGAGCACAACATTATCATCACATTTCACCTCTAAAAATAATTATACCATACCTATTCCATGATAGATTCTATGGTGGCTTGGTGTGTGATTATAAATTCATTGATCATTACATCATTGCTTACCTTATCGATAGATAGAGATACGAGACTCACAATTTCAAATTTCATGATGGAGAAATTATTGTCACCATTAAGGATGTGGTAGTTATTCTTAGACACTCTATCAGGGATGAAGTAGTTATGCAACCTTCTGATGGAAACTGACCATATCTTGTACCCTGATTTCATAGCCTCAATATTTTGGGGGATGATTATTCGATGGGTGGTGGGTAAATGTCTATGATCAATTTATACATGAAATTCACATAGTTACTCACATACATTGACTATATATATATCATGTGTCACACTCATGAATATATCATAGGGCTCATTAGTGGGAACCTTTTCACTAATCACTCTGGTATGCATGTCCACATTATGTATTTGTGGATACTAATGTTATTTGATATACATGAGATATACTATAGGAGATATTTATTCATACCATTCACATATAGATCTTCATAAATGTCATGATGATCTATTTATAGTGATATTTTTGGATGTGTAATCCTTATTTAGATGTGTGTATGAGAGAAGATCCCTCACCTCACCTATATTATTCACGGATCATAGATTCATATATTTGTGATGTGTGACACACTTGATGTAAACTAGTATAATCAATCTCATTTATTGGTATATTGTTCCATTTTTTTATTATTTTAAATATCGATTATCGACAAGTTTATGTGTTTTATGTTATAGGTGGATTCATGAAAATCCATTTTTCTGGACAAATTTATACCACTTGGGTGAATGTTATCTCATGTTTGATAGTGTAGTACCTACTGATATAAGAATATATAATCTTCACCTAACATATCAATTTCATAATGTTATCATTTTTGGATTTTATTAACAAAATATTTTGACAAATTATAAATTCAATTATTAATTTAATGGATTCCATACTGGGATCTATCAGAATATCATCCTTTATATTTCACTAAAGGGATTCACGATTCCATGGTTTTAGTCCCTCCCATTAATCTTCATATTTTTGGGGACACTATCTTAAGATAGTGATGTACGAGTTTGGATTTTCCAGCATATGCCATTTATACATAAATAGTAAGCAACACATCATTTTTTGATGTAATGGGGTGGGAGGACGTCAACTAGTGATGATGAAATGTCATGTATCACAGTCTCTAAGAAATATTTTAATTTTTATAATATTAAGGGTATATATTCAATGTGATTTAATCTATTAGAGAATATCATGAATGATCAAGGGTATAGACTATAGTATATATAGTATCTTACTCCAGACAATAGAGGTCTTTAGGAACTCGTAAGTTAATAAATATAAATTAATTTTTATTTGTACTGTTTCATTGATTTTGAATATCATTTCAAAATACATTACTAAAAATATTATCATCATGGTTGAACTAGATGAAAAGGATTTTTTTATCTGGGAAGCGCACCATGCCAGGAGACAAGGGATGATTCAAGTCTATTATGTTCTACATGATAGTATTTTTTATCATCCACCATAATGCGGTAACTTTTCTTCACAAGGAGAGGAGGTTACTTCTCAAGAACCTAATCTATCAGTTAATGATGTTGAGGATCCATGATGATGATTACATAGTCCACATCATGATTCATGTGAGGAACCACCTATTCCGCAGGATAAGGCTCTACCCCTAATAGTCCACCATTAGAGATTTTTTTCAATGAATTAGGAGGCATTTTGACAAAATGTGTTGTCTGGATATCCAGATTTTTTGCTATATTTATCTGATATGATCTCATATTGGCGGTCATTTCCCATTCAATTACCTTTTTTTACCAATACTTAAAAGTCTTTATGGTTCCCCCAACAGATTATGGTAGGTTTTTCTACCTAAGTAGAGGTATAAGGGTCATGTTCGCATCGAGACATCTAGAAAAAACAGACCATTGATGTTTCAAATGAACATATTAAAAAAATTGAGGATCCATCACTCAATTAACTCCCCACTATATCTCATCATACTCCACGCTGATATAGTGGTATGTGATTCTAATATAGACATCCCACTCAGACAACATAATTTTGGATGAGACCTCATTATAGATAGTGATTCTAATGAATCATTTATATATTCTATATTCCATCCTCTATATTGATTCTATTATATTAACATGATAAAATATCCTTTAATTTCATTTATTTTTTTAAAAATTAACCTTTTATTAAATTTTTATTATACTTGTAGTACAAATTTTATAATCATTCACAGTCCAGTTATTGAAACATAGGAAATTTTATTAATTTTCAAGTAGGTAACATTAAAATATTATAACATATTATATATAAAAACAATTCAGTTAAAACATAATCAATACCCAAAACATCTAAAAAGGTGTTGAAAATAAATATAATTTCATCTATAAAATAATTAAAAATTATGCACATGATACAAAAAATATTTAATTAGTAAAAATTTAATGCAGTTATTTATTTTTAATTTATAATTTATTATTAGAATTATTTTATAATAGAGACCTAGGATTTCCATAAATGTATATTAATTCTGTTTAGATGAATATTCAATACATTACACAGACTCAGACATGAGAACTATAATTATTTAGTGTCATTAAGAAAAATTCAAAACAATCATAATAATTTGGTAAATGATCTTCAACATATCCCACAATGATATTACCATTTAGTCCACCTGACAATCAAATGGTATATAAAACATGCTTCATAACATTGGGTTTGGAAACATATGAAATAGTAATTCCAGATAGTTTGTATGGTTAAACATGGGAGATAAAAAAGAATAACAAGGAAATAAGGGTATGAGAACAATATAAAAACATATGAAAACCCTCCCCAGCATATCAATGGTCATAATCTTGAGTCATGGAAGAATTATTCAAAGTTTATAAGACATGAATCAAATGAAAATCATAGAACATGAGACATGAGAGCCTAAAATTACCATATGATATATATATGTGGAATACACATCATCTTATTACATTTTGATCATTTATAAATAGATATTGGTTTACTCATTATGTTATGGAAAGGAAATTATTCCATCACATAAACATATGGACATGAAATTTGGTCCATGCATAACATTATGGAAATGAAATATGTTTCCACACATAAAACATTGACCATATAATTAGGTTCACACCTAGCATTTTGAACATGTAATCAGGATCACACATAACAATGTGAATATTTCATAAACATTAATTATAAATTTTTGACCATTAATCAGGTCCATGAATAAAATTATGTAAATTTAATGAGGTTCATAAATAATAGATTTACTCTGTAGTTATAAAACATTAACAAATTCATTGGAGGGAGATATATTCCCAAACCATCTAAAAATTAAAACCATATTTATGTCTTCTAAAATATCATAGAACATTTATCATATCATTTCCCATTAAATTAAATGGGGTTCCTAAACATTTCATCATTTCATAACCGTTAAAATATAAAGTGGTTCATTAAAATCTCATTATTTTATCATACCATCACCAGTAGAGAAAGAAGTCTGTTTCATAGGAATTTTATTATGGTATAACCCGAGGGATAAAAATGGTTTTCACAATCATCTTACGATGATAATCATAAACCATTCATAAAAACAATAATAATGGTATCCTTTAACTACAACCACATTTTGGAATATATAACATAAACAGATGTCATCTTAGAAAAAACACATTTTAAAACATTAAACATTTTGAAAATATTTTATTTAAAATTATCCTTCAATAATTATAATGTAATCTTAAATTAAAATGTAGGTCCTATTTATGGGAGGATTTTTTCGTGGAATTCATATTAAAACAATGTTTTATTTCACTTTTTATTTAAAATACAAACTGTTATTGTTTTGAAAATGGAATGAAGAGTCCTTTAAAAAAATCAACCATGTGTAAGAATTTATTTTATAAATCATTTATATAATTTCATATACAATTTTAACATTTTTAGAAAAAATTGTTTTGGAAGAAAAATGATTTCGATGAAAAAGATAGTTTTCCATAAAAACGTTGTTTTTGAACTCATGAGTACATAAAGGGAGGAAATGGAGGTAAAACAGGTATTCTGAGGACATAAAAAGAGGATAATAAATTTTATCATTTTCATTAGCAATATACTATAATATTACTTCATTTAAAAGTATAATGATAAATAATCCTGATAAACGATTCTGTTGTATCAGAAAACACTTCCCAATTTGGTTGGATCGAATTGTAATCCCCATTAAATATTAAAAAATATGAAACATTTAATATAATTTATATAGGAATATTAATGATACATAAATTCAAGGGGATTTACATAAACCTAGAGAATAAGATAGGTTCTTAGAAAATCATGTGTCCCAAAGAAGGTAAATTGAGACAAAAATACCTTACCGATTTGTAAACTATTAAATCGTAAACCCCATGTAAAGAAGATCCCATAATGGATGTTTAAAAACAAATAATAGCCAGGATAATCATCATATTATGCAATCCTAGGAATTAAATAAACCCAAAATAATAAATAGGTGGTGAATATGGAATATATCTCCTAGAACTGAAAAAATGATACATAAACCCCCGAAACAACAGTAATCCTTTGAATAATAATCCAAAATATATCATATAATAAAATTAAAAAAATAATTATCATAAAAATAATTTTTTTTAGACCTAATGTTTCAAAGTAGAAATATAGAAACAACAAAAAATAAACTAATGATTAATTTTCATATGTCCCATAGAAATAAGAAGAGAGACTAATAATCTGTTACCATAAGTCATGAATTTAGTCATACATGTTCAAACCTCCAGTATTATTTTCTTAGGACGTTTTATAAACCATTTATTATCAATCTAACACCCCGAGATTTTATAAAAAATATTCTTTTTAATTTCATTAATGTCTTGTGTTGTACGCTACACCAAAAGGAGCTTGCTCAACACGCATCCTTGACTTGCCTTTCATTATACGCAATCGCGACCTTCCTCGATAGCGTGTGTAGTACGCAATACCGAGTTTCGCTAAACAACGATATGCTATTAAGATATTATTAAAACTAGCCGTTATGAATAGTAATAACCACTTTTTGAAATTTTGTAAAATTTATTTTTCAAAATGGACTTCATTTATTGATTCGGAGTATCAAATTTAGCCTAAGGTGAAATTTTGGTGATTTTCGGATAACTTTCATATTTTGATGAATAGTGAAAATTACTAAATTTTAATTAAAAACAACTTTTTCAATCGAAATAATTAATAGTGATAAATTATTAATTTGAGTGGTTTTAAATTGTATTTAGAATATATTTTTACAATTTAATACAATTTTGGTCATTGGATGTAATTTCACATTTAAACCAGTTATAAACAAGTGTCAATCTTTTGATAGTTATTATCTCTTAAAAACACGCTATTTGTTGTGACAGCGGAAATTAATTATAAAATTAATTAATACAACTTATATGTTGGGAATTTTTTAAAATAGAAATCATTTTTGAATTCGGAATATCAATTATAGCTTAGGGTGAAAGTTTGGCATTTTTCTGAAAAACATCAATTTTTGATGAATAGTGAAACCACTAAGTGGTAGGTTAAAAACTGAATTTTGCATAAAACGTAATTTTACCGTTTCTGTGAATGGAATTTCGAAAATCTGACAGACACGGTTGATATTAGTAAGTAAAATGTGGTTCAATGAGATAAAAATAATTTTTTTGTGAATAGTAACTTTTTACTTTTTTTACCGCGGTTAATAGTAAATAGGGTAACTAATGGTATATATGATATTACTATTACCCTAACACATGTCCTAATTCTATTGGATAAGTGTAATTAGACCAAAAACAACCTTATAAATATAATATGACCATTTAGGTCCACTTGGATTAGATTATGACATTTAATATTATTTTATTTAATGAAAAGTTAAAATAGTTAAAATCAAAGTTTAATAAGTAAATCATTTTTAATATGGGGTTATACATAAGATAAATTCTACTATAAATATTCATTAGAAAGCTAAAAGGATTTCCTATATAATGGTATTTTATTTCTAATTTTTAGACGTTATATAATGTAATTTATTTATGACACAATGATGATGCAGTAATTATCTTATTAATGAAATATTGACATAATTGATGTTATAAACACCAAAATAAATGTAATTTGAGACTTTTTATTAATTCCACTAATTTTCTAGGTTACTATGATATATTAGTGTTGATTTTATCAACTTGGTTAGAACATATAATTCTGTTATGACTTTCAAAAAAATCATATATCAAATAGTGTCAAAATTGACACAAAATAGTTTTTAAATCAAATATTATATTATTAATTGTTATTTTATTCCTAAAAATCTAAGGTTCGTCCAAATGACTTATATAAGGATATATATATTAATAATAAAAAATTTGGGGTTCGTTTGGCATGTTATAGTATGTGTATTAACCATATAGTGTAAGAAAACAAAAAGACACGGTAAAAGTTAAATTATTTAACTTAGAGTTAAATCTAATTGATAAGGTTAAAATAATAACCTAAACTTGTCTAAATACTATTGGTTGATAGGATTTCGACCCATCCCCACTTTAGCTTCGAAATAAGACCCTTTGGAACCATTATAAACAGATTTTGACTTTAATATAAAATAATATTTTGAGATATTCCTATGGTGCCTCTCTCCTCCCTTTTAAAAGGACACCTCCTCCCCCTCCTCCTCACACCAATTTGAGCACTCAAGCTCAGACAACCCCAGCCAAAATTCATTCTCCACTTCCCTAGAATAATCCTAGAGATCCTGGTCTTCTTCAAAGACCAATCTTAGTTCCCTAAGTGGAGGATTAAAAGAGGCGTTTCAAAGAAGAGGTAATATCCATTACCGATCTTTTCAATTTCATTCTTCTTAAACTTCTTCTTCTTTAGTTGTTTCATGATGAAGTAATAACATCAGTATTACTTACATACTGATATTTTATTATAAATATGAAACAACTATAATTAACCTTCTATCCATCCTACGGAAAAAGGAAATCACCGCGCATGCGTACATATGGAATACTGTCTCCACGCTGTGGTGTAATCTGCTTTTCCACCATCACCTTACATGGATGGGTATTATGGTGTAATGAGTAACTATAAATAGTTATTATAACATAATATTGATTCTGATATATTGTATCATCCACTCCAATTCAAATCAATAATTATGGAAATGATATCATCGCTCGTGCGTACGTACGGACAACCGTCTCCACGACGCGATGAGATTCATTCTCCATGTTAACCATTTAAGAATGATTATAAAGTATATATAAGAAATAATAATGAAATATATGACATTATAAAGCTACTTTATTTATGTTTATATATATGTATGTCATCAACTTAATTCCATTCAACTCAATAAGGAAACGAAAACAGCGTTCATGCGTACGAACGGTCTACCGTCTCCATGAACGGTGTATTTCTTTCCATTTACTGATCTATTATATATATATATATTCTTAATATATATTATATATAAATCATGTTTTTTATTCTGGAATTAAGTAATCATTATCTAAGTAATCATATGAATAATTACAAGATAAAACACGAACGAAAAATGAGATGATTTTCCCCAAAACGCTACTTTAACATGAATTTACAAAAGAACAGGTAATATAAAGTCATAAGTGAACCATATATGATATAATAACAATGAATATGATTCTGTAATAAGTCAATGACATTATTTAAATCATTATACAGAAGGTTCAGACACTTACGAAGCAAATCGGACCTAAGGTAAGGGAAATATCACAATCTCACTTTTATCCGAGATTGTTTTTACTTTGGTAATTACTGGGGTGTATTTTATCATCCACATCCATGTTCCCTCAATATGTAATATTATTTCCATCCTTCTACAATAGTTTATATCCAATTTTACCCTTCAGTGTGTTTTTAGTAAAATATATGAAAGGAATCTTTTGTCGTTTTTCGTACGAGGTACTTTTTGACTATTCCGACAAAAGTACGAAGAATGTTTTTTTTAACTTATACAGCAAGAATGGATTTTTAAAACATTATTTCCAAGAATATTCCTTTATAAGTTTTCAAGTTTATTTTTAATCAACTTCTTTTAGTTTATAATTGTATGACATGTTAAGAAAAGAAAAGTGTTTTTGAAGTAAAAAGGATATTTTCCTCAAGAATGGAGTTCAAATGTTTTATCAAAATTATTTTCCATCTAAGATAATATAGGGTTCTGTTTTTATCCATATTATTACATTGATTTGATTATGTTTTGAGGAAATTATTTTTATGAAGTCATTTACCTTATATGATTTGTTTTATGATGTCATGATGTTTCAAGAATCCCATTTTTGTTACATGTGTTATACGATGATGTATGATTTATGATTATGTGGAACACATAAGAAAGGATTCATTATAAGATGGGTGGGACCTATATCTCCCTCCAATGCATTGGGTAAAGATTTTATATCTCATGAGATAGACATGGCTGGAACGGTAGGTTATACTGGTTCAGTGAAACAGGACTGAAACGAGGCTGACTCAGTTCAGAAAGGGACTTTGTCCACTAAGATAGTCTTGGCAATGAGTCTTGACTAACAAGAAATGATTCTCTATGATTATGTGTGTATGCCACAAAGTTTCATGTTTTAAGTTATGATTATTGTGATTACATTTCACTGCCATGATTTATCCCATGTTATGAAATTATGATCTCTTTTTCAGGTTGTGATTTCCAAAAGTTATGTGCTTGTGTATACGATGAGATTTATATTTCTTTTGTTTACCCTTACTGAGCATTTGAGCTCACCCTTTTATGTTTTCTTTTCCCCAGGATATAAAGAAAGGTTTTAGGTAAAAAAAATGGAAGATCTTTATGGGAGATATTGGAGATCTTTCACCACGATTAGAAGATTACGTTCCGAGTTTCCAAAGACACTAAACTATTACGATCCGTGTGTGTGTATTTTTTGTTATGTACTAAGTATTCCGCAAATGTAATGTAATGTCCATGTACGTCAGGCTTCGGGTCTCTACAGTTGGTATCAGAGGAAAGGTTTAGTCAACCTTTGGAAACTAGGATGCGAGAACTTTAGTGAGTTCCCTAGAGATATTTCTAAGGTATGACTAGGGATGTATCTAAGGTTAAGTATACATATAGGTTATAGTCCTAGAATTGCGCTAATGATCTTAGAATTTAACCTAAGATGTTAGATTTTGAGGGTACTCCCCCTTTATAATGTTGTTTTCCTTAGCATGATTTTTGCCTCTCACACTATTCTTTTTGGGTTTTAGACGATGACTGGAACCCGAAGGAACCGTGTTGATCAATGCAATGGACAATGCTATGATTGTCCTCCTGAACAATAAAATGTTATGGGAGATGGAGTGAAAAATCTTATTGCTATACTTACACAATCTATGAATCATTCTAGACTTCCAAATGATCAGTGAATGGAACAATATTCTATTAAGTCCTTCATGAGGAAACGTCCACCTTCATTTAGTGGGTCTTACGATCCACTTGTTGCTGAACAATGGATTAGTACAACTGAAAAGATATTTTCAGTTCTTCAATGTTCTGAACATGATAAAGTCATCTTAGCAGTATATCGTTTGGAAGGTGAAGCTGGTCAATGGTGGAATCTTATAAAAAATACGAGGCCAAGAGATGAAATTGAGTCCATGGAATGGGACGAGTTCAAGAACTTGTTTTTTAGTAAGTACTTCCCTCGTATTCTTCGAACAAAGATGGAAAAGGAGTTTCTTGAGATGAAGCAGAAGGATGATGAATCTGTTGGTATATATGAAGGGAATTTTACAAGACTTGCAAGGTACGCATCTGGCATTATCATCCAACCTGAAAGTAAAGTTGATCGATTTTTCAGTGGCTTAAAACCAAGTCTTCGAAGGGAATTAGCTATAAGAGACTTCAGTAGCTATGAAGAAATTGTGCGTTGTACTATCAAGGTAGAAATGGAAGTTGGTGTTACATATCCATCTCATAGTTTTGACAAGAAATGAAAGATGGAGTTCAAGGAGAAATCTCAGAATAATGGTGAAAAGAAGATGAATGTTTCCTTATGCACAAAGTGTGGAAAGAAGCATGGTGGAGATTGTCTTAAAGGGACTAGAAAAGGTTTTAAGTGTGGAAAAGAAGGTCATCGAGCAGTTGAGTGTCGAAGTAATGGGAAAAGGGTTTCTAATGATGTGAATAAATAAAAGACTGCAGAGAACGCACCACCAACACTTCAATGTTTCAAGTGCAAGGAAATGGGACATTATGCCAATAAATGCCCTAATCCAAGGGTTAGTGATGATCAACATGAGCAACCACTTAAGGAAAAGGACAAATGGAAGTCACATGCGATCACTATTGGCGATGTTGAATATGACAACAATGTGGTGGAATGATTAAGTGTTTATGTAATGGGATTCCAAAATAATGTTGTATATAGTATTGTGGAATATTGGAATATTTATGTTTTGGTCTATTGTGGTTTTCAATAATTATATGTTATCGGTAACTATGAAAAGTGATTGAGACATTTTTTGGTAAACAGATGATATGAGCATAATGAAGGGATAAGAAGATAATGAGATGTTTGATTGTATTCATGAGCACATGATTGATATAAGGACTAAGTGATATCATGGTTTGAGTATATAGAATTTTGAGGATTTTGGTATGTGGAAGGTGTTAATTTTTAACTGCATTCATGTTTTCACTAAGGTTCAATGGGTATTCAAGAAAATACTTGATTAAGGCCTTTGAATGTTTGGAATGTGACCAACAAGACATATCTTATGATATATGGGGATCAACGATGGTATTAAATCTCTAGTAATCGCTTTCACTATATTATGAGAGTGGACTGCAGTATTATGGATAAGCCTAAAGATTGGAATGGATTATGTTGGACATAAGTTAGTATTGTTTAAGGATAGATGTTTTTTCGATATTATTGATGGGATGTTATAGTAATATAGTTTTAGATAAAGGACAACCTGCAGGACGGGCGACAACCCATCGCTTCGGACAAGGCTGTGGGAATCGAACCCACAACCGAAGTGCGACTGGCCTTTATCGCCTACCACTGGCCTACAGGATGTCCCTGTTTAGTAGAAACTAGTTTTATTATATTAAGCAGTATGATATATGAAGTATAAGTCCATTTTAGGAACCATATATGATTAATCTCACTATAGAATGACTTATGTATATTTAATAACTTTTGCTAACCTTTTGTTTGAGACAGATGGAATGAACCATCATTCTATCACATGATCTGCTAACAAGTCACGAATAAAAAATTCAACTTCATTTCTTTAAGAGATGAAGTAGAAATTGTCCAAAGAATGACAAACAGTGAGACTATACCAAAATCACGAAAGTATTTATTCTAATTCCAATTTCATCAACTTTAGGGAAAAGATCTTGAAAACCAAAAATGTTGTCCTAGTGCTCTTATATTTGATTAATCATATTCTACCTTAGATCGTCACAAATTTATGGATTTGTGATAGCTAGCTTTTCCATAGCCATGTTCTCTACCACTCTCCATCAGAACATGATGGTTAGATTTCTCTTCCTTATCCATATTTTCACCTATGTGGAAACCCAGTGATTAGTTTATTTGGGTAACCGTTACGTTTCATACTTTTGTTTTTAAAGATTGGTTTTGGTATTCCTTTTTAAGATTTGGGTTTCGATTAAAGAAACTTTCGAATAGTAAACCATTTATAACCCCGACGAATTTCGAGGGCGAAATTTATTTTAAGGGGGGTAGAATGTTACACCACGAGATTTTATGAAAAATATTCTTTTTAATTTCATTAATGTCTTTTGTTGTACGCTACACCAAAAGGATCTTTCTCAACATGCATCCTTGACTTGCCTTTCATTATACGCAATCACGACCTTCCTCGATAGCGTGTGTAGTACGCAATACCGAGTTTCGCTAAACAACGATATGCTATTAAGATATTATTAAAACTAGCTGTTATGAATAGTAATAACCACTTTTTGAAATTTTGTAAAATTTATTTTTCAAAATGGACTTCATTTATTGATTCGGGGTATCGAATTTAGCCTATGGTGAAATTTTGGTGATGTTCGGATAACTTTCATATTTTGATGAATAGTGGAAATTACTAAATTTTAATTAAAAACAACTTTTTCAATTGAAATAATTAATAGTGATAAATTATTAATTTGAGTGGTTTTAAATTGTATTTATAATATATTTTTACAATTTAATACAATGTTGGTCATTGGATGTAATTTCACATTTAAACCAGTTATAAACAAATGTCAATCTTTTGATAGTTATTATCTTTTAAAAACACGCTATTTGTTGTGACAACGGAAATTAATTATAAAATTAATTAATGCAACTTATATGTTGGGAATTTTGTAAAATAGAAATCATTTTTGAATTCGGAATATCAATTATAGCTTAGGATGAAATTTTGGCATTTTTCTGAAAAACTTCAATTTTTTATGAATAGTGAAACCACTAAGTTGTAGGTTAAAAACTCAATTTTGCATAAAACGTAATTTTACCGCTTCTGTGAATGGAATTTCGAAAATATGACAGACACGGTTGATGTCAGTAAGTAAAATGTGGTTCAATGAGATAAAAATAATTTTTTGGTGAATAGTAACTTTTTACTTTTTTTACAGCGGTTAATAGTAAATAGGGTAACTAAGGGTATATATGATATTACTATTACCCTAACACATGTCCTAATTCTATTGGATAAGTTTAATTAGACCAAAAACAACCTTATGAATATAATATGACCATTTTGGTCCACTTGGATTAGATTATGAAATTTAATATTATTTTTTTTAATGAATAGTTAAAATAGTTAAAATCAATGTTTAATAAGTAAATCATTTTTAATATGGGGTTATACATAAGATAAATTCGACTATAAATATTCATTAGAAAGATAAAAAGATTTCCTATATAATGGTATTTTATTTCTAATTTTTAGACGTTAAATAATTTAATTTATTTATGACACAATGATGATGCAGTAATTATCTTATTAATGAAATATTCACATAAGTGATATTATAAACACCAAAATAAATGTAATTTGAGACTTTTTATGAATTCCACTAATTTTATAGGTTACTATGATATATTAGTGTTGATTTAATCAACTTGGTTAGAACATATAATTCTGTTATGACTTTCACAAAAATCATATATCAAATATTGTCAAAATTGACACAAAATAGTTTTTAAATCAAATATTATATTATTAATTGTTATTTTATTCCAAAAAATCTAAGGTTCAGCCAAATGACTTAGATAAGGATATATATATTAATAATAAACAATTTGGGGTTCTTTTGGCATGTTATAGTAAGTGTATTAACCATATAGTGTAAGAAAACAAAAAGACACGGTAAAAGTTAAATTATTTAACTTAGAGTTAAATCTAATTGATAAGGTTAAAATAATAACCTAAACTTGTCTAAATCCTATTGGTTGATAGTATTTCGACCCATCCCCACTTTAGCTTCGAAATAAGAACCTTTGGAACCATTATAAACCGATTTTGACTTTAATATAAAATAATATTTTGAGATATTCCTAAGGTGCCCCTCTCGTCCCTTATAAAAGGACACCTCCTCCCCCTCCTCCTCACACCAATTTGAGCACTCAAGCTCGGCCAACCCCTGCCAAAATCCCTTCTCCACTTCCCTAGAATAATCCTAGAGGTCCTGGTTTTCTTCAAAGACCAATCTTAGTTCCCTAAGTGGAGGATTAAAAGAGGCGTTTCAAAGAAGAGGTAATATCCATTACCGATCTTTTCAATTTCTTTCTTCTTCAACTTCTTCTTCTTTAGTTGTTTCATGATAAAGTAATAACATCAGTATTAATTACATACTGATATGTTATTATAAATATGAAACAACTCTAATTAACCTTCTATCCATCCTACGGAAAAAGGAAATCACCGCGCGTGCGTACGTACGGAATACCGTCTCCACGCCGTGGTGTAATTTGCTTTTCCACCCTCACCTTACATGGATGGGTATTATGGTGTAATGAATAACTATTAATAGTTATTATAACATAATAATGATTCTGATATATTGTATCATCCACTCCAATTCAATTCAATAATTATGGAAATGATATAATCGCTCGTGCATACGTACGGACTACCGTCTCCACGACGCGATGAGATTCATTCTCCATGTTAACCATTTAAGAATGATTATAAAGTATATATAAGCAATAATAATGAAATATATGACATTATAAAGCTACTGGATTTATGTTTATATATATTTATTTCATCTACTTAATTCCATTCAACTCAATAAGGAAACGAAAACAGCGTTCATGCGTACGAACGGTCTACCGTCTCCATGAACGGTGTATTTCTTCCCATTTACTGATCTATTATATATATATATATATATTCTTAATATATATTATATATAAATCATGTTTTATATTCTGGAATTAAGTAATAATTATCTAAGTAATCATATGAATAATTACAAGATAAAACACGAACGACAAATGAGATGATTTTACCCAAAACGCTACTTTAACATGAATTTACAAAAGAACAGGTAAAATAAAGTCATAAGTGAACCATATATGATATAATAACAATGAATATGATTCTATAATAAGTCAATGATATTATTTAAATCATTATACAGGAGGTTCGGACACTTACGAAGCAAATCGGACCTAAGGTAAAGGAAATATCACAATCTCACTTTTATCCGATATTGTTTTTACTTTGGTAATTACTGGGGTGTATTTTATCATCCACATCCATGTTCCCTCAATATGTAATATTATTTCCATCCTTCTACAATAGTTTATATCCAATTTAACCCTTCAGTGTGTTTTTAGTAAAATATATGAAAGGAATCTTTTGTCGTTTTTCGTACGAGGTACTTTTTGACTTTTCCGACAAAAGTACGAAGAATGTTTTTTTTAACTTATACAGCAAGAATGGATTTTTAAAACATTATTTCCAAGAATCTTCATGTATAAGTTTTCAAGTTTATTTTTAATCAACTTCTTTTAGTTTATAATTGTATGACATGTTAAGAAAAGAAAAGTGTTTTTGAAGTAAAAAGGATATTTTCCTCAAGAATGGAGTTCAAATGTTTTATCAAAATTATTTTCCATCTAAGATAATATAGGGTTCTATTATTATCCCTATTATTACATTGATTTGATTATGTTTTGAGGAAATTATTTTTATGAATTCATTTACCTTATATGATTTGTTTTATGATGTCATTATGTTTCAAGAATCCCATTTTTGTTACATGTGTTATGCGATGATGTATGATTTATGATTATGTGGAACACATAAGAAAGGATTCATTATAAGATGGGTGGGACCTATATCTCCCTCCAATGCATTGGGTAAAGATTTTATATCTCATGAGATTGACATGGCTGGAACGGTAAGTTATACTGGTTCAGTGAAACAGGACTGAAACGAGGGTGACTCGGTTCAGAAAGGGACTTTGTCCACTAAGATAGTCTTGGCAATGAGTCTTGAGTAACAAGAAATGATTCTCTATGATTATTTGTGTATGCCACAAAGTTTCATGTTTTATGTTATGATTATTGTGATTACATTTCACTGCCATGATTTATCCCATGTTATGAAATTATGATCTCTTTTTCAGGTTAAGATTTCCAAAATTTATGTGCTTGTGTATACGATGAGATTTATATTTCTTTTGTTTACCCTTACTGACTTTTTGATCTCACCCTTTTATGTTTTCTTTTCCCCAGGATATAAAGAAAGGTTTTAGGTAAAAAAAAGGGAAGATCTTTATGGGAGATATTGGAGATCTTTCACCACGATTAGAAAATTACTTTCCGAGTTTCCAAAGACACTAAACTATTACGATCCTTGTGTTTGTATTTTTTGTTATGTACTATGTATTCCGCAAATGTAATGTAATGTCCATGTACGTCAGGCTTCGGGTCTCTACAATCAATTCCTGGATAAAGTTATTTTTCAGGTAATTACCTCCTTATTTTTTCATATATTTTTTAATTTTTGATTTTTAACCTCTTAATTTTATCATTATTCTTTAATATCAATAATTTAACCATGATATAAATTTATTATATATTCATTATATATTTAGTTAGATTAATCTATAAAATTCAGTGGTAGATAATGAAATACCCTATTCGTGGTAATGATAGACCATACATATGCATGACCATTGTTTCAATTTTTTTCAGATAAAAAAATAGATAGGTAAATGATATACTGACATTATAGAATACTTTTTATGTAATATAAATAATTTTTTTTATTTATACAATCTGTAATACCATCCTTGTAAAAAATGAATGAATCATATCACTTCACAAGTCAGATGTCCATCATACACACGAGCGATGTTATTGTAATCCAAAAAAATGATAATCGTGAAATTATGTGTGGTGAAATAATTTCAAAGGAACAATAATAACATATATATAATATATAAATAACAAATAAAACATTATTTATTTCATTGATATGTTGTAATTGATAAAATAATGACATCGGTTCTTGAGGTTATAGTCCACGGTTACATCGGATGATTGTTTCATAACCAATTTGATGGAAATTGAGATGGTTTTTAGTTCGTTAATATAAAAATCAGAATCTTAGTATATATAATATACATAGTTTATTATATATTCATGGAATAATAAAAATTTATGGAGGTGAAGGATGAAATACAAAAAAAATCACTCATTGATGAACGTTATCTCTTCATCGGGTATCTTGCATAGGATTTCACTAAAACCCATCCATGGTTGGATTATTATAAAAACTAAGGCTTATAGGATGAGATGTTGGATGTTGGGATGTTATTTATTTCTGAATTTTCTTTATCAAAATTGAATTATATGTTGAATAAGTTAGTATAGTGTGTCCCCTTTTATAATTTTGGATGCTGGAATTTTTGTAAATACCTAAAAGTATTCACTAGTGGGAGGTCCCTATTAACTCATGTGCCTCCAAAATAGACCAATATTTGATTGGATTAATTTTTATTCATTAAAATACGCCAAAAAATATAAACACATTTTTTATCATTTTATGTCATGACCTGTCCCCTGGGGCCCATGTCGTGACAACCCTAAGCCCACCTTCCATAATCTAGGGGTGACGACTAACACCGGAGGCCTATTGTATAAAACTGGGATGGCATTGCCTTTATAACCTGTAAGCACACGCAACCAAGCACATATCAAGATACGAACTCAAGTAAACTAAACAGTAAACAAACTGGCTGCAGTAAGTAAAAGGGGCCAGAATGCAAGCCTAACTACAGAGTAAAAGTACAACTATAATATAATACAATAGAAGAAAGAAGAAGACAGCTACAGGGTCGTCCTCCATGGTTCCTACCAGAAGGGTAGGTACAGATCGCCTCCTCAGCACTCCATGTTTTCCAGTCTCCTCTGTGTATCGACATGCCGTATGGTCTACCTCTGGGCATCGTCCAGTCCTAGTACCCTCATCCTCATTCAGTGTTGTCTGTTGTCTGCACTAGACACAACGATGTGTGGGAATAGCCCGTGTAGATGTGAGTATAACGATACTTAGTTGGGACCCTGAGACCCTCAAGGTCTCACTAAATCCACAAAGGATAAACCACAAATCATGGAATCAACTGACAACCCTACTTAGGTATATTCCCATTCATATACGTATTTTATAAATTAAACCCATCTCAATCATGAAGAATACACATAGTCCAACTCCAAAGCCCCAAGCTCAACTGTTCCACAAAGGATGAAATAACATGAAGGAAAGTAACACACAGGTACGCCACACAGAATAATACCACTAAGGAATTACCATGAAGGAATGTACCACACAGGTATAGACTCATCTCACACCAAGAATAACATAGGTATGGTAGTAATGATGATTAGTTATAACTACCGAATAATCTTAGTCCATTAAGAGAAGGATCCTAAATCCTCATCAGACCCACATAGGTTCTCTAGGTGTTGACCCACATAGGATCACTCAGTGCTGACCCACAAAGGATCACTCGGTGGTGACTGACACCGGATCGCTAGAGAAGACCCACATAGAATCCTAGAGTGGTTCCATGCCAAACCCTCAATTATAGACCCACGAAGGATCTCTATCTCAAGTCACAACAAGCTACTAGGTTCTCGCACTATGCTCGCTTGTCTCCGGGAGGGTCCGCTCCACAATCCACTGGTTGATAGTCCATCTACCATTAAGTCCAAAGAATATTTATCTCAAGGGATTGCTATGTCATAGGGTTCTTAATAAAACTGATGGCGAGTCAGTCAGACACCCGGTCTTTGAGTTATTAGCCTTTTAATCGTAGGGGCTCGGTTGGATTCTTGATCGATCCAACCAAATTGTAACCCATTTTAATCTAATTCTCTAGTGGGGTATACGGAAAGGGACTATCTTGCTCCAAGATTTCTAGTGTTATTGATAGTTCGTCAAACGGACATCTGGTGAGAGAGTTATGGCTAAAAGAGCATAAAGTATTGGTTCGTAGTGGGTCTGGGTCCGATCAGACTTAGTCAGACCCACCCAGCCCACTGAGCGGCCCAGACCATTAGGTTCGGCCTCACCTCCTGGGTCTGGCCCAGCCCGCTGGGTCCAACCTGGCAGGCTACGAGGGGTGCGAGGCCGCAAGGGTGCCGTGAGGGTGTGGGGTGGCTCGGTCGCGGGGGTGTCGTGGGGGCGCAGGGTGGCTCGGCCGTAGGGGGTGCAGCGAGGAAATTAGGCCACGGGGTGGCTCGGCCGGGTAGGCATGGCAAGGCCGCGCGATGGCGCGGGGAGGTCATGGGGCGGCTTGGACAGGGTGGCATGGCCAGGGCGGCGCGACTGGGGAGGCTCGGTCGGGGTGGTGCGGCGAGGTCGCGGGGTGGCGCTGTGAGGCCGCGGGGTGGCCCGGCCAGGGGTGGCTCACCGGGGCGTCACGACAAGGCAGTGGACAACGGAGCGCCACAGGGTGTCGATGTGTCATGCCTTCATATGCAGATCAATAGGAACCAACATTTAGAATCATCAAACATTAAAATTTCATACGAATCGGGGATCAACTCATTTTGGTTGATCCGCGTTTTCCATGCTTTTCATGAAAGGGGAATTTCATGAATTCAATATCAACCCCTAACTCATTTTTTTGATTCATTTACGATTGACTAAGGGGAAGAAGATGATGTCGTTGGGAATAGACGAATGTCGGTAACGTCGGTGTTTCCTCGATCGTCGGTTGGTTGACGTTGAAGACGTTCCTCATCAATGAGTGTCCCATGGAAGAAGTTGGAGTTGAAGTCGGAATTCTTCATTTGCGGAGCATTATTCGTGGAAGAAGTTCTTTGTTGGAGAATTTAATCACTACCACAAAACTGGGTTTCAGCAACGCAACCCTTTACCAGCGCTAAAAAAAGCGCTGTTAAAGGGGACCCCTTTATCAGTACTTTTTTATTATCGCTGATAATAGTGGGATTTATCAGTGCATTTTCGTAGTGCTAATAAATTTTATGATTCAAAAAAAATCATGAAAAATAAAATATTGTTATATAAGTATATTTATATTTATATAAATATAATATATATTTTTTAAATAACTTTTAGATAAGTATCACTAGACTACTACATTTAATATATATGAAATTTAGTGGAAATGGATTTATGAAATTTTTAAAAATATTATTAATTAATAAATTACTAATTATCATCGATTAATACTAATTTAATAACAAATTGAAGAAAATAATCAAAAAAATTAATAAACAATCTAAAATAAGTTGAAAATTTAACTCAAACTACAAACAACCATACCTTTTGATCCGGGTGTCTGTTTGAGCTCTACATCATATCAAATCGAAGCCTGCGACGAGATCTATGTGTTGGGGACCCAAAAAAGAATCTTTCACATTTTTCAAGGCAAAACATATCCTATAAGGCCTCCAAAACTGATTTTTTAGTCTGGATACTCCGATTTGTTAACATTCTAACATGTATAACTTCTGATCCAGATGTCTGTTTGGCATGTACCACATATCATATTGAATATTCTTTCATTTTCATCTATTTGACTAGTTATGGAGTTGAAACGAGCTTCTATATTAGAAGTTATGGTCATTTTAACATTATACGACTTTTCAAATACACACACACACACATATATATATATATATATGTATGTATTTATTCGGAAATATATATATGTGTGTGTGTGTATTTGTGTGTGTGTTGTATATATTAATATATTTATTTATTTATTTATTTATAAACACAAATAAAAAGCATTTATAAATGTATTTAAATATAATCGTATAAATATATATTAATATAAAAATAAATATACGGATAATAAAATGTAACTATAAATATATATATATATATATATATTAATATACGAATGAAAATATATATACTAATATATGAATAAACATATATGTATTTATATAACTAAATATATTTATATTAATATGAGTCTATTTTAATATACGAATAAATATAATTATATATATATAAATAAATATTAATAATTATTAATATACGAATAAATATATATATATATATTAATATATGAATAAATATATATGTATTAAGATAACAAAATATATTTATACTAATATAAATCTATATTAATATACAAATAAATATAACTACTTATATATATAAATAAATAGATGTATCATTAAATAGAAAAAAAGAAATGGCTTAGTGGTAAAGGTGCAGGCGCGCAAGGGGGAGGTCGCGGGTTCAAGTTCGGGTGGAAACAAGGAAGTGTGCGTGCATGTGTGGGATGCACGGGTAAGGGCAGCGTGTGGCAGTGGGAGGGGGTCGGCCTAGCGCTGATAGGGGGGTCACGCACTGTTTAAAGATCCCCCCAAAATATAAATTATTATTTTTTAAAAATAGACATTTATTTTCACTTTTTTAGTGCTGATAGAAGGGGTCTTTATCAGTGCTTTTCAGAGTGCTAATAAAAGGGACCACCCCTTTATCTTCACCTCGATTAACAACACTTATTTAGCACTGTTAATTCACTTTTCTAGTGCTGATAAAAGCTATATTTTTAGTAGTGAATCCTCCATGAGATCTCCCCTTTTTGAATACATTCCCCCAATTATAAAAATATCCAACTATTGTGTTTCCCCAATTTTAATTGTTGGCACAATTTCAAATTGAATTAATTAATTACATAGGTTGGCTTTATAAATTAAAGGGGATGGCATAATTTATGTGGGGGAAGGTTAAGAGGCTTCCCCACACTTATGATGGAGTTAAAGGGGGTTTTGCCTTGGGTGGTCCCCACCACCATAATCTATCTTGGGAGGTTAGGAACGGTGGTCCCCACCACCATAACCAATCATGGGATGTTTTAGTTCAGTTGGTCCCCACCTATGAAATACCCATAAGGGTGTTTTCAAAATAAAATAAAAATAAAAATTTAGACATTTTATTTTATTTTATTCCTTCACAAAAAATACCTAAATTCAATATTTCTCTCGCAACCCACTACAGTTGAGGTAAAGATCTCCTTAAGGGAATACCAGTGCTTCGAGTTCCACAGTGTCCTCAAATTTAATTTCCAAGCACCAGTTCTAAACATAGAAAAACCCGCTCATACATTTACTGAATGTACCTGAAGAAAAGTTTAGAAATTCATTCTGTGCACACCAGGAATCAGAATCATGCGCCATAAATTTTTGCGGACATGTTAAATTCCAATATATTTAGAAAATATTTTACATGGAAATTCAGGGTCTTTATATTCTCCCATCCTCTGGGATTTACATCCCCGTAAGCCACAACTCAAAACTAGGAAAAAAAGTGGGGAGTATTGTGCACGCATATGAGCCTCCCACTCCCATGTGCTCTCCTGGAGGATCTCGTGCTACCTATGAACACACACCAGATGTATTTACCGCCCATGAAGGAACAGATAATGTTGGTCCTGAATCACAACTTGAACATCAGTAAATGTCTCCCCATCGTCGATTTCTATCTCATTGTGGTCGATGACGTGGGATAGGTCATGCACGTATCTCCTCAGCTGGGATACGTGGAACACGTCGTTCACCCAGAGCAACTGAGGTGGAAGAGCTAAGAGGTAAGACACATCGCCAACTCTACTGACGACCTGGAAGGGTCCAATGTTTCTTGCAGATAACTTTCCACCTCAGCCAAATATCTGTAATCCTTGTCGAGGTGATACCCTTAGAAAGTCATGGTTGCTAATCTTGAACTCCAGTGGTCTCCATCACCATTCGGCATAAGGCTTCTTCATGCTCTGTTCAGTCTTCATCTGCTCCTAGATGATCTTCACCTCCTCTGTGGTAGCTTGACCCATCTCTGGTCTCACAAGTGCTGACTCCCCTGGGTCAGTCTAGCAGAAGGGTGATATGCAAGGTTTCTCGTATAACGCCTCAAAAGGTGCCATCACTATAGTGGATTGATAGCTATTGTTGTATGAAAAAACCCACCAAGGGAAAATGATCCTTCCAGCTACGACCGAAGTTTAGGATGCATGCACGATGCATGTCCTCAATGGTCTAAATGGTCCGCTCAAACTGGAAATCTTATTGGGGATGTAAGGCGGTGCTCAAATGATGCTACTTCTCGAAAGCCTCTTACAACCCCTTCCATAGCCGATAAGTAAAACGTCCATCACGATCGGATAGAATCATCAAGGGCACTCCATGTAACTGCACAATTTCATGCACATAGGGGCATCCCAAAATCACTACCGAACCCCGCTCTCTGATTGGTAGGAAGTGGGCTGACATGGTGAGTCGGTCGATGATCACCCAAATCGAGTCATGACCCATGGATTTATGTGGAATTATTTTCACGAAGTCCATGGATATCCCATCCCACTTCTACTCTGTGACCCATAATGGTGGAACCAAGCTTTCTGGTACCTGATGCTCTGCCTTCACATGCTGAGAAGTAAGGCAACGAAAGATGAAATCTTCTACTGCTTTCTTCATTCCCGACCACCAGTGATGTCGCCAGAGATCCTAGGAAATCTTCACCAATCCTTGTTGTACCGCTATAGGGGATGTTTGGAACTCTCTAAAAACTTCCTCTTATGTGACACGAGTACCATGGTAATTCCTAGAAAGAGGATGACATGCTCCCCGCCTTCAGAAAATCCACTAGGTGCATATACTATGGATATATGAGCACGTCGAGCCTCGCAGTCATTGTCCCCATGCTGCACCTCTCTAACTCACTGAAGATGTACGGATGTGACTATAAGAGTCTAAAGAGATGTTACTCTTTTTTAATCCACAAAGGACATCTGCAAAGCAGCTAGCTGCTCCATCGCCTCACCTAAAAGCTGTATTCCGGATCTTCTACTCAGTGCATCTGCCACAACATTCCTCTTCCCAGGAGTTTAGACTATCTCTAATTCATAGTCCTGGAGGAACTCAAGACAACGTCAATGTCTAAGGTTCAGTTCCTTCTGAGAGAAGATATACCTGTGGCTCTTTTGACCTGACTGGACTATAAAACATTCTCCCCTCAGATAGTGTCACCACATCTTCAAGGCGAAGAGAAATACTACTAACTATATGTCATTGGTAGCGTAGTTTTGCTCATGATGTCTCAGCTATCGAGAACTATATGCGATAACCGCTCGATCATGCTTCCAGAAACATCTGAGCTTCGTCCCTGATGCATCGCAGTAGACTACGTACTATAAGCCTTAATATGTAAGCCTCAAGATGGAGGAACTAGTCAGACTTTACCTCAGCTCTTGAAAACTATTTTGACATCTCTCCGACCACACGAAGGGTTTCCCCTTCTTCGTTAATGATGAAAGTGGTGCTACAACTCTAGAGAAATCTGGCACAAATCTCTGGTTGTATCCGGCCAATCCATGGAAGCTATGTACCTCTGTCACACTCTTGGGTTCCTTCCAAGAATGTAAAACCTCAATCTTCGCTGGATCCACTGCCCCTCTGGCACTGATATGATATGTGCCAGAAAGTGAACCTATCGGATCCAGAACTGGCATTTCGAGAGATTTCCATAAAGCATGTTCTCTCAGGGTGTGTCTAGTACTATCCTCAATTGATGAGAAAGATCCTCCTCAGTAGTAGAGTAGATCATAATATCGTCGATAAATACTACAACAATGCGATCAATGTATGGCTAAAAGATCATGTTCATGAGTCCCATGAACACTGATGGAGAGTCAGTTATGCCGAATGACATAACAAAGAACTCGTAATGGCTATACCGATATCTAAATGTCATCTTCTCTACATCCTCGTCTCATACTCTGAGCTGGTGATAGCCAGATCTGAGATCTATCTTCGAGTACCATGTGCTCTCTTTAGCTAATCAAAGAGGTCATCAATCCTTGAGAGTGGGTACATGTTCTTCAGGGTCACCTGGTTCAAGCATCGACAGTCAACACAAATCCTAAAGCTCCCATCTCCCTTCTAGGAAAATAAAATCGGTGTTGCCCATGGAGAAACACTAGTCCAGATAAATACCTTTCCTGAAAGTCCTCTAACATTACCCATTGATCACAAAGATTCACGGGTGCCATCAGATATGTTGGTGTAGATATTTGTGTCGTTCGGGGGTACAAGTCAATGTAAAATTCCACCTATCTATGAGAAGATAGACCCAAAAAATCATCAGGGAAGACATCCGTGTACTGGTCTTCCACTACAGGATAACATGGACTCACCACATCAACTGCTCTGAGGGTAAGGCCAGCCAACTAATGAGTGATCGGCTGCACTCTCCTCTAGGTAAGCCCATTATGTGATGTAAAGGTTCCCTTCTTTCCAGTGAAGCTAAACCTGGTCCCATCTGTGCAGGCACACCGCACTTTGCACCTAATACAATCTATTAGAGCATGGACTGTAGATAACCAGTCCATACTTAATATGACGTCGTATGGCCTGGACACTGCTACTAGGAGATCCCAGCCAAATCTCTCACTTCCTAAAGTTAGCTCACGCTATTGTCACCAGTGCGTAATCTTCCATTCCCCTCCCATAGAAGTCTCTAGACATAAGGATTGAGCCAATGGATCCATCGGATTCTCCAATATCCAAACGAGGGTAGCGGAAATAATAGAATGACTAAAACCTATTTCTATAAGTACTGCATCTAAGGTGGAAAAGACATATATCATACCTCGTATTATCTCTGGAGCACCATGGTCGTAGGACTTAGCTGCCTGGAGCTGTGCTCTCCCCTGTCCACCCACTCCATGCGGTTGGGCTAGACCTCTTGGTGGTGGTGGCAGTAACATCTCGAATCATCGCTCACCGCCAACTGCATGACCATATCCTCTTCCATGTGTGCCTTCTCCCTATGGACTACCTCGATTGAATCATTGTCTCTCCCTGGGCAGTCCTTTGACTATCTGCTGATCATACATACGGCGGGTCAGACCGTCATGATCAATGTGCCCCTACCCACCTCTTGCGTAACACTGCCCTCTCCTAGAATGACTGGCTCTTCCTCAGGTGCACCTCACAACCGACTATAAATCCTAAGGTCGGCACCAGTAGGTCTGGTCCTCTTGGACCACTACGACATCTATCTACTTCCAGTTGTAGAAGACTCCGCTAAGTGACGTTCGGTGGTGGATCCCACTGGTGGGGACTGCTCAGCAAGGGAACTCTCCACAAAGAGGGAACTCTCTAACACCCCTGCATACATTGTAATGTTAAGAGAAATCATTGAAGCCATGATATATCTCCTGAGCCCATGCTCGAAGGTCCGTGCCCTGAAGAATGGGTCCCACACCATATCATTGGAGTAGTGTGATAGGTTTGTGAACCTCACTGAGTTTTGGGCTACAATCATGCTTTCATGCTATAGATTAATAAGTTCTTGTATGCGCACTGTGTGAAGAATTGCTGGGACAAACTCTACCAGAAATAGGATCTCAATGTCTGCCTAGAGAAGTGTCACCTCATTGTGAACTTGGAGAATTAAGATCCACCATCTACTTGTTGCTGCCTGTAGAAGGATGGCGGCAAGTATTATTATGACATCAATTGGTGTCCCTACGAGTCGAAAAACTCTCACCATGGCCTCTACCCAATCCTTAAATACATGTGGGTCCATCTCTCCCCTGAATCTGGGTGGCCTCTGGAAATTGAACTCATGCAATGCACTCATGCAGTGTGAACCCTCTACTGCTGGGGTCGGTGGAATCGATAGCCCAGTGGGTAATGGTACAGTTTGTGCCTCTGCTGGTGCCTCTACTAGATGTGGTCCCTACAATGAAGCCTCATCACTCGGTGGGCTATCAGTGTGTACTACTCTCGGAACCCTGGCTGGATGTCTTTGGGGAGGAATCATGAAATGAAAATGGTGTTCCACAATATATAATTTATAGCTCGTGTGCTGACTCAAGAGATCGCAAAGAAAACTCTTGGAAACACACATGTAATCAGTGTTTTCATGCACTGAGTCGGAAATAAGAAGGTAGGTCATGGTGTTTGGATACATCGACCGCCGCACCGACACTGGATTCCCTAAACTAATAACCATACTCACTACTCCTAAAACTATTGCCTTTAAAAGGTCATAGTAATATTTTTCTATGGTAGAACCAACTCATCTGATACAAATTTGTCATGACCCATCCCCCGAGTCCAGTGCCATGACTACCCCAAGCCCGCCTTCCATAGGCCAGGGGCTGGAAACTAGCACCAAATGCATATTCCCTAAAACTGGGAATAAATTCTCATTATAACTTGTAACCACACGCAACCAAGAACACCGAAATATATGAACTCAAGTAAACCAAATAGTAAAAATAGTTAGTGCAGTAAGTAAAAGCGGACATAATACTAGCCCAACCGGAATGTACAAATACAACTGAAATACAATACCACTGAAGAAGAGGAAGACTACCACTGGGTCTTCCTCGTGGTTCCTACCTGAAGGGTAAGTGCTGATCACCTCCTCATCTCTCCACATTCTCCTATCTCCTCTGCGTACCGACACACCATATAGTCCACCTCCAGGCACCGTCTAGTCCTAGTACCCTCTTCCTTAGTCAGCATTGTTCGTCGTCAGCATGAAACACAATGAGGTGCGGGCATAGCCCGCACATGGGTGAGTATGATGATACTCATTAGGGACCTTGAGACCCTCAAGGTATCACTAATCCAAAAAGGATAATCCACAAAGCATGGAATAAACTGACAACCCTACTTAGGTATTTGACCATTCATAGACCTATGTTATAATGTAAACCCAACTCAATCATGAGGAAAACACAGAGTCAAACCTCAAATCCCCAAGATCAACTGTTCCACAAAGGAAGAAATACCACGAATGATAGTACCACACATGTATGCCACACACAAAAATACCACCAAGGTATTACCATAAAGGAAAGTACCACACATGTACAGACTCATCTCACACTAGGTATAACTTTGGAATGGTGGGAAAGATGATTTTTTATAACTACCTAATCATCTTACTTCATTAAGATGCAACCCCACAAAGGATCCTAACTCCTCATCAGACCCACATAGGATCTCTAGGTGCTAACCCACACAGGATCGTTCAGTGTTGACCCACACAGGATCACTTGGTGCTGACCCACACAGGATCGCTCAGTGCTGACCCACAAAGGATCTCTAGTTGCTGACCCACACAGGATCCCTCGGTGCTGACCCACACAGGATCGCTAGAGTAGCTCTATATGGAATACTAGAGCGTTTCAATGTGGTACCCTCAATTATAGACCCATGAAGGATCTCTTTCTCAAGTCACAGCCAGCTAATTGGATCCCACACTATAATCACTTGTCTCCAGGAGGGTCCGCACCACAAGAAACTGCTTGATACACCAACTTCCAAAAGTCCCATGAAGATGTATCTCAAAGGGCCACTACATCATAGGGGTCTCAATGCAATAGACATCTCGTCAATCGAACATCAGGTGTGTGAGTTATTAGTCTTTTAGTTATGGGTGCTCGGTTGGATTCATTCCCGATCCAACCTAATTGTACCCCATCTTAATCTAGATATCCAGTGGGGTATACTTAAAGGGATCGTCGTGCTCCATGATTTCCAGCACCACTGATGTTTTGTCAAACAGACACCTGGTGCCAGAGTTATGGACAAAATAGAGTAAAGTATATGGTTGTAGTGTTTTTGGTCCAAGGCAGTCGGTCCCAAACGGTCTGACCTAGCCTGACTTAATGGGTCCATCCCGGCCCGATGAGTTCCACCGCCCGTTGGGTTCGGCCCGGCCCTCTGGGTTCGGCCCGGCAGGCCGTAGGGGTCCCTCCAAGACGCGGAGAGGCTCGACTGCAGGGTTTCCGCGAGGGCATGGGGTGGCACAATCGCGTGGGATGCTGCGAGGGCGCGAGGCCATGGGGAAGCTTTCCCGGGGGGCTCGGTTGGGAGGGAGGAGGCCACGGGGCAGTGCAGCGAGGCCACGGGGTGGCACGGAGAGGCCGCAAGGAGGCGCGTCAAGGTCGCGAGGTGGCCCGGACAGGGTGGCGCGTCTGGGCTAGCTCGGCTGGGGCCATGGGACGGCACGATGAAGCCACAGACGGTGGAGCGCTGCAGGGTGTGGAGGTCGTGGGGAGGTGTGGTGTTGTTCCTTCGTCAGCAGTTCTCAAGTTCCACCGGTGCCAACCACCGGCACTGGTCGCCATCACCAAAGTCGTCTTCTTTCATCACGTAGGATACACCATTCAAGAATAATGGTGGAGGGGTCGGGACATGTTTGTTTGGCCTGCACCATCAACGTTAGAGCGGTAGCAAGCGGCTTAACAAGAACAAGAATTAAGAATCGTCAAACTTTACAATTTCATACGAATTGTGGATCAACTCGTATTAGTTGATCCACGTTCTCCATGATTTTCAAGAATTAGGAATTTCATGAATTCAATAACAACCCCTACCTCGTTCATTTGATTCGTTGAATATTTTCTGCAGAGAAGTAGAATATATCATTGGGAATAGAATGATGTCAGTGCTGTCCGCATTTCCTTAATTGTCGGTTCGTTGATGTTGAAGACGTTCCTCATCAATGAATGTCCCGTAGAAGAAGTCAGAGTTGACATCCGCATTCTTCGTTGCCATAGAATTCATCATGAGAGGTGTTCTTGGTTGGAGAAAGTAATCCTCCAAGAGCTCTCCCATTTTCCAATACTTTCCCCCAAAAATGAAATTATCCAACTGTTGTGTTTCCATAATTTTAATTGTTGGAAAAATTTCAAATTTAATTAATTAATTTCATAGGGTGGCATAATAAATTAATGGGGGTGGCATATTATAAGTGGGGGAAGTTTAAGAGGCTCCCCCACACATATGAGGGATTTCATGGGTGTTTATCCTCGGGTGGTCCACACATCCATAACCTCTCTTGGGAGGTTAGGCTCGGTGGTCCCCACCTCCAAGACTTCTCATGTGAGGTTTTAGTTCATTTGGTCCCCAACTGTGAAATATCCACAATGGTGGTTTCAAAATATAATAAAATTTAAATGTTAAACATTTTATTTTATTTTATACTTTCACAAAAAAACTCAGATTCAATCTTTCTCTCTCGACCCACTACGGTCGAGGTTAAGGTCTCCTTAAGCGAATACTTGTGCTGTGAGTTCAATGGTGTCCTCAGATATCAATTAGGATCACCGATTGAAAAGATTGAAAAACCCGCTCATACGTTTATTGAACGCCCTCAATGTAATGTTCAGAAATTCATTCAGGGAACATCAGTCCTCGGAATAATGTGCCGTAAATTTTTGTGAACTTTTAAAATTCCCATATATCTAGAAAAAAATATACATGGAAATTCTGGGTATTTAAATTTTAATCCATAGTCATTATGATTACTACATTTTCCCATTCAGTTTTATTACAACGGTAACCTGTATCTTTTTATTAACCTTGATAATTTATATTTTATGAAATTAATTAAAATTATAAATATTATATAATTTATACATAATTAATCTAAATATGATATATAATCTATTAAATAAATTCCTATGTGTGTGTAATGATAATTTTAATATAACTGTATGTAATGCGCAAAACACTATTTTAACCTTAATCATAGTAATTAATTATTATATTTTTGACCAATCATTATTAAAAAAATAATTATTTTCACAATTTTAGGAAATCTAAATAAATTCTATTCTTAATATTAAATCCTATTTTTCAATTTCAATTCATAAAATAAGAATAATTTGACCTAAAATAAATTTTGGAGATGCGATGAAAAAGCATGTTTTCAAATAGATAATGTTTAAAATTTTACAGTGATTTTATATTGAAAATCAATATAAAATTTATTCCAATGTCGAAAATTATATAGATTGAAATATAATTGACCTAATTCTTCATTAACAAAAATAAAAAATATAATTTATCTTCATAAAAAAAATTTTAAAAAAATTACTTTATAATTAAAATTTTGAATTTCACACTATTCTTGGAAAATTGAAGCATTTCATAAAAATATGAAAAAATTACCCAATGATAATTTTGATAATATTATTTAAAAAATTAATTTTAATGTGTACAATTTTTTTTCTTAATTTAGAAATAGTTAATTTTAAATTATTCATTAAAAGAATGACTAATATGTTTTTTAAAAACATACATTTTTTATAAAATATTTCATTTTCCATTAATATAATCATATTTTATTATCTATAAATATTTAACAAATAAATTTCTGTAAAATGTATATTTTTATTATTTATATAATCATAATCAATCACACCATTTTAATGATTAAGTGAAATATTAAATAATAATGTTTATAATATATTGTTGTTCTGTAAAACTCGTCCTTACATAAAACACAATCAATATAAGAAACTCGTTATTGTATATAATAAAGATTTAAATAAGAGTATCATGTATGGAAAAATATTGAAAAAATTAAATTTAATTGAAAAATATATTTTAAATTATATAGTGGTCGTATATTCAACCCCTCCCCCCCAACAAAAATTATTTTTTCGCAAAACAAATGTTTTGTCCATCTTCATTTTATCATTTGAAAATTTTTTCATAAAAACACACATTGTAAAATTGTTAATAAAAATCCTATTGGAAAAGAGAAATGGCTTTTTAATGATCATCTAAAATAACACATACTATGTTTCTAAATAGGTTAATAGTTATGGGATGTGAATATTTTTACATGGATGAAAATAATCACTAACTACATAGATTGATAGAGATCATTAATAAAACGTAATTGATAAATCAATGGAATGTTAAGAGACAAATAACCATAAAATCAGTAATGATTTAATAGAACATTGCTAAAAAATAAATTTATTAGGGTAAAATTTTTCAATATTGTTTTCCTATAGTTAATTTTTTATTTTACTATCTATAAATAGAAGGAAATATATTTATTTGATATGTTTTTATTTCATAAGCAGAATTTCATCATGTGATTCAATCAATTTCTAATTCATTTCATATCCCAATAAATGAATATAAAAAATGAATTTATTTTTCATAGAGCACTAAAATTCAGTTTTAATGGATCATAGTTTCCATAAAATAATGAGAATATATTATTTCAATCATTATTTATTATCAAATAAAAATGGGTTTTATAATATTAGCATAAATATTCATATTGTGTAACAATATGTTAATGTCTAAAATGTCATCTAAAATTCAACATAAACCATTCCATAAATAGATACCCTTATAAACCTTAAAAAATTTAAAATTTATGATGAAGGAACCTAAATTTATCATAACCAACATAACATTAGTCCCTAAAATATCCTGAAGTAAATCTCAGTTTTAACATACCAAAAATAAAAATACCTTCATCATGTATTATATAGAAACATTTTAATCACATAAATTAATAATAAAAACATACAATATTAATTATATCTTTAATAAAACAACATATTATTGAATATATAAAATAAATACAGTAGTGGTTTACACATCAATAATTTTAACAAACACCATTTCTTCCCCAAATAATTAATTATTTCAAAGGACAAGAATAATATCCAATTTAATTAATTCATATCAATCATATCATTATACCATAACAATTATTTCAAGAATATGAATGTATTAAGGGTTATATTTCCCTTTAATTGTGTATTTTAGATGGATACAAACTTTCCATTTAATCCATTTTATATGTACTCAGCTTAATTAGACATTTTCATTCAAATCCTTAATAAAAAAACATATACTAAACTATCCGAATATATTTAATAATTCTTGAATACCACAAAATAAAGTCATTAATTATCTCACATTCTATTCAAACCTTTTTATATGCTTCATAATATTATTTATTAATATATATTTCCTCTCATATGTCATTTGTAGTCTCTTCTTCATCAATTGTATAACGATTAATCATACCTCTTTTTGGATTCTGTACACCAAATTTCCCCATAGAATATTTATATTCATAGTTACCATACTATTAATATTTAAAAATTTCATCTATTAATAATAAATTTGGGATACCAATAATCCATGTCCATTGTTTTGACTGGAATTTTTATTTTTCCTCCAAAATTACATGATTTGTGTCCATCTTTCCCACACACTATGTATCATTCCATCCCTATGAGACAATTCCGGGGATGATTCTACTCAAATTCACAACATATATGAATGTAAATCATTGATCATTCATGGTTTCAATTGACCAAACTCTCATCAAAGGCTATCCTTCTCTTCTTTGGTGAGTTTCAGAGTTGGTTAAGCTTCACATTGTTAATCTTGTTCTATGATAACTGGTTTGGAATAATCACAAAATCTATTACTATAGTCATCATCCCATTTTGATTCTTATCATAAAATTTCCCATCATGTTTAGTGTTGACCCAGTTCTTTTTGGTTCCCACGATTAGGTAAAACTCAAAATCATAGACTAGAAACACTAATCAGTGTTGAAAATAAAATAATCATGAAATTTCACTAAAAGAATGAAAATATCATCAACCATTATTTTAAATCAATTAAACGGTGGGCCTGGCATAGGTAATACATGATAATCATCTGAATATATTCTTCATGATGGTTCATAAAGTGTTTTCCAAATTTGAAATCATATCCCCCAAAAGTGTCAAACTAGGTGTGTGTGAAGGCCATTTTTCATAGTAGGTAATGATCCAGTCTAACTCACTACTCCATTTTCAGAGTTATTATGTGTAGGTACCTCTTTTACGAATATGAATCCACTTATGTTATTCAAAATTGAATATAATTTCTTGGAAATCACATTATATATTCTGTAAATAAATATAGAATGTATTCATATATAATAAATTATCCATTGAATTATCCTTAGAGACATAACAAGAAATATACATAGAAATATCCGAAAATATTTCACTTAAATTATCTTATCCTAGTTTCCATATGATAATTAATCCATTAATATTATTCCATGTATAGCCACCTAGGCATTCCAAATAAAGATATTGTAACGTATAAGATGTATATTCAATACATTACACAAACACACATGTACTTAATGAAATTTTATAGTTCCTCTAGAATCAAGGACCACAATTTTCGGAATTTTATGAAATATACTAAATGAATCTCAAAAAAATCATACCTTTTAGTACATGTCACAAAGATAACTTATCTAAATATTTATTCATAACCTAGTGAAAGGAATTATAAGAACGGTTGAGATTAAATGATTATTATGGGTAATAAATGGAGATATATAAGTATAAAATTAACATAAGGGTATTAGAACATGAAGATAACATTATAAAACATTACCCTGTATATCAAATGATAGAATCCAGAGTCAGGGAATAATGATTGGAAATTCATAAGACATGAATATTTTGAAAATAAAATACAACATTCCATGATATCATAACATTGATATAAGTCATATATTGGTGTAATAAAAAAGATATTATAAACTTGTGGACATGTATAAATAAGTAATAATTGACTTATTATGTTATCGAAAGGAAATAAATCCATCACATATTCTTGTGTACATGAAACCTGGTCCACAAATAACATTATGGACCTAAAAAAAGGTCAAATCTGAACATTGTGAACATGTTATCAGGTTCCTGCATTACGTTTTGAACAAGTAATCTAGTTGACACATAACATTGCAAACATGTAATCAGGTTCACCAATAACATTTAAAAAATGTAAATAATTTCACAGATTACATTGTGAACATGTAATTGGGTTCACATATTACACATTTACTCATGAGATATCCTTCATTACTCAATGAATTAGAGGAAGATATCGGTCCCATGCATCACACAATGAAAACAATATTTTTTATTTAATAATATCATGAACCATGAATCATATCATAAATCATGAAAAGAAAATGTTTTCATCAAATTATATTCATATCATAACCTATAGAAAAGATATAGGTTTTGTAATCATTTCATTATTTCATCATATCACAATCTAGGTAAAATGAATCATGTTTCATGAGAATGTTATCATGGTATAACACATGGGAGATAAAGAGGTTTCATAAACATCATGAAATAATAATAATAAACCATTAAGATGATGAAAAATAATTAAATCATTGGATCATATCCCCGGTAAAGAATAGGAAACCACAATAGATGTCATCGTAGTTTAACAATAAATTTAATTGATAATTTAAAACAATTCTTGAGGAAGATACCCTTTACACTTTAGAAAAAAAATTAAAACATTACACCTTGTGAAAATATTTTTCATTAAAAATAACATAGGAAAAATATAGACGAATAATAGAATCAAATAATGGTCATGATGATTGGATGTTTTGTTCATGTTGTTCACGTTAAATATTGATACCTTTCACTTTTTAAGAAAAATCCAAATGTTCATTTGATGGAAAACAACAAGAATATTTCTATAAAAAATAAAATTCAAACAAGGGTAAAAATTTATTTAAAAAACAATTTGAAAACAAATTTATTTTTTAAAAACTATTTTATAAAATATTGTTTTCAAAGAAAAAGGGTTTTCATATGAAGAAATGATTTTTTCAATAAACCTTATTTTTTAAATCATGAGTATATAAAAAGAGGAAAATGAATAGGAGACATGTATAATCATTAAATACCCATAGGATAATATATTTTAGGATTTTATTTAGAGATAGATCTTAAGATTTCATCATTTTAATTCATAATAATAAAAAATCCCGATAAAAAATGGTATTGTAAAGGGGCGTTATAGGCCCCAAGAAAAGAAACTAGTGGGGGAATTTTCATATGTGTGAAAAAATTAAAAATAGAAACTAGAAATAATTTACCATAGGACTTGACTTCCATATAACATATTAAATTCTCCTATGTAGAAAATATTTTTTTATTATTCATCTATAATTGTAAAATAGTTATATATATCATATCGTATATTATTTTCATATGGCCTTTTATTACCCCTTTAGTAACATTTCTATGGTAATGTTACCTTCTATGAAAAAACCACATTATTTTCAAATATGTTTCTATATGTTATTTTTGGTCCTATTTATATTAAAATTACATAATAATATAAATAATTAAACCAAAATATAAATAACATATATATTCATTATATGTATATTTATTGAAATCCATATATTTTGTGATTGCAAATGAAATACACCATTCAAGGGGACGGTAGGTCATATGTACTAGTGGAATTTGTTTCTATTTTCTTACCAGATTAAAAGAAGAAATAGTAATTGTTATATTACAATTTAAGAATAATTTTATTTTATATATATTTCATATTTTCATTAAACACATCCTTAATAACTTCAATATAATGTACGAATGAATCACATCACTTTTTTTCGAGAGGGTCTATTGTACACATGAGAGATAGTAATGCATTCCCCTAAAATGGTAGTCATGAAGGTTTGTGTGATATAATTATTCCAATAGAATAAAAATATCATAAATTTAATATATAAAAAATGTAAAATTATTGCATTCCATGATAGTTTGTAATGAAAAAACTGATGACATTGGTCAGTAAGATTAAAGACCACAGTACACAATAATGATGATTTCATAACCCATTTGATGGAAGTTGATATAGTTTCCAGCAATTCAAATAACCTAAAAAAATCTCATTATATGGAATATACTGAAGTTATTATATAATCATGGTATAATAATAATTTAAGTAACCCGAGGAAGAAAAAACACAAATATTTTCATTGATGAACAGTACCTATTCTTCAGGTATCCTCCTTAGCTTTTCCCTAAATGTCAGCCTTGGTTATATTTTTGTCTAAAATAAGGACTATGGGATAATATGAGGGTAGTTGGGGGGTTATTTTTTAAGGGTTTTGTAGAGATAAAGGGATTTAGTGTTGATGTTATGTGATGTGAGTTAGTTATCTTTTATAATTGAGGAGTGGTAGATTTTTTGTAAATATCGAATAATATTTACTATTGGGAGGTCACACATACCACATGTTCCTCCCAAATAGATAAATAATGGAGTAGTGGAATGATTTGGTCGAGAAAAAACTCCACCACACAAAATAAACACATATTTATCATGTTATTCCTTAATCTTAATGTTTATTTAATTTAATCCTTTTAGTTTTTTTTAGAATGACAACTCTTGTCTTTTTATTTATCGAGATACATTATCCATTTTGATAAAAATTAAAATGATATTTATGAGATAATTTTTAAGTAATTATTCTACATATGAAATTAAAATCAATAAATAAAAACCATGTTGGGAAAATATCCCTCTGGGTATTATTTTAGTGTTTTGAGGTGATTTTGTTTTTTCAAAAAGAAGGTTTCTAAGGTATATTATCGAATTATGGAGTTTTTTTAATCATTATATTTAAAAATTCCCATAAATTGTAATGGATTCCTTGGAAGAGGAATGAAAAATAGAATACATGAGGTGGTTTCGTTTCCCAGTGATTTCGTATTTTTTGGGGTCCAAAATTAGGACAATAGTTATAATCACAAAAGACGGATTCCCCTGAAGGGACTGTAAAAAATATGGTAAATTAAAAAGTTTTGTAAAGAATGTATTTCTCAAAGGGTTTTCCCAAAAGTTATGGATCATCATAAACAAGAATATAGAATGCTCAAAAATATTTGATGGTATTCTTGGTGGCTATGAGAATCTTCACGAATGGGAAATTTCTCTAGTGCATCATGAAGATAGGGAGAAAAGAAAACAAAATGGGGGAGCTTTGTGAAATGTTGATGAAGTTGATGGAAGTTTCCGTAATGTTAGGAAATACTTATAATTATGACCCTACCTCATTTAGAAATGTAATTTGACTTAATAAAGATTATAAGTCTCTAGATTTTTGAAGGAGGTTCATGAAGGTAGTTCTTGCATAAATTTTTGTGAAGAAAGGTTATTCTTGAAGTCTATAAAAATACAATACAATAGTTTGATCACCAAAATAATTATGGAGTTCATTAAGGCTATAATAAGTCGACTAAATGCGTGAATCATTATAAATTCCTGGTGATCATCACAAAAGTGGTTAGAATCATAAATGAAAATGAAAAGCACAATGGCAGTGAGCATCATAAAAGAGTTGAAAAGAGATTTCATAGTAAATATATAGTAATTTGGTATTCATTAATAGGATGAAAGTGGGGATTCAATATAGAATCAGTCTATAACTTATGGTAAATTAATTAGTGATAGTGAATGGGCCTACAATTCCAAAAACTATTGGTGAAAATGACCAAGAATAATGAGAAAATGAAGAGGAAGATGGTGATACCTTCAACAATAATCCATCTATAGAATGAGACTCTGGTAGTGACCTTGAGAAATCAGTAAGATAACCCTAAACATTTTAAAGGGAGTGAGTTTGGGTGTAGAATTGATCTATCCCAACCTTTTGTTTTTGAGATGTTAGCATTAATTTATTTATTACATCATCTCATTATCATTGTATTCTCCTTGAAGGTATCCCAATGAGGTTGAACGAAGTAAATTTTATGTGTCTCATTAATGATTTATTTTCCACACATATATTTCTACAAGAAATCTAGAGAAGGGTTTTTCTATTAACAATGAGAAAAGATCCAAATTGGAAGTTTTTTTAATCCCTCAACATTAATTAACTTCACTCCACCCCCACCACCCCCCACATAGGGTATATAACGTAGTTAGTATAATGAACATATATGTGTGTAAAATTATTTTTAATAATAAAATAATATAATACACAGAAAAATTGTTTTAACATGAATTTTGGTACATAATTTTAAATATTTACATCATTAATTATAGTGAAATTTTTTTATAAGATTATTAAATAATCTAGATAATTCTTATTCAAAAAATTAAATTAGTTTTCGTATTTTAATTCATAAATGATGATTAATATTATTTAAAATTAATCTTATAGACGTGATGAAAAAAAGGTTTTCTATGAAATATGTTCGCAATATTATAAAGTTTTTATATAAAAACTTAATATTAAATTAATTCCAATGAACTAAATTGTATTAATTGATATATAATTGAATAAATTTTCTTTTAAACCAACTAAAATAAAATTTATCTTCATAACTAATTTAATCACACATCATTTTTTAGTAAAAAATTTGTATCATTCATTATTCATCAAAATATGAATCATTTCAGAAAAATATAAAAAACTATCCTTAATATAATTTTGACATGATGATTTTAAAAATGAAGTTTATTTTTCATGTTTATTTTATAAATGTGATAAAAATTAATTATAAATTATATATTCAATGCATGAATAATATTTTCTTTTTTAATACAGTTTTTTAGTAAATATTTATTTTCATTTAAATGATTATTATTTTATTACATATAATAACTCATATTTTCAATATATTATTTTTTCTATATATAGAATTTTTCAAATACTATTAACTAAGAAGGAATGTGTATATGAGGCATTGTTTTCATATAATTTGTTTTTGAAATATATTAAATAACACGTGCACATAGTTTTCCTAAAAAACATGAAGAAATCTGGAATGGTGAATAAATCCAAAATCTAAGGGAACTATTGGTTTCAAAAAGTGTATTTTACCCTAGGTGAACTATAACCTTTATCAGATCAAGGGATTTTTGAAAACGATTTCATGGGCAAAAATGAATAAATTAAACAAACAAAATAATTTATTTTATAATGATTTTTTGATGCAATATGTGTGTTGTCTATAAATACATGGTTATATCTTTTGACTTTGGGATTTTGGTTAAAATATATATAAGTATAGACCCATTCAGGAAAATATTATTGGCCAAAAATGATGTATCCAAACTGGATTTAGTATCACTATGCCAATGAAAATCATGCATCTCTTCAACAACGATAACACAGAACCATTCTCCATTAATGATTGATCCATACTCCTTGTAGGGTATTGATTTTTGTTTTCCATTCTATTATATAATCCCATATGAATGTGTATTAATTCCACAAATTGAATTGTTACACCCATCATAGGTTGATTTTGTTTTATGGAATTAAATTTTATTATTTTTTTTATTCCTATTCGTTTATCTTTTTTGATGAAATATAATCAAGTCCAAAAGAAAAAATATTGATGTTTTTTACAAATAGAATATGGATTTAGTTTTATTCCCACATTCTATAAACATTCATTGTAGGAATGTTTTGTGTCTGATGGTTTGAAGAATACCCTGTAATCAATAATTGTACAATCTTTCTTCGACACAATGGAACATTATCACTCGTGTGGTTAATGATATATGGTTATATATAGTTTTGATAATGAAGGTGGATTATCAATGGAAGATCAGATTGATTTTTGGTTCCATTTATTCCCAGTTATTATATAAAGAGGAGGACGGATTGACCATTTGTTTTCTATGTAGATTAAGGGCTGGAATCCTAGATGGCGATAATGGAATTGGTTGAACAACCCAGATTTGTGATTTCAAGTGAGGGTAGAGGCTCTCGAAATTGGTTGGATGATGAAGAGTAATTTCTTGATAGATCTAGGGAATTCTACTACACACAATTTGTATATGAGGACTGCATGTTTTGTGTGACCCCTTAGCTATGGAACTAGGGTTTCCATAGTGATTAAAAGAATACACAGTGTACAGCCATATCATACAATTTGTAACCCTAAGCTAGAGCCTTAGAAAGTACCTCAGAGGTTACGAGGACACAAATATGTGTAAAATGTCATGGGAATTCCATATACTCAGACACATACATGGACATGTGTACATGACACAACCAGTTTTACATGGACCCAGCCGAGAGGCATGGGAAGGGAGTCAGGTGTCCTCTATACATAGTATTTCTTAATCAAATGTTGAGTATGTTTTGGATCACATTTTGTGTGAGTTAGCAACGCATGGGAAGATTTATAATGTGAAAGGAATGATTTGTAGTCTTCATACATGTTTTTTTCTCCCTTTTAGAGATCTCAGATCTCTTCATATTTTTATTTCTTAACAGTGTTTGTTGATTGAATTTCCCCTTATCCATTACAATTGAGTGTCCAATAAGGAATTAGATCCTCGGTTATGGATTTTTATCCCCTCTATAAGATAAATCCCAGATAGAGTTCATGGTGCCCCACAAAGATACTGGAGTGATATCATCAATGATCATTATACTATATTTAAGGTATGTGGAATTGGAAGGACCTCTTTGACAAGGGGTTTGATAACCCATATAACAGAACATATTGGTAGGGTTTGTTGTAAAATTTTAATATGATCACCTTTTTTATATGTTGATTTAAATTGGGTTAGTGGTGTCCCCCAGAAGTTGTAGGTGTGGCCCCCTATCTGAGTATTGGGGTTTTCTATAACTAGTGAGCTTTCTTGGGTGGGGCCAAAATAAGTTTACCTTTAGTATGAGAGTCTTTGATTATTAAATGGATTGTGGATTGGATTATCCTAAAATTATTATTGCTCCAATGTAATCATGTGGAAAGTAGTTATTTAGGACCACCTGGTGGCATATTGTCCAACATTAGTATATCTAGGGGTTTTCTATTATACATTAATTTTTATCCATATATTATGTTAACGATACTTTATTCTTCATTTTTATTTTTTCCGGGGTGTCCTAATATTTATTGTTATACTCACCCATACATGGGAACTTCCTACACGTGTTATTTCTTAAAAAGATGATGAACCTTTCAACCGTGTCGTAGGAGGGCCGAGATTATGTGGAGCATTGCCTGAGATAGACAGAATGTTGTTCTTTTTGGGAGCTTTCATTTTATCATATTCCTCACAGTTGGAGTAGGTTGGACTCATTAATTTTTTCAGTAGGGTTTCATTTGGACACTTTTTCATTTTATGTACATTTTTATCATACTATGGTTGTGAAATTATTGTTTTATGCATGCATTGGATTTAGTTGTCTAAAATTTCAATATTTTATGGGGTTGGAGATGCGTGAGTGTGTACAAGTACATTAGAATGATGATTCCCAATTGTGCGATATTTCTACATATAACCTTTCTCCATCACATGGACTATTAGAGACAGGATTAGGGTAGTTATGGGTTAGAATTCGGTGGGTTGGGACACGAAAGAGTTGTATCATAGATATCAGTTCTAACTTAGGACTAGAGTCGGTGCAATTGATTTGGGAATCAATTTTTAGTGATTCTAATTAGGATTTATGGCTAGGGACTCTAGTGTTTCGGTTGCGGTTGACGTATCCATAAATCGTGAATCTGATCACCTACCTTTTTACTCAATACATTTAGAAATTGGATGCATGTAATTTTTTTTACAAGATTCATATTGTAATGGGTTGTATTTTCCCTGTCCTTTTTGATACATATCCCCAGTTATACACTTCAATCATGCTATATATTTCATTATTTAATGATTCTTCATGAAGATTGAAATCTAGGATTCCACTAAATTATCACATGGATTATATGATGAGTGATAAAGCATCAGTACATGGGGATATATTCATGATATCACCTTCAGGTGTTTTACAAGTTATGCCACCACCAGTTGAGAAGTTTTTAGCATTGGTAGTTCTATATATGGATTCATGCAGGTTGAGTGTGTTGCATGAGTTCATGTGGTAACAGCCTCCTATGATTCATGGAGATCTTGGCCCCCATGTGGATGGAGACTGACTAGAGGAAGTTTGTCATGTTTTCCTCAGTGTAAGGATTCCTAGAAATTAGATGGATTTCCCCATTATGAGTCATCTTCAGGGTTCTTCTTGTTGATGATAGATCATAGTGATTCAGTTATATGATTAGATGACACTCTCCTAGTCATAGATAGAGAGACTCTTTACGTGGTGTTATATCTCAGAATGTTGCGATCAGTGTGTATACATGATATTCTAAATCTGTAGCATGTCAGTTTGACCGTGGAAGAGTTCACAATGAGTATTAATAATCTCTCAGGATACTAAATTGATGCGGGACAACATCTATTTTGAGATCATGAGCCTTTGATTAGGGATTATGCTTGAACATAATGTATTTAGTATTATCTCTTTGAATCCCCCCTTTTTTGGGTAGATTGATCAGTCCATGGGGGTGGAAAGATTACTGGATGATTGTGAACCATCAATGGGTGCTGGTAGAATTTCTGAATAGGTAATACAACAAATTTATGTAACCGATGATAGTATCAGGGATCCAAGTGTGTCTGATGTTTCAAGTGATAATTTAAGGACAAAATGTCCGTGGATTAGGGATACATGTACGGCTCGAATTTCTACAATAGAGGAAATGATTTTCCTATAATAGTCATGGACATTTCTCTTGAAATTTTCTGACCACTCATATAGATGATTAAGAGATGGTCGAAGAACTAATAGGGAAGATTTTTAGGAATGATTAGGGTGGTTTGCAGGGAGGAAGATATAGAATAGCGGATCGTATAGTAGCCGGAGGTGGTTGGAGGTATGACATATTACCACCACCACCCCTATGTCATCAATGCTAGGTTTTGGTAGCGGGGAGTTTTGGATGAGAATAGCTATAGGATATAGAGGGTTATTACCTTGAGTATCTAGGGATCATACAAGGTATGACTTGTGCCATTTTTACTTATGTTGTATTATTTATAGGTACATGCGTGGGTCTTTCTTTAATTTCCACTTCTCTGATTTGAGACATAGAGATTTTGGTTGAACTATTGTCTCAACACTTATAGATGGAGACACTAACAGGTGGTGAATCAATGATTACACACTTGTGCCAATAATGTGATATGATGCATGAAGGCAATAGTTTTGTGTGAAATATCTTTAATATTGAAATAAAAATCTTTTGATGAAATATTATGTATGGATTGGTTAACCACAGTTCAATTCCATATTGAATGTTTTAGGGGGAGTTTGTGATGTGCCTACGGTAATGGTAGGATGTTTCCCCTTGTTCTTAAAAAGGAACCCCTAGTGAATCAAGATGTTCTCATGAATAGGAGTGTAAATTATTACTCAAAAGTTGGCTATCATGAATTTTGGAGCAACAGATGTTATGAAATTCTGGTTCCCTGTGGTGGTGGTTAATCATGAAGAAATATTTCCTGAGGAAGATTCATCATTACCTATTTATATAGGTATAGAATTATTCACTAAAATAAATCCTAGGAAAACCATGATATATGCACCATCATTTAATATACACCCCATAGGTATTCACCGGGTGATGGTGTAGTTTCAGTACTTGTGGGAGTAGATATTTGTGAGTCCTAGTTTTTCCCCTGGAGGCCTAATTGTTGTTTTACAAGAACATGTATGTTAGCATCAGGTTAGGTGTGGACTACCGACACTAAAACATGGTTACTGTGAACTATATGTATCAACTTACAATTATTTATTACCTATTACATAAATTTAGAGGATCATAATGGTTCTCAAATATTTTTCTTAGATTAGGTTATCATCAGTCTCTTGTTTGGGATGAGGATATACTAAAGATGTCATTCAGATTTCTTTATGGTCACTATTTGTACACGGGGATTCCATTCTATGAGAAAGCACCGAGAAAATGTTTATGATACTAGTGAACTAGATATGTTAGCCCTTATTAGGCCATTTCATGGTGGTTTTCATTGATGAGATCCTAGTGTACACAACACCAGAGAAGGATCACACCAGAAAATTGAGGATTTTCCAAAACACACTATTCAAGAACCAGATTTATGTGATGCTTTTGATCTTTCCATTTTGGATACAAGAGCCAGCATTCATGGAAACTTCATATAATATATATAAGAAGAAGTGCACCCAACTATGGTGTAGTTTGTTCATACGTTTTATCTACACAATAGTGAAACTGAGGTGCATAATTTTCATTTTTTTGGTAAGGTACTATCCTAGGTTTTTTCCAAATTTCACTAGATTAGAAGTACACTTTTCTTCATTGACATGAAAATGGTGGCCTTTCATGTGGATGAAAGGCTACCAATAGTGAATTGATCAGTTGAGATAGATGTTGATGAACACTCTAATGATGATACTTACATTGGAGGGTGGCTAGTATATATTATTTTATGATGCATATTGGACCAAACATGGTTTTGTTTTGAGAATGATGATGGATGTGAAGGCTTGTGGACCACATCATTTGATACCACATTGGAAGAACTAGATGACCAACAATCATTAATTATCAGAGGTTATCTTGACACTGAATATATGAAGACACAACTTCATGGTAGATTAATTTATCATTTACTATATCCACCCTAATGTCATGTATATATTATCTATTGAGCATCTGAACATGAATTAGTGGATAAGTCTAGAGTACTACATGGACTATGTAATCAAAATTTTCTATACTCAACGGAAGGGGAATGTGATGGAAGACACACACAGTAGGAGATATGGTTCTGAGTTGTTGTACAAGGAACCAGAGTAGTTAGATTCATTGTGGATGTAGTTATAGTAAAAGGATAGTGCTACATATCATCAATAACTTGTTGTTACCCCCACCAATTTTAATGTATGTTTGGGATGCTTAGTGTGGAGATGCTGACTGCGTGACCTTACATACTGAGATATCCACTCGATGTGATCTCAATGGATATTCTAAAGGTGGGGACCAATCTATCTTCTTCACAATGTGGGTGATGGTACCATTGATGTTATGGGAGGGGGTGATGCTGGAATTCCATACATTCCCTTTTCCAGTAAATACAGGTTTGGAAAAGAAGTACCATGACCTTTGAATTTTGTTTTTGTGGCCAGGAATGAAGAGTTAGGTTATAGAGTTTGTCTCCCAATTCCTTAGTTGTCAGTAAGTGTAGGATGAGCTCCAGGTTCATATGGGTTTAGGTCACACACTTTAGGTTCTTGAGTGTAAGTGAGATGAGATATCTAATGTACATATTTATGAGGACACCACATACATTTAGGGGACATGATTCAATCTAGGTGATCATAGACCAACTAGAAAATTCATCCCACTTCTTAGTTATACAATATAAAACATTAGTACATACCATTAGATTCCTCTACATGAATAAGATTGTATGAATCCATGATTTTTCCTCAACAAACATTCTATAAAATGATTCTCGCTTCATATCATAATTATTTAGAGGACCAAAAGAGGCCTTTGTGACTTATTTTTTCTTGATAATTTAATTTCACCCACAAACTGATGGATAGAAAGAGAGGACCATTCTGGTCATAGAGGATCTATTTTGGGAATACATATTATATATTGTTTTTTTTTATGATCATAAAACATTGGTGGAGTATTTAAAAAACATAGATATAATTCCACCACTGGTATGGAACCATTTACGAATTTGTATGGACAACCCTGTAGATCACAACATTGTTTGGAGAATCTTTGAGATTCTGAATTCATGGTCTTGGAGATGATGTGAGATACAAAATAGATGGTTGATATCATCCATGATAGGATGGGTACTACATTGATCAATCAGATGTCTAATTAAGAATGATGATATAGACCTTCGGAGTTCAAGGATGGAGACCATGTGATCATGTGGGTCTCACAACAAAGTGGATAATAGAGATTTGGAAGAGGTGTCAATTTATCTAGTAGATTCAATGGTCCCTTCTAGATACAACCTTAAATTTTTGAGGTGGCATAACACATGATCCCCTATCATTGTTAGACCGGGTATACGAGGTCTTCCACATTCCACAATAGAGGAGGTACATGCATGATTAGTCACAAGATATCGAGTTGGGGGAGCTAGACATTGTGGATGGAGCTACTATTGCTGAGTACCCACTGTAGATTGAGGATAAGTAGGATAGGGTACCTTGCGTAGATATATTCCCCAAGTACATGGCTGGTGGAAGCATAAGAATATCTAGGAGAGAATATAGGAGTAGAAAACTAAAATTTGAGACTTGTACCCCTATCATTTTAAATATTATTTCAAATTTCTTGGTAAAAATACCCATGGAGGGATGATTTTAATGACTAATATTTTCAATGTATTATATTTTGATACCTTATGGAAAATTTTCAAGAGTCTGTGTTGACACATCGTGTAATTTTGAATCCTGATGTGTCTAGAATTAATGTTTGAAATATATTAACTATATTAAATAATACATGAAAAATGTTTTCCTAAAAAAGTGGAATAATTATTTAATGGGGGGACATATTAGAAATATTCTGTAAATGTTGAGGTCGGATTACAGATTTTACCAATGATTCAACATAACCTTTATCGATGTGATGGATTTGTGAAAAAGTTATCATAGGTGAAAATTAATAAAATAATTAATATGATTAATTTATTTTACATTCATGATGTCGCGAATGAGTTTTGAATAATTCCAATTATATATATTTTTCATCATTTTTTTCCAGTAAATCCTGATAACCTACAGACCATTGTAAGAGATAATTCTTATAAAATGATGATGAATCATGACACGATCGAGGATCATTTCAGGAATGGAGTTTTTGGATCATTTCAACCATGAAAAATCAAAAAGATTCAACATAAATGATCAATCCATACTCCAGATAGAAATTTAATTTGTGTTTTTAATCACCTTATTTAATCCCAAACAAATGTAGAATAATTCCAAAAATATAATTAATATATTAATTTTTGGTACATTTAATTAATGTAATTCAATATGATTTTTTATATTATTTAACTTTGATTATTTATATGTGACAATGTATCAATGATGAATGAACAAAGGTCCCAGTTCATTCCACAAATTTTATGTATTTTATATTTCTTGGCCTGTTCTTCACAATTTTGTCATAGATATAGGTTTTTGATGGAGGTTCGATGAATACATGATATTCAATCATTACGTAGCTATTATATGGTGAAATAGATTGATAAAGTGAGTGAGGTCTATGATCGATGGGGAGATCAAGTTTCAGTGACTATAGTGGATGATTGGTGATGGATCATGATGATTCTTTGTTCATGCTCATCTAAATTTTGATGCATGGTGACTGATGGCCTAAAATTTTGATTTCATTTAAGGTTGAGGACCCAAATCCTTTATAGAGACGATTAAATGTGTGATATGACCAATTATCTAGGATTTTCGGTGAGTTCGATGGGTCTGGAAATGTACAAAATGACACATAGTAATATACAAACATATCTAAAAAATACATATATGAACGATGTGTATATAGGGATTACATGTTGTGTGGGACCCCTAGGATTTGGTCCAATGGTTTTCATGATGATTAAAATACCACATGATGTGTGACCCTGTCACCTGATCTGAGACCCAACCCTAGAGGATTAGCATGTAACTTGGTGGGAACAAAGACACTACTAGGGGTACAGGAACTCAGACATAATCTGTACTCTTCCACAGTCATGAAAAGGTTTACACAACAAGGCCAACAACACATGGACATGGCCAAGCTTCATGGTAATGGTGTCAAGAAAACAATAAATGTCTTATCAATCACTCACAATCCATGTATATTGTGGTTTATAAGTCATGTGAGGAATCACTACCTGGGATGATTCTACTAATATTGTCACATATTATACTCTAATTCATTCATTTTACTCTCATAAAAATTACTTGGAGCTATTTATCTCTTCAGTTATAACTAGTATTTGTTGATTTGCTTTCCCCATGGTCCATGCCCTCATGGTTACTGTGTATAATTACTTTATTATATTTCTATTATGATCCATTCTAGAGGATGAAACCATAATAAATTTTTTGGAATCCCTCCATGATACCAAAGTTAGATCCTCTATGATCTTTATACTCTAGTTTTTTTTTGTGGAATCTGTGTGACTTAAATGAGTTTTTCATTGATCCTCCATTTAATAGGAAATAAAGGTAGGGATTATGGTATCATTATCATAAGATCCCCTATGTAGTGGGTTGATCCAGATTTGGTTCATGTTGTCCTACAATGGTTCCAGGAGTGACCCCATATCTGAGTTTCTAGGTCATTTGAGACCAGGGTATTTTCTTGGGTTGGGGCCAGTGTTCTAGTCCTCTTCAATGAGATTCTCAAGTGATATAGTGGCTCATGGAGTGGATTATAACAGAATGAAAACTTGATTAAGTGGATTCATATGGCTTGTAGTTTTTTGTGACCATCTGATGGCAGGGTGACCTTCCTTAGTATATCTGGTTGTTTTAAGTAATAATTTTTTTTTACTATTTCATTGATCTATGTATACATGATTCTTCATTTTTATTGTTTTCCAAATGACTTATTGGGAATTATTAAACTCATCCATTCATGGTCCCTACCAACAATTTAGTGTATTATAAAGATGATGACCCTTTAGATTTTTCTATAGGAGGACGTGGGGAAGGTGGAGCATATTTTGAGCTATAAAAACTAAGGTGTGTTCTGGGAGATTTTATTTGATCATTGTTCCATCCCTTATACTGGGATTCACTCTTTATAGTTTTTCATTTGGAATGTATTTGGAACCTTTTTCATATTTTAGTACATTACTATCATATTCTATTTGCGGAATTATATGTGTATTAATGCTTTGGTTTTAGTTTTTTACACTTTAGAATTGTATGATATTGGAAATATGTGTGTCTGATCAGATGCATTAGGCTAATTCTTACCATTTACAAAATATTCCTACTTGGTGCTGGTCAACATCCCCTACCCAATTGGAGGCGTTCTTGGAGTAGTCACGGGTCGAACTGGATGGGTCAGGTCATGAAATTACTAATTAGTAATTAACTATTAAACTTGGGTAAGCTATATATTTTATAAATATAGTTAATAATATTAATAACCATTACTCCAATGACTTGGTGACATATTAAATAATAATGTAAATAGTGTATTGTTGTTATGTAAAACTCATTCTTGCGTATAATGAAACATATAAAAAAACTCGTTGTTTTGTATAATTAGGGCTAAAATTATTATTCTATTTAATGTAAAATTTGGGAAAAATTTAAATTAAATAGAAAAATATATATTTCAAAAAATCATAGGCGTTAAATATATTATATTTAATTATGTTTTAGTTATTAATAATAGAAAACATAAAACAATAGTTGTAAAGGCACTGATGGGATGGGGTCACATGGGGATACAATTTCTAAAAAGTATAAAATAATTAAACTAAAATTGAGGGGTTATCGGAACACTTATTATAAACATTAAAAAAATAATAGAATACTTTTTTATACATACTAAATTAATTAATATTAATAATAATAAAAATTTAAACTAAAAAAATAACAAGTAAAATGCATATGGGTGTTTAACATAGTTTTATTTTGGCCAATGTGAAAGGCGTTGTGGCCCTTATCTCTATTTGGCCAACCCAAAATCCAAATGGAAATTAGGGATTCAACACCTTTAGGTATTAGTTATAAAATATTTTAATAATCAGATTTTTTTTATTATATGTTTTCAATATATATATATATATACACACAAACATTCATCATTAAGGTGTTTACTATTATGATATTGAGAACATATCATTTCTACAATATTCATTAATAATGATCCATAATGTGTTTACGTCAAAATATAGTATCTGAAAACATAATGATATAATATTATGTGTGAATGTGGATTTACCAGGCCTAATATTATATTGAATGTGTGAACATGAATATTATTTTTTCCTTATTTGGATTTCAATTATATTTAGCTTTTCATTATTTCCCATATTGTTCCATTCCTTTAAGTAAATAATTTAATCTTCACAAAACATTTACTTTTTTATTTTACCATTGGAGTATTTAGTTTTACCTATTTTTTAAATCATATTATTGGGAACTCAGTTTCCTAATAGGGGTATTCTATTGTTCATTGTCATTTTCATTGAACATCTCCTTGTGTTCTAATGTGTTATTCTTTAGATGTTCCTTCTATTTATATCATTTGTAGAATTAATTGGGGTTATGATATTTATATTATCAATTTAGGTCTTCTATCTCAATGAGTTGTTAACCATTTTTTATTCAAACATAATATATCATCATGGTCATTCACATGGTGTTTATCACATGTAATCATCTATCTTACATGTCTTATCAATTAATGTGATAATGTCGTGATCCATTGATTTTTTGGTAATTCAAAACCATATATTCATTATATCTTATTCTATAGAGAAAAAACCATTGGTTATTTTGGGTCTACTGAGTAGTGTGATTGAGAGGCCATCCATTTGGGATAGATGGAAATAAGAAAATACACAAACAACATAAAGTGAAATTGTGATGGAAATTTTCATTACCTTCAATCAAACCTGAATGTTTAAAGTATATGAATAATGATTAAATATTATGGGCCTGAAAATTAAAATTCAAAACAAATTTTTAACATCAAAAACCCAATTAGGGAAAATCCATGAGACCTATTCCTTAAATAAGATCCATTAAAATCAACTAGTACACATTAGAGTCTCCAAAAATTTAATGTTATGTCAAAATTATAAATCTTCAATATAGTAGAAGAAAATTCCATCCTACAACAGTAGAAAAAAGTTGATCTGAATAAAATTTGTCATTCTTGAATGAAGAGAAAAATAAATAAAGTTGACCATACATATCTGAAATCATAGAGTGAATAATTGTGTGTTGAAAAATCACCATCATATAAAGAAAAATGTTTATCAATCAAAGAGAATAGAAAAAATGAAACATTCTCCTCATTTTGACTTTTTTTATACAAATTCTTCATTTCCTACCATTTAAAATAAAACAAACTGTATCAAAAAACGTAAGCCCAAAAGTAATCATGTCTCTGCATTTTTTTCTTTTACATGAATTGATGAAGAACCCCAAAATATCACCCTCTAACTCAATTGGGGATCACTACCAACCCTAAAATTAGTCATAAAGACTCAAATTTACCTCGAGGTAAACTCATTGTCAACATCTTAGATAAATTTTCATCAGTGTGGATCTAAATCAGCTCCAACTATCTTGAATGAAGAATATCACAAATCAAATAATTCAAAACATCAATATATTGCAACAAGCCATGAAATGTGGAAATCCTTCCCAAAAAATAGCACATTGACATCGCAAAATAGAATTTACCTATCCTAATTAGATTTATAATATCAAAATTTGTTCATATCCAAAACAATTCATTTCATTCCTCTATTGTTTCAAAAATATTAGACATTGTGGTAGACAATGTAACACATCATTACAATCTAGAATGCCAAGATACATCTCCCCCCTACAAAAGTGATCAAATAGCCTTATTTAGCCTTAGTAGAATCCATATATTCATTCATTTTTGAACCTGAAAAGCCAAGAAGTATAGGTTACCCATTTGAAAAACAAAATATCATATCATAAGTACCATGAATATAACAAAATATACATCGCGTCCCTATGATTATCTCTACATGGATTAGATAGAAAGGGATTAACAACACCAACTGCATGAGATACATCAAGTCTAGTACATACTATCACATACTTCTAATAGATAATAGATGATGAATAAGGTATCTTCTTTATATATTCTCTCTTTATCAGAAGAAAGTGAATAAATGGTACTGTTAATAAAATTTATTGCCTGAGTAGTACTATCCAGTTTCTCTATGGCCATATAAACTAACTAAGGAACCATATAAATATATATATACTAATATAAACATAATTTCACTTTGATTCTATCATAGTATATCTACATGCAATGAATCCATCATGATGGCCACAATTCATTTATCCTAAATGATTGAAAATGATCCTTCTTCAGTCGGTCAATTCTATAAGCATTAGGGAAAACAATTAGAATATCTTCAATATAACGTAACAATATAATAAAATCGTCACCAATAAATATATATACAAAAACACATTGATAAGAATATGTCGTCCTAAATCTATGATGATAAATGGCATATTAAAACATATTATTCCACTAACTCGGCGATTACACAAAATGATAAAAACTGTTATTTAACCTAAAGACATGATTCTCTTTACCCATTTCAACAAATCCTTTATGTGACTTCATATTAATATTATCCTCTAAATCTCCATGGAGGAACACTGTCTTCACATCCATCAACTCAATATAAAGATCAAGACAAGTACCCAACATAAGAAAAACCTAAATTGAATAGATTTTGAAAAAAGGTGAAAAAATATTACCAAAATCAATTCCAAACATTTGAAGGAAACCTTTAACAACTTACCTTTCCTTTTATCTTGGAATGATACCCTTTTCTTCATTTTTAATCTAGAAAACCCACCATTTTTTCAAAGTTCTATTACCATTAAATAACATCACCAACTCAAAAAAATGATTTTCAAGCCATGATATCATCTCATTATCCATTGATGCAACCCACACATTCTTATTATCAATTTACAAGGTCGCATCCTAAGATAATTCCCCTCTTCATTAAGGAACAAAATCTCTTTAGGTGAATAACGTGATAAAATGGTAGGATTTTTTTGATGATCACTGAAGTGGAGATATGGGTTTATTAATCAACTCTATAATAAATTCATAAGAATTTTTTTTTTCAAAAATAAACTCCAACCTATTCACCCTGAAAATCATTCATTACATCAAAACAATAAATAGAATAAAAAATTAAAGGTATATACGAATTAACATCTGGATCAACAATGGAAAACCAAATTGAAGTTGGCGAAATATATTTTTCTACCTTATAAGTATCAGTAATAGTGTGATCCTCCTTAAACACTACAATAACACATCTATTATGATTATTCAAATCAGTATCGTAGAACCTACAACCAAACTCATTGTTTCCTTTTCTAATAAAAATTCATTGTTGTTACATTCCATCTAGCGTGGATCTCTTATATCTAGAAACACAATGGCCTTTCATCCAAAAACATGTATGTTGTTGTACCTGCATTCTTTTACATACCAAAGAATTATATGAGTTATTTTTTCCAAAACAACCATTGGAGATAAATAAATAAGATAACTAGGAAAAAATAAATCATAACCAAAAAATAACCAAGAAAAATTACATCTAATAGAAAACAATGACCTCATTCTAAGAAAGTCTTGTTCATTTTATCAACTACACCATTTAAATGAGTTGTCTTGGGAGGAACCTTCTAATGATGAATACCTTCATTTATTCAATATTGATAAAATGAACCACAATACTCACCCCCATTTTTATTTTTAATAAATATCAATTTCATAATACATTCCCTATTAGAAAAAACAAGAAACTACATAATATAACTTAGCACCTAACTTTTGGAATTCAAAACAGACCCAAATATATCCTGAGTAGTCATTAATAAATTTTATAAAATAATGATTGAAACTAAACGTATTTGATTTCAAAGGACCACCAATATCATAATTCACAAATTCAAGTACTTGTGACTTCCAATGTAAAGGATGAATTTTGAATCTCACCCTACTCTATTTTCCAGCCACACCATGATCAAACATGTCCAATTTGACTCTCATAAAATATTGAGTCATATTTATCTCTACAAACATTCCATTAAATGTAAAGACTTGTAAATTTCAAGGAAATATTTTTTATAATTTTCTTTGAAATTTTACAAGAGCGCAGTTTCTAACGGCACCAGATTCCGAGTCCCGGTGTGCTCGGAATCATTTTCCGAAATTTGGCTCGGGTACGTTCAGTGAACGGACGAGCGAGTTTTTCTAACTTTTGTACCGGTGCCCGGAATCGAATTCTGAGGGCACCGATGAAATCAGAGCGCCGGTATTTGCTTAGAAACACCTCTTCCGGAGTTTCGTTTGCTCGGGTGTGGTTTTTAATTTTTGGGCTTAAAGTTAAGAAATAAAATTAATTGTTCGACAAACTTTATTTTATTTCACTTAAGCCACTTGAAGCCACTTGAAAGCCACTTAAACTGAGTTGAAACGGATAGGGTACTATCCAAAAATATCCTACCCTCTGGGTAGGATATTTGCGAGGTGGGGCCCGCATGAGCCCCGCCGTTTCTTTTCCGCTAAGTAACGCACCCATGAAAACCCGTCATTATGAACGTCAACTGACGCATTTTCTTAAAATTATTAACGCCCCATTTAATTGGGAGGTTTTATTCGTGAATTAAATGGACGGTTTCTTTCATTGAATTAATTCTGCGAATTAATGGGTCGTTACATACCTATTTTTCGTTTGTTGGCGTAATAATAAAATAAGACCAACATGACATTTGGAGGATTACTCGTTGAGAGGTTTTTGACAGAGGTTCTTGTGCCTTCACCCTTCTTCGCGAAGAACGCGAAGAACGCGAAGAACGCGAAGAACGCCGACCTCCGACGAAGAATGCCGAACCCGCGGAAAACGAAGACGCGACGCCGTGTGTCGTGACGCCGACGTTTCCTCTCCTGCGACGTTCTTCGGCAACGTTCATTAATCCGCAACAAAAACCTTCGATCATCCGTTGAGGTGAGGGTTTCAGGTTTCTTTTAAATTATCCCTTGTGGTTTTTAATTCAGAAGGATTTAATTATCATTAATTAAATCTTTTTGTTCTTGATCCTTAGAGTTCGTTGACGCGACACCCTTCCGCGACGACGCGACGCCGGATACCGCGACAACGCGAAGATCCCCAATTCCACGAAGAACCCGCGAGCGACGACTTGAAGAGGTAGTGATTTTTTTTATTTTGGAAATACCCCTTTTTTATATTCCCATGAACGTTTCTTTAAAATTAAAGAATCGGATTCATATGAACAATTTTATTTTGTTAAAATTGTTGTTTCATGTGTTGAATATAATTCTCTCGTTGTTTTTATCTAACGCAGAGGGTGCGGGCCAAACGAACACGGCCCGACAACCCTCCGCCATTCTTCATTGTTGTGAGAATTTGGCGGGTGATGAATCATTGTGACGCAAGGGCGTTTTGATGATTCTGCAGTGAAGAACGGGACCCGGGAGAAACAACAGCGCAGACGGGAAGGAAAACAGACCACCGGAGCAACTCCGGTGGCCCGCGGAAGCTGCCTGCGGCATTGGTCGCCGACGCGGCGGCGCCGGCGGCCAGAGGCGGTGGCGCCCCAGCGCGCCGCCGGACAGGGCCGCCGTGGCGGCCAGCGGACCCGCGGCCGGGTGGGTCCTGCTCGCCTGCATGGGACGCGGCTGAAGTCGCGTCCGTTTGTCCAGCGCGGCCCCTTTGAGGGTCGCGGCACCTCCAAACCGCGGGGGCGGCGCCCCGCGGTGTCCAGTTGCGCGGCCGCCCGGCCGAGCCGAGCCAGGTCGTTCCGACCGGCCGGGCCGAACCGGGTCCGGCCGGGTCGGACCGGGTCGACCCGGTTCGGCCGACCCAAGGGGGGGGGGGTCGGCCCGGGCCTGGACCCCCGTCTTCGGACTGTTTTCGGTCTATCGCCCGTAACACGAGCTATGGGCCTCCGAACGACTCTCCGTCAGTGGCAACGTGATCCTTGGACTGAGAGGTTCATTTCGTTATATCGCACTCAAGGTTTCTGAATACTTTGAGTTCATCCGGGTTGGTTCATACACGAAACCAACCGGGCCCTCGGAGCGGAAACGCTCATATCTTGAGTTTCGGACGTCCGATCGACGTGTCGTCGACTTCGTTGAATTCCTCTAAGTGAGATGGATCTTTTGGAATACTCCGCCCGAGGTTTGGACGCAGGTGGAGTACGGTCGGGTTGGTTTTTCCTTAAAACCCAACCGGGCCCCTAGGAAGAAAAGGCCAATAACTCTCAGACCGGGCGTCTGATTGACGCACTGTCTGCAATGTTGAGTTCCTGTTGATGATACGGAACTTTTGGATACATCAATCTCGGACTTTGTGTCATCTGATGTATCAGCCTCTCGGCTCGTGGAGCGGACCCTCCCGAACGAGCCTGCTATGTGCGGGAACCCTAGAGTTTGCTGCGACTGCTACTTCGACAGCGATGACCATGCAGAGATCCTCAATGGACTGCGACGACGACTGTGCAGAGATCCTAAGTGGACTGCGAAGACGACTGTGCAGAGATCCTCAGTGGACTGCAGTGACTACTGCACTCAGCGATCCTACGTGGATCAGTGCTACAAGTCCTGTGTGGGAACGATCCTGTGTGGGTCCAATCCTGTGTGGGTCAGCGCTCAGCGGTTCTGTGTGAGCTAGCGCCTACAGGTCTTATGTGGGCCCGATCCTGTGTGGGTCATTGCGGGGGTTAGTTACCTATCGATCCTTTGTGGGTCTGACGACTTAGATGGATCAGTGATCATCTATATCGACATTCGAATAAGTATACCTGTGTGAGCTAAATCTTGTGTTACTCTCCTTTGTGGATTGTGTTGAGCTATCCTGTGTGGATTTACTGTTTACTCTCCTTTGTTGATTGTGATGAGCTATCCTATGTGGATTTACTGTCTACCCTCCTTTGTGGATTGTGTTGAGCTATCCTGTGTGGATTTACTATTTACTCCCCTTTGTGGATTGTGTTGAGCTATCCTGTGTGGATTTACTGTTTACTCTCCTTTGAGGATTGTGTTGTGCTATCCTGTGTGGGTTTACATTTGCTTTCCTGTGTGGACTGGGTTGTGCTTGGGATCGGATGTTAGAGCCGAACGGGAATTGATAACTTAGGTATATGTATGGGCATATACCTAAGTCGTGTCGGATGTTACTTCGTGATTGTATCTTTCCTTTGTGGTTATCCTTTGTGGATTTTGGGAGACCATCGGTGGTCTCGGGGTCCCTACAAAGTAGCTTATACTCACCCCTGCATGGGCTATGCCCGCACTTCGTTGTGTTGGTTGCAGATGACGGACAGCGCTGATCGTGGTGGAGGCGTGCGGAGCAGGACTGTACCTGGAGGTGGACCACTGGGCGGGACGTACTCGGAGCGGACGGCTGGACCGAGGAGCTGTGGAGGCTATCTATACCCACCTTTCAGGTGGGACCTGTAGAGGACGGCTCGAGGCTATGTATTTTCTTTTCAGTTGATGTTTTCCCCTTTCAGTTGTACTTTACAGTTGGGCTTGTATTTCCGGCAACTTTTACTTTCAGCACAGCTTGTTACAGTTTTTACTTAGTGTTTACTTTTCCGCTTGCTTACTCTGTGGTGCTTGTTTACTTTTCAAAGGCAATGCCTTCCCTTTTTCCATTATTTACGCCTTGGTGCTAGTCGCCAGCCCCTGGCCTATGGAAGGCGGGCTTGGGGTAGTCACGGCATGGGCCCCGAGGACGGGTCGTGACAAATTGGTATCAGAGGTGTTCGGTTCTACCGCAGACTCTGATCTTTCTTCTATGTGAAGCAATAGTGTTTAGCGTATTGGGTGTGGTTATTAGTCCAGGGAGTCCAGTGTTGGTGTGGCGGCGGACATATCCGTACACCAGGACCCTGACTTCTGATTTCCGACTTAATGCACGAAAACATTGATTGCATGTGTCTTTCATGTTTTCTTTGTGATTACTTGTGTCAGCTCACCAGGTATACTATTCTGACTGTGGCGCACTTGTTTCCTTTTCAGGATGGCCCCACGACGGCATCCAACTAGGGTTCCAAGAGTAGAGCGCGACGACAGCCCGCCGAGCGACGATGCCTCTGTACAAAGCCCATTGACAGCAGAGGCACCAGCGGTACCTTTAACCGCCGAGCCCCTGATGCTTCCATCACCGACCGCTGACGATGCACGTCGCCTCAGAGCTCTGCACGAGTTCCAGCGCCAGCGACCACCCAGGTTTCGCGGGGAGACGGACCCCCAGGCAGCCGAGGACTGGCTGGAGGCGGTCGTTCGAGTTTTCAGGCTAGTGAGGACACCAGCAGACCTCATGGTGATCCTCGCGGCGAGCCTACTACACGCAGCAGCGGGCCGATGGTGGAGCTTGATGATCCAGGTGAACGATGAGGCATCTCTTCTCTAGACGGACTTTGAGAGCCTCTTCCGCTCAGTGTTCGTCTCGGCCACCCTCCGTGCAGTGCGCATCCAGGAGCTTCTTCAGCTGCGGCAGGGCAGCTTGACGGTCGCCCAATACGCGGCGAGGTTTACCGATCTTTCTCGCTACTCGACCGACATGGTACGGGACCCCTTCTTCCGGGCCCGGACCTTTGAGCAGAGTTTGAGACACGAGATCAGGGCATCGCTGATCTCCCTCAGCATCCCGACCCAGGCAGGAGTGCTGGAGCGAGCCCTTCTGATCGAGAGCTTTCTGGCTGAGTCCACAGCGAGACCTACCGCAGGGTGGCAGGTAGCGGAGTCTTCAGCAGCAGGTATCTGACAGATGACTCGGGGTTCCAGGCAGACCAGACCTTCCGGCAGACGACCTCGGGACACTGGCTCAGCATTGCGGGGCACACCGCATGGAGCCAGTCTTCCGAGAGGCAGGCAGTGCTACGTGTGCGGCGGGCAGGGCCACAAGGCTCGTGACTGCCTGACCCGCCGTACCGAGGAGCAGCAGACGGTGGAGGGGCCACCCAGGCAGAGGTAGAGGGTTGACCATGGCGGTCCGCAGGGAGGAGGCGGACAAGGAAGAGGAGCTGGCCGAGCAGCAGGTGGTGGGCGACGCTTTGAGGCTCTGCCACCACCACCACCAGGAGTTCCGCCCCGACCATAGGGAGTTGGCGGGCAGAGACATGCATAGCTCCAGGCAGTGGAGGCCTACGAACACGGCGCGCCAGAGATGATTCTAGGTACGATCTGTGTCTATTCCACCTGTGCTGCAGTTCTTATAGACACAAGAGCGAGTCACTCTTTCATAGCCGCTGCCCTTGTTCGGAGCTCGAAGATTCCGACAGAGCCGTTGGCTCGATCCTTACGGCTAGAGACCCCTACGAGAGAAGACTCGATGATTACGCACTGGTGCCGGCAGTGTGAGCTTACTCTAGGAGGTGAGAGCTTCGGATGGGATCTTCTTGTAGCGGCGTCGAGGCCGTACGACGTCATCTTGGGCATGGATTGGTTATCTACAGTCCATGCTCAGATTGACTGTTTTAGGCGCAAGGTGCGATGTGTGCGCACCGACAGGAGCAGGTTCACCTTCACCAGCAAGAAGGGAGCCTTTATAACACAGGATGGACTCTCGCAGAGGAGGGGACAACCCATCACTCATCAGTTGGCTAGCCTCATCTTTGGAGCAGTTGACATGCGGAGTCCTAGTTTTCCTGCAGTGGTGGATCAGTATGGGGACGTCTTCCCCGATGACGTTCCAGGACTACCTCCTCGCAGAGAGGTAGACTTTTATATTGATATGTACCCCGGGATAGCCCCGATATCCTCTCCAACATATCGGATAGCCCCCGCTGAGCTTCGAGAGCTGCGGGTACAGTTGGAGGACTTGTAGGGCAAGGGGTTCATCCGACCCAGTGTTTCACCCTGGGCTTCCCCGATATTGTTTGCCAAGAAGGCGGACAGGAGCTTGCGATTGTGTTTGGATTATCGTCACCTGAACCAGGTGACAATGAAGAACAAGTATCCGCTACCGAGGATTGATGACATCTTCGATCAGCTCAAGGGAGCACGGTGGTTCTCGAAGATAGACCTTAGGTCAGGCTATCATCAGCTCAGAGTTCGAGACGAGGACGTGCAGAAGACGACCTTCAGGTGTCGGTATGGCCACTATGAGTTCATGGTTATGCCTTTCAGCATAACTAATGCTCCAGCAGTGTTCATGAGCCTCATGAACCGGATCTTCCAGCCATACCTCGATCGATTTGTTGTGGTCTTCATCGACGACATTTTAGTGTACTCGACCAAGGAGGAGGAGTACGCCTACCACTTGCGAGTTGTACTAGACACACTCCGAGAGCACCAGCTTTATGGAAAGCTCTTGAAGTGCCAGTTCTGGTTATGTGAGGTCCACTTCATGGGGCACGTCATTTCTGAGGCGGGAGTTGCAGTGGATCTCGTGAAGATCGAGGCAGTGCTAGCTTGGGAGCCACCCAGGAGCATGACGGAGGTGTGGAGTTTCTTGGGTCTAGCCGGATACTATCGGAGATTTGTTCCGGACTTCTCCAGAGTTGCGGCGCCACTATAAACTTTGACGAAGAAGGGGAAACCCTTCTTGTGGTCAGACAGATGTCAGCAGAGCTTCTAGGAGCTGAGACAGAGGTTGGCCAGCGCACCTATCTTGAGGTTGCCTGAGGAGGGAGTTGGTTATGTAGTCTACTGCATTGCAATAGGGACCGGACTCGGGTTTTTCCTGATGTAGGAGCGGGCCGTGATTTCCTATGGATCACGTCAGTTGAGGCCGCATGAGCAGAACTACGCAACCCATGACCTGGAGTTAGCAGTAGTGGTCTTCGCTCTGAAGACATGGTGGCACTATCTGATGGGCGAGCGCTTTACAATATTTTCTGACCTCTAGAGTCTCAGGTACATATTCTCGCAGAAGGACCTGAACCTGAGACAACGACGATGGATCGAGTTCCTCCAGGACTATGAATTTGAGATAGTTTATACTCTTGGGAAGGGGAACATAGTAGCCGATGCCCTCAGCAGGAGGACAGACATTCAGCTACTTGAGGAGGCGATAGAGCAGCTAGCCGCCTTGCAGATATCCTTTGTGGATAGAGATGGAGAAGCCTTCCTTCAGTCTCTCACAGTCACCCTTCCACTGCTGCAGTAGGTCAGAGAGGCACAGCGTGGGGACGCTGACTGTGAGACACGGCGTGCACCGATATCCTCGGGACAGGCACCTGATGGTTTCTCCCTTGGAGCAGAGCACGACGTCCTTTTTAGAGGATGTACCTTGGTACCAGTCGCTTTACGAGAGGAGGTGCTGAGAGAGTTTCACACTTCTCCGTTGGCGTTACATCCTGGAGTGGCGAAGATGTACCAAGATCTCAGACGACAGCACTGGTGGCCGGGCATGAAGAAGGTTGTGGCAGAGTTCGTTTTTTTGATGCCTCACCTGCCAGCAGGTGAAGGTAGAGCAACAGGTACCAGCAGGCTTGGTACAACCCTTGGAGGTCCCGGAGTGGAAGTGGGACGGCATATCTATGGACTTCGTGAATGGACTTCCACGCACTTCCAGAGGTCACAACTCCATTTGGGTGATTGTGGACCGACTCACCAAGTCGGCACACTTCTTACCCATCAGAGAGCAGGGCTCAGTGGAGAGCTTGGGGCGTCTCTACGTTCAGGAGATTGTACGGCTTCACGGTGTGGCATCGACTATCGTCTTCGATCGGGACACTCGTTTTACTTCCCGACTTTGGAAGGGGTTGCAGGAGGCGTTCGGGACGCGGCTACGTCTGAGCACCGCCTTTCACCCTCAAACGGATGGTCAGACGGAGAGGACCATTAAGACTCTCGAGGACATGCTCCGCACATGTATCCTTGACTTTGGTCACAGTTGGGAGAACCACCTACCCTTGTTGGAGTTCGCGTACAACAACAGCTACCACTCCACCATCGGGATGGCACCATACGAGGTGTTGTACGATAGACCTTGCAGGTCTCCTTTGTGCTGGACAGACCCTGGGGAGTCAGCACTTGTGGGACCAGAAATGGTTCAGGCCACGACAGAGAAGGTCTAGGTCATCCAGGAGCGGATGAGGATAGCTCAGAGCCGGCAGAAGTCACATGCTGACAGGAGGCAGAGGCCACTAGAGTTCGAGGATGGCGACCACGTCTTCTTGCGTGTCTCACCTCGACGTGGTTTACGGAGATTTGGCCGAGGCGGAAAGTTGTCTCCACACTTCATCGGACCTTTCCAGGTCCTCAGCAGGATTGGCGAGGTGGCTTATCACCTGGCTCTACCACCTCAGTTGCACCGGGTGCACGACGTCTTCCACGTATCTCAGCTGAGGAGATACGTGCACCACCCGACAAAAATCATTGACTATGGGGAGCTAGACGTGGATGATGGGGCGACTTTTGCGGAGGTCCCAGTGGAGATAGAGGATCGATAGGAGCAGGTCCTACGTGGGCGATCGATTCCTCTTGTGTGCATCAGATGGCAGCATGGGAACCTCCAGGAGAGCACATGGGAGCGGGAGGCTAAGATTTGTGCTCAGTACCCACATTTGTTTCCCTAGTTTTTTATGTATCTTTACGGGGACGTAAAGCCCTGAGGTGGGAGTAATGTAAAGACCCGTAAATTTCAAGGAAATTTTTTTCTTAATTTTTTTTGGAATTTTACAAGAGAGCAGTTTCTGACGGCACCTGATTCTGATGCCCGGTGTGCCCGGAATCATTTTCCGGAGATTGGCTCGGGTACGTTCAGTGAACGGACGAGCGGGTTTTTCTATCTTTTGAACTGGTGCCCAGAATCAAATTCTGAGGGCACCGATGAAATCGAAGCGCCGGTATTTTCTTAGAAACGCCACTTCCGGAGTTGCGTTTGCTTGGGTGTGGTTTTTAATTTTTGGTCTTAAAGTTAAGAAATAAAATAAATTGTTCGACAAACTTTATTTTATTTCACTTAAGCCACTTGAAACCACTTGAAAGCCACTTAAACTGAGTTGAAACGGATAGGGTACTATCCAAATATATCCTACCCTCTTGGTAGGATATTTGCGAGGTGGGGCCCGCATGAGCCCCGCTGTTTCTTTTCCGCTAAGTAACGCACCCGCGAAAACCCGTCATTATGATAGTCAACTGACGTGTTTTCTTAAAATTCTTAATGCACCATTTAATTGTGTGGTTTTATTCGTGAATTAATTGGGCGGTTTCATTCGTTGAATTAATTCTACGAATTAATGGGTCATTACTTACCTCTTTTTCATTTGTTGGCGTAATAATAAAATAGGACCAACACGACATTTGGAGGATTACTCGTTGAGAGGTTTTTGACAGAGGTTCTTATGCCTTCACCCTTCTTCGCGAAGAATGCGAAGAACGCCGACCTCCGACGAAGAACGCCGAACCCGCGGAAAACGACGACGCGACGCCGTGTGCCGTGATGCCGACGTTTCCTCTCCCGCGACGTTCTTTGGCGACGTTCCTTAATCCACAACAAAAACCTTCGATCATCCGTTGAGGTGAGGGTTTCAGATTTATTTTAAATTTTCCTTTGTGGTTTTTAATTCAGAAGGATTTAATTATTATTAATTAAATCTTTTTGTTCTTGAACCTCGGAGTTCGTCGACGCGACACCCTTCCACGACGACGCGACACCGGATACCGCGACGACGAGACGATCCCCAATTCCACGAAGAACCCGCGAGCGACAACTTGACGAGATAGGGATTTTTTATTTTTGAAATACCTTTTTTTTATATTCCCGTGAACGTTTATTTAAAATTAATGAACCGGATTCATATGAACAATTTTATTTTGTTAAAATTGTTGTTTCATGTGTTGAATATAATTCTCTCGTTGTTTTTATCTAATGCAGAGGGTGCGGGCCAAACGAACACGGTCAGACAACCCTCCGTCGTTCTTCGTTGTTGTGTGAATTTGGCGGGTGATGGCAAATCGTGACGCAAGGGCGTTTTGATGATCCCGCAGTGAATAACAGGACCCGGGAGGAACAACGGCGCAGACGGGAAGGAAAACGGACTACCAGACGGGGCCGCCGTGGCTGAAGTTGCGTCCGTTTGTCCAGCGCGGCCCCTTCGAGGGCCGCAGCACCTCCAAACCACGGGGGCGGCGCCCTGCGGTGTCCAGATGCTCGGCTGCCCGGCCGCGACGAGCCAGGCCGGTCCAACCGGCCGGGCCACGCCCTGGCCGAGCCAGACCGGGTCGGGTCGAACCGCTTCGGGTCGACCCGGTTCGGCCGACCCAAGGGGGGGTCGGGCCGGGTCGGCCCGGGCCCGGACCCCCTGTCTTCAGACTGTATTCGGTCTTTCGCCCGTAACATGAGCTACGGGCCTCCGAATGACCCGCCGTCAGCGGAAACGCGATCCTTGGATCGAGACGGTCGTTTTGGTATATCGCACACAAGGTTTCAGAATACTTTGAGTTTGGCCGGGTTGGTTCGTACACGAAACCAACAGGGCCCTCGGAACGGAAACGCTCATATCTTGAGCTTCGGACGTCCGATCGACGTGCCGTCAACTTCGTTGAATTCCTCTAAGTGAGATGGATCTTTTGGAATACTCCGCCTAAGGTTTGGACATAGGTGGAGTACGGTCGGGTTGGTTTTGCCTTAAAAACCAACCGGGCCCCTAGGACGAAAAAGCCAATTACTCTCAGACCGGGCGTCCGATTGACGCGCCGTCTGCGACGTTGAGTTCCTGTTAACGATACGGAACTTTTGTATACATCAACCTCGGACTTTGTGTCAGTTGATGTATCAGCCTCTTGGCTCGTGGAGCTGACCCTCCCGAACGAGCTTGTTGTGTGCGGGAACCCTAGAGCTGGCTGCGACTGCTACTTCGACAGCGACGACCGTGTAGAGATCCTCAGTGGACTGCGACAACGACTGTGCAGAGATCCTCAGTGGACTGTGACGACGACTGTGCAGAGATCCTCAGTGGACTTCGACGACTACTGCACTCAGCGATCCTGCGTGGATCAGTGCTACAGGTCCTGTGTGAGCCCGATCCTGTGTGGGTCCGATCCTGTGTGGGTCAGCGCTCAGCAGTTCTGTGTGAGCCAGCGCCTACAGGTCCTGTGTGGGCCTGATCCTGTGTGGGTCATTGCGGGGGTTAGTTACCGATCGATCCTTTGTGGGTCCGACGACTTAGATGGATCATTGAACATCTTTATCTTCATTCTAAGTAGTATACCTATGTGAGCTGAATCTTGTGTTACTCTCCTTTGTGGATTGTGTTGAGCTATCCTGTGTGGATTTACTGTTTACTCTCCTTTGTGGATTGTGTTGAGCTACCCTGTGTGGATTTACTATTTACTCTCCTTTGTGGATTGTGTTGAGCTATCCTGTGTGGATTTACTGTTTACTCTCCTTTGTGGATTGTGTTGAGCTGTCCTGTGTGGATTTACTGTTTACTCTCCTTTGAGGATTGTGTTGTGCTATCCTATGTGGGTTTAAGTTTTCTTTCCTGTGTGGACTGGGTTGTGCTTGGGCTCGGATGTTAGAGCCGAACGGAAATTGATAACTTAGGTATATGTATGGGCATATACCTAAGTCGTGTCGGATGTTACTTCGTGATTGTATCTTTCCTTTGTGGTTATCCTTTGTGGATTCTGGGAGACCTTCGGGGGTCTCTGGGTCCCTATTGAGTAGCTTATACTCACCCCATGCACGGGCTATTCCTGTACTTCGTTGTGTTGGTTGCAGACGACGGACAACGCTGATCGTGGTGGAGGCGTGCGGAGCAGGACTGTACCTGGTGGTGGACCAGTGGGCGGGACGTACTCGGAGCGGACGGCTGGACCGAGGAGCTGTGGAGGCTATCTGTACCCACCCTTCAGGTGGGACCTTCAGAGGACGGCTCAACGGTGTGGCTTTTCTTTTCAGTTTCTATTTTCCCCTTTCAGTTGTACTTTATAGGTGGGCTTGTATTTCCGGCCCCTTTTACTTTCATCACAGCTTGTTACAGTTTTTACTTAGTGTTTACTTTTCCTCTTGCTTACTCTGTGGTGCTTGTTTACTTTTCAAAGGCAATTCCTTCCCTTTTTCTAGGATTTACGCCTTGGTGCTAGTTGCCAGCCCCTGGCCTATGGAAGGCGGGCTTGGGGTAGTCACCGGACGGGCCCCGAGGACGGGTCGTGACATTACATTTATCACTAATGTTTCTAATCCACTTATTCTATAACATGGATGAAACACTACACTCAATAATTCAATCAGTATCACATGAAATAAGAGCTCAAACCCAGCACAAAAATTATTGATTCTCTCCTCGATCCACAGTCAATGATCCCTTAAAAATAATTCTTTGGAAATCACCATAATGTTATAATATAAATGTCCTCCAAAAATACTTGTATAAATATAATTTACATGAACCTCTTGTTTTGATTGAAAATTATTCAAAATCCTCTTACATCAAGTCCTGGTCTCTAAATAAAACATCTTGATAACTACAATATCAGTTTGATAATCATTACCCATATTTAAAATCATAAAAATAACTAGTTTTTAATATGTAAAGATATCCATCCACTATGTTTTTTGAATATAGATACCAATATCAATAACCCAACAACAATCATGAGAATAAATATCAATGGAGTCAAAAACAATAACAAGATGACCATCGACAATGACAACAACACGATCATATCCAACACCATTTTAATTCTATTGATTTTACATTATTATATTTTCTATTTTCAGCTAATAAAAATACATTTTGACAATTTCTTTCATACCAAAATGATGATATAAAACATCTCTCTACTTCATCCTAGAATTTATTCTTCTTTTTCTCTTTCCTAGACTACTCTATCCCTAGTTAATTTCATGGATTCCACACCAATTATCTATCACAAATATCTCTACAGAAAATTAATCCAAGGTAAATTTCCAAAACACTAAATTTAAAATAGTACACTTAATGAAACTTAATGTCACATCACTCTTATGAAAAGAACATGTTAGATTTATGTGTAATTCTCTTAATAATTGTTTAAATTTTCAATCACAAATAAATCTATAACCTCATTTTAAAAGTTAATACAGATATTTTCACGACCCGTCCCAGTGGGGCCTGAGCCACAACTCCCCAAGCCCGCCTCCAATAGGCCAGGGGCCGGTGACTAGCACTGAGTCGGCATTCTACTAACATGGGAGGAATTGCCTATAAACTTGTACACACGCACACACATCTCCAAGCCCACAAAGCTGAAAAGTAAAAACTACTAAAAAGATGGATGCATACACTAAAACCCACCCATAGAGTATGACAGGAAAGTAAATTACAAGAAAGTAAAACCCTGGGCCGAAAGTACAATCCCATGAAAAATAGAATATGTAACAAAGTCCAACCTGTAAAGAAAGGTGTTGGGCTGCAGTCTGTAGCCGTAGGAACACACCTCGGCCTGTCTGATCTCACTGAGTACCGTCTGGTCCTGGTCCGCCTAGAATCCTATCAAAGGATCGCTCGTCTTCACAAGATAGGACATGTGCGGGCAAAGCCCATGCAGGGATGAGTATAAAAATACCCAGTAAGACACCCCGAAACCAGAAAGGAATACTACAAGGGGAAATACCACAAAAGAAAGGTACAATCATCTCTACGGAGTATATGTCTACCGAACATATAACAACAATATCTAGATATACTAATACACAATGACCATTGCGAAACCACCACTAGGATCCAGCTTGAAGATTCCACTAAGCATGCAACAGGGAGAACACACTCCTAGGTCTGAAGAGAGAGATATGAAGTACTCATTCTAGGAGAACACACTCCTATTTACATTGAAAACATGTTGCTTAGAGGAGGATCACAACCAAGTAATGGGATGATTCTGACAACTCAGTGTAAGCTAATCCTCTAAGCAGAGGATCGGTGCCCGGGTAAAGTTGGTCACGTCGATACCAAAAACTATACCTAGGGTTCCAGGAATTAATAGAGGATCTGGCTCTATGTCTCACAGAGGGGATTCCGAAAACTCTATTTAGGAAGTCTTGCTGATGCGATCATAATCTTGTATATAGGAAATGATACTGGGAACCATCAAGAGAAAGGCCAATGGGACGAACCCTAAGGAAATCAGTCCAAGTCATAGAAGGCAACTGGCTCAAGCCATGTAGAATTGGTTACACAGCGTGTAGTATGGTTACGCGTCGTGTTACTTGACCCTGGGTACTACCCGTGTAACGGCCCATGTCATTCGGCTTTTTAGATAGAATGTAACTACACATTGTGTAGAAGAATCACACGCCGTGTCCGAGAACCTAGGGCTCGCTCCGTGTACGCTATCCATGTGCCCATAGACGGTCTATGTCCATGTCTGTGTCACCTGCCTATGTACTAGTACACGGGGTATCCCGTGTATCTGGCCGGGTCTGGCTGGGGAGGGGTATACACGTCGTGTCCTTGGCCGTGTACCCAACCCGTGTGTGTGTACTCATGGAGTACACGCCATGTGGTCCGCCGACGAACACACGCCGTGTAGCCTATACTACATGCTGTGTAGTCTAGAAATTTCCAAAAACGCCTTCTTCCTCATCGCGCAGCGGCCGATCCACTAGAACCATGGTTTCTTATCTGTTCGTCCTGATACTCTAGGGGTTGATTCGTTTCACCATGCGAACACCGTAATGGGTGTTTTCAGTCCTTAAATCGGATCATAAAACCTCGAACGATCCATCCGAAGAAAAACTCTTGAAAACTCGTATTTCTTGATCCACTCCGAATCGCCCGCCGAAACCATCGTCGCACCTCCGTGACACTGCTCTGAGGTTGGATCTATAATCTCGGATCATTGTGCCAACAAAAGACTGCACAATAATCGATTTCCTCCAAGAACGCGTAGAACGCAACTAAGAATGTGAGGGAGAAAATACAAGAATCAAAAAAGAGGGAAGAACCTCAATCGTTGTTCATGAAGATCCGGGTTCCTATCCGTTAGATCAAAACCTCAACAAACAATAGATTATACAATATCAAGTAATTGATTTACCGATAAAACCCCAAATCATGCCCGCCCTCAAAACGATCGATCCGTGGGCTAATCAGTTTCCAGATTAGTCCGCATTTGTCATAGGAATCAAGAACGATGAAAAAAAAATAAAAAGAAAAACATCATACCTAGATCCGCGGTATTTGTTTGCCACGATCCGATCATCACGTCGTCGTTTCTGGTGAAAATTTTCAAGAATGTCGTCACCGCGTTGGGAGGTTTTCTCTAGAGCTTTCCAGAGCCTCCAAGGAAATTTAGGGTTATGGGAATTTTAGCCCTGATCCCCTGAGAAATCTAAATTTAAAAGGATAAGATATATTTGACGAAAAAAATATTTAATAAAATATTTTAATTAAATATTTTTTTAAGGTTACGTCCAAAAACATTACTCCACCGCAGACCTGCGCCGGCCGATGTTAGGCCTCATCTAATGTAAATTCGTTGTTCCAAACACAACAGTGGCCTTAGATGTCTGATCTGAGAAACCGTTCATGAGTTATTCCACTTTTTCATGAAAACTGCATGCACGCATAATTTAATTATTAATTTAAATTGAAACATTTGTTCCGGGCTCACCGGGCCTCATAACTGCACGCATCTCCGAACCTAGTCTCGAATTAATTTTCATATAATATTAAAATAATACATGGAAAAAATCTGGGACATTACATCACACCCACCTTAGGGATTTTACGTCCCCAAAATGCCAAAACAAGGTATACTAAAAAAGATGTGGGTACTGCACATGAATCTAAGCCTCCCGCTCCCACGTGCTCTCCTGGAGATTCATATGCTGCCTCCAGACATTCACCAATGAATAGAACATCAATGAAGGATCTTCTCCTGCCGATCCTTGATCTCCAATGGGTACTCAGCAAAGGTCGATCCATCACTGATGTCCAGCTCCCCCCAGTTGATAACGTATGATGGATCGTGCACGTACCTCTGTAGCTGTGACACATGGAAGACGTTGTGTACCCGGTCCATCTAAGGAGGTAGATCCAAGCGATATGCCACCTTGCCAACTCTATTCAGAATATGAAAAGGGTCGACGAACCTCAGAGATAGCTTGTCACCTCTGTCAAATCTCCATAATCCTCATTGAGGTGAAACTCCAAGGAACACGTTGTCTCCTTCCTCGAACTCTGTGGGTATCTGCCTCCTGTCGGCATAAGACTTTTTCCGACTTTGTGCAGTCTTCATCCTCTCCTAGATGACGTGCACCTTCTCTGTAGTAGCTCGCACCATCTCTGGTCCCATGAGTGCTGACTCTCCTGGGTCAGTCCAGCAAAGTGGCAACCTGCAAGGTCGCCCGTACAGAGTCTCGAATGGTGCCATACCAATAGTGTAATGATAACTATTTTTATATGAAAATTCCACCTGTGGTAGGTGATCCACCTAGCTACGACCAAAGTCAAGTTTGCAAGCTCGAAGCATGTCCTCCGGAACCTGGATGGTCCACTCTGTCTGACCATCTGGCTGAGGATGAAACATTGTGCTCAAGCGTAACTGAGTCCTAAAATCTTCTTGAAATCCCTTACACAACCGGGATTTGAAATGAGCATCGCAATCTTAGAAGATCGTATATGGAACTCCATGAAGTCGAACTATCTCCTGCACGTAGAGGCGTCCCAAGCTCACTACTGAACTTTTCTCCTGTATGGATAGGAAGTGGGTCGACCTGGTGAGTCGATCAATGATCACCCAGATGGAATCGTGTCCCCTGGATGTACGTGGTAAATCCCTCACTAAGTCCATGGATATCTTGTCCCACTTCCTCTCTGGCACCTCAAGGGGCTAAGTCAAACCTGTCGGTACCTGGTGCTCAGCCATTACATGCTGACTAGTAAGGCACCGAGAAACAAACTCTGCCACACTCTTCTTCATTCCCGGCCACCAGAACTGACGTCGGATATCTTGGTACATCTTTTCCACTCCCGGATTCACCGCCAAAGGAGATGTATGGAACACTTTTAGAACATCCTACTGCAACATCACCGGTACTGATGTACGTCCTCTAGAAAGAACATCATGCACCCCACCTTCTAAATATCCATCAGCAACATCACCTGAGGATATCTGGGCACGTAGAGTCTCAGAGCTAGCATCCTCGAGCTTTGATTCACTGACTCGTTGTAAGAGTGGATGTGTAACAACCATTGACTGAAGGTAAGATCCCTCATCTCTATCCACGAAGGATAACTGTAAGGAGGCAAACTGTCTTGTTGCCTCATGTAACAACCTGAGATTTTATAAGATACATTCTTTTTAATTTCATTCATATCTTCTATTGTAGGACACTCCAATATTATCTTGCGCTGTACGCAACACTGTATTAGCTTGCAGTATACGCAACACTTTTCTTGGCTTTTGTTACACACAATTTCAAGTTTGTTTGATAGAAGTTATTCTACGCAACATTGAGTGTGTCTATATATATATATTCAATGTATAAATAAAATATGGTTGGATTCTATTATATGCAACAACAAAGGATTTGTGCACTACACGCAACCCTGACTTGGCTTGCATTACACGCAATCACGACCTTCCTCGATAGCGTGTGTTGTACGCAATAACAGGTTTTATTAAACAACGATATATTACTATAATCGTGTTATGAACTAGCCGTTATGAATAGTGTTAACTAAATTTTGAATTTTATAACATTATTATTCATCTTACACATTTCTAGAACATGGTATAAGAACAAAATAAATTTTTCGGTTAAAATAAGTATTTTTCAAAAAATGCAGTTTTGCCGCCTTTTGATGGCGCACCCACCTTAAATCTAGTTTTTGACATGTTTATAAGTTCAATTTGACAAAATAAAATTCTTATTTTGAATCAGGATATAAAAATTTACATTAGATACAGTTTTGATATTTTTCTGATAACTTTCATATTTTAATGAATAGTAAAAACACGCTATATTTTAATTAAAAACAACTTTTTTCATCGTAATATCGTATGTGGTTAAATTATAATATTGAATGGTTTTAAAGTATAAATAGAATATATTTTTACCATTTAATATAATGTATTTCATTAGCATTGATTTTACCTTGAATTTGTATGTTAAATCAATTCAATCTTTTGCAATGTTTTAAAGAAAAACTCGTTTTCTTTCGACAACGGGATTAATTTTAATTTAATTTCTGAATCTTCTGTGTATTGAATTTGGAAAAATGGATTCCATATTTGGAATCAGTGGGTCTAAATTATGTTAATAAGCTAGTTTTTATTTTTGGGCATTGTGAATAGTAACTACGATAAATTTTTTTTACTATAGTTAATGGTAAATCGGGTAATTAAGGGTAAATATAAGATTATAAAATTATCATAAAACTTGGAAAAATCCTATTGGATTACCAAAAGAAGACCCATATAACCTAAGGGTCGGATTAGATTCATTTTATGGACTTTTTTCCATGAAAATAATTTAATTATTATTAAAACCAAAGAATGTGACAACATGTCACTTTCTAAAATCTTATAAGTATAATAATTTTAATTTAGTGATAAAATTCATGAAACTTAAAACCTGAATAGTCTCCAGAAAGATAATACAATTATCTAAATCATAGGAATTTATTTAGAATTTTTAGAGATTAAATAATTATCATTTATTATGACACAAAGGTGATGCAGCAATTGTCTTCTTAATGAAATATTGACATAATTGACGTTATAAATGCCCAAATAAATGTAATTTGAGACTTTTTATGACTTAAACTAATTTTCTAGGTTAATATGACATGTTATTTTTGATATAAGTAACTTGTTTCTAACTTTTCATTCTGTTATGAATTTCATAAAAATCATGTACCAAATAGTGTCAAAATTGACATAAATTAGTTTTTTAAACAAATATTATATTATTAATTGTTATTTTATTCCTAAAAATCTAAGGTTCGGACAAATGACTTAGATAAGATTATATATATTAATAATAAACAACTTGGGGTTCTTTTGGCTTGATATAGTAAGTTTATTAACCATACAGTGTAAGAAAACAAAAAGACACGGTAAAAGTTTAATTATTTAACTTAGAGTTAAATCTAATTGATAAGGTTAAAATAATAACCTAAACTTGTCTAAATCCTATTTTATGAGATTATTTCGACCCATACCCACTTTAGCTTCGAAATAAGACCCTTTGGAACCATTATAAACCGAATTTGATCTTAAATATAAAATAATATTTTGAGATTTTCCTAAGGTGCCCCTCTCCTCCCTTATAAAAGGGCACCTCTCCCTCTCCTCCTCACACCAATTTGAGCATTCAAGCTCGGCCAACCCATTCCAAAATCTCTTCTCCACTTCCCTAGTATCATCCTAGAGGTCCTGGTCCTCTTCAAAGACCATCCTTAGTTCTTTAAGTGGAGGTTAAGTGAAGGCGCGTCAAAAAGAGGTAATATCCATTACCGATCTTTTTCAATTTCTTTCTTCTTCAACTTCTTCTTCTTTAGTTTTTTCATGATAAAGTAATAACATAAGTATTTATTATATACTGATATGTTATTATATATATGAAACAACTCTAATTAACCTTCTATCCATCCTACGGAAAAACGAAATCACCGCGCGTGCGTACGTACGGAATACCGTCTCCACGCCGTGGTGTAATCTATTTTCCGCCACCACATTAATTGGATGGGTATAATGGTGTAATGAGTAACTATATATGATTATTATAATGTTATATTGATACTGAAATAGTATTCATACACTTCAACACAAGTTCACGATCATGAGAACGATATCATCGCTTTTGTGTACGTACGGACTACCGTCTCCACGACGCGATGAGATTCATTATCCACGTTAACCATTCATGAATGATTATAAAATATATATAATGAATAATAATGAAATATATGACATGTTAAATATACTGGATTTATGTATATATATATATTTATGTCATCTACTTACTTCCATTCAAGACAATAAGGAAAGGAAAACAGCTTTCATGCGTACGTACGGACTACCGTCTCCATGAACGGTGTGTTTCATTTCATTTATCTATCTATTATATATATATATATATACTGAATATATATGATATATAAATCATGTTTTATATTCTGTAAGTAAGTAAATCATGATATAAGTAATAATAATGTCAAGAACAACAAGTCCAAACACCTACGATAAATGAAACGATTTTACCCAAAACGCTTCTTTAACATGGAATTTACAAAAGAACGGGTAATATTAAGTCATAAGTGAACCATATATGATATCATAACAATGAATATGATTCTGTAATAAGTAAATGACATTATTTAAATAATTATACAGAAGGTTCGGATACGTATAAAGCATATCGGACATAAGGTAAGGGAAATATCACAATCTCATTTTTATCAGAGATTGTTTATACTTTGAAATTTACTGGGGTGTATTTTATCATCCACATCCATGTTTCCTCAATATGTAATATTATTTCCATCCACCTATAATTGTTTAAATCCTATTTTACCCTTCTGTGAGTTTTTAGTAAAAGATATGAAAGGAATCTTTTGTCGTTTTTCGTACGAGGTACTTTTTTGACTTTTCCGACAAAAGTACGAGAAGAATGTTTTTTTTAACTTATACGGAATGAATGGATTTTTAAAACATTATTTAAAAGAATATTCCTTTAAAATTTTTCATGTTTATTTTTAATCAACTTCTTTTAGTTTAAAATTGTATGACATGTTAAGAAAAGAAAATGTTTTTGAAGTAGAAAGGATATTTTCCTCAAGAATGGAGTTCTAGTGTTTTATCAAAATTATTTTCCATCTAAGATAATATAGGGTTATGTTTATATCCCTATTATTACATTGATTTGATTATGTTGTGATGGAATAATTTTATGAATTCCTTTATCTTATATGAATTGTTTTATGATTTCATGTTTTTTAAGAATCCCATTTTTATTACATGGGTTATGCAATGATGTATGATTTATGATTTTGTGGCACACATAAGAATGGTATCATTATGAGATGGGTGGGACATATATCTCCCTCCAATGAATTGGGTAAAGATTTTATATCTCATGAGATAGACATGGCTGGAATGGTAGGTTATACCGGATCAGTGAAACAGGACAGAAACGAGGGTGACTCGGTTCAGAAATGGACTTTGTCCACTAAGATAGTCTTGGAAATGAGTCTTGACTAATAATAAATGATTCTCTATGATTGTGTGTGTGTGCCACAAAGTTTCATGTTTTAATTTATGATTATTTGTATTCCATTTCACTACTATGATTTATCCCATGTTATGAAATTATGCTCTTTTTTGCAGGTTAAGATTTCCAAAAGTTATGTTCTTATGAATATGATGTGATTGATATTTCTTTTGTTTACACTTACTGAGAATTTGAGCTCACCCTTTTATGTTTTCTTTTCCCCGGGATATAAATAGAGGTTTTAGGTAAAAAAAAATAAGATGATCTTAATGGGATATGTTGAATATCTTTCACCATGATTAGAAGATTACGTTCCAAGTTTCCAAAGACACTAAACTATTACGGTCCTTGTGTTTGTGTTTTTGTTATGTAATAAGTATTCCTCAAAAGTATTGTAATGTCTATGTACGTCAAGATATTGGTCTCTATAATTGGTATCAGAGGAAAGGTTTAGTCAACCTTTGGAAACTAGGATGTGAGAACGTTAGTGAGATCCCTAGAGATATTTATAAGGTATGTCTAGGGATGTCCCTAAGGATAAGTATACGTATAGGATATGGTCCTAGAACTACCGTAACAATATTAGAATTTAACCTAAGATTTTAGATATTAAGGGTACTCCCCCTTTACAATGTTGTTTTCCCTAGCATTATTTTTGCCTCTCACACTATTCTTTTTGGGCTTTAGACGATGGCTGGAACCCGAAGGAACCGTGTTGATCACTATAATGGACAATGCAATGATTGTCCTCCTGAACAAACAAGTGTTATGGGAGATGGAGTGCAAAATCTTATTGCTATACATACACAAGCTATGAATCATTTTGGACTTCCAAATGAGCATAGAAGGGAACAATATTCTATTGAGTCCTTCATGAGGCAATGTCCACCTTCTTTTAGTGGGTCTTCCGATCCACTTGTTACTGAACAATGGATCAGTACCACTGAATAGATATTTTCATTTCTTCAATGTTCTGAACATGATAAATTCATCTTAGCAGTATATAGTTTGGAAGGTGAAGCTGATCAATGGTGGAATCTTATCAAGAAGATGAGGCCAAGATATGAAATTGAGTCCATGGAATGGGACGAGTTCAACAACTTTTTTTTCAGTAAGTACTTCCCTCGTATTCTTTGAACAAAGATGGAAAAGGAGTTTCTTGAGCTGAAGCAGAAGGATGATGAATCTGTTGGTATATACGAAGTGAATTTTACATGACTTGCAAGGTATGCATCTGGCATTATCATCCAACCTGAAAGTAAAGTTGATCGATTTTTCAGTGGCTTAAAACCAAGTCTTCGAAGGGCATTAGCTATAAGAGACTTCAGTAGCTATGAAGAAATTGTGTGTTGTGCTATCAAGGTAGAAATGGAAGTTTGTGTTACTTATCCATCTCATAGTTTTGACAAGAAACGAAAGATGGAGTTCAAGGAGAAATCTTAGAATAATGGTGAAAAGAAGATGAATGTTTCCTTATGCTCAAAGTGCGGAAAGAAGCATGGTGGAGATTTTCTTAAAGGGGCAAGTAAATGTTTCAAATGTGGAATGGAAGGTCATCAGGAATTTGAATACCGCAATGATGGGAAGAAGATGTCTAATCATGCAAACAAAGGAAGGGATACACAGAATGAACCTACTTCACTTCAATGCTTCAAGTGAAAGGAAATGGGGCATTATGCTAATAAATGCCCTAATCCAAGGGTTAGTGATGATCGACATGAGCAACCGCTTAAGGCAAAGGACAAAGGGAAGTCACATGCGATCACTATTGGCGATGAAGAATATGACAACGATGTGGTGGAATAATTAAGTGTTTATGTAATGGGATTCCAAAATAATGTTGTATCATGGAGTATTGGAATATTTATGTATTGGTCTAATGTGGTATTCAAAGTGATTGAGATATTTTTGGAAATAAGATGATATGCGCATAATGAAGGGAAAACAAGAAAATGAAATGTTTAACAGTATTCATGAGCTCATGATTGATATAAGGACTAATTGATATCATGGTTTGAGTATATAGAATTTTGAGGATTTTGGTATGTGGAAAGTGTTAACTTTTAACTGCATTCATTTTTTCACTATGGTTCAAGGGGTATTCTTTTTTTCAAGAGAATACATGATTAAGGTATTCACATGATTGGAATGTGACCAACAATATATATATATGGGGGATAAATGATGGTATTCACATGCTTGGTTGATGACATTTGAAGTAATCGTTTTCTTTATACTATGAGCTTGAACCGAAGTATTTTAGATAAGCCTAAATATTGGAATGGATTATGTTGGACATATGCTAAGTATTGTTTAAGGATAGAACTTTTTTTGATATTACTGATGGGATTTAATAGTAATGTAGTTTTAGAAAAAGGACAACCTGCAGGACGGGCGACAGCCCATCGCGTCAGACAGGGCTGTGGGAATCGAACCCACAACCGAAGTGTGACTGACCTTTATCGCCTACCACTGGCCTACAGGAAGTCCCTATTTATTATAAACTAGTTTTATTATATTAACCAGTATGATATATGAAGTATAAGTCCATTTTAGGAACCATATATAATTAATCTCACTATAGATCGACTTATGTATATAACTTTTGCGAACCTTTTGTTTGAGACAGATGGAATGACCTGTCATTCTATCACATGATCTGCTAACACATCACGAATAAAAAATTCAACTTCATTTATTTAAGAGATGAAGTGGAAATTGTTCAAGGCACGAACAATAGTGAGATTGTACCAAAATAAAGTAATTATTTATTCTAATTCAAATTATTCAACTTTAGGGAAAAGATCTTGAAAACCAAAAATGTGGTCCTAGTTCCCTTATATCCGATTAATCAGATGGTACCTTAAATCATCACAAATCAATAGCTTTGTGATTGTTGACTTTTTCATAGCCATGTTCTCTACCACTCTCCATCAGAACATGATGGATAGATTTTTCTTCTATATCCATATTTTCACCTATGTTCTCCTACCCCGTGATGAGTTAATTCGGGTAACCATTACATTTCATACTTTAGTTTTTAAAAGCCATGTTTTGGTATTCCGTTTTACGATGTGGGTTTCTATTAAAGAAGCTTTCTAATAGTAAACCATTTATAACCCCGACGAATTTTGAGGGCGAAATTCATTTTAAGGGGGGAAGAATGTAACAACCCGAGATTTTATAAGATACATTCTTTTTAATTTCATTCATATCTTCTATTGTACGACACACCAAATTTATCTTGCGCTATACACAACACTGTATTATCTTGCAGTATACGCAACACTTTTCTTGGCTTTTGTTACACACAATTTCAATTTCGTTTGATAGAAGTTATTCTACGCAACATTGAGTGTGTATATATATATATATTCAATGTATAAATAAAATATTGTTGTATTCTGTTATATGAAACAACAAAGGAGTTGTGCACTACACGCAACCCTGACTTGGCTTGCATTACACGCAATCACGACCTTCCTCGATAGCGTGTGTTGTACGCAATACCAGGTTTTATTAAACAATGATATATTAATATAATCTTGTTATGAACTAGCCTTTATGAATAGTGTTAACTAAATTTTGAATTTTATAACATTATTATTCATCTTACACATTTCTAGAACATGGTATAAGAACAAAATAAATTTTTCGGGTAAAATAAGTATTTTTTAAAAAATGCAGTTTTGCCGCCTTTTGATGGCGCACACACATTAAATCTAGTTTTTGACATGTTTATAAGTTCAATTTGACAAAATAAAATTCTTTTTTTGAGTCAGGATATAAAAATTTACCTTAGATAATGTTTTGATATTTTTCCGATAACTTTCATATTTTAATGAATAGTAAAAACACGCTATATTTTAATTAAAAACAACTTTTTTCATCGTAATATCTTATGTGGTTAAATTATAATATTGAATGGTTTTAAAGTATAAATAGAATATAATTTTACCATTTAATATAATTTCTATCATTAGCATTGATTTTACCTTGAATTCGTAGGTTAAATAAATTCAATTTTTGCAATGTTTTAAAGAAAAACCCGTTTTCTTTCGACAACAGGATTAATTTTAATTTAATTTCTGCATATTTTGTGTATTGAATTTTGAAAAATGGATTCCATATTTTGAATCAGTGGGTCCAAATTATGTTAATAAGCTACTTTTTATTTTTGGGCATTGTGAATAGTAACCACGGTAAATATAATTTACTATAGTTAAAGTTAAATCGGGTAATTAAGGGTAAATATAAGATTATAAAATTACCCTAACACTTGGAAAAATCCTATTGGATGACTAAACGTAGACCCATATAACCTAAGGGTCGGATTAGATTCATTTTATGGACTTTTTTCCATGAAAATAATTTAATTATTATTAAAACCAAAGAATGTGACAACATATCACTTTCTTAAATCTTATAAGTATAATAATTTTAATTTAGTGATAAAATTAATGAAACTTAGAACATGAATAGTCTCCAGAAATATAATACAATTATCTAAATCATAGGAATTTATTTATAATTTTTAGGGATTAAATAATTATCATTTATTATGACACAAATATGATGCAGTAATTGTCTTATTAATGAAATATTGACATAATTGATGTTATAAATGCCCAAATAAATGTAATTTGAGACTTTTTATGACTTAATTTAATTTTATAGGTTACTATGACATGTTATTGTTGATATAAGTAACTTTTTTTGAACTTATCATTCTGTTATGAATTACATAAAAATCATGTACCAAATAGTGTCAAAATAAACATAAATTAGTTTTTAAAACAAATATTATATTATTAATTGTTATTTTATTCCTAAAAATATAAGGTTCGGCCAAATGACTTATATAAGATTATATATATTAATAATAAACAACATGGGGTTCTTTTGTCTTGATATAGTAAGTTTATTAACCATATAGTGTAAGAAAACAAAAAGACACTGTAAAAGTTAAATTAATTAACTTAGAGTTAAATCAAATTGATAAGGTTAAAATAATAACCTAAACTTGTCTAAATCCTATTGGATGAGTGGATTTCAACCCTTACCCACCTTAGTTTCGAAATAAGACCCTTTGGAGCCATTATAAACCAAATTTGACCTTAAATATAAAATAATATTTTGAGATTTTCCTAAGGTGCCCCTCTCCTCCCTTATAAAAGGGAACCTCCTCCCTCTCCTCCTCACACCAATTTGAGCATTCAAGCTCGGCCAACCCCGGAAAAAATATCTTATCCACTTCCCTAGTATCATCCTAGAGGTCCTGGTCTTCTTCAAAGACCATCCGTAGTTCATTAAGTGGAGGTTATGTGAAGGCGCATCAAAAAGAGGTAATATCCATTACCGATATTTTTCAATTTCTTTCTTCTTCAACTTCTTCTTCATTAGTTGTTTCATGATAAAGTAATAACATAAGTATTTATTATATACTGATATGTTATTATAAATATGAAACAACTCTAATTAACCTTCTATCCATCCTACGGAAAAAGGAAATCACCGCGCGTGCGTACGTACGGAATACCGTCTCCACCCCATGGTGTAATCTATTTTCCGCCACCACCTTAATTGGATGGGTATAATGGTGTAATGAGTAACTATATCTGATTATTATAAAGTTATATTGATACTGAAATAGTATACATACACTTCAACACAAGTTCACGATCATGAGAACGATATCATCGCTCGTGTGTACGTACGGACTACCGTCTCCACGACGCGATGAGATTCATTCTCCACATTAACCATTCATGAATGATTATAAAATATATATAATGAATAATAATGAAATATATGACATGTTAAATCTACTGGATTTATGTATATATATATATATATTAATGTCATCTACTTATTTCCATTCAAGACAATAAGGAAAGGAAAACAGCGTTCATGCGTACGTACGGACTACCGTCTCCATGAACGGTGTGTTTCATTTCATTTATCTATCTATTATATATATATATATAATGAATATATATGATATATAAATCATGTTTTATATTCTGGAAGTAAGTAAATCATGATATAAGTAATAATAATGTCAAGAACAACAAGTCCAAACACCTACGATAAATGAAACGATTTTACCCAAAACGCTTCTTTAACATGGAATTTACAAAAGAATGGGTAATATAAAGTCATAAGTGAACCATATATGATATCATAACAATGAATATGATTCTATAATAAGTTAATGACATTATTTAAATCATTATACAGAAGTTTCGGATACGTAAAAAGCATATTGGACATAAGGTAAGGGAAATATAACAATCTCATTTTTATCAGAGATTGTTTATACTTTGAAATTTACTGGGGTGTATTTTATCATCCACATCCATGTTTCCTCAATATTTAATATTATTTCAATCCACCTACAATTCTTTAAATCCTATTTTACCCTTCGGTGAGTTTTTAGTAAAAGATATGAAAGGAATCTTTTGTCATTTTTCGTACGAGGTACTTTTTTGACTTTTCCGACAAAAGTACGAGAAGAATGTTTTTTTAGACTTATACGGCATGAATGGATTTTTAAAACATTATTTCCAAGAAGCTTCCTTTACAAGTTTTCATGTTTATTTTTAATCAACTTCTTTTAGTTTAAAATTGTATGACATGTTAAGAAAGGAAAATGATTTTGAAGTAGAAAGGATATTTTCCTCCAGAATGGAGTTCAAGTGTTTTATCAAAATTATTTTCCATCAAAGATAATATAGGGTTATGCTTATATCCCTATTATTACATTGATTTGATTATGTTGTGATGGAATTATTTTTATGAATTACTTTATCTTATTTGAATTGTTTTATGATGTCATGTTTTTTAAGAATCCCATTTTTATTACATGGGTTATGCAATGATGTATGATTTATGATTTTTTGGAACACATAAGAATGGTATCATTATGAGATGGGTGGGACCTATATCTCCCTCCAATGTATTGGGTAAAGATTTTATATCTCATGAGATAGACATGTCTGGAATGATAGGTTATACCGGATCAGTGAAACAGGACTGAAACGAGGGTGACTCGGTTCAGAAATGGACTTTTTCCACTAAGATAGTCTTGGCAATGAGTCTTGACTAATAAGACATTATTCTCTATGATTATGTGTGTATGGCACAAAGTTTCATGTTTTATGTTATGATTATTGGGATTCCATTTCACTACTATGATTTATCCCATGTTATGAAATTATGCTCTCTTTTGCAGGTTATGATTTCCAAAAGTTATGTTCTTATGAATATGATGTGATTAATATTTCTTTTGTTTACCCTTACTGAGCATTTGAGCTCACCCTTTTATGTTTTCTTTTCCCCAAGATCTAAAGAAAGGTTTTAGGTAAGAAAAAAAAATGATCTTTATGGGAGATGTTGAAGATCTTTCACCATGATTAGAAGATTACGTTCCGAGTTTCCAAAGACACTAAACTATTACGGTCCTTGTGTTTGTGTTTTTGTTATGTAAAAAGTATTCCGAAAAAGTAATGTAATGTCTATGTACGTCAATATATGGGTCTCTACACCTCATCTAGAAACTACGAACTAGATCTCCTGCTGAGAGCATATTCCCCCACGTTCCCCTTCCCAGGAGTATAAAAGATCTCAAATTCATAATCCTGGAGGAACTCAAGCCATCGTCATTGTCTTAAATTCAGATCCTTCAGAGAAAAGATATATCTGAGACTCTTGTGATCAGAGTAGATGGTAAAACACTCACCCATTAGGTAGTGCCGCCACATCATCATTGTGAAGACTACCCCTGCCAACTCAAGATCATGGGTCACGTAGTTCTGCTCATGGGGCCTCAACTGGGATGATCCATAGGCAATGATTTATTGCCTTTGCATCAGGACACAACCAAGCCTGGTTCCTCATGTGTTGCAGAACACTACAAACTCAACACCCTACTCCGGTAATCTCAATATCAGGGTGCTCATCAGACTCTATCTCAACTACTGGAAAGCCTGCTGAAAACTCTCATTCCACACGAAAGGCTGCCCCTTTCATGTCAAAACTGTCATGGGTGATGAAATCCTGGAAAAATCAAGAATGAATCTCCGATAGTAGCCTTCCAACCCATGGAAACTTCGCACCTCCATCACGCTCTGGGGTGGGTCCCATGATAGTACTGCCTCCACCTTGGTTGGGTCCACTACTACACCATCTGCTAAGATAACGTGTCCTATAATGTGAACCTCCTTTATCCATATTGACACTTTGAGAGTTTCCCATACAACTGGTGCTCTTGGAGTGTTTCCAGAACCATCCTTTGGTGCCTCGTGTTCTCATCCTTGGACTCATTGTACACAAGGATATCATCGATGAAGAACACAACGAACAGATATAGATAAGGCTGAAAGATCCATTTCCTGAGTCCCATGAACACTGTCGGGGCGTTTGTCATGCCGAAAGGCATCACCAAGTACTCATAGTGACCGTAGCGACATCTGAAAGCCATCTTCGGTATATCCTCATCCCATATTCACAACTGGTGATAGCCTGATCATAGATCAACCTTCGAGAACCATCGTGCCCCTCTCAACTGGTCGATGAGGTCATAGATCCTCAGTAGTGGATACCGGTTCTTTACGGTCACCTGATTCAAGCACCGGTAATCCACACATATCCTCAAGCACCCTTCTGCCTTCTTGGAAAATAGAACTGGGGCTACCCAGGGTGAAATGTTGGGTCTAACAAAGACCTTATTCTTCAAATCTTCCACCTGCACCCTCAGCTCATGAAGCTATGCCGGAGCTATCTGATATGCTGATGCCGATAACGGTGTCATACTGGGTTGCAACTCAAGGTAGAAATCTATCTCCCGATGGGGAGGTAGTCTGGGGACATCCTCCAGAAAGAAGTCCTCGTACTCAGCCACTACTGCTGGAAATGGGAAACTCATAACATCTATTGTTCCAAGGGCTAGGCTAGCCAACTTATGTGAAATCAGTTGTGCCTTCCTATGCACGAGTCCATCTTGCGCTGCTTGGGTTTTTCTTTCACCGAAAAAAGAGAATCTTGTTCGGTCACTGTTGACACACCGCACCCTTCACCTAAACAGTCGATCTGGGAATGAACTATGGATAGAAAATACATACCAAGAATGACATCGCAAGGCCTCAACGCTACCACCAAGAGGTTCCAACAGAAACTCTCGCCTCCAGTGGTCAGGTCACACTGTCTACAGAGGTGTGTGATCTCTGAATCTTCCCTAGTCGATGTTTATAAGCGTAAGGGTCGAGTCAACTGCTCAACTGTAATCTCAAGGTCTCGAACAAGATAAGCATCCAGAAAGGAATGATTGTCACCTATGTCTATCAGTACGACATCCAATGTTTAAAGGACACAGATTCTATGTCACGACATGTCCTCGGGGCCCGTGCCGTGACTACCCCAAGCCCGCCTTCCATAGGCCAAGGGCTGGCGACTAGCACCAAGGTGTAAATCTCGGTAAAAAGGGAAGTCATTGCCTTTGTAAAGTAAACAAACACCACAGAGCAAGCAAGAAAAATAAGTAAACACTAAGTAAAAACTTAGTACAACAGTAAGTGACGAAAAGTAAGTGGGCCAGTATACAAACCCAAAATCAAAGTAAAGTACAACTAGAAGGGAAAACAACAACTGAAAAGTAAATCTGTAACGTCGAGTTGTCCACTGGAGATCCCACCTGAAGGGTGAGTACAGATGGCCTCCACAGCTCCTCGGGTCTAGCCGTTCGCTCCGAGAATGTCCCGCCCAGTGGTCCACCTCCAGGTACCGTCCTGCTCCGCAAGCCTCAACCACGATCAGCGTTGTCCGTCATCTGCAACCAACACAACGTAGTGTGGGCATAGCCCATGCAGGGGTGAGTATAAGATACTCAGTAGGGACCCTAAGACCCCTGAAGGTCTCCTAGAATCCACAAAGAATAAACCACAAAGGAAAGATACAATCACGAAGTAACATCCGACACTTCTTAGATATATGCCCATACATATACCTAAGTCATCAATTCTCATTCAGCTAAAACATCCAAGCCCAAGTACAACCCAGTCCACACAGGAAAGCAAAACGTAAATCCACATAGGATAGCACAACACAATCCACAATGGAAAGAAAAACAGGATTGAGCTCACATAGGTATACTTCTTTGTATGACGATAGAGATGATCAGATATTGCCACTGAATCATCTAAGTCATCGTAACCACAAAGGATCGATTGGTACTAACCCCCGCAATGACCCACAAAGGATATGACCCACACAAGATCGATAGATAACTAACCCACGCAATGACCCACAAAGGATCTGACCCACACAGGATCGATAGGTAACTAACCCCCGCAAAATACCCACACAGGATCAGACCCACACAGGATCTGTAGGCGTTGTCCCACACAAGACCGTTGAGCGCTGACCCACACAGGATCAGACCCACATAGGATCGGTAGCACTGATCAACAAAGAAGCGTTGAGTGTTGTAGTCATTGTCGAATCCACTGAGGATCTCTGCATAGTCGTCGTCGTCTTCGTCGCGGTCGCAGCCAGCTCTAGGGTTCCCGCACATAGCAAGCTCGGGGGGGAGGGTCCGGTCCATGAGTTGAGGGGATGATACATCAACTGACACATAGTCCAGAGTTGATGTATCCAAAAGTTCTGTATCGTCAACAGGAACTCAACGGTGCAGTCGTCGCGTCAATCAGACGCCCGATCTGAGAGTTATTGGATTTTTCGTTCCAGGGGCCCGGTTGGTTTTTAAGGCAAAACCAACCCGACCGTACTCCACCTGCGTCCAAACCTCGGGCGGAGTAAGCCAAAAGATTTGTCTCACTTAGAGGAATCCAACAAAGTCAACAGCCCGTCAATAAGACGTCTGTAGCTCAAGATATTGGCGTTTCCACTCCGAGGGCCCGGCTTGTTTCTTGTACGAACCAACCCAGCAGAACCCAAAGTATTCTAAAACCTTGAGTGTAATATACCAAAACGACCGTATCGATCCAAGGATCTCATTGCAACTAACGGTGCATCGATCAGAAGCTCGTAGCTCGTGTTATGAGAAAAAGACTGAAAAGGATCCGGAAACGGGGTGTCTGGGCCCGGACTGACCCGGTCCAACCCCCCTGGGTCGGCCCGAACCGGGCTGACCCGACCTAGGTCCGAGTCGACCCGGCCGGCGGGTCGGCTCGGTAGGTTACAGCCGAGCGGAGCGGGGGGCGTGCTGCCCCCTCGTGAGAGAACCGCGGCCCCGCGTGGAGCCTCCCTTACCAGCGGATGCGGCCAGGCCGCCGCCTCCCATGCTCCTGCAGTCCCGCGTGGTCGCGGGACCACGCTGTTGCAGCCGCGGCGGTTCTCCACGGCGGTGCGCCGGGCGCCGCCGCCTACCGCCGCCACCTTCCACCGCCGGCGATGCCGTGCCGGCTTGACACGCCGGCGGGTCGCTCCGCGGACCACCGGACGAGTTCCGGTGGTCGGAAATTCATGTCGTCTTTGCCAAAGGTCCTCCCAGGGTCCATCCTTCACTGCGAGGACCCCGCGTCACCCGTGCGGCCTACTTTGTCGACGTTCGTCATTTCTCACACCATGACCAAAAGGGGCGGTGGGTTCAGACTTGTACGTTAGTCCACACCCACCGCGTTAGCGGTTTTAAAAGTCTCAAAACAAAAAAGATTAATTAAATGCTGCAGGTATAAAATCACAAAGATTTAAATGAAACAAACCCCTACGTCATCGTTGTCGTCGGACGTGATTTCTTCGCGTAAAAGACCATCGCGGAAGAAGAGGATCGTCGCGTCACAGAAGGGGGCATCGCGTCGTCGCGGTACATAGCTTCGCGGTACACGGCGTCGCGTCGATGATCTCTGAGGGTTAATGAAGACACACAGATTTAATTTCACGTTTTAAACCCATGTTGAGGATAAATCCAAAACGAATTAGAGAACCGTAATCCCCTACCTCAAGCAGTTGATGATCATAGATTGCTGCAGGGAAGAAAGGTCGCGGAAGAAGCGTCACGGAAGGAGAATTGTCGGCGTCGCGGAACACAGCGTCGCGTCGTTGATCTCTGAGGGATCAGTATTTTTCGCATTCTTCGCGTTCTTTGCATTCTTCGTGAAGGAGGATGAAGATCCCAAGCCTTAGAGTCTTCTCCAAATCCTCTCAACGAGCAATCCTCAAGAAAGACATGCGTTGGTCTTATTTCATTCAATGCCAACAATTTGAAAAACAAGTTAAGAAATGAACCATTAATTTGGTGAATTAATGGTAACATCTTAACTGTCCAATTAATAGGGGCTTTAAGAGTTTAGAAAATGCACCAGTTGACATTCATTAAAGAGGTGTATTCACGGGTGCGTTACTTAGGGGAAAAGAAATTGTGGGGCTCGTGTGGGCCCCACCTCACAAATATCCTACCAAGATGGTATGATATTTCGGGTTCCACCCTATCCGCTTCAACTCAGCTTGAGTGTCTTTAAGTGGTTTTAAGTGGCTTTATGTTAAATAAAAATAATTTTGTCGCACCACTTTATTTTATTTCTTAACTTAACCCCAAAAATTAAAAACCACACCCGAGAAAATGAAACTCCGGAAAAGGATTTTCTAGGCAAAAACTGGCGCTGCAATTCCATCGGTGCCCTCGGAAATCTATTTCGAGCACCGGTTCAAAAGATAGAAAAACCCGCTCGTTCGTTCACTGAACGTACCCGAGCCAAACTTTGGAAAATGATTCCGGGCACACCTGGACTCAGAATCAGGTGCCGTTAGAAACTGCATTCTCATAAAATTCCAAAGAAAATTAAGAAAAAAAATTTCATTGAATTTTATGGGTCTTTACATCACTCCCACCTCAGTGTTTATGTCCCCATAAAGATACATAAAAAACTAGGGAAACAAAAGTGGGTATTGAGCATGCATCTGAGCCTCCCGCTCCCAAGTGCTCTCCTGGAGGTTCCCGTGCTGCCATCTGATGCGCACTAGAGGAATCGACCGTCCACATAGGACCCACTCTTGTCGATCCTCGATCTCCACCGGGTCCTCCGCAAATGTCGCCCCATCATCGACGTCCAGCTCCCCGTGGTCAATGATATGCGTCGGGTCGTGCACGTATCTCCTCAGCTGAGATACATGGAAGACGTCGTGCACCCGGTGCAACTGAGGTGGTTGAGCCAGGCGATAAGCCACCTCTCCAATCCTGCTGAGGACCTGGAATGGTCCGATGAAATGTGGAGACAACTTGCTACCTCGTCCAAATCTCCATAATCCACGTCTAAGTGAGACACGCAAGAAGACGTGGTCGCCATCCTCGAACTCTAGTGGCCTCCGCCTCCTATCAGCATAAGACTTCTGCCAGTTCTGAGCTGTCCTCATCCACTCCTGGATGACCTAGACCTTCTCTTTCGTGGCCTGGACCATCTCTGGTCCCACAAGTGGTGACTCCCCAGGGTCTGTCCAGCACAAAGGAGATCTGCAAGGTCGGCCGTACAACGCCTCGTATGGTGCCATCCTGATAGTGGAGTGGTGGCTGTAGTTGTATGCAAACTCCACCAAGGGTAGGTGGTCCTCCCAGCTGCGACCAAAGTCGAGGACACATGCGCGGAGCATGTCCTTGAGAGTCTGAATGGTCCTCTCCATCTGACCATCCGTCTGAGGGTGAATGGCGGTTCTCAAATTGAGATGCATACCGAATGCCTCCTGCAACCCCTTCCAAATCCGGGAAGTAATGCGAGCATCTTGATCGGAGACGATGGATGATGGAACACCGTGAAGCTGTACAATCTTCTGAACGTAGAGACGTCCCATGATCTCCACTAATCCCTAATCTCTGATGGGCAAGAAGTGAGCCGACTTGGTGAGTCGGTCGAAAATCACCCAAATGGAGTCGTGACCTCTGGAAGTGCGTGGAAGTCCATTCATGAAGTCCATAGATAATCCTTACCACTTCCACTCTGGGACTTCCAAGGGTTGTACCAAGCCTGCTGGTACCTGATGCTCTGCCTTCACCTGCTGGCAGGTGAGGCATCGAGAAATGAACTCTTCCACATCCTTTTTCATGCCGGCCACCAGTGATGTCGTCTGAGATCCTGGTACATCTTCGAAACTCCAGGATGTACTGCCAAAGGAGAAGTGTGAAACTCTCTCAGCACCTCCTCCCGTAATGAAACTGGTACCAAGGTACGTCCTCTGAAAAGGACGTCGTGCTCTGCTCCAAAGGAGAAACCATCAGGTTCCTGTCCTAAGGATATCTGCGCACGCCACATCTCATAGTCGGCGTCCCCACGCTGTGCCTCTCTGACCCGCTGCAGTAGTGGAGGAGAGACTGTGAGAGACTAAGGGAAGGCTGCTCCATCTCTTCCCATGAAGGATATATGCAAGGAGGCTAGCTGATCTGTCACCTCCTCAAGTAGTTGAATGCCCGTCCCCCTGCTGAGAGCATCGGCTACCACGTTCCCCTTCCCAGGAGTATAGACTATCTCAAAGTCATAGTCCTGGAGGAACTCGAGCCATCGCCACTTTCTCAGGTTCAGGTCATTTTGAGAAAAGATGTACCTGAGACTCTGATGGTCAGAAAAGACTGTAAAGCGCTCGCCCATCAGATAGTGTCGCCATGTCTTCAGAGCAAAGACCACTGTTGCTAACTCCAGGTCATGGGTAGCATAGTTTTGCTCATGCGGCCGCAACTGACGTGATCCATAGGCGATCACTGCCCGCTCCTGCATCAGGACACATCCGAGTCCGGTCCCTGATGCATTGCAGTAGACTACGTACCCTACTCCCTCCTCAAGCTACTTCAAGATAGGGGCGCTGGTCAATCTCTGTCTCAGCTCCTAGAAGCTCTGCTGACATCTGTCTGACCACAAAAAGGGTATCCCCTTCTTTGTAAGAGTTGAGAGTGGTGCCGCAACTTTGGAGAAGTTTGGAACAAATCTCCGATAGTATCCAGCTAGTCCAAAGAAACACCGCACCTTAGTCACGCTATGGGGTGGCTCCCAAGCTAGCACTGCCTCGATCTTCGCAGGATCCACCGCAACTCTCGCCTCAGAGATGACGTGTCCCAAGAAGTGGACCTCACGTATCCAGAAGTGACACTTCAAGAGATTTCCATAAAGCTGGTGCTCTCGGAGTGTGTCTAGCACAACCAGCAAGTGGTAGGCGTGCTCCTCCTCAGTCGTCGAGTATATCAAAATGTCATCAATGAAGACTACAACAAATCGATAGAGGTATGGCTGAAAGATCCTGTTCATGAGGCCCATGAACACTGCTGGAGTGTTGGTTACGCCAAAAGGCATAACCAAGAACTCATAGTGGCCATACCGACATCTGAAGGCCGTCTTCTGCCCGTCCTCGTCCCGAACTCTGAGTTGATGATAGCCTGACCTGGGGTCTATCATTGAGAACCACCGTGCTCCCTTGAGCTGATCGAAGAGGTCAACAATCCTCGGTAGCAGATACTTCTTCCTCACCGTCACCTGGTTCATGCGACAATAGTTGACACAAAGTCGCAAGCTCCCTTCCGCCTTCTTGGATAACAAAATCGGGGAAACCCAGGGTGAAACACTGTGTCGGATGAATCCCTTGCCCTACAAGTCCTCCAACTGTACCCGTAGCTCTCGAAACTCAGCGGGAGACATCCGATATGCTGGAGTGGATACTGGGGCTGTACCGGTGTATATATCAATATAAAAGTCTACCTCTCTACGAGGAGGTAGTCCTGGAACGTCATCGGGAAAAACATTCGCATACTACTCCACCACTACAGGAAAACTAGGACTTCGCACGTCAACTGCTCCTAGGATGATGCTAGCCAACTGATGAGTGATGGGATGTCCTCTCCTTTGCGGATGTCCATCCTGTGCTGTGAAGGCTCCCTTCTCACCATTGAAGGTGAACCTGCTCCCGTCAGTGCGTACACATCATAGCTTGCACCTAATACAATCAATCTGTGCATGGACTGTAGATAACCAATCCATGCCCAAGATGACGTCGTAAGGCCTCGACGCTGCTACAAGAAGATCCCAGCCGAAGGTGTCACCTCCTAGAGTAATATCACACTGTCGGCACCTGTGCGTAATCATCGAGTCTGCTCCCATAGGAGTCTCTAGCCGTAAGGATTGAGCCAACGACACTATCCGAATCTCCGAGATTGGAACAAGGGCAGCAGCTATGAACGAGTGACTCTCTCTTGTGTTTATAAGAACTACAGAAAGGGTGGAATAGACACATATAGTACCTCGAATCATCTCGGGCGTGCCGTGGTCATAGGCCTCCACTGCCTGGAGCTGTGCTTGCCTCTTCCCGCCAGTTCCTGTGGTCGGGGTGGACCTCCTGGTGGTGGTTGTGGTAAAGACTCAAAGCGTCGCCCACCACCTGGTGCTTGGACAACTCCTCTGCCTCGTCCGCTTGCTCCTTACGGACTGCCACGGTCGACCCTCTTCCTATGCTGATCCTCGGCACGGAGGGTCGGGCAGTCACGAGCCATGTGGCCCTGCCCGCCGCATGTGTAGCACTGCCTGCCTCTCGAAAGACTGGGTCTGCGCTGTGTGCCCCGCACTGCTGAGCCAGTATCTTGAGGTCGTCTGCGTGAGGGTCTAGTCTGCCTGGACCATGAGTCATCCGTCGAATGCCTACTGCAGAAGACTCTTCTACGTGCCGCCCGCGGTAGGTCACACTGCTAAAGAAGGCTCAGCAAGAAAGCTCTCGATCAAAAGGGGTCACTCTAGTACTCTTTCCTGGGGTGGAATGCTGAGGGAGATCAGCGATTCCCTGATCTCATGTCTCAATCCCTGCTCAATGGTCCAGGCCAGGAAGAAAGGGTCCCGTACCATGTCTGTCGAGTAGCGTGAGAGATCGGTAAATCTCACCGAGTACTGGGCGACCACCAAGCTGCCCTGCCGCAGTTGAAGAAGCTCATGGATGTGCACCGTATGGAGGGTGGTCGGGATGAAATCTGAGTGGAAGAGGCTCTCAAAGTATGTCCAGAGAATAGATGCCTCATCGTGCCCCTGGAATATCAAGCTGCACCATCGGCCCGCTGCCACGTGCAGGAGGCTCGCTGCGATGATCACCATGAGGTCTGTTGGTGTCCTCACTAACCTGAAAACCCGTACAACTGCCTCCATCCAGTCCTCGGGGGGCCTGAGGGTCCGTCTCCCCATGGAATCTGGGCGGTCTCTGGCACTTGAACTCGTGCAGTGCACTAAAGTGACGTGCATAATCAGCGCATGGGGCTAGAAGCATCTGTGGCTCGGCGGGTAGAGGTACCGCCGGTGCCTCAGCTGTCAAAGGGCCATGTACCAAGGCAACGTCGCTCGGTGGGCTGTCGTCACGCTCAACACTCGGAACCCTAGCTGGCTGCCGTCATGGGGTCATCCTGAAAAGGAAACAGGTGCGCCACGGACAGAACAGTATACCTGGTGAGCTGACAAAAAGTAATCACAAAGAAAACATGAAACACACATGCAATCAATGTATTCATTCATTAAGTCGGAAATCAGAGGTCAGGGCCCTGGTGTACGGATACGTCGACCGCCGCACCAACACTGGACTCCCTGGACTGATAACCACACCCAATACGCTTAGCATTATTGCTTCACATAGAAAAAGATCAGAGTCCCAAGTTCTGTGGTAGGACCGAACTGCTCTGATACCAATTTGTCACGACCCGTCCTCGGGGCCCAAGTCGTGACTACCCCAAGCCCGCCTTCCATAGGCCAGGAGATGGCGACTAGCACCAAGGCATAAATCCTGGTAAAAAGGGAAGGCATTGCCTTTGTAAAGTAAACAAACACCATAGAGCAAGAAAGTAGAAGAAGTAAACACTAAGTAAAAACAGAGTACAATAGTAAGTGCGGAAAAGTATGTGGGATAGTATACAAACTCTAACTGAAATTAAAGTACAACTGGAAGGGAAAACAGAAATTGAAAAGTAAAGTCGCAACGTCGAGCTGTCCACTAGAGATCCCACCTGAAGGGTGAGTACAGATGGCCTCCACAGCTCCTCGGGTCTAGCCGTCCGCTCCGAGAATGTCCCGCCCAGTGGTCCACCTCCAGGTACCGTCCTGCTCCGCAAGCCTCAACCACGATCAACGATGTCTGTCATCTGCAACCAACACAACGTAGTGCGGGCAGAGCCCATGCAGGGGTGAGTATAAGCTACTCAGTAGGGACCCTGAGACCCCCGAAAGTCTCTCAGAATCCATAAAGGATAAACCATAATGGAATGATACAATCACGAAGTATCATCCGACACTCCTTAGGTATATGCCCATACATATACCTAAGTCATCAATTCTCATTCGGCTACAACATCCGAGCCCAAGTAAAACCCAGTCCACACAGGAAAGCAAAACGTAAATCCCAACAGGATAGCACAACACAATCCACAAAGGAAAGAAAAATAGGATTCAGCTCACACAGTTATACTTCTTTGTATGACGATAGAGATGATCAGATATTGCCACTGAATCATCTAAGTCATCGGAACCACAAAGGATCGATAGGTACTAACCCCCGAAATGACCCACAAAGGATCTGACCCACACAGGATCGATAGGTAACCAACCCCCGCAATGACCCACAAAGGGTCTGACCCACACAAGATCGATAGGTAACTAACCCCCGCAAAAGACCCAGACAGGATCGGACCCACACAGTATCTGTAGGCGCTAGCCCACACAGGACCACTGAGCGCAGACCCACACAGGATCGGACCCACCCAGGATCGGTAGCACTAATCCACAAAGGATCGTTGAGTGTTGTAGTCTTCGTCGAATCCACTAAGGATCTCTTCACAGTCGTCGTCGTCTTCGTCGCAGTCGCAGCCATCTCTAGGGTTCCCGCACACAGCAAGCTCGCTCGGGAGGGTCCGGTCCACGAGCTGAGGGGCTGATACATCAACTGACACATAGTCCAGATTTGATGTATCCAAAAGTTCTGTATCGTCAACAGGAACTCAACGGCGCAGACGGCGCGTCAATCGGACGCCCGGTCTGAGAGTTATTGGTTTTTTCGTTCCAGGTGCCCGGTTGGTTTTTAAGGCAACACCAACTCGACCATACTCCACTTGCATCCAAACCTCGGGCAGAGTAAGCCAAAAGATCTGTCTCACTTAGAGGAATCCAATAAAGTCAACGGCAAGTCAATCGTACGTCCGTAGCTCAAGATATGGGCGTTTCCGCTCCGAGGGCCCGGTTGGTTTCATGTACGAACCAACCCAACCGTACCCAAAGTATTCCGAATCCTTGAGTGTAATATACCAAAATGACCGTCTCGATCCAATGATCTCATCGCAACTAATGGTGCATCGATCGGAGGCCTGTATCTCAAGGTATGAGCAAAAGACTGAAAAGGATCCAGAAACGGGGGGTCTGGGCCCGGACCGACCCGGCCCAAGCCCCCCTAGGCCGGCCCGAACCGGGCTGACCTGACCCGGGTCCGAGTCTGACCCTGCCGGCCGGCATGGACTGGCCCGACCTGAGCGCGACCCGTCTCGGCCGGGCCGCGACCCTGCCCGGCCGGCGAGTCGGCTCGGCCGGTTACGGCCGAGCGGAGCGGGGGGCGTGTTGCCCCCACGTGAGAGAACCGCGGCCCCGCGTGCGGCCGCCCTTGCCAGCGGACGCGGCCGGGCTGCTGCCTCCCATGATCCTCCGGTCCCGCGCGGTCGTGGGACCGCGCTTTTGCAGCCGCGACTTCAGCCGCGACGGTTCTCAACGGCGGCGCGCCGGGCGCCACCGCCTTCCGCCGCCGGCGACGCCGTGCCGGCGTGGCACACCGACGGGTCACTCCGCAGACCCCCGGACGAGTTCCGGTGGTCGGAAATTCACGCCGTCTTCGCCCAATGTCCTCCCGGGGTCCATCCTTCACTGCGGGGACCCCGCGTCGCCCGTGCGGCCTGCTTTGTCGACGTCCGTCGTTTCGCACACCAAGACCGAAAGAGGCGGTGGGTTCAGACTTGTACGTTTGTCCGCACCCACCACGTTAGCGGTTTTAAAAGTCTCACAACAAAGAAAGTTTAATCAAAATCCGCGGGTATAAAATCACAAATATTTAAATGAAACAAACCCCTACTTCGTCGTTGTCGTCGGATGTGAGTTCTTCGCGGAAATGACCATTGCAGAAGAAGAGGATCGTCGCGTCGTGGAAGGGGGCGTCGCGTCGTCGCGGTACACAGTGCCGCGTTGACGATCTCTGAGGGTTAATGAAAACACAAAGATTTAATTGCACGTTTTAAACCCATGTTGAGGATAAATCCACAAAAAATTAGAGAACTGTAATCCCTTACCTCAAGCAGTTGATGATCGGAGATTGTTACGTGGAAGAAATGTCACAGAAGAAGCGTCGCGGAAGGAGAATCATCAGCGTCGCGGAACACGGCGTCGCGTCTTCGATCTCTGAGGGTTCGGTGTTCTTCGCGTTCTTCACGGTCTTCGCATTCTTCATGAAGGAGGATGAAAATTCCAAGCCTTAGAGTCTTCTCCAAATCCTCTCAGTGAGCAATCCTCAAGAAAGACATGTGTTGGTCTTATTTCATTCCATGCCAAAAATTTGAAAAACAAGTTAAGAAACTAACCATTAATTCGGTGAATTAATGGTAACGTCTTAACTGTCTAATTAATATGGGCATTAAGAGTTTAGAAAACGCACCAGTTGACATTCATTAAAGAGGAGTTTTCGCGGGTGCGTTACATAGGTGGTAAGAAATGGTGGGGCTTGTGCGGGCCCCACCTCACAAATATCCTACCAATTTGGTAGGATATTTCGGGTTCCACCCTATCTGCTTCAACTCAGCTTGAGTGGCTCTAAGTGGTTTTATGTGGCTTTAAGTGAAATAATAATAATTTTGTCGCACCACATTATTTTATTTCTTAACATAACCCCAAAAATTAAAAACCACACCCGAGCAAACGAAACTCCAGAAATGGCGTTTCTAGGAAAAAAACCGGCATTGTGATTCCATCGGTGCCCTCGAAAATCGATTCCGAGCACCGGTTCAAAAGTTAGAAAAACCTGCTCGTTCATTCACTGAACATACCCAAGCCTAACTTCGGAAAATGATTCTGGGCACACAGGGCCTCGGAATCAAGTGTCGTCAGAAACTGCATTCTTGTAAAATTTCAAAGAAAATTATGAAAAAAAAATTTCCTTGAATTTTATGGGTCTTTAAATCACTCCCACCTAAGTGATTTACGTCCCCGTAAAGATACATAAAAACTAGGGAAACAAAGGTGGGTACTGAGCATGCATCTGAGCCTCCCGCTCCCAAGTGCTCTCCTGGAGGTTCCCGTGATTCCATCTGATGTGCACTAGAGGAATCAACCGTCCACATAGGACCTGCTCTTGTCGATCCTCGATCTCCACCAGGACCTCCGCAAAAGTCACCCCATCATCAACGTCCAGCTCCCCATGGTCAATGATATGTGTCGGGTCGTGCAAGTATCTCCTCAGCTGAGATACGTGGAAGACGCCGTGCACCCGGTGCAACTGAGGTGGTAGAGTCAGGCGATAAGCCACCTCGCCAATCCTGCTGAGGACCTGGAATGGTTCGATGAAACGTGGAGACAACTCGCCGCCTTGGCCAAATCTCCATAATCCACGTCGTGGTGAGACACGCAAGAAGACGTGGTCGCCATCCTCGAACTCTAGTGGCCTCCACCTCCTGTCAGCATAAGACTTCTGCAAGCTCTGAGCTGTCCTCATCCACTCCTGGATAACCTGGACCTTCTCTGTCATGGCATGAACCATCTCTGATCCCACAAGTGCTGACTCCCCAGGGTCTGTCCAGCACAAAGGAGATCTGCAAGGTCGGCCGTACAACGCCTCGTATGGTGCCATCCTGATGGTGGAGTGGTAGATGTTGTTGTAGGAAAACTCCACCAAGGGAAGGTGGTCCTCCCAGCTATGACCAAAGTTGAGGACACATGCGCAGAGCGTGTCCTCGAGAGTCTGAATGGTCCTCTCCATCTGAACATCCGTCTGAGGGTGAATGGCGGTGCTCAGACGTAGCTGCGTCCCGAACGCCTCCTGAAACCCCTTCCAAAGCTGGGAAGTAATGCGAGCAACTAGATCGGGGACGATGGATGATAGCACACCATGAATCCGTACAATCTTCTGAACATAGAGACGTCCCAAGCTCTCCACTAAGCCCTGCTCTCTGATGGGAAAGAAGTGAGCCGACTTGGTGAGTCGGTCGACAATCACCCAAATAGAGTCGTGACCTCTGGAAGTGTGTGGAAGTCCAGCCATGAAGTCCATAGATATGCCGTCCGACTTCCACTCCGGGACCTCCAAGGGCTGTACCAAACTTGCCTGTACCTGATGCTCTACCTTCACCTGCTGGCAGGTGAGGCATCGAGAAACGAAATCTTCCACAGCCTTTTTCATGCCCGGCCACCAGTGCTGTCGTCTGAGATCCTGGTACATCTTCGCCACTCCAGGATGTACCACCAAAGGAGAAGTGTGAAACTCTCTCAGCACCTCCTCCCGTAATGAAACTGATACCAAGGTACGTCCTCTGAAAAGGACGTCATGCTCTACTCGAAAGGAGAAACCATCAGGTGCCTGTCCTGAGGATATCTGCGCACGCCGCGTCCCATAATTGGCATCCCCACACTGTGCCTCTCTGACCCGCTGCAGTAGTGGAGGAGAGACTATGATAGACTGAAGGAAGGCTGCTCCATCTCTATCCACGAAGGATATCTGCAAGGCGGCTAGCTGACCTGTCACCTCCTCATGTAGCTGAATGCCCGTCCACCTGCTGAGAGAATTGGCTACCACGTTCCCCTTCCCAGGAGTATAGACTATCTCAAAGTCATAGTCCTGGAGGAACTCGAGCCATTGCCACTGTCTCAGTTTCAGGTCATTCTGAGAAAAGATGTACCTGAGACTTTGATGGTCAGAAAAGACTGTATAGCGCTCGCCCATTAGATAGTGTCGCCATGTCTTCAGAGCGAAGACCACTACTGCTAACTCCCGGTTATGGGTAGCGTAGTTCTTCTCATGCGGCCTCAACTAACGTGATCCATAGGCGATCACTTCCCGCTCATGAATTAGGACACATCTGAGTTCGGACCCTGATGCATTGTAGTAGACTACGTACCCTACTCCCTCCTCAGGAAACCTCAAGATAGGGGCGCTGGTCAACCTCTGTCTCAGCTCCTGGAAGCTCTGCTGACATCTGTCAGACCACAAAAAGGGTTTCCCCTTCTTCGTAAGATCTGAGAGAGGTGACGCAACTCTGGAGAAGTCTGGAACAAATCTCTGATAGTATCCAGCTATTTCAATGAAACACCGCACCTCAGTCACACTCCAGGGTGGCTCCCAAGCTAACACTGCCTCGATATTCGCAGGATCCACCGCAACTCCTGCCTCAGAGATGACGTGTCCCAAGAAGTGGACCTCACGTATCCAGAACTGACACTTCAAGAGCATTCCATAAGGCTGGTGCTCTCGGAGTGTGTCTAGCACAACCCGCATGTGGTAGGCGTGCTCCTCCTCAGTCGTCGAGTATATCAAAATGTCGTCGATGAAGACTACGAAAAATCGATAGAGGTATGGCTGAAATATCCTGTTCATGAGGTCCAAGAACATTGATGGACCGTTGGTTATGCCAAAAGGCATAACCAAGAACTCATATTGGCTATACCGACATCTGAAGGCCGTTTTCTGCACATCCTCGTCCCGAACTCTGAGCTGATGATATCCTGACCTGAGGTCTATCATTGAGAACCACCGTGCTCCCTTGAGCTGATCGAAGAGGTCATCAATCCTCGGTAGCAGATACTTGTTCCTCACCATCACCTGGTTCAGGTGACGATAGTCGACACAAAGTTGCAAGCTCTCGTCCGCCTTCTTGGAGAACAAAATCGGGGAAGCCCAGGGTGAAACACTGGGTCGGATGAATCCCTTGACCTGCAAGTCCTCCAACTGTACCCATAGCTCTCGAATCTCGGAAGGAGCTATCTGATATGCTGGAGTGGATATTGGGGTTGTCCTGGGGTACATATCAATATAAAATTCTACCTCTCTGCGAGGAGGTAGTCCTGGAAATTCATCGGGAAAAACGTCCGCATACTGCTCCACCACTGCAGGAAAACTAGGACTCTGCAGGTCAACTGCTCCTAGGATGACGCTAGCCAACTGATGAGTGATGGGTTGTCCTCTCCTCTTCGGATGTCCATCCTGTGCTGCGAAGGCTCCCTTCTCACCGGAGAAGGTGAACCTGCTCCCGTCGGTGCGTACACATCGCAGCTTGCGCCTAATACAGTCAATCTGTGCATGGACTGTAGATAACCAATCCATGCCCAAGATGACGTCGTAAGGCCTCGACGCTGCTACAAGAAGATCCAATCCGAAGCTCTCACCTCCTAGAGTAATCTCATACTACCGGAACCTGTGCGTAATCGTCGAGTCTGCTCCCGTAGGAGTCTCTAGCCGTAAGGATCGAGCCAACGGCTCTGTCGGAATCTCTGAGCTCCGAACAAGGGCAGCGGCTATGAAAGAGTGAGTCGCTCCTGTGCCTATAAAAACTGCAGCAAGGGTGGAATAGACACATATAGTACCTCGAATCATCTCGAGTGCGCCGTGGTCGTAGGCCTCCACTGCCTGGAGCTGTGCCTGCCTCTCCCCGCCAGCTCCCTGTGGTCGGGGTGGACCTCCTGGTGGTGGTGGTGATAGAGACTCAAAGCATCGCCCACCACCTTATGCTTGGCAAGCTTCTCTTCCTTGCCCGCCTGCTCCTTGAGGACCGCCACGGTCGACCCTCTTCCTCTGCCTGGGTGGCCCCTCAACCATCTGCTGCTCCTCGGCATGGAGGGTCTGGCAGTCACGAGCCATGTGGCCCTGCCCGCCGCATGTGTAGCACTGCCTGCCTCTCGAAAGACTGGCTCTACGCTGTGTGCCCCACACTGCTGAGCCAGTGTCCTGAGGTCGTCTGCGTAAGGGTCTGGTCTGCCTGGACCATGAGTCATCCATTGAATCCCTGCTGCAGAAGACTCTTCTACGTGCCGCCCCGCGGTAGGTCTCTCTGCTGAAAAAGGCTCAGCAAGAAAGCTCTCGATCAAAAGGGCTCGCTCTAGTACTCCTTCCTAGGTCGGAATGCTGAGGGAGATCAGTGATGACCTAATCTCGTGTCTGAATCCCTGATCAAAGGTCCAGGCCTGGAAGAAAGGGTCTCGTACCATGTCTGTCGAGTAGCGCGAGAGATCGGTAATTCTCGCCGAGTAATGGGCAACCATCAAGCTGCCCTGCCGCAGCTGAAGAAGCTCTTGGATGTGCACTGCATGGAGGGTGGACGGGACGATCTCTGAGCAGAAGAGGCTATCAATGTCTGTCCAGAGAAAAGATGCCTCATCGTGCACCTGGAGCATCAAGCTCCACCATCGGCCCGCTGCCACGTGCAGGAGGCTCGCAACGATGATCACCATGAGGTCTACTAGTGTCCTCACTAACCTGAAAACTCGTACAACTGCCTCCAGCCAGTCCTCGGCGGACTGAGGGTCTGTCTCCCTGTGAAATCTGGGTGGTCGCTGGCGCTGGAACTCGTGCAGTGCACTAAGGAGACATGTATCATCAGTGGCTGGGGCTAGAAGCATCTGTGGCTCGGCGGATAGAGGTACCGCCAGTGCCTCAGCTGTCAATGGTCCATGTACCATGGAATCATTGCTCGGGGGGCTGTCATCATGCTCAACACTCAGAACCCTAGCTAGCTATCATTATGGGGCCATCCTGAAAAGGAAACAGGTGCGCCACGGCCAGAACAGTATACCCGGTGAGCTGACAATAAGTAATCACAAAAAAAACGTGAAACACACATGAAATCAATGTTTTCATGCATTAAGTCGGAAATCAGAAGTCAGGGCCCTGGTGTACGGATACGTCGGCCGCCGCACCAACGCTGGACTCCCTGGACTGATAACCACACCCAATACGCTTAACACTATTGCTTCACATAGAAAAAGATCAGGGTCCCAAGTTCTGTGGTAGGACCGAACTGCTCTGATACCAATTTTTCATGACCCATCCTCGGGGCCCATGCCGTGACTACCCCAAGCCCGCCTTCCATAGTCCAGGAGCTGGCGACTAGCACCAAGGCGTAAATCCCAGTAAAAAGGGAAGGCATTGCCTTTGTAAAATAAACAAACACCACATAGCAACCAAGTAGAAAAAGTAAACACTATGTAAAAACTGAGTACAACAGTAAGTGAGGAAAATTAAGTGGGCCATTATACAAACCCAAACTGAAATTAAAGTACAATTGGAAGGGAAAACAGTAACTGAAATGTAAAGACGCAACGTCGAGCTATCCACTGGAGATCCCACCTGAAGGGTGAGTACAGATGGCCTCCATAGCTCCTCGGGTCCAGCCGTCCGCTACGAGTATGTCCCGCCCAGTGGTCCACCTCCAGGTATCGTCCTTCTCCGCAAGCCTCAACCACGATCAGTGTTGTCCTTCGTCTGCAACCAACACAATGTAGTGCGGGCATAGCCCGTGCAGGGGTGACTATAAGCTACTCAGTTGGGACCCCGAGACCCCCGAAGGTCTCCCAGAATCCACAAAGGATAAACCACAAAGGAATGATACAATCATGAAGTAACATCCGACACTAATTAGGTATATGCCCATACATATACCTAAGTCATCAATTCTCATTCAGCTACAACATCTGAGCCCAAGTACAACCCAGTCCACACAGGAAAGAAAAACGTAAATCCACACAGGATAGCACAACACATCCACAAAGGAAAGAAAAATAGGATTCATCTCACAAAGGTATACTTCTTTGTATGACGATAGAGATGATCAGATATTTCCACTGAATCATCTAAGTCCTCAGAACCACAAAGGACCGATAGGTACTAACCCCCCGCAATAACCTACAAAAGATCTGACCCACACAGGATCGATAGGTAACTAACCCTCGCAATGACCCACAAAGGATCTGACCCACACATGATAGATAGTTAACTAACCCCCGCAAAAGACCCACATAGGATTGGACCCACACAGGATCTGTAGGCGCTGGCCCACACAGGACTACTGAGCGCTGACCCACACAGGATCGAACCCACCCAGGATCGGGAGCACTGATCCAAAAAGGATCGCTGAGTGTTGTAGTCGTCGTCGAATCCACTGAGGATCTATGCACTGTTGTCGTCGTCTTCGTCGCATTCGCAGCCAGCTCTAGGGTTCCCGCACACAGAAAGCTCGCTCGGGAGGGTCCGGTCCACGAGCCGAGGGGCTGATACATCAACTGACACATAGTCCATAGTTTATGTATCCAAAAGATCTGTATCATCAACAGGAACTCAACGGCGCAGATGGCGCGTCAATCGGACGCCCGGTCTGAGAGTTATTGGCTTTTTCGTTCCAGGGGCTCGGTTGGTTTTTAAGGAAAAACCAACCCGACCGTACTCCAACTTCGTCCAAACCTCGGGCGGAGTAATCCAAAAGATCTTTCTCACTTATAGGAATCTAACAAAGTCAATGGCACGTCAATCGGATGTTCGTAGCTCAAGATATGGGTGTTTCCGCTCCGAGGGCCCGGTTGGTTTCGTGTACGAACAAACCTGGCCGATCCCAAAGTATTCTGAATCCTTGAGTGTAATATACTGAAACGACCGTCTCGATCCAAGGATATCATCCCAACTAACTGTTCATCAATCGGAGACCCGTAGCTCATGTTATGAGCAAAAGACCGAAAAGGATCCGGAAACGGGGGGTCTGGGTCCAGACCGACCCAGGTCCGAGTCCGACCCGGCCGGCGTGGCCCGGCCCGGCCTGGTTGCGACCCGGCCCCGCCGGCGGGTCGGCTCGGCCAGTTACGGCCGAGCGGAGCGGGGGGCGTGCTGCCCCCGTGTGAGAGAACAGCGACCCCACGTGGGGCCGCCCTTGCCAGCGGACGCGGCTGGGCCACCACCTCCCATGCTCCTCTGATCCCGTGCGGTCGCGGGACCGCGCTGTTGCAGCCGCGACGGTTCTCCACAGCGGCACACCGGGCGTCGCCGCCTTCCGCCGGCGGGTCGCTCCGCGGACCACCGGACGAGTTCTGGTGGTCGAAAATTCACGTCGTCTTCGCCAAAGGCCCTCCTGGGGTACGTCCTTCACTGCGAGGACCCCGCATCGCCCATGTGGCCTGCTATGTCGACGTCTGTCATTTCGCACACCAAGACCGAAAGGGGCGGTGGGATCAGACTTGTATGTTAGTCCGCACCCACCGCGTTAGCGGTTTTAAAAGTCTCACAAAAAAAAATTAATCAAACTCCATGGGTATAAAATCACAAATATTTAAATGAAACAAACCCATACTTTGTCGTTGTCGTCGTACATGTGTTCTTTGTGGAAAATACCATCGCGGAAGAAGAGGATCGTCGCGTCGCGGAAGGGGGCGTCGCGCCGTCGCGGTACACGGCGTCGTGTCGACAATCTCCGAGGGTTAATGAAAACACACAAATTTAATTGCACATTTTAAACCCATGTTGAGGATAAATCCACAAAGAATAAAAGAACAGTAATCCCCTACCTCAAGCAGTTGATGATCGGAGATTGTTGCGGGGTAGAAACATCGCGGAAGAAGCGTCGCGGAAGGAGAATTGTCGGCGTCACGGAACACAGCGTCGCATCGTCGATATCTGAGGGTTCGGCGTTCTTCGCGTTCTTCACGTTATTCACGTTCTTCATGAAGGAGGATGAAGATACCAAGCCTTAGAGTCTTCCCCAAATCCTCTCAATGAGAAATCCTCAAGAAAGACATGCATTGGTCTTATTTCATTCCAAGCCAACAATTTGAAAAACAAGTTAAGAAACGAACCATTAATTCGGTCAATTAATGGTAACGTCTTAACTGTCCAACTAATAGGGGCGTTAAGAGTTTAGAAAACGCACCAGTTGACTTTCATTAAAGAGGAGTTTTCGAGGGTGCGTTACTTAGGGGAAAAGAAACGGTGGGGCTCGTGCGGGCCCCACCTCACAAATATCCTACCAAGTTGGTAGGATATTTCGGGTTCCACCCTATCTGATTCAACTCAGCTTGTGTGGAATTAAGTTGTTTTCAGTGGCTTTAAGTGAAATAAAAATAATTTTGTTGCACCACATTATTTTATTTCTTAACATAACCCCAAAAATTAAAAACCACACCCGAGCAAACGCAACTCCGGTAAAGGCATTTCTAGGAAAACATCGGCGCTGAGATTCCATCGGTGCCCTCGGAAATCGATTACGAGCACATGTTCAAAAGTTAGAAAAACCCGCTCGTTCGTTCACTGAACGTACCCGAGCCTAACTTCGGAAAATGATTTCGGGCACACCGGGCCTCGGAATCAGGTGCTGTTAGAAACTACATTCTTGTAAAATTCCAAAGAAAATTAAGAAAATAAAAATTTCCTTGAATTTTATGGGTCTTTACATCACTCCCACCTCAGTGATTTACATACCCATAAAGATACATAAAAAACTAGGGAAACAAAAGTGGGTACAGACCACAAATCTGAGCCTCCCGCACCCAAGTGCTCTCCTGGAGGTTCCCGTGCTGCCATCTGATGCGCACTAGAGGAATCGACTGTCCACATAGGACCTGCTCTTGTTGATCCTCGATCTCCACTGGGACCTCTGCAAAAGTCGCCCCATCATCAACGTCCAGCTCCCCGTGGTCAATGATATGCGTCGGGTCGTGCACGTATCTCCTCAGCTGATATACGTGGAAGACGTCGTGCACTCGGTGCAACTGAGGTGGTAGATCCAGGCGATATGCCACCTCGCCAATCCTACTGAGGACCTGGAATGGTCCGATGAAACGTGGAGACAACTTGCCACCTCGTCCAAATCTCCATAATCCACGTCGAGGTGAGACACGCAAGAAGGCGTGGTCGCCATCCTCGAACTCTAGTGGCCTCCGCCTCCTGTCAGCATAAGACTTCTGCCAGCTTTGATCTATCCTCATCCACTCCTGGATGACTTGGACCTTCTCTATCGTGGCCTGGACCATCTCCAGTCCCACATGTGCTGACTCCCTAGGGTCTGTCCAGCACATAGGAGATCTGCAAGGTCGGTCGTACAACGCCTCGTATGGTGCCATCCCGATGGTGGAGTGGTAGCTGTTATTGTATCCAAACTCCACCAAGGGTAGGTGGTCCTCCCATCTGCGACCAAAGTCGAGGACACATGCACAGAGCATGTCCGGGAGAGTCTGAATGGTCCTCTCCATCTGATCATCCGTCTGAGGGTGAATGGCGGTGCTCAGACGTAGCTGCGTCCCGAACGCCTCCTGCAACCCCTTCCAAAGCTGGAAAGTAATGTGAGCATCTCGATCGGAGACGATGGATGATGGCACATCGTGAAGCCGTACAATCTTCGGAATGTAGAGACGTCCCAAGCTCTCCACTGAGACCTACTCTCTGAAGGCAAGAAGTGAGCCGACTTGGTGATTCGGTCGACAATCACCCAAATGGAGTCGTGACCTCTGGAAGTGCGTGGAAGTACAGTCATGAAGTCCATAGATATGCCTTCCTAATTCCACTCCGGGACCTCCAAGGGCCGTACCAAGTATGTTGGTACCTGATGCTCTGCCTTCACCTGCTGGCAGGTGAGGCATCGAGAAACGAACTCTTCCACAATCTTTTTCATGCCCGGCCACCCGTGATGTCTTCTGAGATCCTGGTACATCATTGCCACTCCAAGTTGTACCGCCAAAGGAGAAGTGTGAAAATCTCTCAGAACCTCCTCCCATAATGAAACTGGTACCAAGGTACGTCCTCTAAAAAGGACATCGTGCTCTGCTCCAAAGGAGAAACCATCAGGTGCCTGTCCTAAGGATATCTATGCACGCCGCGTCTCACAGTCGGGGTACCCACACTGTGCCTCTCTGACCCACTGTAGTAGTGGAGGAGAGACTGTGAGAGACTGAAGGAAGGCTGCTCCATCTCTATCCATGAAGGATATCTGCAAGGCGGCTAGCTGATCTGTCTCCTCCTAGAGTAGCTGAATGCTCGTCCCCCTGCTGAGAGCATCGGCTACAATGTTACCCATCCCAGGAGTATAGACTATCTCAAATTCATAGTCCTGGAGAACTCGATCCATCGCCACTGTCTCAGGTTCAGGTAATTCTAAGAAAAGATGTACCTGAGACTCTGATGGTCAGAAAAGACTGTAAAGCGCTCGCCCATCAGATAGTGTCGCCATGTCTTCAGAGCGAAGACCACTGCTGCTATCTTCAGGTCATGGGTAGCGTAGTTCTTCTCATACAGCCTCAACTAACGTGATCCATAGGTGATCACTGCCCGCTCCTGCATCAGGACACATCCGAGTCTAGTCCCTGATGCATCGCAGTAGACTACGTACCCTACTCCCTCCTCAGGCAACCTCAAGATAGGGGCACTGGTCAATCTCTGTCTCAGCTCCTGGAAGCTCTGCTGACATCGGTCTGACCACAAAAAGGTTTTCCCCTTCTTCGTAAGAGCTGAGAGTGGTGTCGAAACTCTGGATAAGTCTAGAAAAAATTTCCAATAGTATCTAGCTAGTCCAAAGAAACACCGCACCTCAGTCACGCTCTAGGGTGGCTCCCAAGCTAGCACTGCCTCGATCTTCGCATGATCCACCGCAACTCCAGCCTCAAAGATGACGTTTCCCAAGAAGTGGACCTCACGTATCTAGAACTGACAGTTGAAGAGATTTCCATAAAGTTGGTGCTCTCGGAGTGTGTCTAGCACAACCCGCAAGTGGTAGGCATGCTCCTCTTTAGTCGTCAAGTATATCAAAATGTCGTCGGTGAAGACTACAACAAATCGATAGAGGTATGGCTGAAAGATCCTGTTCATGAGGCCCATGAACACTACTAGAGTGTTGGATATGCCAAAAGGCATAACCAAGAACTCATAGTGGCCATACCGACATCTGAAGGCCATCTTCTGCACGTCCTCGTCCCGAACACTGAGCTGATGATAGTCTGACCTGAGGTCTGTCATTGAGAACCACCGTGCTCCCTTGAGCTGATCGAAGAGGTCATCAATCCTCGGTACCAGATACTTGTTCCTCACGATCATCTGGTTCAGGCGACGATAGTTGACACAAATTCGCAAGCTCCCGTCTGCCTTCTTTGAGAACAAAATCGGGGAAGCCCAGGGTGAAACACTGGGTCGGATGAATCCCTTGCCCTGCAAGTCCTCCAACTATACCCGTAGCTCTCGAAGCTCGGCGGGAGCCATCGAATATGCTGGAGTGGATATTGGGGCTGTCCCGGGGTATAGATCAATATAAAAGTCTACCTCTCTGTGAGGAGTTAGTCCTGGAACGTCATCGGGAAAAATGTCAGCATACTGCTCCACCACTACAGGAAAACTATGAGTCTGCACGTCAACTGCTCCTAGGATGACGCTAGCCAATTGATGAGTGATGGGATGTCCTCTCCTCTACGGATGTCCATCCTGTGCTGTGAAGGCTCCCTTTTCACCGGTGATGGTGAACCTGCTCCCTTCGGTGCGTACACATCGTAGCTTGGGCCTAATACAGTCAATATGTGCATGGACTGTAGATAACCAATCCATGCCCAAGATGACATCGTAAGGCCTCGACGCTGCTACAAGAAGATCCCAGCCGAAGCTCTCGCCTCCTAGAGTAATCTCACACTACCAGCACCTATGCGTAATTGTCGAGTCTGCACCCGTAGGAGTCTCTAGCCGTACGAATTGAGCCAACGGCTCTGTTAGAATCTCCGAGCTCGGAACAAGGGAAGTGGCTATGAAAGAGTGACTCACTCCTTTGTCTATAAGAACTGCAGCAAGGGTGGAATAGAAATAGATAGTACCTCGAATCATCTCGTGCGCGCCGTGGGCATAGGCCTCCGCTGCTTGGAGTTGTGCCTGCCTCTGCCCTCCAGCTCCCTGTGGTCGGGGTGGACCTCCTGGTGGTGGTGGTGGTAGAGACTCAAAGTGTCGCCCACCACTTGCTACTTGGCCAGCTCCTCTGCCTCATCCGCCTACTCCTTGAGGACTGCCACGGTCGACCCTCTTCCTCTGCCTGGGTGGCCCCTCAACCGTCTGCTGCTCCTCGACACGGAGGGTAGGGCAGTCACGAGCCATGTGGCCCTGCCCGCCGCATGTGTAGCACTGCCTGCCTCTCGAAAGACTGGCCATGCGCTGTGTGCCCCGTACTACTGAGCTATTGTCCTGAGGTCGCCTGCGTGAGGGTCTGGTCTTCCTGGACCATGAGTCATCCGTCGAATGCCTGCTACAGAAAACACTTCTACGTGCCGCCCCACGGTAGGTCTCTCTGGTGAAGAAGGCTCAGCAAGAAAGCTCTCGATGAAAAGGGCTCGCTCCAGTACTCCTTCCTGGGTCGGAATGCTGAGGGAGATCAGCGATGCCCTAATCTCGTGTCTCAATCCCTGATCAAAGGTCCAGGCCCAGAAGAAATGGTCCCGTACCATGTCTGTCGAGTAGCGCGAGAGATCGGTAAATCTCGTCGAGTACTGGGCGAACGTCAAGCTGCCCTACCACAGCTGAAGAAGCTCTTGGATGCGCACCGCATGGAGGGTGTCCGGGACGAACTCTGAGAAAAAGAGGCTCTCAAAGTCTGTCTAGAGAAGAGATGCCTCATCGTGCATCTAGAGCATCAATCTCCACCATCGGCAAGCTGCCAGGTGCAGGAGGCTCGCTGCGATGATCACCATGAGGTCTGCTGGTGTCCCCACTAACCTGAAAACCCGTACAACTGCCTCCAGCCAGTCCTCGGCGGCCTGAGGGTCTGTCTCCCCGAGGAATCTGGGCGGTCGATGGCGCTGGAACTCGTGCAGTGCACTAAGGGGACGTGCATCATCAGCGGCTGGGGCTAGAAGCATCTGTGGCTCGGCGGGTAGAGGTACCGCCGGTGCCTCAGTTGTCAAAGGGCCATGTACCAAGGCATCATCGCTCGGTGGGCTGTCGTCACGCTCAACACTTGGAACCCCAGCTGGTTGTAGTCATGGGTCCATCCTGAAAAGGAAACAGGTGCGCCACGGTCAGAACAGTATACCTGGTGAGCTGATAAAAAGTAATCACTATGAAAACGTGAAACACACTTGCAATCAATTTTTTCATGCATTAAGTCGGAAATCAGAAGTCAGGGCCCTAGTGTACAGATACGTTGGCCACCACACCAACACTAGACTCCCTGTACTGATAACCCCACCCAATACGCTTAACACTATTGGTTCACATAGAAAAAGATCAGGGTCCCATGTTCTGTGGTAAGAACGAACAGCTCTGATACCAATTTGTCTCGACCCGTCCTCGGGGCCCGTGCCGTGACTACCCCAAGCCCGTCTTCCCTAGGCCAGAAGATGGTGACTAGCACCAAGGCGTAAATCCCGGTAAAAATGGAAGGCATTTCCTTTGTAAAGTAAACAAACACCACAGATCAAGCAAGTAGAAGAAGTAAACACTATGTAAAAACTGAGTACAACAGTAAGTGCGGAAAAGTATGTGGGCCAGCATACAAACCCAAACTGAAATTAAAGTACAACTGAAAGGGAAAAAACAACTGAAAAGTAAAGCTGCAATGTCAAGCTGTCCACTGGAGATCCCACCTGAAGGGTGAGTGCAGATGGCCTCCACAGCTCCTCGGGTCCAGCCGTCCGCTCCGAGAATGTCCCGCCCAGTGGTCCACCTCCAAGTACCGTCCTGCTCCGCAAGCCTCAACCATGATCAACGCTGTCCGTCGTCTGCAACCAACACAACGTAGTGTGGGAATAGCCCGTGCAGGGGTGAGTATAAGCTACTCAGTAGGGACCCCGAGACCCCCAAAGGTCTCCCAGAATTCACAAAGGATAAACCACAAAGGAATGATACAGTCACAAAGTAACATCTGACACTTCTTAGGTATATGCCCATACATATACCTAAGTCATCAATTCTCATTCGGCTCCAACATCCGAGCCCAAGTACAACCCCGTCCACACAGGAAAGCAAAACGTAAATCCACACAGGATAGCACAACACAATCCACAAAGGAAAGCAAAACATGATTCACCTCACACAGGTATACTTCTTTGTATGACGATAGAGATGATCAGATACTGCCACTAAATCATCTAAGCCGTCAGACCCACAAAGGAGCGATAGGTACTAACCCGTGCAATGAACCACAAAGGATCTGACCCATACAAGATCGATAGGTAACTAACCTGCGCAATGACCTACCAAGGATCTGACCCACACAGGATCGATAGATAACTAACCCCCGCAAAAGACCCACACAGGATCGGACCGACACAGGATCTGTAGGCACTGGCCCACACAAGACTGCTGAGCGCTGACCCACACAGGATCGGACCCACACAGGATCAGTAGAACTGAACCACAAAGTTTCTCTGAGTGCTGTAGTCGTTGTCAAATCCACTAAGGATCTCTGCATAGTCGTCGTCGTCGACGTCGCAGTCGTAGCCAGCTCTAGGGTTCCCGCACATAGCAAGCTTGCTCAGGAGGGTCCGGTCCACGAGCCGAGGGGCTGATACATAAACGAACACATAGTCCAGAGTTGATGTATCCAAAAGTTCCATATCGTCAAGAGGAACTCAACGTCGCAGACGGCGCGTCAATCAGACGCCCGGTCTGAGAGTTATTAGCTTTTTCGTTCCAGGGGCCCGGTTGGTTTTTAAGACAAAACCAACCCGACCGTACTCCACCTGTGTCCAAACCTCGGGTAGAGTAAGCCAAAATATCCGTATCACTTAGAGAAATCCAACAATGTCGACGGCACGTCAATCGGACATCCGTAGCTCAAGATATGGGTGTTTCCGCTCCGAGGGCCCGGTTGGTTTCATGTACGAACTAACCCGGCCGAACCCAAATTATTCCAAAACCTTGAGTGTAATATACCGAAACGAACGTCTGGATCCAAGGATCGCATTGCAACTAATGGTGCATCTATCAGAGGCCCGTAGCACAAGTTATGAGAAAAAGACCAAAAAGGATCCGGAAACGGGGGGTCTGGGCCCGGACCGACCCGGCCCAACTCCCCCTGGGTCGGCCCGAACAGGGCCGACCGGACCCGGGTCCGAGTCCGACCCGGCCGGCACGGCTCGGCCTGGCCAGGGTGGCCCAGCCCGGCCTGGGCGCGACCCGGCCCGACCAAGGCGCGACCCAGCCCGGCCGGCGGGTCGGCGAGGCTGGTTACAGCCGAGCGGAGCGGGGGGCGTGCTGCCCCCGTGTGAGAGAACAGAGGCCTCGTGTGGGGCCTCCCTTGCCAGCGGATGCGGGTGGGCCGTCGCGTCCTGTGCTCCTCCGGTACCGCGTGGTCGCGGGACCGTGCTGCTGCCACCGCGGCTTCAGCCGTGGCGGTTCTCCACGGCGGCGCGTCGGCGGGTCGCTCCGCGGACCACCGGTCGAGTTCCAGTGGTCGGAAATTCACGTCATCTTCGCCAAAGGTCCTCCCGGGGTCCGTCCTTCACTACGAGGACCCCGCGTCGCCCGTGCGGCCTGCTTTGTCAACATCCACCATTTCCCACTCCAAGAATGAAAGGGGCGGTGGGTTCGGACTTGTTCGTTAGTCCGCACCCACTGCGTTAGCGGTTTTAAAAGTCTCACAACATAAAAAGTTTAATCAAACGCCATGGGTATAAAATCACAATGATTTAAAAGAAACAAACCCCTACTTCGTCGTTGCCGTCAGACATGAGTTCTTCGTAGAAAAGACCATCGGGGAAGGAGAGGATCGTCGCGTCACGGAAGGGGTCATCGCGTCGTCGCGGTACACGGAGTCACGTTGAAGATCTCTGAGGGTTAAAGAAAACACAGAGATTTAATTGCACGTTTTAAACCCATGTTCATGATAAATCTACAAAGAATTAGAGAACCGTAATCCCCTACCACAATTAGTTGATGATCATATATTGTTGTGGGAAAGAAACATCGCGGAAGAAGCGTCGCGGAAGGAGAATCGTCAGCATCGCGGAACACGGCGTCGTGTCGTCGATCTTCGAGGGTTCGGCGTTCTTCGTGTTCTTTGCATTCTTCGCGAAGGAGGATGAAGATCCCAAGCCTTAGAGTCTTCTCCAAATCCTCTCAACGAGCAATCCTCAATAAAGACATGTGTTGGTCTTATTTCATTCCATGAAAACAATTTGAAAAAAAAATTAAGAAAGGAACCATTAATTCGGTGGATTAATGGTAACCTCTTAACTGTCCAATTAATAGGGGCGTTAAGAGTTTAGAAAATTCACCAGTTGACTATCATTAAAGAGGAATTTTCGCGGGTGCGTTACCTAGGGGAAAAGAAACGGCGGGGCTCATGCGGGCTCCACATCACAAATATCCTACCGAGTGGGTAGGATATTTCAGGTTCCACCCTATCTGATTCAAATCAGCTTGAGTGTCTTTTAGTGGTTTTAAGTGGCCTTAAGTGAAATAAAAATAATGTTGTCGCACCACTTTATCTTATTTCCTAACTTAACCCCAAAAATTAAAAACCACACCTGAGCAAATGCAACTCCGGAAAAGGCGTTTCTAGGAAAAAACCGGCGCTGCGATTACATCGGTGACCTCAGAAATCGATTCCGAGCACCGGTTCAAAATTTAGAAAAACCCTCTCATTCATTCACTGAACGTACCCGAGCCTATATTCGGAAAATGATTCCGGGCACACCGGGCCTCGGAATCAGGTGCCGTCAGAAACTGAATTCTTGTAAAATTCCAAAGAAAATTAAGAAAAAAAAATTTCATTGAATTTTACAGGTCTTTACATTATATCTCTAATCATTTCGAGAGTACCTGGGTCATAAGCCTCTGCCTCCTGCAGCTATCCGATCCTCTATCCACCAGCTCCCTGAGCCTGGGGTGGACCTCCTGAGGGTGTTGGTGGTAAAGGGTCAAAATGCCGACCACCTCCAGCTGCTCTCCCAGCTCCTCTACCGAGTCTACCGCCCTATGGATCTGTCTTCTCCACACATTGCCTCTGCCTCGGTGGTCCATCCACTGCTCCCATGTCAGTAGTATGACCGGTCATACAATCTCGAGCGAGATCCCTCTGCCATCACATGAGTAGCATCTCCTTTCTCAAGGCTGGCTAGATGCACCCTGTGAACCCTTTACAACAGATCCTCTGTCTTGGGATCTCCTCTGAAAATATCTCCCATGCCTAGGTCCCTGACTTCAGCTCCCTGCTGCCGAGGTCTCTGCTCCAGCTCGCCCACTACTGACAACTGTCGGCTGTCTCTACTCTACCAAGAAGCTCTCAACTACCAAATCCCGCTCGAGCACCCCAGCATAAGTAGGAATTCTCATAGGGATGATTCTATCTCAGATATCTCTGCGCAAGACCCGCTCAAAATTCTGAGTCTGAAGTACTGATCTCTGACCATATCCATCGAGTACCGCGAGCGGTCAGTAAACGTTGAAGAATAGTCAGCCACCATCATGGTTCCCTAATGGAGCTGAAGAAGCTCCTGTATACATACTTATCTGAGGGTAACCAGTGAAAACTTCTCTCTGAAGAGATTATCAAACACCAACCATTAAAGAGTCACCTCGTCATGAGTCTGGATAACCAAACTCCACCATTGTCCTACCGAGCCCTGCAGAAGGCTCACTGCCAGGATCACCATCCGGTTTGCTGGCGTCCTAACCAAACAGAAGACTGTATTCACTGCCTCAAGCCAGTCCTCTGCTGCCTGAGGGTCAGGCTCACCTCGAATCCTGAGCGATCTCTATCTGTGAAACTCTTGGAGAGCACTCAGCCTACGCTCCTCCTCCAACGGTACAACAAGAACAAAATACTACTCTATAGGTGGCAGAATAAATGGCGCACCACCCGATGGTAAAACTGGGGGATATGGTCCCTATATCAAGGCTTTTTCATTGAGGGGGTCATCCTCATGATCGAGCTACTCGATCCTAGCAGGTGCGTGTCACAGAGGCATCCTGTTAAAGAAACAAGATGTATCTCTGTCAGTGAGTATATATGGGGAGCTGACTCATGAGGGACATGGAAACCACAACCCATTCCTATATGATGCATGTACCATTATTTCCCCCTTCAACTAGTTTTCTCATGTTCCAAGTAAAAAATAAAATTATCAGAGTCCTGGTGTACGGATACGTCGGCTACCCGCTCCAACACTGCAGTCCCTGGCCTAAAAGTCGAACTTGAAACACTTAACACTATTGCCCCAAACCAACTCACAGACTCTCAGCCCTATGGTAGAACCGACCACCTCTGATACCACTCTATCATGACCCATCCTAGGGGGGCCGAGCCGCAACTCCCCAAGCCCACCTCCAATAGGCCAGGGGCTGGTGACTAGCACCGAGTAGGTATGCTACTTACATGGGAGGCATTGCCTATAAAACTATACACATGCAGACAAATCTCCAAGCTCAAAAAGATAAAAATTAAAAACTACTAAAAATATGCATGCATACACTAAAACCCAACCATAGAGTATTACATGAAGGTAATGTAAAATAAAGTAAAACGTAGGGGCAAAAGTACAATCCCACCAAAAATAGAGTCTGTAACAAAGTCCAACATGTAATGAAAGGTGTTGGGACTACAGTCTGTAGCCATAGGAACACACTGCGGCCTCTCTGATCTCACTGAGTACCGCCCGGTCCTAGTCCCCCTAGAATCCTATCAAAATCTCGCTCATTTGCACAAGACACGACATGTACAGGCAAAGCCCGTGCATGTGTGAGTATAACAATACCTAGTAGGACACCCCGAAACCACAAAGGAATGAAAAAAGGGAAAATACCACAAAATAAAGGTATAGTAAGATCTACAAAGTATATGTATACCGAACATATAACAAGAATACCCATATATTCTTATACACATCGACCATTGCGAAACAACCACTAAGATCCAGCTCGAAGATTCCACTAAGCATGCAACTGGGAGAACACACTCCTAGGTTTGAAGAGAGAGATATGTAGTACTCATTCTAGGAGAACACACTCATAAGTACTTTGAGAACATGATTCTTAGATGAGGATCACAACCAATTCATGGGGTGATTCTTACCACTCACTCTGAGCTAATCCACTAAGCAGAGGATTGGCACCGGGGTAAAGTTGGTCACGTCGATACCATGAACTCTACCTAGGGTCCCAGGAATTAATAGAGGATTCTGCTCTATGTCTCACAGAGGGGATTCCAACAAATCTATTTAGGAAGTCCTATTGAAGGGATCATACTCTTGTATATAGGAATTGATACCGGGAACCTTCCAGAGAAAGACCAAGGGGAAGAACCCTAAAGAAATCAGTCCATGTCACAGAAGGAAACTGGCTCAATCCATGAAGAATTGGTTACACAGCGTGTAGTATGGTTACACGCCATGTTCCTTGACCCCGATTACTGCCTGTGTAATGGCCCATGTCATTCGTCTTGTCAGATATAAAGTAACTACACAACGTGTAGAATAATCACATGCCGTGTCCGACCACCTAGGGCTCGCTCCGTGTACGATGGCCATGTGCCCGTACACGGTCTCTATACGTGTCTGTGTCGCCTACCCGTGTACCAGTACACGGGGTATCCCTTGTATCTGGTCGGGTCTGGCCAGGGAGGCATATACACGCTGTGTACATGGCCATGTACCCAGCCCATGTCCGTGTACTCCCGGAGTACACGCCATGTGGTCCGCAGATGAACACACACCGTGTAGCCCATGCTACAAGCCGTGTAGTCAAGAAATTTCTAGAAACGCCATCTTCCTCCTCACACCACGGCCGATCCTCCGAATCCATGGTTTATCATCCATTCATCCCGATACTCCAGGGGTTGGTTCTTTACATCATGTGGACACCATAATGGGTGTTTTCGGTCCTTAAATTGGATTATAAAACCTCGAACGATTCATCCAAAGAAAAACACTTGAAAACTCGTATCTCCTGATCCACTCCGAATCGCCCGCCAAAACCGTCTTCGCACCTCCGTGACATCGCTACGGGGTTGGATTTACAATCTTGGATCGTTACACCAACAAAAAAATGTACAATGATCTATTTCCTCCAAGAACGTGTACAACACAACAAAGAACTCGAGGGAGAAAATACAAGAATCAAACAAGAGGGACGAACCTCGATCGTTGTTCGTGATGATCCGAGTTCGTCACGGTTAGATCAAAACCTCATCAAAAAACAGATTATACAATCTCAAGTAATTTTTTTCCCAATAACACCCCAAATCATACCCACCCCCAAAACGATCGATCCGCAGGCTAATCAGTTCGCAGATTAGTCTGCATTCATCGTATGAATCAAGAACGGGGAAAGGAAAATCAAAAATAAAACATCCTACCGAGATCCGCTGCATTCTTTGGTGATGATCTGGTGGTCGCATCGTCGTTGTCGGAGAAAATCGTCATGAACGTCATCACCGCGTTGGGAGGTTTTCTCCAGAGCTTTCTAGAGCCTCTAGAGAAATTCAGGGTTATAGGAATGGTAACCCTGATCCCCTGCGAAATATATATTTAAAAGATAAGAGATATTTGACGAAACAAGATTTAATAAAACATTTTAATTAAATATTTTATTACAGTTACGTCCAAAAAATAGATTCCACCACCAACCTGCGTCGGACGATGTTAGGCCTCGCCTAAGGTAAAATCATTGTTTCGAACACAACTATGCCCTCTGATTTCTAATCCGAGCACCCGTTCAATAGTTATTCCAATTTGTCTGGAAAACCGCACGTGCGCGTAAATTAATTATTAAATTAAATTCAAACATTTGTTCTGGGCTCACCGGGCCTTGGAACTGCACGCCGTTTCCGAGTTTAGTCTCGAATTAATTCCCATATAATATTAAAATAATACATGGAAAAAATTTGGGAAATTAAAAATATCAGTCAATTGATAAAAATATTATTGATATTCACTAAAATTCTAAAAAATTGAAATACCTTCTTTTTACATCAATGTCATCTTTTATTAGTAGAAAAATATTTATTATTTCATATATTAGAATCCTAGGTTGTCTCATGTTTCTCCAAAAAATATCGGGTGTGTGGAATGTTGACAGTATGGTCCATCATGTCATCTTCCACCAATTATAGAATGTAACTAGAAAATATATAATGCTTAAACACCAATTATTCATCTGGTATTATTTCTCTATTTTGAGTACTAAACACTACAAGATGCATACAATTGACAAAAACAATTCCTCATTTTTATTTTTCTGATATGGTAGTTTGTACCATTCAAAAAAATAATTCAAATATAATTGGCTTCTATTATATAAATGTGAAATTAAAAAAACGCTTTGATACCTTAATTTGGTAAAGATGAAATGTTATGATCATGTAAATAACAGTAAAGCAAACACACAAGGGAAATAAATTTTCCTTCCCCTAAAAAAACCTACCAAAATAAATTGGATACAAAGTGATAATGTAATTTGATCATGAAAAATAAATATGAAATACAAAAAAATTAATGTGGAAAACACAATGACGGAAAAACCCCAAGACCTATTCTAGAAATAAAATCCACTAAAATCAATGAGAACATAGTGTAAACACCCAATATTGAAATGGATATCAAATCAATAACTATTCGATGTAGCTGAACAAAATACCAGTGGACAAGAGAGGAATAAATTATATGTATCAAATGAACACCATCCCTAAAAGAAGAGAAAAGAATTAATCAAACTATATAGATCCGAACATCATCGACAATATAATTGAGTGGACAAAATCACCAAGATTGGTTGTACAAAAATTTCAAACAAAGAAATTCATGAATGGGCAAATTTCTCCTCGTATTGAACACATGTATCAAAAAACTAGCAACTTATTTCCTTTTAATACAAAATTATTCTCATAGAAAAATGTAACCCCAAAATAAATATTGTCCATTGATTTCATTACTTTTTAAAATCATGTGGTGTTCCAATTGATGAGGTTCCCCAAGGTCATCCCACTCGGAATCATGTGGGGATCACCATAAACCCAAAAACTATGTATTCATCTGACTCCCTTATCTTTTAAAATATTTTGATGATGTCACAATCTATTCAGGATTTGGTAAGTGTTTACTTTTTTTAATTCTCTATTCGTCCTAGGATAAAAAACCATTGGTTATTTTTGTTCCATAGAGTAGAGAGACGGAGATCTCATCTGAGGCCATGTTATCCAATGAACAAAGATGTATCGAATTCAACAAATAGTTATTAGTGTATCATTATGGTGGAGATTTTTGGACACATTTCTCGTTTAGAGTGGCACAATACACACATGACCAAGTTGGAATATTCAGAATATCAATATAGATTTTATCAATATCTCAGTATAGTGATCTCAAAAAATAAGATATTATTTGGTTTCCAATATATGGTTATATTTTTTCTTTTGATATATTCTTATAATCTATTTTTTCATAGGTTACGTTTGTCCAAGAGGGTGAATCAATAACTCCACATGAATAATTCAGTTACCACCATGATGTTTATCAAGGGTTAGTTTCCTAGAATTGATTCTCTTTTCCTTATTTCATTCATGTTTATTAATTATTATTTCATTTATTTTTTATAATAAAGTACTATTAATGGGGTTTTATTGATGACCACATTGATAAATTATAGACCTATGGATGTTATAATATTGCATAACTTTTATTTTCTTTATTCTTACTAGAAACACACTCATTTTATTCTAAAATATGAATCCTGATTTTGTTTTCTTAATAAATCAATATTTCAAAAAAAATTCATATTCCACCACTGAATATAGTGGATCTTGTCTATTATATGGTGAATTCAACTTCAGTACATAACATACCATGTAAATTATTGTTTTCTTATTTATGTTTTCATATTGAATTTTCCTTCTTTTTATTATTCCAATTTATGTTTAAAAAATGCATGAATGAAAATTTTTGTAGAAATTTTAGTTATTTTAAATACTCAAATAATATATATGTTTTGGGCTCCCACTAAGGGCCCCTTATTTTTTATGGTCCATTCTTTGTGCATGATGTGGCCTTTGGAGTACATGTTGTTTGGGTTCCCCAATGACACCATTGCTATCATCTCATCTCAATTTCTAGATACTGATTAATTTTTTTTCATTCCATATAATTCTTCCATCTATTGTATAATAATGTTTCATCATTTGTGTTTTTGTTCCAGTTTTGATTCATGGAAAAACTTGATTGGTTATGATGTTCAACGGGTAGGATAGTATCCATGGGAATTGATCACCCACTATGTGATGTCTCTATCCATATCAATCATTTTTGTTAATCCAGCTCTTGGATTGGGATCATGGTTTTCCTTTGTAGAATCCCTTGCTTGATGATTTTTCTTTTGACGGGGAATAGTCCTAACATGTTTCACTAAACCAACTACATCTAGTTATTGGTCCTATAGTGGAGATGACGTCCTTCCATGTATAAATATGTGATTTTATCTTCGTTGAAAACTTCCTCAAGATAATAAGGAAGGTGAACCTTCTTATCCAGACATGTCACATTCACTTTCAATAACTCTAAGTGATCAAGTTGAACGAACCATATCATGTCATAAAATGTAATTATTATAATTTGTTTTGTTATTCATCATAATATTAAATCTATTGCACTTATGTTCCTATTTCATTGGTTATTTGGGGGTTTGGTCACCTTGTTGTATTTATTTATTTGAGTATTAATAAAAAATTTCATATAGGATGGTGTTCTTCTTGTGAATATAGGTCCCCACTAGACTGAAACTTGTTATAACATTGTGTTCCCTTATTGATTTCTTTAATCTTGATTCCTACTTTATTGGTTCTATATTTTCATCTTCTGTATGAAATACACTTATTCGTCTCTTCTAAGGTTCATTGTTCATCTTGCATTTGGTATACCAATTCCCCTCACAATTTAACATCATATCCTATACTAGTTTTATTTTTTATGTAGAATTATGATCCATGTTTTTGCTTTATATTTCTCGTTTCTAATTAATTTCTAAACTATTATCCCTTCCTAATACACCACTACCTTACTATATTTTTTTAAATCCATTTTCCCATTTCATATTTAATAGTATTTTGTATCCATTTTAATTACCACCATTTATCGAAGAGATCAGTCAATAATTGGGAGTGTATTTTTAATTTTTTCCACAAGAAATCGTCATATACTCTTTGGATAAAAAAGTCAAAATTATATAAGAGATAGAGAAATTTGATCGTGATAACGAATTTAAACTTTGGCTAATTATGTTGAGATCCCTTATTTTACATCAGGGCATAGTTGATTTCCTATGATGGCCTACCAATCCATTTATTACTTTAAATGAGACCATAAATCCAACTATTGAATACATTTATGAACCCCCTTATGTGTTAGTTAAGGAACATACCTCACTACTGATTTCATTAAGAGATAACATTCTAAGATCTATTTCTTAGGAGTCTTCTACTACTAGTATTTTGATTAATATAGAGAACTTATACCTGAATACAACACTTTTTGGTAGTCTTTATAAAAAAATTTGCATGATTACATTCAATATGAATCCTTTTTGTTTTATTAAATCCCACCATGATGAATTTAAAAAAGTAATGTTATATTTATCAAACATTGATGTTACTATTAATGATTAAGATCAAGAAATTATCCTCTTAATTTCTTTATATTTTTTACAGAACAATAGTTTAGAAAATGATTTATGATCACGACTCATGGAATCTTGATGAGGTCATTTCACCCATTATTTATAAAGAACTACACTCCAAACCTAGAATCAAAAGTGTTGAAAAGAGATCATTCTCTAAAGGAACACAATAATCTTAAAATTAATGGAAATTGTTCATTAATGATAATATCAAGATAAATAATAACATTGTAACTAAATTTTATTCTATGGAATGGAAGGTTACTTGCTTCAGTTACAAAAAAACTGGTTATATAAATCTTGAATATAGGAAACTCAATCAAGATTTAGAATCAAAAATACCCACTAGCTAGTCCCTTCTAGTTAACTGTTGATATGAAACTGATGAATTTTTTAATGTATCCAATAATAAACTCAATGAAGAGTGGTTCATATATGTGTTATGTTCCTTTCAAATGTGTACCTATAGAGATTCATTCAATAAATTTTTTAAACTGGCAGAAGGATATTTCCTATTATCTTATAGTAATAAATGTGTGGATGTGGGAAATGGTTTTTTTGTTCGATCTAGATGATAATTTCAACATAAATTTTCATGATGTAAGGTGGGTTCCCAAAATTCATAGAAATACTATTTCCTTAGGGATATTATAACATAAGGGGTTTACATTTAGCTCATAAACATTTGGTCTTAAATTATATAATTGGTATAGAACAATTTATAAATTGTCACTAATAAATGGGTTGTATGACTTGAATAGAAAGACCCTTCCAAAGATGATGGGTAGTGACTAAAATTCCAAAACTAATAATAATATGCTTTGGAATTGGAGATTGGGAAATTTTATATCCAAGGGACTAAAAGAAAACAACAATACTGGTTTTTTGAATGACTTCAAATCTTCTAATACTCAATTTTTTGAAGATTGTATAATGGAAAAGGCCAATTAATTTACCTTTAGGAGGACAAGATTTCACGTTATTGGTCCCTTAGAAAATATCCATTATGATATTTGGTGATAGTCTAGGACTACCTCCCACCGAGGAGGCTCACAAATTGCCACTTTTATATATTTATTATATATAAAAAATTGGATTTATATTCATTAGTAAATATGATTTTTTCCAATCCATTAAAACCTAGAAAACTCTGGTTGAAAACCAAATTGGTATGAATGTAAAAAATATAAGAAGTAATAATGTAATTTAATACATGTCTACAAAATTCATTCAGTTTTTGAATTTGATTTAATTTAATGGAATATAAATATTATGGAAACTCCAAAAAATAGGGCCTTTCATGAAGAATGAATAAGACCATCATAGAAAGCGTCTATAGTATTCTTGTATGCTCGGTCCATTCTATGTCCCTTTGGGTAGGAGCTTTGAGAACAACTATTTACCTATTTAATAGGTTTCTGTCATCTAACATTCAATTCGAAACACGGGGAAAATTTCATAATGGATTGTCCAATTCATATATATAATTCATAGTAATTGGTTTGGTAAGATATACATATGTTCAAAATGATAAAAAAGAACCAAGAGCTCTAAAATGAATCTTTATTGGGAATACTAGTGTGTTAAGGGGTATAAAACATGGGGAGGAAAAAGTGGATAGCAAAAGTGCATAATAAATATGAATTTTGTTTTCATGTGCCCTCATACCCTAAAACTATATGTGCCACATCTAGAAGAACTATATCAGCCTTAGAACATGTTGATTAATGCATGCCACTGGGTCATTTAGAGGATTTTGTCTAACTCACTCCACCAGAACATCATCCCACAATAGGAGATATTCTGAATCTTCTTCTAGATTAGATTTTGGATCTGAACTTCCTTCCACAAATATGGATTACCAATTAACTTGAGATAGAGAGATGAGGGTCCTTAGAGCTCATGTTCGGTTCAAACGGTACGATATAGAATACTATGAATACAATGTGCCCCCAATATATTATAGATCATGATCCCCAAACATATTGGTAATACTAAAATGAAAAAGAATCAATGTAGTGGGTATTTTTCATGGATGAAAAATTTTAATCTTTATAAAATAATTACCCTTTTTCTATTATTAATAAACCACCCTTGTAAAATTCATTAGTTCTAGGTGGATTTATATGAGAAAAGAAGACAAACCCGAGGGAAATAAAATATAACTCAAAACAAGGTTAGTTTCTAAGGGGTTCCTCCAACGAGAGGGAATTGATTATTCTGAAAAAAATATGCTATTGTCACGAATTCAAATTTTCAATTTTTTATACTGATAATGAACTACACATTGAATAAATGGATGTTAAAACTAGCATCATACATGGTGATTTAATAGTGATACTCTATATGAATCCTCCTGATTGATATTTTGTGAAATTGTAACTGTATAAAGTCCACTTGCAATATAAATCATGGTATGCTTGATACAAGACTCTAGGTAGTGGTATATGAAATTTAATTCATTCATTTTAGATAACCAATTTTCTAGGAGTTAATAGGATTCATGTGTTAATTTTAAATCAACTCTGATTTCAATTATTTACATATCACTTTATTTTCATGACATGCTTATCATTTGTGAAGACATGTTACTCATCATAGCTATAAAATTACATCTTAATGTATTGTTTGAAATGAAAAGCATAGGGGTGGATATGAAATCAATAGGTGTTTCAATAATTTGAGATAGAACAAATAAGTTACATTACATGTCTCAACATGATTAAATTTTCTAGATTCTCAATAAATATATATTTGAATTTATCAAACCTTTTATTATAACTCTTATAATTAAATTTATTGTTTTGTTAACACAAGTCCCTAATACTGAATATGATATTAAATTTTTTAATAAAATTCCTTAGTCTGAAATTTTTTGTAGTATTATTTACTATATGAATGTCACCATGACTAATATAAACTATAAAATCTACACATTAATAAGGTTTAATTCCATTTTTATGAATCCACACTATCATTATCTTATGTGGATTTGAAGACACCTCTCCTATAGTTAAAATGTTTCATTTTGTTATAGTAGAAACATTGTTAATGATGAAATTATTTATGGCTATGTTGATGATGATCATTATAGAAATATTAACACCCATAAGCCCCTAAATATTTATGTGGTTACTAACTATGGTGGTTCCAGTTCCTAGGAATAAAATAATTAATTTTTCGGGGTTCTTTCTTCCATGAAATATGAGTAATTTTCCTTAACTAAGGCGGTTAAAGAATACCTATTTATTAAAGTCATATCCTATGAACTCAATCAATTAAATACTTAACTTTTTTTATATTATGATATACAATATACAAATCATTTATCAATTAATATTTTATTACATGTAAAATTCAAACATATTGATAATATAATACATTTTATTATAGATATTATTAAATCAGGAACCATGTTTGGCAACAAGAGACAGACTAACATAAAACCAAATAATAGTTTGACTCAGGTTATTGTCATATCTAATATTATGTTCTATTTAGATAATTTGAACCTTGTTAAAATTTTATAACCATAGGTTCAAGATCATCACCAATTTAAATCTTAAATGGTGGAGATTGGGAATTATAGTTTCCTTTTTTATTTTTCAAAATTGAATTTCCCTTATTTTATATTCTACCATTTACAATCGTAACATTAATCCATAAAAAAGTTTTATTTATTTAGAAATTGTTTTACATTATAAGTTATTATATATGATGTTGGAATCCCATATGGGCCTCCATAATTCTACAGGGGCCTTTCTTCACGTGGGACATCTCCATTGGCTTCCATGTTTCCTATGTGCCCCTATGACCCCATGGACAACCTTTTAACTTGTTTTCTATTCATTGATTAAATTTTTATCCATTTTATCTTATTCATCTATCTTTTGGGATTCTTATTTCACCACTGGAGTTTTTATTCCAACTTTTATTCATGGAATCTCATTTTTTTTTTGAGGAGAAGTATGGTGTGAGGGAGAATTGATCGCCACATGAAAGAAGTCTCTTTGGTTATCGATGAGTTTGGTGTCTCCATCTCCGAGATCTAGCTCTCAGTTTTCCTCTGACAAAACTAAATATCATTGATTTATCATTGATGATGTTTTGTACTGGAATATTTCTCTGACCTAGATTCATCTCCTTTATTCATATAGTGGAGAAAACAACGTTTTAAGGATGAATATGTTCAGCTATCAGCATCGACTATTTCGGTATGCTTGTAGATGATAAGAAACTTGATATCTGAACAAATTAACATCACTCACATTATCACTAAGTGATCTAGACTACTCGACCATATTATATCCAACACTATAAGTATTATATTTAGTTTAATTTGTTTTAAAAATTTTAAATCTTTATAAATCATGTTCGTAATGAATTTTTTCTTTTAAGTTTTGTTTTCCTTGTACTTTTTATTATTGTATGAGTATTAAAAAAACACAAATATACTAGGTGGAGTTAATGTCATGCATGTAGTACCACATAGGACTAAAGAACATGAAATCATTTTATTCCCTTACTTCTTTCTATAATCATTTATTATTCATGTTTGGTTTTGCAATTTTAACTTTTGTAAGAAATAAAACATTTTTTTCCTTCTTGGGTTTTGGGTTCTTGCATTTGGTATTCATAATCCCCTCATAGAAGAGAAAAAATTTATACGATTGAACAAACTATGATAATAATATCGAATTTATTAAAAATGAATCAGGGGTTTTTCTTAGTTATTTTGTGTTATTTTTTATATTAAATATCCACATTACTATTTCCTTATATTAACCAGATATAGTTGAATATTTATTTTATTTCTTCATTAATTATCTTTGTAATTGTCATTTTAAATTGAAAATGGTTGAACAATATAATTGTGTATTGACAATATTATATAAAAACTACAAGTTTATTCTTTATAAACTAGTATGAATGATAATCATTACTTTTTGTATAATTAATAAAGTAATTAATAATTTGTTGAATGTAGATAATATAATTAATATTAAATTAAAATGAACATATAATGGAATAAATATATTCTATTGTTATTTCAAAAAATATTATGTACAATATTGTAGTGATTGCCTAATATTAAGTGGTCTTATTGTGAAATTTAAATAATTTTTTCATGTTGGAGTTTTTTTATGAAATGTTGATATGATAAAGAGGGTAAAATAAATTTATTTATTGAAAATTAAAACTAATTTATGAATATATAGAGACCAGTTTATTAATTTCATGCATTGATTAATGAAAGATAATTTCTTATTGATATTTGTGACCGATTTATTATTATTTATTATTTTCGTTGATATATTTAAAATATATTTAAACCAATTTTTACAATCAAATGAAAACTTAGTATTGTTGATGTAGAAAGGGTGGAATGATGATTATGTTATTATGATGGATATATTTTTCAATTAATAGTGGAAAATGCAGATTATGTGGGAATGTGTTGATGATGATTTTATCAGGTGATTATTTTTTATTAATTATGTTTTCAATTGATATATATTAGATTTATGATTGATTCATTATTAGTATCAATTTTTTGTCAATTATTTCAAGATATAGGAATAGATTTATAGTTACTAGAATTATTTAATGATAATTAATTATTGAAATTAATGAAAATAAATGCTTCATGAGGACTAAATGTTTTGATAAAAGATTTTAACATTAATACATGTAAGCAAAAGGTAAATGGAATTGGAATATTGTTGAATTAATATTGGAATTTATTTTGGAAAAATATTAAACAATCGATCATCAATTAATAAGTTATATTGAAACATGATGATTTTTCTTAGAAGATATCATTCTAGTCTTAGTAGTGGTAGTGAGATGTTATGTTTGATGTTAGTTTTCATGTGGATGTTAGTTTTAAATTTAGTCTAGGATTTTGGTAACTTCCCCTAATTTACAATTTTTCATCTACATATCTTTTTCATATGTGATTTATTATGGTCCACCGATTAAGTTGGTATGAGAGGTCGACACATATATTCAGACTTTCATTCAATATATCTTCCCAACATCGAGGTTACAAATGAATGAATAACCCTAACAACTACTTTAAACAAGCTTGTGGTCACTATACCATGATTATATTTCCCCTTTCCATATGTCAATGCCAAAACCCTCTTAATCTTCCATTTTGGGATTCATGACATCAGACCCCCTCCTAGACTCCGCCTCAATGTTCCTCGACACTGAACCTATTTCCCTCTCAAAATCATTGGACCCCCTCTCTACCTCTACGACACAAGTTCCTTACCCAGACTTGGCATGAGATTTGTCGATTTATTTTAGTCATAATCACTAGAAGTTGATTTTGTGCCATATTTTTGGGAAAAATTGTGCTATTTTTCTAGGTTTAGTAATTTAAATATACTAATTCTCCTTTACAGATTAACAATTTTTATATTTGTGAATTATTTATTTTTGAGAGGTATATTGTGATCGATTCATAGTGATGATTGTTTTCCTTGTTTGAGATAGGTATCCTCTTGAAAAATATAAAATTTATTTCTATGATTATACACAAAACATGAAAATATATCATGTTTTAATGTTTTGGGAAATAAATGATTATATAATTTAATTTAGTTGATTTAGAATAATATTACATGATTAATAAGTGAAAAACATTATACATGAAAATTTTTAATGTAAGTAATGTTAAATGACATGAAAACCTATGATTGATTGATTAAATGGTGGAATAATTAAGGAAATTGATGTTTACATTATTAAGATAACTATTGATAAATTTACGTTCCATTTAAGTATATTTTTATTATTGTTTGGTTATGTTATAGTGTGGTGTATTGTAATAAATAGTGAAATAAATTTTGAAATGGGTGTTTGGGCATATATTGTGTGTATGCAATCTAAATATATATATATATATATATATTTAATTTTCCTATTTTCTATAATCGTTTAATATAAATTTATATAAAAATTTTCAACTGAATGGAGAAATTGTGTGACTTAATAAGTTTATCCTAATTTAAAAAATGGTAGTTGTCTAATTATTGGGTATTAAATATAATATTTTTTTATATAATAATATATCTATATTTTCTATTTTTTGGGTATAAATTCAAAAATATTTGTATAATGTTTGAAATACCTTGTCTCAAAACACATCATTGTATATTATGGGTTTAAAAATTTTATTTGTCTGTTTATTTTAAAATCATTAAGTGGGTAGAGGAAAGAAATCTCAATATCATTGTTTCAAATTTATATGATGGATGAAGAGAGATGAATTATATTATAACATTATATTAATAAAATTTACTCCTCATTATGTGGGTTGGATTTGGCATCTTAAATCAACCATTATTGAAAACTCAAACATTATTTTCGTACAGTAAAAATAAAAAAGTGGACACTCTGATAATGAAAAAACAAATTTAAAATATTATAAATGGTTCTTTTGGAACTATTGGTAAACTTTATCTACAATATAACACACAATTTGATTCATTTTTTTAAGTTACATGTAATAATGATTCTTTTAGAAATATTGTATAACCTAATAATTTTGATAACATGTAAAGGGATGATGATGAGGAAACTAATAAAATAGAAATATAAACTTAAAAAACAAAATTTAATAAATTAGTTATATATAGAAATTAGGAATTGAATGAATGATGATTAAAATGTTAAAAAATTTCATTTCTACTAATGTTATACCATATAAGATAATTATATGAAATACCCACGATATTGGAATTATTGTCTGATGCATTTTCTAAATCTAAGATACTTATATCATTTTATGAGATGAATAAGATTATTTAAATTATTGTACATAAGTATAAAAATATTCATTCACATCCCCGTGATTTTCTTATTTGATGGAAAATGGATTCAAATCAATAAAATTTCAAAATATTTTGTACTTAAAATTTGAAGTTAAAATAATAATGATGTCATTTTAAATATATGTGATACTACAATGAAATGAAAACTGAAACATTTTGTGAATGTTTCATGTTACCTTCCACTAAAATAATGGTTTCAAATATTGTTTATGTCATCTCAAATTCTTGAACATATGAAGTGGCATTCATTGAATAATAATAATAAAGAGTTCATGGGACATCCAAAAAATTAAAAACCATTGAAGGTCATCAATTCATTACATTCATATTTATCTTATGATCATAGAAATTTATATTTGTGATTTTTTATGATCGATTCAATTATTTGTGAGTTTTAAAAACGAATTTACATCATTTGGCTAATTATTTTTATCCATTATAATCTGGATTAATGGATTTTTATCCAAAAGTCATTATTCATTATATCTAAGATTTTTCATATAAATCAATTTCCATGAATTGACATTGATACTTACCATTAACAACTTATTACTAAAATATATTAGTTTTGTAATGATGGTGTAGAAATATATAGAAAATCTACCATGTAAATGATCAAAATGATTTCTTCCCTTATATGGATCATTAGTGATATTACTCAATTAGGATATTTTTCGGGGTGGAATATACACATAGGATTGTCTAGACTATTTTAAAACATTGAATTTTAGACTCAATTGATAAATTATAGTATAATGTGGTTTTTAATTTATGATTATCTCATCAACATTAAAAATCATTTTTTTTAAAAAACTCATATTTCAAAGGGAATCCTTATCTGAGGTTTCCACAAAAATTAATATCTGGATAATAGATCACTGAAAAATTATCATTTGTTATTCCAGATTCTGAAAATGATTTTTAACTGAATGAATGTGGAAAAAGTGTTAGAACAACTTGAGATACAATTAATACAAAAAAGGAAAAATTTCATATTTCACAAACATCCATATTGGGAATTTATTTTTCTCATCATAATCTTGATGATATAAACATTGAGAATAATTTGGATCATTATGTGTGGTTAAAATTTCTTTTTGAGGTAGGAAAAACAAGGGATCAATTAAATTCTTGTAAGGGATTCGATGAAATTAATATCCCAATTGACATAGGGAAAAATGTGAAAGATAATTCTGTAGAGGCTATTTTAACAATTAAAACGCATCATAAGAATATTCTTGTAATATTTCAAGATGTGTCTATTTGAATTATTATAAGATACATATATTGAAAATTCTTGAGTCACATCTATTTATGGAAATGTTTCTACCCTTTCCAATGAAAAATTTATTACAAGAAAAAATATCTTCCATTTAAATAAACTATTTTACATTCTGTAGAGAGTAATGTTAGAATTCATTAAAACCTAATGAATTGGATAAAAGCCAATATTTAATTTTACAAATTCTCTGTAATTTGGATTTTTTATATCGCCCTTCAATTTTCACTATAATGATCTATATGATGGTGAAGTTTTATAAAGAAGCTAAAAATAGAGGGCCCATACATTATCAATGGATATATTCCATGAAGACTTAATTTATTTCAATATTTTTTCCTTTAGAAAATTCAAATCCTCATTGTAAATATTAAAAAAATTATTTATATTTAACATTTTATCATTATATATCTGGGTAATTTTAAGTATTCTGTAAAAAAATAAATCGCATCCAAATGGTTCTATTGTGAATGGCCACATTTCCAAATATTGTTTAAAATTAAGTTCATGTCAATCGGATTCAATAGAGATAATATTCAATTGAGAGGGATGTTTTGATGAAGATTAATGTCAATTGCAGGCTACTATTGAGTCATCTGTGTTTCCAACTATTGGTCATGAATTAGGAAATATCTCATCATTTTAATTGAATGTTATGATTTTCAGTGAAGCACACCAATATGTGCCTCCCAATAATAATTTGGTTGATCTCATTGTCAAATAATTAAGGAAACAAAAAAAATTCTACTAAGTAACTGAACTAGAAAAAGAGAGATAACAATATTTGTTACCAAAAGAATAGTTTATGGTTTTGACATCTTATATCTTGTCCAACAAAAAAAATTAATTTCATTTTCTAAAAAGCTTGTTTTTTGGTTACTGGTAACCATAAAAACAAAACAAATGATATTAAAAACACTAGATCTGTGGTACCCATACATTCTTGTTTTTATTTAAAATTTTAAAATTTCAAAATTATAGAGAAATCATGAAAAAACCACGAGTCCACCTTGTATCACACTACCACGTCGATCCATGAGTTGTTTCATCACATGTATCCATCATCACATAAGATAAAGTCATCTGTGAGACCATTCACCACAATTGTCATCATTTGTGTCCCATCATCATCATGTCTTCACTCACACCGATCATCAACCTCAGCTGTTCAAAACACCACTTTCAACATCATATCCATCTCTCATCCATGAACTGCCATCGATGCTAAGAAATTTTTTGTTGTATATTCTGACACGCTCATCGCAGTGTCTCAAGATATTGAAGATCATCATTAGCGTCATAAAATCACCACAGTATCATAGTGACACAACAAATGACCACCATAAGAGAATGAAACACCCCATGTAGAACATGTACCTCCATCGAGAATGAAATCAATATATTGAAAAAACCTGGGATTAAACCCAAAATGAAGACGAAACAAATGTAAATTGGGAATGAATGAAAAATAATAATAATTGCAGGGGATGAAACCCTAATTATTCCAGGAAAAGAAGAAACAAGGGAATAATGTATGGGGAAGAAACCCTAAGTGAGGCTCCATGACCATGAAACTGAAAAACATAAAACCTCTATGAATTTTCCCTAAAAATCCAACCTGGAGAGGAGTAGTAGAATGCTAGGTCAAGGCACTGTTGTTCCAGATAAGGATCACGTTTTGTGATGAAAATCAATCTGAATCTACTATTTCCTGGAGTCGCATCGTCCAACGAACCCTAAAGCCCAATGCCTCTTGGAAATCACTGCACCATCTCTAACCAGGAGAGGCACATGATAACACGAGGTCAGAGCACGGTTATTGCCAAAGAGGAAATACATATCACAAACCATAAATAGAATGACCAAGATTTATTTGGTAGGAAACCCTCATTGATGATTATAAGAGGTATAAGAGAGGCCTATATTGGCGAGCACTAGATTTAAGGATTACAATATATAGGGTTTGATGTTTTTCACAGTCGATCATGATGAAGGATTGAAAATAGAAAATATTGGAATATTCATAGTTGTATGTCTAGGTTAATTTTGAGATATGGTTGATATTATTTAGTTAATTGACCCTTATAAATATTAAGTTGTGTTTTTTAAATGTAATAGGGTCAATATTTACATAGCTATAAAGAATTATTCACTGTAATTAAATGTTGCCAATTTTTCCTAGTTGATCAATAATGTACATCAAGAAGAAAATGATCAATATATTTTGGATACCTATGTAAAAAATGATATATGATTTTGATGATATTGTAAATTATGGGTGGATTATTTTTTCCACACAAAACCAAGGGACATGAATTATGTGATTAATGAAAGTGAATTAATTTATAATAGTAAACCACATTAATAATAAAAATATAATTTTACTATACCATATGGTATGTAATATTCTTTTTATTTGAGAGGGATTTGTAATGATTGAAAATGAATAGAAGAAGTGTAAATATTGTCAATAGTAGAACCTATTAAAAACATGACAAAAAAAGATTTAAATTTTCATGTTGTTTTTTTATATTAACATGGTCAATGAATATTTATTGTAATTAATAAATTGTATCACTTTTTTACAGTAATAAATGAATGGAATATATTTTTAGTTATTCCATGACAATATAGGTTTTGTGTCAGCACCCACATTATGTCACAAGGTTATCATTCTCCATCCATGAAATAAGGTAAAATTCATCACATATCATACACATTTTTTGAATCCAATTAATTTTTATCAAATAGGCTATCAACCATTGGTATGAATTATAATGATGATTTTCATAAATTATATATGAAACTTAATAATTGGTAAATTTTATAAATTTACACATAAAAGTTTTATTTCTTTAACAACTATTTTTTGTTATATTAAATATTATATGTTAAATAAATGTTAATATTTCATTTTTCTCTCTCATAAAAATATATCATAAAACTCTTTCATAATCCAAATAAAATTATTTTGATAAATATTTAAATTCATGTGTGTAATTCAATGTTGTGATCAAAATAATCATTACATGAGTCAGTCATTCCAAATAAAATAATTTTTCTAGAGAACCATTTCTATTATTATAAGTTTCAATTTTTTTGAATACATTATATATTTTTTAATTAATATCAACATTTTAACTAAGTATTCAATTTAGTGTACCAAATATGGGAATATTATGTTCAAATTATTTATAGTTTTAAAAGACACTTGTGATTTTATGTTTATAATTTCCATCATCTATAAGAAAATGAATGTAATGAAAAGAAAATATTAATGATGTGGAGTTTGTTTACTGTCAAGATAGCAGAAGGAATATTGGAAATTTATAGTTTAAATTAATAAAATAATAATAAAATATAAGTTATAGACTATAAATTTTATTTCTCTAATAGAGTTTGGAAAGTTAGATAATTAAAATCATGGATTTAATTATTTATTGAGATAGTTTCCATAACCCAAAACTGATGTGGAAATGATGAATAATTTTTTGAGGATATTCTAGATCTAATCCTAAATGAATATATTATATTTAATAAATTCAATATGTCTACAAATGAACGTTAAGATATGTTAATGTCATCCAAGGCTATCATATATAATGAAAATTCAATAATAGTTTTTCATACCTTAGAAGATGTGTATCTTCCAACTAAACTAAGGCTATCATGGGTTAAGATAAATTTTCAAATAGTCATGGATACCAATTATTCGGTTCCTTATCGAACCATTATTTATTATGAAATTATATCAGACCATAGATATTTCATTATTATTTAATTTGTTCTTAATTTAAAATATTAATTACTAATGTTTGGTTAATTAAATAAAATTAAATAACCATGGGAAGGAAGTGGGGAAGGAGGTGATGTAAGGATGTATGACAATGTAATTCTGGGTGAGGGGTATGCATCTTTGTAGAGTATCCAAGACTAAATTTTGGGATGAAAATTTTTTAAACGTGAAATTTTAAACAATGATGTAATTTAATGTAATTTTATTAAATTTAATGGAATGTTTAATGATTTATAAAATTTAATATGTTTTCATAAAATATTGATTTCCTATTATTGAAATAGTATTTTATGCACTAGTTTTTGTTTAGGATCTTGTCTTAATTTATTTCATTGTTTCTGATAGATCATATCTAGTGGAAATTTTAACTACTATGAATAATATATGGATTAATGAAAATGCCACAAAATAATTTAAATTTTAATATTTAGTGGTGTTTTCAATCTTCTATAAGTTATTTATCAAATAAAATCCATCTAATATCAATAAAAACACCAATAAATATTTATTTTATAGAAAACCCATCACCAACACAAAAATTAAGCTAAATTTCAATCTAAGAATAACCACCACTAATTAAAACCAAATCACTACTCAAAACTCATTTTATCATTTAAAAATAAACCATCATGAAAAAAATATTCATTAAAAAATTAACCACATCCTATTTCGTCATTGTTTATTAAAAATATCAAAAACTGAATTAAAGATGGTTAAAACCACAACAAAACTAATAAAACCCACTGATATCCAATTTTTAGATAGTTTGTATGTTTACAAGGGATTTAAATTTTTGAGGTGTAGTTTATATTTAAACAATGATGTAATGGAGCCTATCTTCATAGATCCCTACGTTTTAAACCTCTAACATTCCTTATAGCTAGAAAAAACCAGGTTTAAAACCCTCTCTCTCTTGATCATTGATAATGAATACTGTAATGCAATAATCATATCCCAAAATACATATCCCAGAATAACACAGTTCTTCCAAATCAAGGTAGGGTATCCTCAAAAATCTCTTATTATATTATGTTATAGTGTGGAATTATCTTTCTTGGTTTTTTAGTGGATAAATTTAAAAATTAACAAAAAACATAATTATGAGAAAAAAAAATTTATAAAATGAATTGTGAGTTTTATCACATGCTACTTTGGTTATTTTGTATATGAGACTTGAATGCATATATTTTTTTTTTACATTTTTGCATCTTCATATTTTCTAAATTTTATGATTTTATTATATTATTATTTTATTTTCTCCCATTTTTTTTCATTTTGGTATAATTTTTTAAAAAAAAATCTATATTGGACGATATGATAGTTAATGAATTAAAAAATTATAATTTTATCCGATTTTTTGGATTCATTTTCCTTACATGAATTTATTTAATAAAACAATTGTTCTGATTTTTATAATGATTAAATATAATTTTGAATGATGAAATGTTTAAAAAAATTAATTGAGATATTCGAGATCGTACATTTAAATAAATATTTTAGAATTAGTAATTAAGGACTAAATATATTCAGTTCTTTTTAAAATTTCATGTATGAATTTATTGAATAAAAATAATTACATGTTGATATTTTAAAATATTTTTTATTATTTTTTATTTCCATTTATAAATAATCATTTTTGATCACGTATTATACATTAAATGAATGAATAATATGTTTTCTGTATTGGCTATGGGAATATATGAATATTATTTTATGTTAGTGGCATGTTGAAGTTAATGATGGAAAATGGGATTGATGTATAAAGGTGTGATGATGTTTGAATTAGTGGATGACTCTATTAATTTTTTTTCATGATGAATACATCTTAGTTTTTTTATATATTATACATCCACTTTTGGACTTATCTTAATAGATCTATTTAGATACATAGTGATAGAAATTATAGAATCATGATAAAATAGTTAACATAATTAGATGTGGATGATTCAGGAATTAAAATGTTTCTTATGATATTTTAAATTTTGAAATGTATTGGTAAAATATGAAATTTCCTTGGATTTTTATATTGAATTAAATATCATTATTTATTTATTTTAAAATTATTTAAAAAAATATTTGACAATTGACTATTATTAAATGATCGAAAATTGGTTCTTGATTAATGAATACTGAATTCTGAACATTAAGGATCATATAATTAGATGTTATCTTGGTTGTACTATAAATTGGATGTGGATGTTATGTGGTATGATGGTAATATAATGTGAAATGGTTTAAGTTATTTTCCCCTAGATGGATGTGTGCTATCGATATTATTGGAGTTGTGCACTAAAAGAATATATGTTTTTTGGTTATTCCCTAAACATTAAAATGAATTATGATCTTATATATCTTATCACATGATGATTAATTATTTTATGTTACATTAATGTGATAAAATCATTACATAATTAGTCACATGGAAAGGATATTGTAGATTCCAATTATGATGTGGTCCTTGAAGAGCGATGACATCTTCCAAAATATTAGTCATATGACCAAAATAACATTCTATGATGGGGTAAATAGTATTTCAATTTTCATGTGATAGTACTCATAACCAGACGGAGGTACATATCATGTATCTATAATGTATTAATATCCAATATGTGATGTTATGCTGATAGAAATGCTTCGAAGAATTCAACGTGATGACATGTGATAATAATTAATCTACACGAAGAGGTGTAACAATCCTTCAATTTTATGATTTTTATAAATCCATTTAATGATTCATGTATATTCATATATTAACCAAAATAATGATTCAAAATGTTAATATGAAGACTGATATAATGTTTCAATTATTAATTGAATGTCATTAATGAATAATTTATGTAATTATTTTACATTATATTTTTTAATGGATTTTCATGTCTTGATATATTTGATTGAAATGTAACTATCTAAATAATTCCATTTCTATAGTTTTTTATGAGTTCATTTTTGGTAGGAAAAGAAAACGTTGACAAGAACATATCATTAGAAAATTATTTATAATACCATTTAAATTTGAGATATTGATAAAGGGAATTATATTAAATAGTTATCATTCATTTATGGTTCATATAATTTGGGAATATCTTCTTTATTTATGGGGGCCTTAACCCATTTATAGAATCTAATCTTGGACATTATCCAACCCACAAGATGCCAATATGAAAAGGCTTAATGGTTATACATATTATATTATTTATTATAGTTAATTTGTATTTGAATATAATAATATAGTATTTTAAAATCCACCTAATCATGGAAAATTATTTATTTAGGATTTACCAATTACAAATATTCATTCATCATTTATATGAAAATATTAGTTATTGAATAAATATGTATTCACCAAATCATGGACATCATATATATTTTTAAATTATTATTTTTTATTTTTTAAATAAATATTTATTTGGTGATTTATTAAATGTTGAGGAGGATGTGTATTTTATAAGGGTCTGTTGTAAACAATGATATAAGTGTTAATTTCAATTAATAAATAAACATTATTTTCAATAAGACAATATGTACCTTTTCATAATATTGAGAATTCCATATAATAATAATAAATATTTTTATTTTATTTCTCATACTGTATACCTAGATATAATTATATTTTAATGGAATTTTTGTAATTAATATTTTAAACCCCAACTCTATATATATCATGTCATATATTTTTAGATAATGAAATGAAAAATTATGTGTGAGAAATTTTATTATGTACATCCCCTCATCCCATGAGATTAAATTCCACCATAAACATCTTAATGGAATATCTCAAGTATGAAGGATGTGATTCTTCTATTCCTCCTTGTCAATCCAGACAGAAAAAAAGACAAGATATTCTAGATCCATGGATCAATATTCAAAATAGATAATAAACAATACAAGGTCATTGGTACTACCACACTAGCACCCAAAGCACCACATGTGATGTTATAAAATAAAGGAGCATGTGTGGATCATCACTAACAGGTATATAAATTAGTACCCATCATGAAATTTTGATTCACTAGGAACGTGGTTCATAAGATAAACATCTATATATAAGAAATACTCAAGGAAAGGTGTCTTCTTATTTTTTAAATTGATTAAAAAATTATAATGAAAAATATCCCATATCTTTGTTCTATGATTATTGTATAGTTTTATAAAGTATATTAATTATACATGATGATTTATTATAATTTTATAGTAAATTATTCATTTTAACCAACAAAACCATTATTTTTCATGTGCTCGACTAATGCTTCAACTGCACTCGAAACCTATATGTTATATCACAGTGGCCACATTCATATTTATTATTATTTATTTTTTAGATCATTTATCATAGTTTTTTTTCTTACTATTTATTTTTTATTTTAATTCAGAATAAATTAATGTGATAATATATGCTCAATAATATTTATATGACCCAACTATATAGGAATAGAAGAATAATTCAAGAAGATACAAACTGTGAGTGCTTGATATCATGGCTACATGATGTGATTACGTGGTGTGTAACTGAATTACACACTATGTATTCTTCATAAACAACATGGGTATATGGTAGAACCAATTATGGAATTCCATAAATTAAAACTAAACATGGATACATCAAGACAATATATATTAAATATTAGGTAAGTAGAAAACATATATAGTTACAATGAGTGTTCTGTGCATATATTCCATATAACCCCAGCACAAACTAGTGATCGTTTTGTCAATATACACACCATTTATTTAATAAAAAATTATTTAACTTAATATAGCCATGTGTCATGGTGTATATATGATGATATGGTGTTTATTTGATATACATTCCATGTAGCACATTAATTATCAACATGGATTACACTTCTACTCCCTATGTGTGTAATGTTGGATTTGATAGAATGGATTATGTATCTTGTATTAGTTATACATGCCATTTAATTTGTGACATATCATCCAAGAGACATGGAGTGACTGAATTTTGGGAGTTAATTCATGTATATATTAAATAATGTACTTCCGCTAAACCAAACTACATGGATTGTTTCATGTGTGCACACCCTGTGATTAGGGATTTTCCCACGTTAATTTATTTTCTTGTGAACACATGGATCTATGACTTAAATTAATTTATTATTACTTTCGTACAATAAATACATTCTATTTATATTGTTTGTACTAAATTTTTACTAGGAAGTTACAATCAACATTACAACCCATGTATATTACTAGTGTTCCATGTGGTCTAACTCATAATGTTATTTACATAACATGAACCATTTAACTACATGAAATGTAATTTTTTGAATTTTTGTGTATGATAAAACTCTAAGAATGTACATAGTAAAATACTATAAATAATCATTTTATTAATTATATATATTTTAGTTTAATATTATATGTAATTTAAGTAAGGAAAATGGATACATACCAAGTTACCTCAAGTATAAATTGTGGAATAAATTTTAGAAAAAATTTAGACAATTGTATTGGGTGCACATAATCAATCTACCGATTTAAACCATGTATATTTATAATATGTTAAAATTATTTTATTTTAAATTATAGTGTAGGGGAATCATATGAATCACCAGACAGTCTAGATTAATATAAAACCATTAATTAATAAATTTATGAAAAAATTGATAATTATTTCAATAGAACTTTATCATAATTAAGTGGGAGATTAAAAAATAAAAATATCTTGTAGGAATTTAATATCATAATTTTTATGTGATTAATCATGGGGACTAAGTAACCAATGTATGTGATGGTTTCATTTAAATTAATACTATTTCATTCATTTTAATAATTTAATTTTAAATCAAATATATGATTGTTTTTATACCATCCCTCCATTATGTAAATATGTATTCAATAATTCCTTCCATTAACTGTTTAAGGACGCAACTATGGATCTATGTTTTGTTCAATATATATTCATGACACATACTTTAGTTATTTTTAAGATCATAAGAATGTTTTTTCACTCTTAAAAAAGATGAGATCAATAGAATTATCCTTCACTATACTTGATGAATCTTGGTGGAAAGTGTTGAAGAAATTTTAGTCAATATTTCATGATAGGGGAGTCCACAAAATAGATAAGGAACTAGATGGTATGAAGATGGAATGAAAACCTACTAAAATACCTTTAATAAATTTATCAGACACTCATCTCAATTATTATAAGTGTAATGCCGATCCTATGAACCATAATGTTTAAGAAACAAAATATTTTGATTCTAATGGTGAGGTGTATTTAGAATTATAAAATAGTGGATTAATAATTAGTTAATAAACATTATTACGCCTAAAATATTTCTGTAATCATTATAAATTACAAAAAATCATAATCTAGTTATTATAGAAATCAATAAAAAGTTCATAAACGATGATATACCTATAATCATTCCAGGATTTATGTAATATCTATATATGAAAAAAAAATATCATGTGTAGTAGTACATATATGTGATAAAATAAAATGTGAGTAATTTTCCATTCGTTTGAATCCCCTAATCTTAATCAACATCGTGAATAAGTGAAAAATGCTGAAAATAAAGACTATATGACATTTGTGGAGAATACTTATTATGTTAGTTAAATTAACTAGTAATCCATGTATGGAGGGATTATAATGAATAAAAATTTCATGGATACATATATAATGATATATCATCTCTTACCAATTATGAAGAATAAATAAATGATTACGATAACTGAGATTGACACTACACTATACTAGATTAAACAGGATTAAGGTTACATTGATAATGTACTTGTATTCATTATTTTGATTTAAATTGATTAAATTTAGATAGTTTCGTAAAATTTTGATATTAACATATATTTTAATCTCATGTTTTATTACTTACCACTAAATTTCAACTAATTCATCCATGATCGGATGTACATTGTGGAAAATCTGAATAGGAATCATTAACAATACTTCACTACATGTATAAGTATGGGTGGTATCATTATTCCAAACCACTTAAAGGAAAATAATATAATAAAAGGTTGAAATCCTATCACATATCCATTAATAAGGGATTATATACCCTAATTTTTAAATAGAAAATGATTCATATAATGAACAGTTAATATTAATAAGTTTCCATCTCATATGAGTCAAATTGGAGAATATATCTTTTGATGGTAAAAATAGATTGATGGAAGTATGTATTGATTGTTACCAAATTATTTACTTCTCTGTATATTTAGACATAATGGGACATTATTTCATATATGGATTGAATGTTATTATGTTTCTTTATAATTATCTAATAATTTTGTAACTCTTTAATCTTTGATATCATATATTTATATATATAATTTAATAATTATGATAATTTGTATACCTCTTGCGTAATGATATGTTGTTTTCAAATAAAAGTAATATTATTTGAAAATTTTATATTCATTACGTTTTTTCATCATTAATTTGAGGAAATAGTTATACCGACTGACTTAATAATCATGTTTTAGACAAATAATCCATTAGAAAAAAATATCTTCCCCTAAACCTATAAAATGAGTTTAAAAAAACCATGTGAACTATTAAATAGGAGAATATATATATATATATGAACTCATAAATATAAATAAATTCACTAAGGATTCTCCATGATGAATTAAATTAACTAGGTTAATAATAAAGGATCCTGTTAGTGGGATTGTCAATGTATATCTTAACAATGTATTCCACAATAATTCAAATTCTAATTGAATTTATGCAAAAAATAAAATTACCTTGTACTTGATGGAAATAGAGATCGATTAATGATGAGACTAACATATATATAAGTTATTTGTTTCCAAAATTTATTGTAATTATTTTTTCAAAAAATATTGAAATAGAAAAATAGATTTGAATTATATTAACATATGAATACCATATAAGTTTTGAATCAGTCTCATTATGTTAAATCCATAAGTGATTTATGGGAAAAATTTATAAAATATTATCTTAACAATAAATGTATATCAATGAAAAAACATTCATCATTGTTATCTATCCAATAATATATAAATTTATTAGACCCAAAAATTAAAAAATAAATGGTAAACATCTATGGTATATGACCATGGAAATATATCTCTGGTGAGACAGTGAGATAAATATATACTTTAGTGGTATCTTGAATTTTTTTCCATGAGTCGATATATGAACATTAGACTCCCCTAGTCTCAGTGGGAGGAATTGTTAAAAAGTCATATACAACCTAGAATTGATTTATAATCAACACAGTGGGATATATATTTATATATAAAATTATTCTCTTATAATATTCAATCCTAAAATAATGTAGTAAATGGGAACAAACAAATATTTAATTTTTTTTAATTAATGATTGGATTACAAGCAGAAAAATTAGTAGTGCCTGATATTTTTATGGTTTGATGAAACAATTTTTAAGGATTTAAATAAAAAAAAGTAATGGATGGTCAAGATAGGAAAATAAGTCATGGATGATTATCTAAATGATCATGAAATTAATAATCATTCTATATCAATACTTTCTCAATATTTATCATTCAAAAATCCATTTTCATTTTACATATCATATCAATCATCTATGAGAATTATACTAGGCATTTTATTTCAAGGGAATCTTATTTATGGAAACCCTATCGATATTGTGTTTATAATATAACCATTAGGATGAGTGAAAACATATAATTCTAATATGATATGATTGTAAAAAATATATTAAAATATTGCATATATCATAATTATAAGAAAATATTTGATGGAAATTAAGGTATTCAATGTGTTTGTAAGAGGTTAGTGGGAACACTATAGGTCCCCACATTAGATATATTGATTACATATGGAAAACATTTGTTATGACATTCATGATTTTTTAGTCCAAATAAATTAATTTCTATAACAATTACTTTAATCAGTGTTCAAAATCTAAAAATTGATATTTATCATTGAAAATATTAGTCTATTCATGGATAGGGTCATGGTATATACATTATCATGATTCCAAAGTGATTTAGATTGGGAAAATCCAATTTGGAATTGTTTCCAATTTAAAATGTTATAAAATATCATTAGAAAAATTATTCCCTAGATACATGAAGATATATTTAAAATGATTACAATCCCATATGCATATCTAATGGGATCTATTATATTTTTCATGATATATACTAGGATTCAAATAATTAGATGGTGGGAAGTTATTATGAAGATCTGAGAGACTACCATTTAATGAAATTAATTATTATCTAAAAGTAATTGTGGTATACTAAATATAAGTTCTAGTTTATGATGGAAATAATGCTATTTTTTCTAGATAGGTCAAAATGAATTTTTATCTTAATAAGGATATATAATATCCCATTTTTTATAAAATATGATATAGAATAGATTAGTGAAGCTATTAGTCACCATTTATAAAACTTAGTCCAACTATATTTTGGTTTCAGATAAATATTAAGATGATTATATAATATAAAAATTATTCATGGAATCCTGATGTTGAACATAGAAATTAATATAGTGTCACATTAAATTTTCATAAATATTTAATGGTGGTTCTTTTCAAATAAATAAGGAAATATCAAAATAAAAAGTATATACATTAAAAGTATCAACTCATAAGGTATTTCCCTAGAGAGGATAGGTTGCAGTAAGTATATTTGTCATAGGGTATTGTGAAAGTACCCTATCCATAGGTGATTCCTGTTGTGGAAGGTATTAATACCCATATTTTATAAGAATCTTGTATAACATGTGAAAACTATCATGTAGTTTAGTATTATTCCCTAATGAATTTATGATAATATTGGAGTTGATTATCTAGAACAAACTACTTTATAATTTTCACTACCTATATATTGAATAGGCCAAATATTAATATATTTCTATCCAATTATGATAATTCTTAAGAGTTAAATTAATGTGATTATATTTTTGGGGGGATTGATTACATGTAATGGAAATATAAGTAAAATTATATGATGAAATCCATAATGTATTATGATATATTTCTTAAATATTATTCATATGAAAAATATTACATTCTCTGATGAGAAACATAGTATGTTCACTATAAGGTGTATGTACTCATATGTTTATGAAACCACATATAATGTAGTATGAACGATTTAATCATTATGATGGGATATTATGAGCATGGAACAACCTATAGGAATTTCAAATGATTACATGTCATTGGAATCATGGTATTTGAAAATATGTAATTATCCTTCAAAATTAGGATAAATATTATATTTTATCATGAGATTCATGCTTTGATGTATTGAACAAATCTATGGTGCCATATATTCCAATTAATTACATTAAATTGGGTGTATCATGAATAGTATTTAACAAATGGATATTGCAAGATAGGTATTTTTCATTCTATTTTTATAGGATGTTAATATAATAGTCCCTTTGATTAAAATGTAATAATTTGATAAATTCCAATTCCATGACTTTTGAAAAGTTCAATTCAGTTAGTGATAAAAAGAAATTGAACACATAGTTTTACAACCTGAATTATGAAACTATATTGATTAGATAGATTGAGACAAAAGGGAATTTGTTACACACTGGGTTTTCACGTGTGGATGATGTTTTTGGGACATATCTATTTTCACTATGGGTTCGTGGAGCCATTACATGACTGTAATATTCGATATTAGTATAGGCCACCAAATACTGCAAAAAATATGACTAAAGGGTAAAATAAAAAGTTCATTCTTGATCTCAGTTAAATTATATTTCAATTCGATAATTAAATAAATTAATATTCTCCATATTAAGGAATATTATATATTTATTATTTATCAGTCGTAAATATTTAAACACCATTTATATATAGGTGTGGGGTGTTAAATAAAACATTTTCATGGGAGAATGAATATAATATTTATTTATTTAATTAACAAACAATATTTAATTATTTCATAGATATTTATTCAATCTTTTCATAAATTAAATGAATGATGAATGGGGAAGAAGGTCACAATGATGATAATGATATAATAAGTAAATATAATTAAATTAATAAATATTTATCAATTTATTAAAATGGTATTTATCATTACTCAAGGAAATTTTCGTTATGTAATATTATTATTGTTATTTTATTTTCCATAGGCTATATGATGGGATTAATAATTTATTAAGCAGTTTTGGGGTTTTTACATTTAAACCACAAAATTTTATATAACATGTTATATCAGTTCTGAAACTATGATTATATCATTTATGTTGGACATTTAATTGTCCACATCCCTTCCACCTAGTAGATTTCATTCCTCTAATAATATATGTTGGGATTCACCTGAGTATTATAGAATGTATTATCCTCCACCGCTCTCAAAAATATGAAATAACATTGGAATTATCATACAGATAGAAGCATCACCATTCACAATATATAATTAATAACACATGTAAATTAATAAAAATGCACTAGAACACAATGATTTATTTATGATGTTCTATGATCAAGAATAACATGTGTATTATCTATATTGGAGGTCCACCTTGGGTCCACTTCACGTAATGATGATCTTCCATAAACTAGGTTAGGGAGATTATCTTCTACATATAATAAAGACTATAAGGTAATTTAATTTCTTATTGATTAAATTAATTACAAGAATATAATGAAAATGATCATCTCTCATGGATATGGGATTATATTCTAGATTCATCATGTATATTATATAAATGGTTAAATTATCAACATATTCTATATTATTATTCATTGTTTCTAAAAAACCATTATTGATAATGGGATCAAGTCATACTTCCACTACACCCAGAACCTATGTATTTAAACCATTATGGGATTTGATTTATTGTTATCAACATACAAAGTCATAAGGGGAATAAGAAACAAATATTTAGCATAGGTATTTGGGTAAATTCCCAACATCTTGGTTTTATTGGTAGTAGATGGTTTACTAATCCCCCTACCCAACCCTCTATTCCTGACACAGACTCATTATGTAGGATTATATGGTGTGTGATGGCTCACATCATAAGATATGTTCCAATATAGATTATAATTACATATTTCTAAAAACTAGAATTATATATGGTTTGTATTAGATTATGGTTATAGTATATACTTGTATTATATGTGTACTTATCCAAATTCTATAAAGTGTAAGGGTATAATGAAAAAGTACACATCCTTGAGATGGATCATGATTTACTTTGTGATTAGATGTGGTTCTGATTGTGTGGATATGGTCATGATTTTTTTGTATAAATGTGTTTTGTGACATGTAAGGGGTGGTGTTTCCATGGTGTAAAATTATTGTGTTTGGTTGACTTGTTCAATGGTAATTTAGTACATTGTTACCCTTCATTTAGATATGTTTCTTCATTATGTTAGCAAATTTTCTGTGTTATTAGCCAAGTGATATATACTAATGATGGGATTAAATATGACATAATCAAGTGATGAGTGAGATTCACTGTTTGTTCACAAGAGAGTTAATATGAATCATTCTCATTGCCATGAGAGGTGTCACTAAATATCCTACCGAGTTTACATGTAATCTCACCCCCTATATATATTTATTTCATGTCTATAGGGAGGGAGCATGAGATCTAGATGAATTTTATTAACTCATGGATATTTTTTGAATTGCATGATAAAATGGCATATTCTATATTAATTTCATTGTTTTTATTATTTTTTATGATATATTGTATAACATAACATGATTTGTTTTTAGTTTAATTATTTATTATATTAAATTGTATTAGTGATTGAATTGTTATTATCCTAATAATTTTTATTGAAATTCCTATAAAACATGTTAGTTTTATACCCCCATAACTAATTCCCAACCCATGTTTATTTGAGGTAGTCTTTTAGGGTCACAACTATCCTCACTATCAGCCCACGAGAGGTACAAGTAGGGGTGATTATGAAAAAATTGTATATGATATTTAGGATGATATAAGAAATGGTTCATGGGGATACAAGTTGGTGAGGAATAATAAATTGGTTGGAAAATGGTATCCTTGAAATTATTATTAAACAAAATATTGGTAGACTATCTAGGTCATTATATTTTAGGTTATTGACTGATCTGACAAAATTTCCTTAAGTTTACTAGACATATTATTTGATGTGATACTACTGGGAGGGTATAAAAATTTTGTAAGGATCATAAATATCATTATTTATTATTATTATACTTTAATAATCTAAGTAATGTGTATTAGGTTATATATTAATTAATAAATTTTTATTCTTCCTTACTCTTTGTTTAAGGAGTCAATAAATGATTGGTTTACTATCATAATCAAAAAAGAATGAATAACCAATTAGTCTCAAGCCAGTGATGATCAATAGAAAGAACCTATTGGACATAGTCAAACCTTTTATAAGTATGATAAATCTTGGGAGAAGATGATTTGTGAGTTTCACTATTATGTCTTCCAAAAGTATGAGGGATATGCTTTCAAAGCATGTGGGTTAGATTGAAGAGATTGATTTTTCTGTGATGGTATATTCTAGGTTAGATCACTAGATTCCAATGGTTGTTATTATAGAGTGGTGATCTTCCTAAAGGTGATGAATTTTTCATATGATATTATGAGGATTTAGAAATATCATTGAGTAAGTTCAATGATCAGTTTCATGATGAATTTATTTCATCAATTATAAAGGTACTACATCAGTATAAGATGTATTTTCATATTTAGGTGAGTTATTTTATGAATTAGTTTTGTATCTAATTCAAAATCCACCATATTTATACAATTAATCTATTACTCAATGAGAATTTCGATGCAATAAATGTTGAGGAGTCGTTATTTTAATTGAGTCAATTCAACGTATTCAATTTTTTGATATTTTTTTATGTGTTTTCAAAGGAAATGGCTTCATAGATGATGTTAGCTTAGAACCGAATGTTATGGTATGATAGACATCAATAATCTATTAGAAATAGATATGTGGCCATAGTTTTGTAGTTTCCTAGTTGGTTGATGTCTCAATTAGTACAAAATCATCCTTAGCATCCTTCTTCATCTCATTTCAATAGAGATGTTAGTTCACAAATATATTCCAAGTGATGAAACATCATTTCCTGTTTATGAATCTATCATGGAAAATAGAAGACAATTCTTCCAATATTCATATCTTGTAATCATAGAGCTACTGGACCACTATAGGTGAAACAATTTTCATATAATCCACTAAGATAGATATAATAGTATTAGAGAGGTGACATATTGGTAATAGAAAAAACATTTAGTTCAACTCAACCTTCATGAATGGGAAAAGAGTGCGACTATAGAGGCGTTCTTCATGAATTCCTTGGAGGCCATAAATAATTGAATGGTTTAATGTATTCTCTATAATTTCCATTTCTATAAGATCTAAAAGTTATTTGAGTTTTTTTCTATTTATATCCTTCGTCGGTGTATACCATTTTAGATTCTGGATTTAAACAATCCTTCATTTCACTCTCCCTGTTCCAAGCTCTAAGACAATAGGTTTACAGTATTCTATTTCCAATTGTGTTCATTATTCTTATTTGTGGTTATATTCTCTTGAATGATCTATACATATATTTCAATATCTTGTGTGGGTAGCATCACTCTACCGGTGATTTCCTATGTTTATGAATATGTCCATTTGATATTATTGTTTGGATGTTATGGATATATTTGATGTATGATTATAATAATTTCCATCAGATGTGAGTTATATTCAATTTCATTAAGAAGGATATAATGTTGATATTTTGATCAATAATCTTTAGATTCTTGTAGAGTGGTGGAAAAGTTTTTGAGGATCCATGGTGTCCTCAAGGTAATCATTACTAACCATGATGCTCATTTTACATCATGAATGCATTTATGTATTTAAAATGTTTTGGTCACTTATTTATGAATTAAAATCTCTTTTTATACATGGACATATTGTCAGATATAGTGTATTATCACAATATTGAAGACCTTTTTTCCATGTATTATTTATTTTGGTGGTTTTGGGTGATATAATTACCCTTTGTTGGGCTTTCATAGAATAACAATAATCACTCTACAAATGGTATACAAACATTTTAATGACCCTATGTCTTGAATCATCATTACCCATTATGTTATAATGAGGTCATATAATTATAAATTCAGGGAATAGAATTGGTGTAGATCGTGAAAGAGATCGTATAGGAGACTCATGAGTAGATGATGGTATATCAAGATTAATAGGTTTCTTATGATTACCATTGTGGTCAGCCTTTGTATCTTGACATTGGAGATCATATATTTTTGAAATTATACCCTCATTTAGTGATGAATGATTTTATTCACAACATTATTATTTGTCCCCAATTTTAGATACCTTTTGATGTATTGGAGTGAGTTAGTGTTTTTTTATATCACTTGGAACTACACGCATATGGATCTTATTTGTTAAATATTCCATTTTTCAAAACTCTTTCAGAATGATCATGATGATTTCATTTCCATTGATTGGGGTGATTTGGAAGTTAAGGATGATGTCTGGTGTGTTTGATGATTAAATTTATGAAATCATGGACCATCAATATAAGGTTTTGTGTGGCGTGCAAGTCATTTAATTCATCTCCTATGGACACCCAGTCTTTTATATGGATGTTATTGGAAACGTGACTTCTAAATATACACTAAATGTCAATAGTAATTTGGTAATTTATTATTATGGTGATGATATATATGTTTCAGGACATCATCATAAGATTATTGATGATGTTTTATGTTTTTTAACTTTCTTATGATGAGTTTCTATTTTATTATTGCAATTACATTTTCTGAGAATCTTCTCATGGGGTGTCTTGCGACATATTTTCAATTTTTCTTTCTATGTTTGGTTTTGATTTGAGTGGTTGGGTATCATTTTATATTCATATAGTTTAAGATAATAAATTTTATTGAACCCTCTATTATACCTATCACTAGTGCAGAAAACGTTTTTTACGTCACCATTTTTTACGTCGGTTATATAAAACCGACGTCATAATATGTAAAACGAGGTTTTTTACATCGGTTATTTAATTACTGACGTAAAAACCTGTGTTTATTACACCTTTAACGTCGGTTATTTTTATAACCGACGTTATTAATCACGCGGCTTCATTTTTTACGTCGGTTATACATTAACCGCCGTAAAAAACAGAAGCGGGGGGTGTTTGGTACGTCGGTTATTCAATAACCGACGTAACAAATCGACATATGTACGAGTTATTACGTCGGTTATTCAATAACCGACGTAAAAAATGAGGTATTTGAAGGCCTTTTTACGTCGGTTATTTTATAACCGACGTAAAAAAACGCGGATTTTGAGCCCTTTATAACGTCGGTTATTTTATAACCAACGTAAAAAAAGAATCGGAGGAAGGTTTTTACGTCGGTTATTGAATAACCGACGTTATAAATGTTTTAAAAAAAATTATAACGTCGGTTATTGAATAACCGACGTGATAACTCATTTAAAAATTTACCCTGACCCGTGGATTGTCATTTGCGAGTTTACCTTCGACAGTCGCGACTCGTCTCTCTCGCGCGTAAACCCGAATCGGCTTATCCATTTCGTTGGTTTAGATTCGTTTTGCGATCATCGTTTCTCATATTTAATCTCCTCGGATCAATCATCTAAACTCGCAGCACTCAGGTAATCCTCCCACTCGTTCGTTTTTTTCACGGATAGTATATATATATGTGTTGTGATTTTTTTGTTGAAACTAGCTAAGATTCTTCGATTGCAAACCCTTTTAACTCGTTTTGGCACCATAATCTTATTTATCATCCCTAGATCTATTAGTTCGACTTGCAATATTGACTAATTTTATAATTTCATTAATTTTTCATCGTTTTCTATAAATCCCCGAGAGGGTTGGGGCGTGTCCATTTGGATGGGTTGCCCTTTTACAGTTGTTACTACTTTATTCACACACAACCATGGCATAGGTGCATGGATTTCGGATCACATCACCATTTTCACCCCCTGCAAACAAAGTTTCACGAGGAGGACTCGCCAGATTTCCCCTCGGCATGTTAAAAATTTTAGATACCCTCTTTTCAGAAAGTAAAAAATTAACTAGTTTTTTCTTAACTACATATCCTAAACAAATAAAACCACCATTCTTTCTAGAACCTCTACTAGATCCATTGCATCCATCAAAATACATATTTGGATCTGAAAGCATCCCTTAAGCCTTATGTTCGATGCTAACATCCTTTACTGATCTATAGAAAATATGATGGTCTGCTAAGCTCCCCATTTAAAAGTCAAACCCCGCCAATTATTCATCCTCATCATGAGAAAATGGCACAACATATGAATTTCTAATTCAATCTCTTGGGTCACTGAACAAACATTAACTCCTTCAAATCCACACCTGGAATAGACAACCTAATGTCGAGTTCCTTCTCTATCTATTGAAACTCAGTTCTTCCTCCACACCTAAAAACATTCTTTGAATGGCCTAACTTCTTGTTATGGTAAATTTTCAGTGATTCCAGGGGGGTGGGAGGGCTATCAAGAGGGTTGGGGGGTGTCCAGGGGGGTGTCCAAGGGGGTAGGGTGTGGGGGGTGGTGTCCAGGAGGGGTGGGGGGCTGTCCAGAGGGGTTGGGGGGTGTCCAGGGGGGTTTACAAGGGGGTGGGTGGGTGTGGGGGGCTGTCCAAGGGTGTGGGTGGGTGTTGGGGGGTGTCCAGGGGGGTGTCCAAGGGGGTAGGGGGTGGGGGTGGTGTTTAGGAGGGGTGGGGGGGGGGGTTGTCCAGAGGGTTGGGGGTGTCCAGGGGGGTGTCCAAGCAGGTCGGGGGTGGGGGGTTGTGTCCAGGAGGGGTGGGGGTGCTTTCTAGAGGGGTCGGGGGCTGTCTAGAGGGGTCGGGGGGTGTCCAGGGTGGTGTCGAGGGGATGGGTGGGTGTGGGGGGCTGTCCAAGGGGGTGGCGGCCTGTCCAGAGGGGTCGGTGGGGTGTCCAGGGGGTGTCCAAGGGGGTGGATGGGTGTGGGGGCTGTCCAAGTGGGTGGCGGCCTCTCCAGAGGGTATTTGGGGTTGTCCGGGTGGGTGGGGGGCTGTCCAGAGGGTTGGGGTTGTCCGGGTGGGTGGGGGGGCTGTCCTGGGCACACCGGCGGGCCGGTGGTGGACCACCGGTTGGCCGGTGGTCCAGAAAGAGAGGAAGGCTCTCTGTCTGGTCCACCGGCCGGCCGGTGGTGATCCAGCGGCCGGCCGGTGGTGATCCAATGGATATGGGAGGGGTGTCCAAGGTGTGTTTGGGGCTGTCCAAGGGGTCGGTTGGGTGTAAATGAGGGTGGGGGGGGGCTGTCCAAGGGGTGGGGGTGTCCAAGGGATATAGGAGGGGTGTCCAAGGGGTGTTTGGGGATGTCCAAGGGGATGGGGGGGTTTCCAAGGGGTCGGGGGGGGGGGGGTTCCAAGGGGTCGGGGGGGGGGTGTCCAGGGGGTGGGGGGGCTGTCCAAGGGTTGGGGGGTGTCCAAGGGGTGGGGGGTGTCCAAGGGATATGGGAGGGGTGTCCAAGGGGTGTTTGGGGCTGTCCTAGTGTTCGGGGTGTGTAAATGAGGGTGGGGGGCTGTCGAAGGGGTGGGGGTGTCCAAGGGGTGGGGGGGGGGGGTGTCCAAGGGATATGGGAGTGGTGTCCAAGGTGTCTGGGAGTTCTTTCCAAGGGGCCTGTTGGGTGTAAATGAGGGTGGGGGGGGGGCTGTCCAAGGGGTGGGGGGTGTCTAAGGAGGGGTGTCCAAGGGGTGTTTGGGGCTGTCCAACGGCTCGGGGGGGGGGGGGGTGTCCAGGGGTCGGGGGGTGTCCAAGGGGTCTAGGAGGGCTGTCAAGGTGTGGGGGGTGTCCAATGGGTGTTTGAGGCTGTACTAGGGGTCTTGGGGGTGTAAATGAGGGTGGGGGGCTGTCCAAGGGGTGGGGGGTGTCCAAGGGGTGGGGGGTGTCCAAGGGATATGGGAGGGGTGTCCAATGGGTGTTTGAGGCTGTACTAGGGGTCGTGGGGGTGTAAATGAGGGTGGGGGGGGGGGGGCTGTCCAAGGTGTGGGGGGGGGGTGTCCAAGGGTTGTGGTGGGGCTCCAATGTGGTGGGGGAGGGCTGGCCAGGTTGTTAGGTGGGTATAGATGAGGGTGGGGTTCAGTTGGGGCTTGGGGGAGGGCTGGCATGGTTATTTTTGTTGTTTGGTTTCTGGTTGCTTTTTGGTGAGAGCAGTGCAATTATTTTAAAAAAAATATATCGCTTTAACGTCGGTTATTTTATAACTGACGTGGTAAATAAATCGGTAGGGGTTTATCACATCGGTTTTTTCGAGAACCGACGTGCTAAACCGTTCCCGGGACTTTTAGCACGTCGGTTCTTAATATAACCGACGTGCTAAAAGGCCTGGGAATCGATTTACCACGTCGGTTATTGGATAACCGACGTGCTAAAACGTTTCCCAGGCCTTTTTATCACGTCGGTTATTTAAGAAACCGACATGATAATAGGCCCGAGGAAGGGATGTTACGTCGGGTTTTAAATAACCGACGTAAAAAACGTTATTTATAACGTCGTCCGTATTAACGTCGCCTAAAAACCGACGTAAATAATGAAAAATAACCGACATAAAAAATGTTTTCTGCACTAGTGTATGATGCTGAGATAGTTTCAATATGTTTTATTTTAGTTTCAGAGGATTGGGATGGTTTACGTTTCTTTCTATGATTTTATTATTTCTTTATTTAATTTGTTTTTTAAATTTTGGTTATGTTTTATTTTTATGTAATGAAAATAAAAGAAGATACATATTGATTAAAAATATTAGGTGAATATAATAAATTTGTGATAAAAAACTCGTTATGTGATTCAAAAAAATAAGAAAACGTGTAATATAATTAATGTTCGGATGAAATTTTGCCTATTAATATTTATTAGGAAATAATTAAAAGTAAAAAATATAAATCATATGGTTTTAAAAGTTTGCCTAAAACATTGTGTAACTATGTGTGTTTAAATAAATTAATTTATTTTGAACAAAATAGCAGACATGGGAATTAGTGCCCATATTTTCTTTTTTTGAAACACCTGGTTTTAATGAATTTATGGGTTCTGTTGTAATTTAAATCCCATTGTTTGTTAAATTATTATGTAATTAAAATGTGGTTTTAATAATTACAATCATAAAAAATATATTAAATAATTGATATTTTCATCCATGTGATTTTAATCAGTCTATATAGAGAAATAAAATGATATTAATAATGTTGGATTGAATTTTGGTGAAACAAATAACAGCTACTCTGCTCAATTTTCAAGGGGTTGACATGGTAGATGTGGTGGGAAGACCACCGTACCTCCTTTTTCACTATGGGGAGTGTGAATAGACATATAAAATATATACCTCCTAGTATATTCATCATGATATCTAAAAAAATCATTAATTTCCATTATATATAACTAATTATTCGATATTCTATGAGATATAATATCTATTACTGATGAAATTATAATTATAAGGATATTGTATTTGTAATAGTGAGAGAGAGTTTATATAAATTTTACCTATATTTAACTATATATTTTCATGTTTTTTTTACCCCTCTTACTTTAATGGTTTTCCATGTTACATCATATACATTTGTTTCCTAACTTTTATTTATATTTTATATTTCAATTATTATTTCACTGAAGAGCCAATATTTTTGGTCCTAATAAATAAATGAACAAGTATGGATTATATGGTACTATATTAGGTGTTTTTTGTAGTCTTATATATGGTCATGTATATAATAGGCATTGTATTCATGCACCACATACAGGTGAAAACTAGAGTAAAGATCAGACATTTTAAAATTTAAATTTTGAATCTCATTTCCATTTCACTTCCAATTAGCATATTATTTTGACCAAGACAGTCAAAACTGCATTATATTTATTATTGTCCTTAAAAATTTCGCATCATTGAACACTGATAGGTTGTGAACCTCTTTCACTCCTTCATACACATGCACTGTGTTTTCTAAATCCTTTCCCATCTTAGTGAACAATTAACCATCACAAACAAGGTAATGGAACTGAAAACATATTTCTTTATTTTTTATTTAAGTGTATAATTATCCTGTGTGGGTGTTAAAAATATAAATTGTGAGATTAACCTAAATATATAATTAAATAGAAATAATTTTTAATACGATTTCACGTTTTTTTTGGCATATAATTGTGTTATTTTAGATTATGGAATTGTATTATCATATTTTATTCACTTTATGATGTTTTGAACTTTTATAGATAGATATTTTTTATGGAGTTATTCTTTTTTATCTTCCTCAAATAATTTTATTCATCTATTATAGTTAAATAATTAATGGATGGTTTGATATATAAAAAATTAATGGATAGAATTTATTCTCACACACAAAAATAAAATTTTATTTTCTTAAAAGAAATAACGATAAGATAGAAATAAATACAATTATGAAGTTATAATGTAATTAAGCCCTAGGGAATCATCCAAAAAAAGATAGAAGCATTATGTGGAAATGAACCAATACTGGGGAAAAGTATAAATTGGTCCTCATCAAATACTTTAGATTAAATAATGTTAGTAACATTTATTGATTCAAAATCTCTCTTTTTTACTTTTATGTCTTGTTTTGGAAATCAAAAATGTTTTCATTTATGCTAATCGTACTGAATATTTCAATCGTACTGACTCTGTTAATCATACTTACTCTATAAATCGTACTGACTCTATCAATTGTACTGACACTCTCAATCGTACTAACTCAATCAATCATACTGACACTATCACTTGTACTAACATTTTCAATCATTTTGACTCTATCAATCGTACTGACTCTATCGATCGTACGGACTCTGACAGTCGTACTAACACTATAAATCTTACATACTCTGTCAATCGTACTGACTCTGTCAATCTACGGACTCTTTCAATCATTCTGACTTTTGTGCATCATACTAACTTTGTATCATATAAATACATTACACTAAGTAATACTTATAGTACTCATATTTTACTTTAATCACATGCTTGTTTTTATCCTTTATCAACACATATCCATCATACTCATGTTTATCATCTTCATATATCTTTTGTATTAACCAAAATGATTTCGTGGAGTTAGTGATAAACTAATCAAAATGATGTCGTGTTTTCTATTTCAATATGACCGTTATAATGCCAGTTGTCCAAGTCCCTCCAAGTTTTCTGGAGAAATATAACCGTTGGAGGAAATTTGACCATTGGAACCTACGGTTTATTAATAGGAGGTCATTTTAAGATGATAAGTACAACTTAAAGACTTTGATAATTCATTACTTCTATCAACATCAAGAGAGAGGCATTGTGACTTCACTCATTCGTTTTGCGAAAGCCTAGAGATTAACAAATGTGAACAGCTTGTTCATAGTTTTTATATTCCAATAGGTGCTTTTTTTTTTTACTTTGTGTGACCGATCATGTCATAATGATCGAGGGCTGTTGGGGATAGGCATAATGTGAATCGGATATTCATATCAAGGGCTTTCAAATATTTGAAAGACAGATGTACCGATTACCTGTAAAATAGAGGGCTTGTGTGGATAGTAAGACAGACATGCCGATCATCGAATCGAGGGCTTGCGGGGATAGAAATACAGACATACCGATCATCGTATTGAGGGATTACCATGGTGGTGGTAGGACAGACCTCTTATCCTAGGAGAAAGGATACCCTTCTCTTTGGGACAACAGAATTGTAATACTTTTACATTTCCGTTGTTGTCGTTAATAGAAAGGAAATTGTATTGTTTTCTTTCTTTATTATATTTTCAATTGTAATTGTTTCAATTACGATTATTTTGTTTTATAGTGTATTAATATATTCTATATGCTTTATGGTATAATCATTCACACTTGTATTAAACTGATTATTATATTCACTTTGTATACAATTGTTTTAAATTACTTATTGTATTACATTATATCTTACATATTCAAGTCAAGAAAATTTTGGTTAATTGTATTAGTTTCAGATCATTTAATCAAATTTTTTAACTGTTTAAAAACAATTTTTTTAAACCTAAAATTCACCCCCTCTTGTATTGTACCATCTAATATCCATATACATATCGATCCCACAATTGGTATCAAAGTAGGTTTCCACTGATTTTTATTACTAGATCTATTTCAATCAAATTTATTTTCATATTTTTACTTCACTAACATGTGGAGTGGAAAAAGATTTTGTTGTATTAGATGGCAGGAATGAATATTGGATTCATTGGAAATCTATATCCAACTAGACCAAAAATCTTTTATGGGAATGATTATGAGTACTTGAGAGATCTAATGAAGACATTTTTTATCAATACTGGTGTAGAAAATTTTATTATGCTTACTAGAGGTTACAAAATTCCTGAAAAAGAAGTCAGTACTTTCATTAATCAAGAAAAGAAAGAATATCAATTGAATTAAAAGGTACCCAATACTTTGCTATGTTCTATGACTAGGAGTATATACAGTCAGATATCTTCCTTTTAAGTAGCCATCTGTATTTGGAAAAAACTAGAAGTCACACATTTTGTTACATCTATGGTTATAGAAACAAGAAGAGCAATGCTTCGAGCAGCGTATCATGGATTTCTTTTTCCTTATCGAGATTTGGTATGTAAAGTGCAACAATGTTTCGTGAAAATTGTCAACAATTTACAATCTATGGGAGAAAAAGGTCTTGATGATGAAGCTCTTGTTGACAAAATTATTGATATAATGCCATATGATATTCATGAAAACAGAAAATTTTCCTAGATTACTCTTGATGAACTCTTTCGAACTCTTATAAAGCACGAGACAAGAATGAAGAGAGATTCTGATTTTAGTAGGAAGAAAAATAGAAATGGAAGTGTAGCTTTTACTACTACATCTAAAGCTAAAACCCCAGAAAAGATAACAAGATCCAAAGCTAAGAAAGTTGTTTTGTCAGAGTCAAGTTATTGTGATCATTCAGAAAATGAGTTAGACAGTCTTACTAGAAGGATGAAGAAGATTGTTGGAAAGAAAGATTTTCAATACAGATTCCAATAGAAAGATACAAATTATAAGAAAGATTCAGAGGTAACCTGTTATGAATGAAAGAAATTAGGTCATATAAGACCTGATTGTCATTTTCTGAAGGGAAAATATTAAAAGGATAAAAATTATGAAAGAAATAAGAAACATTATTATAAGAAGAAGAAAAAGAATGTATTGAAGGTAAATGATACATGGTGTGAAAGTGATGGAGATACATCATATGGTTCTTCAGAATATGAATCCTCAGGACAAAGGAATAATGGACTTATATCCAGACTACCAATTTAAGATCATTGTTTCATGGCTAAGATACACAATGCTGAAGCTATTACATATTTTTCCTTGAACGCAAATTGTACTGATAATAAATATTTTGAATCCAAAAATGATGAGTCTTCATCGTCAGAATATAATGCATTATCTTTTTTGAAGATGTGACTAAGTTTTCTAATCTACATGAGAATGAAAATTCTAAACACAATAAGAAAATTGATAAATCAAAATCTAAAATTACATTTTTCACTAAAGAAGTATTAGATCATTCTAATGATCATAAAATGAAAACATCTGAATTTGAAATTATTATAAAAACCCATGAGAAAGTCAGATCTGATAAGGATAAAATTTTTATGGATCTTGAAAATTTGATTTCTATGATAAATGTTTTCAAGCCTAACTCAAGTTCAAAATCAAATGTTATAGAGGATAAAAAAATTGTTTTAAAACTAAAGTCAAAAAAATTTCCTTGATGAAATGTTTGTCAAACTTTAGTTATAGAAAGGAAAACATTGATAAAATGTATTCTCAAATTCGACTTTTGAGAAATCATTCTTGTTTTTTTATACTCATTCTAAACCTATTTTTAGTAATAACTATTTTTTTCCTCAAAGTACCACTTTTTGTACTAAGTGTCAATGTGGTGGACACTGGAAAAGAGGTTTCTCTCTTAATAGAACTCAGTCTTTAGGATTTCATAAAGCTCATTTTGCAAAACAAATGTGGATTCCTAAAATTATTTAATCTAACCATTCTGGATCCAAACAAGTTTTGATTCTGAAAAACTAATTGTTTCTTCTTCAAGAAAATAAGAAGTGTACCAACAAGAATATTTGGTACATGGATTGTGGTTGTTCTTGACACATGACCAGAAACAATGATTTCTTTGAAAATATTATCGAAACAAATGGTAGAAAGGTTACATTCATAGATAATTCTCAAGGAATGATTTTTGGAATAGGTAATATTATTTTTAGTGGAAAATTATTCTTTCAAATGTTTTGTTTTTTAAAGGTCATAATCACAATCTCATCAGCATAAGTCAATAATTTAATAAAGGATACCTTGTGAACATTAGAAATGATAAATGTTTAGTTCACAATTCCAAGGATGAGTTCATTCTATCTGACCATATGCAAGACAATGTAAACACAATTAATATAGAATACCTTAGGAGGATAAATTTACATTGCTCAATTGCAGTAGAAAACAAATTATGGCTATGGGATAGAAGACTAGGACATTGAAACCTAAGAAACATTTGTAAACATTCAAAGAAAAGACTTTAAAAAGATCTACTGGATCCTAGATATGATTCTTCAATGGTCTGTGATCCTTGTCAATTTGGAAAGAAACATAAAACTAGATTTAAATCAATCAGGTAAGTTTCAACTTCTAATGCATTACATCTAGTGCACATGGATCTTTTTGGTACTTCACAAACTAGAATCATTGGAGGAAAATACTGTGTATTTGTTTTAGTTAATGACTTTATTATATTTACATGGGTCTATTTTATAACAAAGAAATCTTAAGCCTTCTTTTATTTCAAATTTTTTAGAGACCATGTTAAAAATGAGAAAAACCAACCATTGAAAACTATCCATAGTGATCATGGTGGTGAATTTCAAAATTCATATTTTGAAACATTTTGTAGTTAGAAATGTATTAATCAAAATTTCTCAGCTCCATAAACTCCTCAGAAAAATGGTTTTGTTGAAAGAAGAAATCATATTATTCAAGAAATGACAAGAAACATGATGAGTGAATACTCAATTGCTAAAAAAATTTGGGCTGAAGCTATTAGTACTACTTGTTATACTATAAATCAAGTTTTAACCAGACCTTTTCTTAATAAAACACCTTATGAATTGTGGAGTTGCCTAAAACCTAATGTTTCATAATTCAATGTATTTGGTACAATGTATTAATTTTGAATACTAAAGAAAATCTACAAAATTTCGCACCAAAATCTGATGAAGGAATCTTTCAAGGCTATTCTAAAACATCAAAGTCTTATAGTGTTTTCAATAAAAATACGTGTACTGTTGAACAAACAGTGCATGTTAAATTTGATGAAACTAATCCTTTTGTTTTCAAACAACCTCACCCCACATCTTCGGATGTGTTTACAAAAACTGATAATCAACCTTTATTAGAAGATCCTTATGATAAGGAAAATGGTCAAGAAAATGTTTCTGAAACTTTTAACCCAGATGATTTTCTACCATATGTTGATGAACAGGTTTTACAAAACCCAAATCAATTTCTTCCTATGAATCATCTCAGTGATAATATCATTGGTGATGAAAATCAACCTGTAAGGACAAAAAATTCCTTGAAAAATGAAATAGAACTTCTTACCTTTCTTTCTCATTTCAAACCGAAAAGTCCAACTATGGCCTTAGTTGATGAAGAGTGTATTAAATGAATTTGAAAGGAATCAAGTCTGGAATTTAGTTAAATGACCTAAAGAAACAACATTAATTGGTGTAAAATGGTTTTTCAGAAATAAATGTGATGAAAATTTAATCATTGTAAGAAATAAAAGCATGACTTGTTGCTTAGGGCTATAATCAACAAGAGGGAATAGAATATGAAGAAACATATGCTCTGGTAGCGTGATGTGAATCTATTCGTATTCAATTTGCCTTTGCAACATACTTTAATTTCAAATTATTTCAAATGGATGTTAAATGTGATTTTCCAAATGGTTTTGTTCAAGAAGAAGTTTTTGTTGAACAACCTCCTATTTTTATTGATTCAGAATATCCTAATCATGTTTTTAAATATACCAATTCTTTATATGCTCTTAAAAATCCCTTAGAGCATGGTATGATAGACTTACAAGATTTATTTTACAAAAAAATTATTCAAAAGGTACATTGGATCAAAACCTTTTTATAAAAATGGAAAATAAAAATGATTTGATTGTTCAAATTTATGTTGATGACATCATATTTGGATCAACCTAGTATTCATTAACTGATTCTTTTGCTAATTTAATGAAATTTGAGTTTGAAATGAGTATGATGGGTGAGTTAACATTCTTTTTTGGTTTTCAAATTTCATAAAAACCATAAGTAACATATATATCTCAACATAATTATATTAAAGATTTACCCAAAAATTATGGATATGACAATACTAAAACTATTAGCACTTCAATTAGTACCTCAAATACACTTGATCATGATGAATCTGGGAAACTAGTAGATCATACAATTTTTAGATGTATGATAGGAAGTTTGTTATACTTGATAGAAAGTCGACCAGACTTAATGTTTTTCATATGCTTATGTGCAAGATACCAATCTAATCCAAAAGAGTCTCATTTAAAAGTCATGAAAAGAATATTTCGGTATTTAAAAGGAACAATGGTTTTAGGTCTTTTTTATTCATCTAGAAATGATTTTGTTTTAAAAAGTTTTTTATATGCTGACTTTGTTGGTTGTATAATGGATAGAAAGAGTAAATCTGGAACATGTCATTTCATAGGAGATTCCTTGGTTTCTTGGTCCTTCCAAAAAAAACACTCAATAGAATTTTCCACTGCTAAAGTTGAATATATAGCAGCTAGAAGTTGTTTTGATCAAGTGTTGTGGATGAAACACACACTCACTAACTATGGATTGAGTTTTTCTAAAACTAAAATGCTACGTGATAATAATAGTGCCATAGATCTTAGTAAAAACACAGAACATCACCCCCATGAAAAACACATAGATATTAGGCATCACTTTCTTAGGTATCACACACTAAAAAGAGATATTATTTTACAATTCATCAGAATGCAAGGACAACTTGCTGACATTTTTACCAAACCATTACCTTTCGATAGATTTTAATTTATTAAACAGAATTTAGGAATGATTATAATAAAATAATAATTCATATCTACTTCATGTTTTATATATCTCCTAACATTAATTAACTCCTCTTAAAAGGAAGAGAAATTTTTTATTTTGTTTCACATAATGAATTTTATAACATTGTTTTTATGTTTTTCTTCCTCTATTGTCTTTCTATTCTATCCTTTTGTTTTTTGTTTTGTCAGTTTAGGTTATTTTTTTGACTTTTTGTTTGTCGTCTTGTCTGTCTGATTACCATATTGATTTTCTTTCCATCAGAATCAAATCCATCAGCTCATGAACCTATGGTAACAACATTGTTTTCCATTGGTACGTCAACCTATGGTGACAAATTTGTTTTCTATCAGTATGTCAACCTATGGTAACAACATTATTTTCCATTGGCACATCAACCTATGGTAACAACATTGGGTTCCATCGGCACGTCAACCTATGGTAACAACTTGTTTTCCATCGGCACGTCAACCTATGGTAACAACTTTATTTTCATCGGTATGTCAATCTATGGTAATGTCTTTGTTTTCCATCAGTACGTCAACCTATGGTGATGAATTTTTTTCCCATCGGTATGTCAACCTATGGTAACAACTTTGTTTTCCATCGGTATGTCATCCTATGTTAATGGCTTTGTTTTCCATCGGTACGTCAACCTATGGTAACAACTTTGTTTTCCATCAGTTTGTCAACCTATGGTAACAACATTGTTTTCTATTGGCATGACAACCTATGGTAATGACATTGTTTTCCATTGGCATGACAATCGATCGTAATTTGTTTTATGTATGTTTTTTTGTTATGGTATTATACTTTTTTCAATACTATTAAACTAACACCTTCCTTAGGATCTCTGATAGGTACATTATTTCGTTCCTTTGTTTTTTGTTTCGTTTGTTTTATTGTTTTTTGTTTTAAAGAAATTCCCTTTAAATTCCCAACATTGGATTTTTTATCTTCTATTCTCAACTGTAGAAGACCAACATTCATCTTTCCTTGCCTATAAATAGATCCCCCCCTCCCTAAACCCACACCAGTTTTTCAGAACTCATGGCGATGCTCTGCCGCTTTGTTTTAAGACTCCATACGATCTTTCCTTTTCCACATTTATATGTCTCAATACTCTTCCAACACTCCTACCAAAATGTCTTCAAAAATGATTTCATAGAAATAATTTGTCAGAGAAAGGTTATTTTGTCAATATTTCTTTAACACATATCATTCAACAATCAGAATAATTATTTTTTTTCAATGATGGGAACATCTTTGGGTTGAGAAACCTGTATCCCAAGATCTGATTCGTATTGATGAGGATAGTCCATTCTACAAAACTATATATTTTGACAAGAATAGGATAATTATTTTTGCTGTGTATGATAGAAAAATTTAAATGTCTGTGAAACAAGTAGATCACTTTCACAATGTTTCAACGGAAGGTGATTCTTTTTTTCCATCTCATAAACTACCAGAGGAAGTTGGTACGTTTAACAGTGAGAGATTTGAGAAATTGTTGTTTCTGATAAATAGAAAATAGAGAAATGTATCTCACTTATCTCTTGATAACAGGTTTGTTGTGCTGTAGATGCAAGGTTTTCTTATCCCAAGGAAAGAGTATAGAGAAACTCTTAAAGTTTCTAATATTTCATGCTAGACTGTCTTGTGAACATGATAAAGGTTAATCTCATGGGTTACATCTTCAAAAATATCAAGAATGTCAAGTAAGGAGTGATAAAATCCCATTTGATTATGTATCCATCTATTCTTACTATGTTCATTCTTAAGAGCTTGATTTTTCCAACATTCCTATGAAAGGGCAGTTTAAATAATTAAATACTTCTTGGATTAGTATGAATATGCTGAAAAAGTTGTGTGTATGTTTTGATGAGGTCTCCACTACTGGAAAATGGGTCTATACCCACGGTTTTGGAAAAAACCATGGGTATAGGGTACCCTATACCCACGGTTTTGGTAAACCGTGGGTATAGGGCTAGTATGGGACCCTATACCCACGGTTTTATAAAACCGTGGGTATAGGTCACCTATACCCACGGTTTTCCCCACAACCGTGGGTATAGTTTTGCTTTAAGACCTATGCCCACGGTTTTGCAGAACCGTGGGTATAGTTGTATTTTTTTTCAAGACCTATACCCACGGTTTGGGCCAAACCGTGGGTATAGGTTATTTTTGGAAGATCTATACCCACGGTTTTAATAACCGTGGGCATTGGATATATATTTTTTCAAGACCTATACCCACGGTTTTTCAAAACCGTGGGTATAGCTTTCCCGGGTAAAAGCGGGAAAAAAACTTAGGCGGGAATGGGAAAAAAATGGGCGGAAAAACATTTTTGGCATTCTGTTGTAATATATTTACTAAAATATAAATCCATTATGAATAAACTTTGTTAGACTGGTTGGTAAGTTCCTGGATTTCGTTCCCGCAGGTCACGAGATCAAATCCCTGCACTCGCATAATTTTTTATCATGGCGCGTCGTCTATATATTAATATATTAAAATATATGTTAGTGTATATAATCAAAACCCTGCGTAGCTCAGTTGGGCGGCGAACCGAACTACCGGAAGCCAACACTGGTTCGACTCTTTGCTCCGAAAGAATTCTTTTACCGGTATTTATATTTTCAGATAACGGGTGAGATTAATATAATTAGAAAAATAAATGTTTACATAATAACAAACGCGTTGGGTGAGTTGGTCGTACAGAATATTTCAGGACGCTGCGGTCTCGTGTTCGAACCTTGGTGCAGCCTAATTTTTTAAATGCGTCCAAATTTAAAATTCCCACGGTTCTCAAACCGTGGGGCAATGTGTGAGCCACGCTGGACTCCTGGTCACACGCAGTAGCCCACCTATACCCACGGTTTGGGTAAACCGTGGGTATAGGTCAAGACCCCTATCCCGACGCCGTTGTAGCCCACGGTTCCCAAAACCGTGGGTATAGGCTATACCCACGGTTTTGGGGGCTATACCCACGGTTTTGAACCGTGGGTATAGCTCGCTTTTCCAGTAGTGCTCAAATATTTTTGTTAAAAATCTAGAATCTGAATCGGCACCAAATCAATTAGCACCTATACCAATCTGAATAAATCCAACTGTTTTTTCTCCTCAAAATTCTGATCCGCAAACCAGTACTAAGCCAAAGAAGAAAACTAAATATAGAAAGGATATTGTGTCCATGTAGAGGAAAGATAGAGAACAATGAAAAGAAGGTAATCCTATGTTCTGACTTGATCCAGCTGAAGCTTTTGCTAAGAGGATAAGGGTATGGGATTTCCTTCAGGCTGAAAAGAAAAATAAGACTCTTTTGAAATGTAAAGCTCAAGACTTTGATGTTTATAAAATTATAAAAATAGTTGAGGAGGATATTCCTCAACTAATGTATGAAGTGCATCAAGAACGTATCATACAGAGTATTCTAGAGAAAGAGAAAGGGAAACAAATTTTGAAATAAGTACAGGAAGTGGAGGAAGGTGAAGAAGAGTAAGAAGATTTTCATTTGGAATTTCTTCAGAGTTAAAAAAAGAGTAGAGAATAATCTGTTCAAAATCAAATTGAAGGTATTCAACAGGTTCCTCATGCCAATCGAGATTCAGATGAATCTCTTGAAACTTCAGATAGAATTTCTTCTCAAGTAAATAAAAGTGCTCAATCATTAATATAAAAAAAGTAATCTTCATTAGTGACAAAGTGGAAGATTAAAGAAATGAGAAATAAAATGAAAAAGAAAAAAAGTCAGTTGAATTCTCAAGACAATCAAATGAACTGGATGTGTACGATGAGGATACTGATTCAGAACACACAATTTCTCTCAAGAATAGTGACTGCATTGGTCATGTTTTTAGAAGGATTGAGAAGACCATTATTTATTTTCCTATACATGATGGAAAAATTTATTTCATCACTGACAATCAATAGAAAATGTTTGGTTCTTTAAGAGAACTGAGAAAGAGAGTCTTGTCAATTGAAGATGATTTAAAAGTCCTATCAGAAAGTTAGGATGCTCATAAGAAGGCTTGCAATAGAATGACCAAGTGGTCATACAAAATAGAGAGCTTAGTTAATGATCGTGAAATATCAATTGAATACTTAAGGAGGATTTGAAAAGATTTTTCTATTTCCTACTACAATCTTGAAAAAGAAACCATTTAATGGATGAATCAAATGTCAACAACTCATGGAGCCGATATTCATTCAGTAAAAGAGCTTCAAGGGAGAATTATTTCTTTTCGGACACAGTTTTTGATGGTTTCATCTTTCAAAGATGAAATATTTTTGTTGAAGAAACAAAATTCTGAATTATCTAAAGACAATAATAATTTTCAAGACATAATTGATACACTTTAAGAAATAATCAGATTCCATGAAAAGACAATCAAGAATCAGGATCCTCTTTTTCCGATCAACAAGAGGTTATCAATTCTTAGATTGATTCTATCTCCAGAGACAATATTGAAATGAAAAACATGAAAGCTATTCATCATGTTCTGATTAAGAAATAAAATAAAAGTGAAATGAAATGAGAGTTTTTGTATCTTTTTTTCTCATTTCTAGAATCCTATAGACTTTTTTATCTAAATGTGATTTATGTTACCTTTACCATTGCCTTGGATTTCATTTCTAACTCTTTCAAGAAACTCAAGATCACCCCCTTCATTTTTTAAATCACAAAGGTGGAGAATGTTTTATAAGGGGATAATGTTTTAATAAAATACTTATAAATCAAGGAAAATCTATGAATACAATCCTTAGGAAAGTATATACCTAAGGGGGAGTTATTTATGTTCAATTTCTTATTAAAAAGAGTTTCCAATAACTCAGGTGGAGATAAGTATTTCTTTTTAGTTTTACTTTATGTTTTGTGCTTCCCAAAAATTGGGATATTGATGAGTTAAAAGTTCTATTTTGACTTTTATGTCCTGTTTTGGAAATCACAAATGTTTTCAAATACGCTAATCCTACTGAATATGTCAATCGTAATGACTCTTTCAATTGTACTAACTCTGTCATTCGTACTGACTCTGTCAATCATACTAACTCTATCAATCGTACTGACTCTGTCATTCATACTGACTATGTCAATTGTAATGACTCTGTCAATCGTACTGGCTCTATCAATCGTACTTTCCATGTCAATCGTACTGACTCTATCAATCATACTGACTCTTTCAATCATACCGACTCTGTCAATCGTACTGAATCTTTCTATCATACTTACTTTTGTTCATTATACACACTTTGTATCATATCAATACATTACACTAAGTAATACTTATAGTACTCATATTTTAATTTTATCACATGATTGTTTTTATCTTTTATCAACACATGTCAATCATACTCATGTTCATCATCTTCATATATCTTTTGTTTTAAGAAAAACGATGTCGTGAAGTTAGTTATAAACTAATCAAAACGATGTCATGTTTTCTATTTCAATATGACTGTTATAATTCCAGGTGTCCAAGTCACTATGAGTTTTCCATAGAAATATGATCATTGGAGGAAATGTGACTATTGGAACTTGAGGTCTATAAATAGGATGTCATTTGAAGCTGAGAAGTACAACTGAGAGACTTTGATCATTCTTTGCTTCTATCATGTTCTAGAGAGAGACGTTGGGACTTCACTCATGCTTTGTTCCAAATCCTTGAGATTACAAAATGTTAATGGCTCATTATTAGTTTTTTATTCAAATAGGTGCTTTGTTTTTTTCTTTGTGAGACTGATTAGGTGATAACGATTGAGGGCTTCTGGGGATAGGTAGACGGTGAATATAATCTTTGTATGAGGGCTTTCAAGGATTTGAAAGACAGAGGTACCGATTTCATATAAAACCGAGGGCTTGAGGGAATATCAAGATAGACGTACTGATCATCATATCGAGGTCTTATGAGGATAGTAAGATGGACGTATTGATCATCGTATTGAGGGCTTACCAGGGTGGTGGTAAGAGAGACCTCTTATCCTAGGAAAAAGGATACCCTTATCTTTGGGACAAAAGAATTATAATACTTTTACATTTCTTCTGTTGTTTTTATTTGAAAGAAAATTTTATTATTTCCATTCTTCATTATATTTTCAATTGTAATTTTTTCAATTACGATTATTTTGTTTTATAGTGTATTAATATATTCTATACTCTTTATGGTAGAATCATTCATACTTGTATTACTATGATTAATGTATTCACTTTGGATACACTTGTTTTACATTTATTATGGTATTACGTTATATCTTACCTATTGTATTCAAGACAATTGTGGTTAATTTTATTAGTTTAATTTCATTTAAACTAATTTCTTAAGTGTTTAAATACAATGTTTTTTAAACCAACAATTCACCCCCCTCTTGTATTGTACCATCTAATATTAATTTATATATCGATCCAACAACATGATTGTCCCCATGAAAGTTATGCATGATGGAAATAGAGTTTTTCACAGGCATGTTGCCCCTTCTAATGGAGTATTCGATGGAAGAACAGATAGATCCCTTATAAATTTTTAGGTTCTCTTTAGTACTATATGTCGATAGTTGTAGATACATTTTTTTTAGTTATTGTGAATTTTTAATAAAAAATATCATGATTTTTTTTGTTTATAAATAATATATCTAATAATGAAGTGAAAATAAAATGATGATGATATAGTTTAGTATTAATGTCCCAAAGTTCTATGTCATTTTGGATATTGATTTCATAAATAAATTGAAAATTAATTATTCATATTGATATTTATTAATTATTTTTTACAATTTTTTACTAGAGATATATATAATAATATTTAACCCAGTTTATCATTTATATTATGTTCATGTATGGTTTCGGTTGTGTTCATGTTTTGATGTTGATGTTATTTTGGGTTAGAGGAATATTGTGGTTGATGGTGGATGATGATGATGAAGTGGAAAGTAATGGTGAGGATTAGCTAATATGATTAGCTATATTGATTGTAATTTCTTTGTTTGAATCAAATTATTTATTTCTTGATTTGTATTATACATCCCCTCTTAGGCCTTATCTTCATAGATATGAAAATACAGTCTTACTGATGGAAACTATGGAATGGTAATTAAATGTTTAGCATAATATCATGAATAATGTTCTTTAATTAAATTATTTATTATGATAATTAAATTGAATTTATGAATAACTAAATCATGAAATCAACATTAATATATATATCTAAATAAATATGTTTAGTTATGTAGGATTAATCTATTTAAACCAAAAACTGATCATAGAGAATTATTAATAATCTGGGAATTTTTTATTGATTAGTTATGAATGAATATTGAAGTATGATTCTTGTTTATTTAAAGGACAACTTCTATTTCCTAGAAATGGTGGTTGGGTGGCAGGGGGGGTGTTAGTTAAAAAAAAAATCTATGGTTTTGGTATATTACACTTGATTGGACTTGTGATATCTATGAATCATTATGTTCTTTTCTTTTACTATGATCCTCCAACCAAGTCAATAGGTGTATCCCACCAGTATAAAAGTAGTACAGTAGAGGAGATTCTTCTAAAATTGTTATCCAAATTATATTTAGAGGTAGTGATGTAAGAGAAAAATGAATAAAATAAACATGATTTTATCACTGAAAAATAAAAAAAATACGATTGATTATCAACCATTTAATTTTTTTTTAATTTTTTCCTTAATCAATATTATTATTTATATGATAAAATAAAAATATATATTTATTTGTGGTTTGTAATCGATTCTAATTGAGTCGATTGGAAAGGGATTAAAACCCCTTCATTTTTTTCAAATATATATATATATATATATATAAATATTATTAACAGATTAAATAAATTTATTTTAGTACATTATATAAATATGTTTTCAAAATATAATTATAAATACATTATATATTTACATTAAATAAATTCTTGTAATGGCCCAGACTTCTCTGGTCCATTCCTTTTCTGAAATATGGTGTTTGAGGTGTTCCGGGAGGTCAAGGTGACATATCCCCAACACTTTTCCAAATTTCCAATTCAATGTACAGTTCGTATGGTAGCCTTAGGTGAACAGTGAAATTGCATCCTTAGGTGAACATTGAAATGGTAGGCTTAGGTGAACAGTGCAACGGTAGCCTTATTTGAATAATGAAAACTGTAATCTTATGTGAACAGTGTCAATGGTAACCTTGTGTGAACAGTGTCAACGGTAACCTTATGTGAACAGTGCAATGGTAACATTAGGTGAACAGTGAAACAATAACCTTATGTGAACAATGTAAATGATAACAATATGTAAACAATGTCAATTGTAATCTTATGTGAACAGTCTCATCGGTAGCATTAAGTGAACAGTGCACCGATAACCTTAGGTGAATCGTGAAACAGTAACCTTATGTGAACTTTGTCAATAGTAACCTTATGTGAACAGTGTCATCAGTTGGCTTATGTGAATAGTGGAACTGTGAGGTCCAATCGTAGCCTCTTTCCTTTTCCAATTTTTGAGGTCGTGAACAGTGTTTCTGGAACGGTGAGGTTCCAATGGGGACCTCATTCCTTTTCCAAATTTTGAGTTCATTACAGTGTTTCCAGAATGGTGAGGCTCCAATGGTGACCACTTCCCTTTGATTATTTGTGAGTTCCTGAACAGTGTTTCTAGAATGGTGAGGTTCCAACAGCGACATATTTCCATATCTAAATTTTGAGTTCATGAATAGTGTTTCCAGAACGGTGAGGGTCCAATAGTGACCTCTTCCCTTTACCAAATTTTGAGTTCATGAACAGTGTTTCCCGAACTGTTGGGTTCCAATGGTGACATCTTTTCATTGCCAAATTTTGAGTTCATGAACACTATTTCCAAAACATTGAGGATCCAATGGCGACCTCTTTCCATTTTCCAAATTTTTTGATCATGAACAGTGCTTCCAGAATGGTGAGGATCCAACAGGGACCTCTTTCCTTTGCAAAATTTTGAGTTCATGACTACTGTTTCCATAACGGTGAGGTTCCATCAGGGATCTCTTTCATTTTAAAAATTTTGATTTCATGAATAGTGTTTTTATAACAGTGAGGTTCCAATTGTGACCTCTTTCCTTTGCCAAATTTTGATTTCATGAGGAGTATTTCCAAAATCGTGAGGATCCAATGGTGACCACTTTCCTTTCCAAATTTCATGTTAATGAATAGTGTTTCTAGCTTCTTATAGTTTCACCCATTTGATGTTTCCATTGACATAAAATGAAATTAAATCCCTGATTTAAGGACATTAAGGCCGATTCAAAATCCATAACTCTTATATGAATTTCCTAAAGGCTTGGGGTTCATGTCCTTTTCAAACTGTGTGATTTAATACGTTCTGATATTAATAGAAAACACATCATATCATAAACCAATACATTGTCAAATCTTCTATAGGGACTATATATCATCCTTCCTAATTCTTCCTCCTACTTCTTGGCTGTGAGATGCTCGAACCTTTCATTCCATCCCATAGGAGTTTCAGAATCAATCTTTCCTCCATGGATTGGTTCCACACTATTTTGCTGCACCCAAGAAGTATCAATAAATCTTTGATATAAGTTATTATCTATCGTCATTCTTTAGTGTTCATCTCATTATGTTTCTCCATTACCTTTCATGGAATTTTAACCTCATGTTCCTAATGGACTTTTCAAGGTTGTTGTCCGATGCAGTGGTGTCTCTGCATCCTCAGGTGGACACAATTATCACAAGGGATGATATTGTAACATGTTTTGTGTCTCGTTTTCGTATAAAGAAAGTCATTAACTATTTGAGGTAGTGTATTCATTGCTTCTCTTTTCATTTATGGGCAACTATAGAGTAACCATGTCTTAGCCTACTAAATCAAAGTGGAATTGAAATATTTAATATTTGAACTGGATGAATAAATTGTTATTGATCATATGTTATTGCCTCTGGTTTTACTAGATATTGTGATAAAAATGGTTACTTTGTTAGATTTTTAGTCTTGATGGAAATTGGTAATGAACGTAAATCTGGAATTAATTGATATTTTTTTGGATAAATATAAGATGCATGCGAATGAATCTGATGGTTATTTTTGGATGTTGATGTTAATAAAATTTTTGCAGTAATCATGTCTAATCAATTTGTGATACCTTACTTTTTAGTTTTCCTAATGTTGGAAAATATGAAAAATAAATAAGTTAATTCATTATGGATGTAAGAACATGTTGTTTCATAAAAGACAATTCATTGAAGGGTTCTGAGTTACCCACTTCCTTGTCTAAATGGCCAAGATCCCAATTGTTATGAAGTTTGTTTTCCTACTTCTTGTTTTGTGATGTTAGCATGTATGGGTGTTGTGATATGTGGGGGCAGGTAGGCGAACTAGTTAAGAAAGAAGTTGACTCTTATAGTAGATAGATGCATCTGTTTATGCATGTGGGTGTCGAGGAGGACAATAGGGATGATGAAATGGGTTGGATGTGAATATTTGGATTCTCACTTATTCATATTGTTTGTTTATATTCTCTATCATCCCCACTTCTCAAGGAATCTGTTCTTTATTACCCTTCTTCCGAAAGGGGAGAAGACGCACGGGGTAGGAAACATGCTTTCTGTGTTTAGCTTCTCAAGGGAGGATGTGTTTACGCTTTTTCTATAGGCGGAAAAGACTCGAAGGGTACTTCATCTACTCATTGTGTTGATCCCCCTTCTGCATAGTAGTATAGAATGTTTTTCTAAAATGTCTAGGAATATGTACGTGAATGTAATTCTATAAATAAATAATTGAATAAATTATGGTAACACATTAGGTTAGAGCTTGTTGGGGCACAATGATGAGGTTATAATTTGAAGGAACATTGAACTTTGGCTGTGATGCTTATGGAATATAATGAGGAAATTATTGATGTTTAATGAATTAATTATCGTAAAGTGAAACTGATAAATTGGGAATGAAGTAATGTAATAAATCTCTTTAATGGTTGTGTGCTTATAGGATACCAAATCTTAGAAGTGGAAGTAGGTTGTCCGAGAGGCGTTAGCTATAGTTGAGTCTAAGACTATTTTATTCCCATGGTGTGGTTTTGATCTATAATATATTTTTTACTTTTTGGGTTTCTATATGATACTCCACCCTGTCAGTTAGAGAAACTGACACCTCAGGGATTTTGAGCCCTGGGGGTGTTTTCCCCAACATTCCGATTGGAGGATGGATGGATGAATACCCCCTTTGGCCCCATTCTCTTCTCTTGGTAGTTACTTGTGATGGTAGGCACAAAAATTAGTTATCCCCATAAATTTTGGTAGAGGGGTGTAATGGCTTGTGGTTATTCATACACATATATTATGGATATAGTTTCCTACGAACTACTATAGGTGTAACGTGTATAGGCTGTGGTGGCTTGAGGATCCTTACTCAGTGTATGTAGTATAATGGCTGGAGGTTTGATATCCAACGTATGATAATTTTTTTTATTGTAGTGGATCCAAGAAACTACCTAGTTACTTTTATTATGAGGATGTGTTGGTTTTTTTGCACGGGGTGCATGTTATGGTGCTTCGCCCAGGTGTTTGTGGGAAAGCCTTTTTGGATAGAGATGCTTAGGAGGTGCAATGTAGTGGAAAAGAAAAAAAACTAGTGGTGAACTTGTAACCGGGTACCCTTGATATTATTTTTCATATTATATACTCTTGTATGAATTACATAGTGAGAGTATCCATGGTGAGGCTAGGAACCTAGTATACCTATTTAGGTGACAAGTTACTTTCACTTATTGTTCATTGTGCTTTAGCGTGATTTCTTTACATTTTCATGATAGGCTCTGGGGAGGATCTTACATAGTATACTGCTATACTCAACCTATGTATATATAAATTGGTTTTCATGTCACTTGGATCTGGTTGGAGATCTGGCTGGTTAATAAGAGTTTGGGGTAGCAAGAGTTGTTTGGGATTCGTGGTCACTGTTGTTTTTACATTCTTTTGGGTACTTGCATTTTTCCCCTTTCAGTTATAGTAGTTTATCATGACATTACATATGTGCACATGGGATTTATTTTATATTTTAGTCTGATTTGGAGTTGTATGGTGCATACCTTATATCTCTCTTCTGCATGTGTTCTCTTAGAGGGTAATGTCACCCATTTGTGTATTTATTATACCCTCGGTGCTAGTCGATAATATGGGGCCTAGTGGAGGCAGGAATCGGGGGTCATTTTCTCCCTTCTCACATTTCTGTCCCAAGAGGGATACAGCTTGTTGGGAGGGGGTCTTGACAATGTTTTATCAAAGGTCTTGTTGAGGGATATGATAAATTTTGGAGGTAGTCACATGTGAGGTTTCATGAGATGGTAGGGAAACAATGTTATTAATGTATAGAAAGTGATGTAAACACTAGATAAAAGTTGAGACATAGGCATTTAGGGCCCCCTATGATCTGATGTACATAACTTTATGTTTATGATGACTACTAAATGAGGTGATACTAGTTGTAGGGTAGAGACCTAGAAATGCATCATTCATCATTCTTCTTTGTGCTTGTTTTTGAATGGGTAGACCTTGGTATAGGTTAACCTAAAATTAATAAAATAAAACAATTAATTAATTAATTAATTTTGAGTATTCCATATTCCAGTATTAGGAGATAAAACTATGTGTTATTTTATAGGTATGGCAGTAGGTTGACATCCTCGTCATGATCTCATAGAAGATTTCCTGCAGGCTGTGCCAGTAGATCACCATGGGGTAGTGGTTAATGACAACGACACTTAGAGGAGGACTCTCCGAGATATTTAGTGCCAGAGTCTGCAGATGTACAAGGGATCCATTTCAGATGTAGTAATAGAAGATTGGCTGGAGGAGGTCGTGATAGGATTTAGTTCGATCTGTGCTCGGAAGGAGCACCAGGTGTCCTTGGTTGTGATGATGCTGCGTGGAGTAGTGGCGAAGTGGTGGTTCATGTTACTCAGGGAATTCGAAGAGTTAGAGATCTCATGGGAGGAGTTCCTAGACATGTTTAGAGTCGAGATTATTTCATCGACCGTGAAGGTGTCTAGTCACTAAGAGATTCTTACCCTTAGACAAGAGAGCTCCAGTGTCTGATGGTTTGGAATCTATTTCAGGAACCTTTTATGATATGATTCAGACCTTTTTCCATATTAGGAGGTTAGGGCTAGGCATTTCGAGGAGGATTTTCATCCATAGATGCAGCGCCAGGTCACCAAATTTATGATGAAGAAATATCTTGAGGTGCTAGAAAGGGAATAGTTTGTCTAGAGGAATTTGACCAGAACATGATCATCATGAAAGGGGATTCACCATGATTTCTCAAGAAGAAGAGTTGTGGTCTCGGGTTCTCAGTTTTCAGGGAAGAAGATATTCTATTAGCAGGAGGTAGGTCTCATCCCTTCACATCTAGTTCCTCTGGAGGTAGCATCTCGTAGTCCTATGCCAAGGGATCAGGCGCTTGTTTTTCTTATGGTGGTCGAGGTCGTTAGCAGTAAGTGGGACTGAAAATTCAGAGAAGTCATCATGCATCATGTTTTTTGCTCCAAGTTCCTCTGTTGAGGTAGTTCCATCCAACACAGCAGTAGCAGGTTAAACCCACTTTAGATCAACAGAGTGTTGATGGGGCAGAGAGAGGTCAACCATGTGATGCTCCCCATCCTCAGAGAGCAAAGCATTTCCACATTGGTGGTCTTCATCAGGGTCAGAGAGGTTGTGGTCATCTTCATGCATTAGCATTTCTAGTTCTAGGCGAGCCAGACGTGGTTAAATGTACCCATTTCTTTTTTTCTACCTTGGTGTTTGCTTTTTTTGATTCAGGGGAGACACACTCCATCATATAACCTACCATTTTCCATGTTTTTAGAATTGAGTTAGAGAGACTTCCAGTGCCCTTGGTGTTGACTACACTAGTTGGAGGTCGAGCTGACTTGTTTTAATTATTTAGAGACTATGTTCTTGTGTTGGGGTAGCACCTCTCGTGGGGATATTTCCTTGGTTTACAAATACGACCACATGATGTCATCCTAAGTATGGATTGGTAGTATTTAGTGCAGGCTATCGTAAATTGATTTAGGAGGAAGTTTGTGTTCATCGGTACAGATGGAGAGCCAGTGGTGTTTGTTGGTGAGAGAGAAACAGAGATGTGTCAAAGGTGTATTTCATCCTTATCATCCATGATGCCTGAACTGATGATGGGTTCTTAAGAGGTTCACGAGTTGGTGTTTCCTATGGTCGTAAAAGAGTACACTGATGTCTTTCCAGAAGAGGATGTAGAATTACCCCCTCGATGAGAGATCGAGTTTGGTATCACGCTACAACCAGGAGTCTCTCCTCTCTCTATGTATCAATTTAGGATGGCCTCTTCTGAGTTACGATAGATATGTATACATATTTATTGTTTATTGCAGTGTGCTTTTTTAGAATGAGTTTGTCACCATGGTGGGCACCCAGTTTGTTCATGAAGAAGGCTGACATCAATTTGTGGTTGTGCGTTGATTATCATCGCTTTAATAAAGTGATAGTGAAGAATCACTATCCTCTTCTATGAATTGATTATTTATTTGATCAACTAAATGGTGAAAGTTTCTTCACAATGATAGACTTGCACTTAAGATATTATCATATGCGTGTGAAGGATGAGGATATCCTGAAAACTGCTTTCTGTTGTCATCATGGGCATTATGAGATCGTTTTAATGTCGATCGGTGTGACAAATACACCATATGTGTTCATGGGATTGATGAATATTTTGTTCTGTGAGTTCCGAGATGAGTTTGTGGTGGTTTTCATTGACAACATCTTTATGTACTCCATGTCTGTGGGGGAGCATGCAGAGCATCTACATGCTGTTTTGGGAGTTTTTTCTTAGCATCAGTTGTTTGGGAAGTTTTCTAAGTGTGATTTTTGGGCTTAAGAAGTCCGTTTCATGGGGATTATTGTGTCCCAATAGGGATTAGCTGTGGATCCATCAAATATAGACGTATTTTTGTATTGTGAATACCTCAAGATAGTGTCAGAGGTACTAAGAATCCTTGGTATCGTAGGCTACCAAAGCAGGTTTGTAGCTGATTTCTCTCAAATTGTGACTCCTCTGGTAGCATTGACAAGGAATGATCAGGTGTTCATATTGACTGATCAGTTTTAGGCAGCATTCGAGTATCTAAAAGAGAAGTTAGTAAGTTCTCTAGTTCATTATCATCCAGATGAAGGACTTCAAATTGATGTTTTCTATGATGCTTCACATCTAGGGTACGGTTGTGTTTTAATGCATCAAATATCAGTTGATTATTATTTGTCTATGTATTTGTGTCCCCATGAATGTAGTTATTCCACCCATGATTTGAGTTGTCAGTCGTTGTATTTTCTCCGAAGTTGTGGAGACATTACCTCATTGGGGAGCACTTTTTGGTTTTCACTGATAATAAGAGCTTCATATATGTTTTCTCCCAGCGTGACATAAAATTACAACAGCATCAGTGGATGTATTTTCTATAGGAATATGATTTTGAAATATCATATACACCTAGAAAGGGGAATGTTGTAGTCGATGCATTGATTCAGAAGTCACTTTGTGATGAAGTGCATGGTGATTCTTGGAGAGTAATGCAAGAACCGTCAGCATTACATCTCGATAAGAGAGAATTTGGGAGAATATGTTGTCTTTTTTAGGTGAAGATGCAGTCATCTTTGGTGTGGTAGGTGGAAGAATCCCAATTGGGGGATCATGAGGTGGAGGTCTGGAGAGACCGAGGTGTTTGTTGTAAGGCCCCTGATGGTTGGTCTGAAGATAAAAAAACACAAAGTGTTATATCATGGAAGGATATTTGTTCCTTTAGAGATGTGTGGGATGGTTCTTAGAGAGATCCATAGCTCCCCTTTAGTGGTTCATCTTGCTGTGAAAATGATGTACCGAGCTTTGAGGAGTCTGTTTTGGTGGCATGGACTAAATAGTGAAGTTATAATGTTTGTGTATTGATGTTTGGTCTGTTAGAAGTTGAAGGGCGAACACCGTGTTCTTGGTGGTTTGCTCCAGCCATTAAATAATCCTCAGTGGAAGTGGGAGGACATATCAATTGACATTGTAACTAGTTTACCTCGATCTCATGGACTCTATGAATCTATTTGGGATGTATTGGATCATTTAAAAAATCATCCCACTTCATAGTGATCAAGGAGTTGAGCTCAGTGGATGTTTTGTCGAGGCAGTATCAAGATGAGGTTCTAAGACTTCATGGAGTCCCAAGGATGTTCATTTCCGATCAAGATCCAAATTTTACCTCTAGGATGTGGAGAGTTATCCATTATGATTTTGGTTCTCATCTATGCCTTAGAACTACTTTTCATCCTCATATAGACAGTCATAAAGAGCGGACCATCTAGAATATTGAAGACATGTTGCGCTCTTGTGATGTGGATTTTGGAGTTTCATGGATGAGACACATACCATTGGTAGAGTTCTCTTACAACAATAGTTTTCAATCTACCATCGGTATTGCTCCATTTAAAGCCCTGTATGGTTGTCCTTTCTGTTCTTTGATGTGCAGGACTGGGGTCAGAGAGTCAGCAATTCTCAGACCGGAACTAGTGTAGAATACAACCAATATGGTTCAGGTGATTAATGAGAGGATGAAGATAGTGAAAGATCGTCATAATTCATATTCTGGTCAATGAAGGAGAAAATTTTAGTTTTATGTTGTGGATCACATGTTTCTGTAGGTGAATCCCTATCGTGGGCAGCAAAGGTTTGGTCGTGGGAGTAAGCTTTATCCATGGTTTGTTGTGCCTTTCGAGGTGTTAGATCGTGTTGCAGTTGTAGCATATCGAGTAGCACTTCCGCCACACAGGATCCAAATACATGATGTTTTTCATGTATCATAACTCCGTAGATATCTTCACAATGCCTCTCAAGTCATCGATTTGGGAGAGATCGATGTTGATGATGTTGCAACCTTTGAGGACCAACCTTTTCAGATCCAAGACTGCAATGAGAAGGTGTTGTGGGGGCATTATATACCCTTGGATCGTGTCTTTTGGCAAAACGGTTGCATGGAAGAGTGTCCCAGGGAAAATGAGTCACAGATACATGCTAAGTACCCAGAGTTTTTTGATTTCCAAATCATTTCATGTAACGATGTCCCCTTTGTGGTTATATACCTTTCATGTTTATGATATTTATTTCTTTCGTTGCTTCTTGTGACATGCACTCTTTTTAAAGGTATCTCGATGGGTGGTTTTTAAGACTTATTTTCTATTCCCTTTTATGTTGGTTTTCAGTCCTTGTGGATAAGAATGTTTTGATAGGTATCTAATGTAATGCCCCTGACCTCTCTGGTCCCTTACTTTGCTGAAATCTAGTGTTTGAGGTGTTCTCGGAGGTGAAGGTGACATTTACCCAACACTTTTCCAAATTTCCAATTCGGTGTACAGTCCCAATGGTAGCCTTGTTAATAGTTCCAATGGTATCCTTAGGTGAACCGTGATATGGTATCCTTAGGTGAACAGTGCAATGGTAACCTTATGTGAATAGTGTCAACGGTAACCTTATTGAACGGTGTCATCGGCAGGCTTAGTTGAACACTGTAATGGTAGCCTCAGGTGAACACTACAGTGGTAACATTATGTGAATAGTGTCAGCAATAACCATAGGTTAATAGTGTCAACGGTAACACGATATGAACAGTGTCATCAGTAGCCTTAGGTGATCAGTACAATGATAACTATAGGTGAATAGTTGAATGGTAAGATTATTTGAATAGTGTCAACAGTAGCCTTATGTGAACAGTGTCATCGGTAGGCTTATGTGAATATTGAAATGGTGAGGTCAAATGGTAGCCTCTTTCCATTTTCAAATTTTATGTTCATGAACATTGTTTCCATAATGGTGAGGTTCCAATGGTGACCTATTTCATTTTCCAAATTTTGATTTCATGAACTGTGTTTCTAGAACTGTGGGGTCCCAACGGTGACCTCGTTCCTATGTCAACTTTTTTTTCATGAATAATGATTCTAGAATGGTGAGGTTCCAACAGTGACCTATTTCCTTTTCCAAATTTTGGGTTCGTAAATAGTGTTTCCAGAATGGTGACGTTCCAATGGTGACCACATTCCATTGCAAATTTTGAGTTCATGAACAATATTTTCATAACTATGAGGTTCCAATGGTGACCAAATTCCTTTTTCAAATATTCAGTTCATGAACTGTGTTATCATAATGGTGTGGCTTCAACGGTGACCTCTTTCCTTTGACAAATTTTGAGTTCAAGAATAGTGTTTTCAAAATTGTGATGTTCTAATGGTGACCTCTTTCCTTTTCCAAATTTTGAGTTCATGATCAGTGCATCCAGAATGGTGAGGTTCCAATGATGAACTCTTTCTATTGAAAAATCATGTGTTAATGAATAGAGTTACCTACTTCTTACAGTTTCACCCCTTTGAAATTTTTTTGATGTTAAATGCATTTAAATTCATTATTTAATGACACTAAGGCCGATTCAAAGTCTATAACTCCTATATTAATTTACATTGGGCTCGAGTTGATTTTATGTGGTCAAATTGTATGGTTTAATGTGGTCTTCTTTTAATGGAAAATCCAGAATAGCTTAAACCACTACTCTGTTAAATCTTCTAAAGGGACGAAATGTCTTCCTCTAAAGTTATACCTCTTTATTATTGGTTGTGAGATTCTCGAACCCTTCATTCCATCCCGTATGATTTTCACAATGAAACATTCATCCTAGGATTGGTTCCATGCTATTTTGATGCAACCAAGCAGTATCGATCAGTCTTCGATATAAGGAATAATCTATCATCATTATTTTGGGTTCATTTCCTTCTGTTTCTCCTTTCCATTTTATGGAATTTTACCCCCATGTTCTTAATGGGATTTTCTTGGTTGTTGGCCGATGTGGTGTTGTCTATACTTCCTTGGGTGGATACATTTGTCACAGGAGAGGAGATTATAACCTGTTGTGTGGCTTGTTCTCATATAATGAACATCAAAAAATGATTGAGGTAGGGGATTCGTTGCTTTTCTTTTCTTTTACGTGCAACTATAGAGTTAGCTTGTTTTAGCCTACTAGATCACAATGGAATTGGTATGTTAAATATTTGAACCAGATACATAAATTGATATCGATCATAGGTTATTGACTCTTTCTTTCCTAGATAATGTGATCACAATGATTTCCTTGTTAGCTTTTAGTTATTGATTGAAATTGGTAATGAACCTAAAGTTGGAATTAATTGATATTTTCTTTTCTATAGATAAGTGTCATGTGAATGAATCTAATGGTTGTTGTTTTAATTTTATGTTAATAAAATTGATGTAGAAATCATGTTTAATCAATTTTTGATATCTTTCCGTTTAGGTTTCCTAAAGATGAAAATAACTAATAATAAATCATTTAATTCATGATGGAATAAATAACTCGTTGTTTGATAAAAGATAATTTCATGAAGGGTAATGAGTTACACTCTTCCTTGTTTAAGGGACCAGAGCCCAATTGTTGTGATGTTTGTATACTTGCTGCTTGTGTTGTGTTGTGAGCCTGGATGGCTATTGTGATATGTGGTCACAATGAACCCTACTACATGTGGTAGTAGTTTATGCCTAGACTGATGAGATGCATCAGTTTATGCATGTGGGTGTCTGGGAGGACACTAGGGATGATGAAATGGTATGAATGTGAATGTTTGGATTCTTTCTTATTTATAGTAGTTGTTTATCTTCATTACTTTCCCCACTGCTCAATGCATCTGGTCATTCTTACCCTTCTTCTTAAAGGGGAGAAGATTCCTGGGATATGCCACAGGATTTTCGTTTTTAGATTCTCAATGGAGAATGGGTCTACGCTCTTGCTATAGGTAGAACATACTCGACAGGTAGTTCATCTACTCACCGTGTTGATCCCCCTTGTGCTTTGTAGCATAGACTATTTTTCAAGAATTTCTGGGAATATGGGAAAGTATTGATCTAAATAAATAATTGAATTAATGATGTTAATCCATGGGGTTAGAGCTTGCTGGGGCGCAATGCTGAGGTTTTAATTTTAAGGAATAGTGAACTTTGGGTGTGATAATAATGAACTATAATGTGGAGATTATTGATGGATAATGAATTAATTAGTGTAAATTGGAACTAATAACGAGGTAATGATGTAATGTAATAATTCTCTTTAAATGGTTGTGTGCTAATAGGATACCTGGTCTTAGATGTGGATGTCGGGAGTCTAAGATGTGTTAGTTGCAGTTGAGTCTAAGATTCAGTTATTCCCATAGTGTGGATTTGAACTATATTATATTCTATACTTTTTGTGTTTATATATGCTAATCCACCACGTCATTTAGGGAAACTGACGGCCTAGGGATTCTGAGCCCTAGGGGGTGTTTCCCAAACATTTTGGTTGGAGGATGGATTGATGACTACCCCCTTTGGCCCTGCTCTCATCTCTTGGTAGATACATGTGATGGTAGGAACAATAGTTAGTTTTCCACATATGTATGTGTAGAGGGATATAAGGGATTGTGGTTATTCATACACATATATTCTGGCTATAATTTCCTATAGACTACTATAGGTTTAATGTGTATATGTTATGATGGATTCAGGATCCTTACTCGTTGTATGGGCTATAATGGTTTGAGGTTTAATACCCGACGTAAGATACATGTTATGAGAGTTGTAGTTCCTCCAAGAAACTACATGGTTACTTTTCATTCGTTCAAATGGTGGGTTTTTAGCATGAGGTTCATGTTATAGTGCTTCGCCTAGGTGTCTGCAGGGAAGCCTTTTTGATATAGATGCTTTGGACGTGCGACGTTGGGGAAAAGCGGCAACAATTGGGAATGTCGTACAAGGGTACACTTGATATTATTTTTTATATTATATACTCTTGTATTCATTACTTGGTGGGAGTATCCATGGTGAGGCTGGGAACCTAGTATACCTATTTTGGTGACGTGTTAGTTTCACTTGTCTTCCACTCTTCTTTAGCATGCATTCTTTACTTCTGCACATGAGGCTCCAGGGAGGAAACTACTGAGTATACTATTATACACACCCTATTTATATATAAATAGTTTTTCAGGTCATGTGGAGTAGGTTGGAGATCAGGCTGGTTACTACTAGCTTGGGGTTACAGGAGATGTTCGAGTTTCATGGTCGCTGATTTTTTTACTTTCTTTTCGGTACTTGCGGATTTCCCCTTTCATTTGTAGTAGTTTTTCAGGACATGTCATATGTGCACTTGTGATATCTATTATATTTCAGTATGAGTTAGAGTTTTTTGGTTTATATAATATTTCTCCCTTTCTCATGTGTTCTCATAGAGGGTAATGCCTCAAATTTGTGTGTTTATTATATCCTCGGTGCTATTTGCCAACCCTAGGCCTACTAGAGGCAGCACTCGGGGGGGGGGGGGGGGGTCATTATCTACCTTCTCACATTGCCTACTGAGGAGGTGAACACCTTGTGGGGTGGGGGTCATGAAAATACAAATATATATTGTATAAATATAAATGTAATATTAATATATTTATTTTCATATTATTTATATTATTCAAAAAACATTACATCAATGTATTTACGATTTTAATATATTAATAATTAAATTTCAATTAATATATTAAATATATATGTATGATATATATATATATATAACTATAAAAAATTTTTTATATAAATATATAATAATTTATTGTGTTATATCACATATAAACATGTATATATAAAAGTTATAATATATCTATATATATTATATATTTCGTATTTTAAATTAATATTGTAAATATTTAAATAAAATATAAATAAATTAGTATATAAAAATAAATGATTACAGATAAATACTCATTCATGTTTGTGTGTCTAATAGAAATATATTTATAAATATGTGTATAATTATATGTATATAAACATATTTGTGTGTGTAAGTATACATAATATAAATATTTGAATCAATATATTTATATACATATATGAAAATATATGATTTATAGGGAGTGTGCATATATGTATTATGTAATTATCATTATCCAGCCTGAATCATCGATTCTAGGCTAGAATGTCACTTGACATCATTAAAAACCTCTCTAAATGAAAGAGGTTCTCGACTAGTGGTGAGATCAAAAATAAAAACATGGGGTGACTATAACCTAATTACAGATTTCCAACCCAACATTACTAGGAGAATCAGTAATTAAATTGGAAAAGCATTTAATGAATATATATAATAATAACAATGTTGTATCATTATTTCAAAACAATATAAAAAAATTATCCAACATCAAGTCATGTACTAAATAAAACAAAGATAATAAATTAAAAGGGATATAATAACAAGCCACCCACAATTTATCATGACACAAATCTAATTCAATGGTGGTCATTTTCCACAATAATAATAATAACTCCTCTCTTAGTGTACATAAAATATCTACATTAATATTGTAAAAATTACTCTATTTATTAAACTGTAGTGCCCGCTATGTCATCTTATACAATCTCTATATCATAGTGAAATTCAACACAACCTCTATACATTAATTTTCTGTATTTGGGTTTTACATATAAAATCTTTGTGTTCACATTTTCCCTTTTTCAATTATTGTTCATTTGATATTTTTTCTCAACAAATTGTACAAATGGATATTAAAGAAGCTATATGGATAAGGGGAATGATTGGTGAACTAAGTACAAATCAATATATTTATTCACTTGATCGTGATATTCAAAGTGACATATTTATCAAAATTTATTAAATTCATCATGAGCGTACATGGGACATTTATTTTTTAAAACATTTTTAGAGGGATGTTGTTTCTCAAGGAGATATTGTTTTCATCAATGTTAGTAATCATGATAATACAACAGATATGATTTCCATAGCTCTTCATATTTCGATTTTTTAACATTTGTTAGACTTGGTTAGTATTTCATGATGATTTTTTCCATAATGGTCATTATAAGAAGAGGTAGAGTTTTATGATTCTATAGACTAGTGGTTTGTTTCTTTATGAAGAGGGTTCAGATTAGGTTGGAGGTTATTGGTTTCATGAAAACAATTATTTTTAGTAGTTATGACATGATCACATAAATAAAAGAGTGCAATTAGATTGGATGAATCAATAATGAATATAATTTCTTTATCTACAACTATGCTCAAGTATATGGTTATCAACAATTCTTCTCTCAAATAAAAGACCACATTTTCTGGACTCTATCTCAAAGATAAAAAAATTGATACATATATCATGAATCATCGTTATTTTCTCTCACACAAGACACGTTTGTTAAAAAATGTTGTTCGGGATTGTTTTGATATAAGGCTCCACCATATATCCACATGCACCAACAGAACAACCATTTCCTTTTTAAAAGTAGTTTGGTTGAAATAGAAACATACATGGGCTATAACATCTTTTGATTCCAAAGCCTATTCAGGATCACACATTCAAAATTAAACCTCTGAATGTAATTTATAATTACCATGTAAGATTGAATTCTATAACCACCTCCTATTTAAAATGTTTCAATAATGGAACACACTACCGAAAAAAACATCATATAAGATTTTTGATATTCAAGAGCATCTCCCATACAACAAGTATCATTCATGTGACAGTGCAATGATAAATTGGAAAACCACTCAACCAGATTCTCCAACACTGGTTCTCTTATTACAAATTGAGGGGGGTCCTTGTCTTGAGAATAAAAATTATTGTAATGTAATTTTGAGAAACCCACTAAAATTGTGGTGGAAAATCATATAATTGGAAATATATTTATTTAATGATTAAAGACCTCTAATTTAAAGGTTATAAAAACCATAAAGGAAACTCAAAAATTAAACAAATTATCATAGAGAATAAAATTGATATAATATTATGAAACTTAATTACCTTAATTGTGTAAAAAGACGTATGTGAAAACTACATTGTGATAAGACTCCATTGTCTCCCCTTAAAAGCCATCCTGGTGAAAAATTCTATACCTTTGATATAATTATTCACCATGCTTGCTATTTATCTCACCACTACTCCTAGGTGATGTGTTCCAGATATTATAAAAAATTATTCATTACTCTATGATGATGTGATTCACATCCTACTACTGACATGACATCTCCCTTTCTCCTCCTATCGGGGGACTGCATCTCAAGGAAATCCATCATTGTCATACCAAATATAAGGAAACACATATATTTATATTGAGAAAGTTATATATATCTTTTAATATCATAAATATTCCAATCCATTTAGGTAAAGGAAATATTTTCATTAATTTTTATATATTTATTTTTAGAATAAATATGTATTAATTTAATTTTTCACGCTCCAACCAGTGGGATAATTCCCATCAAAAAAAATAATTTCATAAACCAATGTTAGGTTATGTCTAAACCAAACATAAAACCTACCATAACTCCACAATCTACCATTCTCCTCCAGCTCATCCACCTGACATAGAACCTTATACCATTAGTAGATACCATACATTAAATCCTAAAAATTCACAAAGATTAATGTGAATGGTGTGCATATAAAACTAATAGGACACCACCAATTCATCTTTAACATATGTACACATTTATGAAAAAGTGGTTAAAAATATAGGAAAATAATATGTTTGAAACAATAACATTTTGTGTAATCATACACTGACTAGTATACCATGAAACTAAGACCTAGATGCTTCATCTCAGTACAAGAAGAGTAATTGTTTCTAATTTCCATGAAACTAAGTCCTAAAGTAAGCCACAAGGACATCATGTCACAGATTAGGACAAAGAGACTTCATTCCCATACCTACAGTCTTAGGTTGGCCAAAATATTTTCATTCCACACTACCCATTCCAATTTCATGAATCAAGGCCCTCATTCAATGCCACATGTCATCTAACAAATTCCATAATCATCACGCATCACCTTGCATGTGATTTCACTGTAATTGAAAAAGTATATCCATGAAGGGTCCACGTATCACATATTACTATAATTTATAAACATTGTTTCCACATGTATTGTACACATCCACATAAAAATAAAGACACCACTTGTAACAATAAAATCATATATTGAAATGTCTCATGAGCTACACGTGCAGGCACATTTGAATTATGTCATACTTCTTTATCCAAAAGATCCAACATGGTGAGGAAATTCCAAACATAAATTCAGTGAACTTGAAAATTGGGTGTTGATAAAACACTAAAAGGAAATGTCAAAATAAGTTTTAATGATAATATTTTTCATCATCTTATTATCCATAAGAATTCAAATTCACTGATAGCATGCCAATCTGATCATTATCAAATGACATATTGAAGATTTGAGTTGCAAATAAGAAGAAAAAATGTGTGTGTGTGTGTGCGATGTGTGAGCAGAAGTCCCCTTCTTTGAGACACACTTCCCTTTACACTTTTATAATAGTATTTATTTTTTATCTATATTTCATTAAATATTTATTTCATTTTTTACACATTTTTTAACACATAATTTACTATTTGTTTCCACGGTTCCCATTCCCCTCCCTCAATTCCCTATTACATACCCCCCTAGTCCATCATTATTTATTTTATAATAATAATAATAATAATAATAATAATATTTTTATCATTTTTTACATATGATATGAGTCTCCCCCATAACATTCATAATTTTTTAACTCCTCAATACACACATTAAATCACCCTCACTAAATATATATTTATTTATTTACACACACATCAAAAGATTCCTATATGAAAATATATATAATAATAAATATACACATCATATATATACACACTTGCACACACTCACAAACACACATACACACAAATATATATATATATATGTGTGTGTGTGTGTGTGTGTGTGTTTATTCCATACATGAATAACCCCGCCATATATATATATGCCATATATATAGTCAAATCATATATATACACACACCCAGAAAAAATCACTCACATATAACCCATATATATATACCACATAACGTATGAAAGACACTCACTACTAATATTTGCACACACACACCCACACAGACAAAAAAATAATAAAATTAATGACAACTATTCAATATATATATATATATTCCAACATATACAAATAAACACACACACATATATATATATATATATTATACATATGTATATATATATGCACATTTAATTTACTTCACACAAATATAATTTCTTCCAGTTAACACAAAAAATAAAAATAAGTATTTTTTAATATTAAATCCCTAAAATCATTACCATCATATAAATTCAAACAAGAATGTTCTTTATATTCATAAAATGTTATTAAAATAACAATTAATCACACTCGTTTGGAATTATTTTTACCAAAATAAATAATTATTATTACCTAACCACCCAATAAATTTTCACACAATGTGAAAGACAAAGTATAAAATATGTGAATTATATATTATTAAATAAATTTATTCTCATTTATATATTCCACATTTTAATAAATTTGTTAAATATATTAATAAAAACTATTGACCCTAGTCGTTAAAATCTCCCACACTATAATTCTTCTTCACAACTAGCATCTAATCTGATCATAGAACTAGTACTACCCACCCTAATAGTATCCCTATAAAAATTAATACCCACAAATTTTCATTAAATATCAAATAATATTAAATGATTCACTTCTAGTGAGAATATATTTTCCATCCAAATATCATCATCTACATTCTTATTTTTGAACATCACTTATCACTTGAATTTTTTTTGTTCCATGTCGACTTTCAAACAAAATCATCAATTAAAATAGATACATAATAATAGTAATTTTTTTTATAAAACCTAATTTAATTATTTTCTAGTCTATTAAGAAATTATTATTAAAATACATGATTTTTTTATTAAAACTAAGTTGGTGTTTAGATAAACAACAATTTGTTAAAATATCTTATGAATAAAAAATTGCTCATTTCAGCAATAATAATTACTACCAATATAATCTAAAACAAAAATAGTAGAAAACTAAAAAAATAACAATTTAATATGATTTAAGTATATAAAAAAAATAACCCAAATAATTATATTTTTTAATGTAACATTCCAAAATAATTTTTTTTCAAAACCATACATTTCCATCATATAAAAATTTAAAAAAAATCAATCTAAATATTCTAATTTAATATAATTTTATTTTATGAAACTCATTATAAATGATTAAATTTCAAGATAAAAAAGAACCTAATGATTTTCAGCATTATCTATAATACCATTCCCCATAAATTATACAAAAAAATTTCTAAAAAGTCTAATTAATTAAATATTCATTTTTTTAGTGATTATATATATATATATTGTATGGGAAAAAAATAATTATGTTTAATGAAAACAATTCATTAAAAGAGAGGGGAAAAATAGAAAAATTAGAGTTTTGATACATATAATCTTCATATTCACTCAAAGAAGAAGGATGACCATCTGCTTGATTCCCTATCTATTAATTTTTTTGAAATATATTCAATAAAAGAGAGCGCCAAAAGTATAAATATTATTAAAATTAAAACAAAATTCTTGTAGTCTCACATCATGGAAAAAAATTGAATTAATAAAAAAATAAATCATTTTCCAGGATAAGAAATGTCAATACATGGTCAAGGATATACTCTAAGCCCATAAGAATAACTTGGGCCTCAATAATAGAGGTGATCCAATAATCAATGAATGGAATAAAAACCCTTCAACAATCAAGACATGATCATTTCACAAAATCAACCCAATTCCCACTAGTTTATTTCATATCATTTAGGAATCAAAATTAAATATAATAATACCAATTATGTGGGGTTTCTATTTAGAGTCAAAAGGTCCCCCATAAATCATGTATAAAAATTGAAATATAATTGAAATATGGAAGAAATTATATTGAATTATTTCCCAAAAAATGGATCAACATCATGATGTGATTAAAAATAAAACCATTTTAGAAGAAACAAGTTATCCACTACAGCACACATAGATTGCTTACATTCTCCATAGGGAGATTAGAATACCAATTGATTAGATGCACTGAAAAGTCTATAGAATGGAAAATGAAATCTATATTATTCTCATCCCATGACAACAAAGAATCTTACACTCAGAGTCAACATAAAATCACATTAGACAAAGATTATTCAATGGAAACCCAAATAGTTATGAACATATCGAAGATGAGTGACTGTAATTGGGAAATCCATTATGGATTGAATTTTATTGAAAACCTAGCCTTAAGAAGAATCTCATATTAGGTAGGACATGAAAATATGATAAATATATAACCAAGGGTATTGGTCTTATCAAGGGAGCGCATCAATGTTGAATCTATATCCAAATCTAATATAATAAGCACTTGAGTCTTCCCAAAACAAGTATAAATTATCATTTAAAATATAAAAGATAAACGATATGATGCGAATATATATTGTTGTCCCAATTTTTTAAATCAAGAAAAAAACTCATCCAAGCCCCATTTCTAATTTTTATTATTAAATAAATACACAAATATTGATATTTAAAAACCTAGAATAATAGGTGAATTCATATGAGAATAATAATTTTTTAAATGTAAAATATCATTCCAAAACTAACCATTTACTCATTGATATTCCCCAAAAAATAAACATACAAATATGAATACCCGGATGAAAAAAACCTCACTAAAGAAGATTATGTATTTTCCCTAGATAATAATTTAAATTATATGTGTGAGGAGAATATTTAACATGATAAACATGGTAATATAAGGAATTTGGCTTTTGAATAATATTCCATCAATTTTTAGTAAGATGATAATCATTAAAAAAGAAAAATTTCTAAAACCCAAACCCCTTAACATAGTAATATAGAGATTCTCTTAAGCTTCCCATTATGGTTTATTCATTTCATTATGGGAGGTCCAACAGAAATCAACCCGATGAGACTAAATATATATTATAATTGGACCGAGAAACTTAAAGAAGATAGTCAGAATAGTTTGAATGTACTGACCCACCACTTTTATTAGAAAATACTTTCCTTGATACAAGAATTTTCATTATGACCACACTTTAAATTTCATGAAAATTCTATCAAAGATATAAGAAAAAAATATTTTTTTCCTTCCAGTAAAAGTTTGATGACCTAGATATTTTTGTTGTTTACCAGGTTCTTAGATTCCTGAAGCACGTGGAAGAGTATCCCACTTACTAGGGGAACAATATTGATAAATTAAATTAAGACATCAATAAATTCATTAATATCCATTGAGTCGTTTCAGAATAGTTTATAACATTTCTAACACCCTTAATATTCTCATAAATAGCTCTGGAGAATATGTTACAATTATTTTCAATGAAAAGGCTGGAGTTAAGAGGGCCTCAGAGACACACTCTATATCCATGAATAAATTTATTTCTTATGACTCCATAAATAAGAGTATAAAACGTCAACAACAAAAATAAAAATAAATGAAGAGAGGGGATCAAAGATTCAAAGGCTGAAGGTAGGGGAAATTCTTCGGGTAACAAAACCATTAATAAAAATTCTAAAATAAAATAACATAACAGACAACGTAAAAAATCATCCCATTTAAAATAAAACCTCATCTTATGAGGCACAAGACACAAAATTCATCATTTAATTCTATCATAGGATTTACGAATATGTAATTTATAGTCCATAACCCTTATCTATGAAAATGAATGAGTCTTCATAGAATAAACAATTTCATGAGTCACAATCTTGTTATCAGGGATACACCATTTGGGTACAAAGAAGCATTGATCTTCTAAAAGTATGGGAATATTCCAAATATGAATATTATTCACAAATTATTTTGAGAAAATATTAGATTAAATATTACATAGGATAATAATTATGAATTAAAAAATATTATATGGGTATTTAACCATTTGTATAAGTTTTATAAAATATCAAAAAGAAAACCAATGTCATCACAGCCTATCTATAGATCATTCATTAGGAATATAACATAATGAAAAATGATATTTTAGAATTATTGAAAAAAATTGTTCATGGAAACCATCTTGTCTAGGTTATTTATTATCATGAATCCATTAAAGTTCCCCAAGCACTTCTTTATAAGATATATCATCATCAGGATATGAATTTATCATAGACGAGATGACTAGGTAGATATTGGTAGAAATATTATTAGTAATAGAGAATCCACCAGAACCATACAAAGTGAAGAAAATACCAAATTACACTCTTATGTGTTAGTATACTGGAATAATATATGGCCATAAGTCATATTTAACTTATAATTAATGTTATTCTAGCATCATGATGGTTAATTACTATTAAAATTCAATGTTTTTGTTCAATATAACAAATGTGAGATTTCTACACCCATATAAACAAAAATATCTCTTTATATTAATATGAAACATCTATTTCTTTTCCAGAATGGTGAATCATAAATGAATTGAATATGTGACTGAGAGAGTTTAATAGATCCAATTATTAGTCTCAATATCCTTAATCTACTGGTAAAAGATTCTACACAATGATGAGGTCCAGTATTAATGAAATGTTTCTATGTCATCGATTTTAATATGTACTAAAATTTCACAAAAATACCTAGACTATATGAACACCGACTCATAATCGTTATCTTTCATCCACAAACTACAAAAATAAAATTGGTGTACTTGATGATACCTATAAATTTAGACCTCTAGATTGAGAGGAATTGGGAAATGATTATCAAATATTATGTGAAGGTTATAAACCTTAATATTGATGAAGATATCACCCATTAAACATATCAATGTTTTTTTATTCCTCATATAAATGTTGAAATTTTCTTAATTTTACTTTCCCTTCTTATTTTACATGGATTTCATATTCATATATATAATTATTCACTTAAAATTTTCATGAGATTATACCTGCATGACCACCATTAATGTGTCTCATTATTCTCATTTTTTTTTCATTTTATTACTATGAATATATGGATTTATTTATCCATGAATCACATTTACATGGACCATTGATCATATATGATCAAATTTCAACCATTGTTCCCAATATGTTTCAGCTAGCATTTATGATTCTATGGTCTAGAAAATGGTGTTCTTCCACTTTCCACCCTAGCTGGGTCTCCTTCAATTAGGGAAACCTCCCTCACCATCTCGACCATCCAATTGGACTTAATTGTTCCACTACCATAGATAGACCCCTTAAAATCTCATTAAATCTAATTTAATAGTGCTAAAAAAACTATGGATTCCTATGTGTTGCTATGTGGGGGACCCCTTTATATGTGCTACAAAAATATAACAAAAATGGTTGTATTTTATGATTGATAGTTTATCATAGATAAAAAAAACCCCTCTATATGTTCTATGTATGGAAATGATAAATTCATTCCTTTATTAGTGATTTCTTTATCACTGATATAGGGGGCCTTTATCAGTGTTAGAAATAGCTCTTATAATGTCCATATAGCCTTAGTGTGATGTTGAAATTACAACACTCTATAGTTAACAAACCTGTATGAAAATTCATAATTTAAATGAAATAATTTTTTATAAGTAAAAAAATTATATTATATACATTTCTGTTAATGTTTTTTATAATTACAATTTCAATAACATTCCATAAAATGTTTAAAAACATCGATGTTTCCTTGTCTTGGGCACTCTCGACTCCCTCACAAAAAACTCTTAATCAAGGTACTAGTTTCCAAAAAAACCAACCCAACCCACAAAATAGAATCCACTTATATATGAAAAAAAATTCTCATGTCATTAATACTATTAGAAAATAAATTAAAAAATATAAAACAATACATTAATAAGTTAAAAATGTTAAATAAAAGGACACATTTGGATTCATACTAGTCACACCATGCATCCGATTGAGTTGAGGATAAATCTTACATATCACAAATGATATATGAATCACATAAATTAAGAATCAAAATAATATGAATCCCATTTCTTTGTTTTGAGTATGTCAGTTTTTTTACTAAAATTTATTTTTAAATTGATAACAGACACTTTGAGTCATATGAGTCACATAAGGTGTAATTTTATCATGAGATTTATTATTAACCATCAAAAATGACAAATGAATCATTTTATTAAATTTTCAATTCAATTTTATGACATTTGCTCAATTTTTTAGAAACTGTAACCATTTTGAAATAAAATGTCAATATTATAGTGATAATGAGAACTTTGAGTCGTACATGAACACCATGTAGCATATTATGGTGTGGATGATTCATACATTTCAAAACTAACTTATGGGTAATTACATTTAGTTAACCAAAAAATCACAATTCTTTTTCATGGTATCGAGTATTTAACATGTGTTTATTACTAAAATTACAATTTTTAATAAAAACACACATTGAGTCATACCGATCACACCATGGATAAGATTCAGGTAAGGTAGAATACTATACATAATAAATTACTTATATAATATTTTCCTAATGTATCAATACAATCCAAATGTATTTTCTTGGTTTTTTACTTTGTCAGTCATGATTTTTAATAAAATGTAACTTTAAACAGAAAACACAAACTTGGGGTCATATCCGTCACATCGTGTCTCTATTTTATTTGATATTGATTCCTATACATCAAAAAATAATGATGAATTTTTCCCTTAACTATATGAAAATAAATGTTTTTTTCTTGATTTTTAGTGAGTGACACTCATTTTTTTGAAAAAAATGTATCTTTTGGAAATGATAACAGACGCATTGACTAAGATAATGAAAATAATGTATGATATTAAGGTGTCACTGATTCCTACACATCATAAATTACATATGGACCATTTTTAAAAAGTATAATAACATTATGAATGTTATTTATTGTTTTTAAGTATGTCACATGTCCTTTTTACAGAAATTAATTTTAGTTTTAAATAAAAAGAGACAAATTGTGTCATACATGAAAAAAATTTTGTTATATGGAGGGGTAGATGTTTCAAACCCTCAAAAATAACTTATGTATAATTTTCCTAAAGTAACAAAACAATTCAATTTTTTGGTAGTCATGAGTATTTCACTTGTGTTTTGTTTTCTAAAATGTCATTTTAAACAGGAATTGCACACTTTGACTCATACCAACCACATCATGTGGTAGTTAGACATGAGACTGATTCCTTCATGTCATGTATGAATTTTAAATAGTTTGCTTAAATTATCATGGAAATAGGAGGAAATTTCCTTAGTTTTTAGTGTGTAGCACACTTTTTGAAGACAATTGACAATTTTTAAAAAATAGCAGAAACTTTTACATATACCAAGAATACCATGTACCATATTGTGGTTTGGATGATTTCTACACATAAAAAATGACTAACGAATAATTTTCTTAAATTATCAATACAATATGAATGTGTTTTCTTGGTTTGTAAAATGTCAATTTTCTTTTTTAATAGAATTAATTTCAATATTAAATAACAAGAAACACTTTGAGTCATATGGAGCACACTTTTTATCACATTGAGGTGGATAATTCCTACACATAGAAAAATAATTTTTGATCATTTTACTAATTTATTAAAATAATATTATTTCTTTTATCATGGTATTGAGTGTGTGACTTTTATTTTTTACAAAAAGTATTGTCAATTTTAAATAAAAAGACACACTCTAAGTCATCGGGTCAAACTATTCCAAATATTAATGTTCAGATGATATCTACAGAGAAACAATTATGTACGGATCATTTTCCTAAACTATCAACAAAATACAAAGGCATTTTTTCATTTTTTCTATATGTAACATGGATTTTATTTAATAAAATTAATTTCAATTTTAAATAAGAAGACACACATGAAGTCATACTGGTCCCACAATGTTTCTGATTGAGGCATGAATTAGTCATTCATGTTTAAATTGATATTTGAAATATTTTACTATTGTATCAAACAAATTTGAATGTGTTCGATCCATTTTGAATATGTGATGTTTTTTAACTAAAATGATAATTATAAACAAAAAACATACAATATGAGTCATACAGAGAACACTGTGTAACATATTGAAGTATGGATGATTTAGAATGTGATGTTTGTTTTGATTTCCACTATCTACAACAATTAATAAAAGAGAGAACATGTTCTATGTGGTTGGAAGAGCAATACCCATTCTTCCTGAAATTCCCCCATCCAAAAGAAACATGTTCCAATTAGTCTAGATTGGTATAGAGAGTAGAATGAAAAATAAGAGATCCCAAAATATCTAGAAATAAATCTATATAATTATAAAATTACATTGATATGGAAATTAAGTTAAAAATTGTAAATGAAATGGTGAAAAAATTTACAAAATAATTTTTATGAATTCAACTTTTCATTTTGTCTGTATACATTCATTACCCATTTCCATTTTCCATTATCTTAGTTTCAACCACAAATCCCAATCTCTCATGGGAATGAGAATATTGAAACATACCACTCCAAATCATGAAAAAGAATACACCAATATAAGAAAACAATTCACATGTTAGTAATAATATAATAAAATTAATTAAACATAAATATTAAATGATACCTAAAAAAATATGTATAATAAATAGAAACCACATAATTTGAGTAATACAAGGTATATCATGTATATAATTTAAGATGTTATTATTCTACTATGGATTATTATCTATTAGATCATTTCACATTTTGGGTTATCTAAAAATATTTTTTTACCTAGAATATTTAATTATTTGGGGGGAAAATTGTGTTATCATGAGGGCATAATACATATTGATTTAATTATCACAGTTCATGAGTGAATCATTCTTATTGATGAAGTCAAATAGTAATGATATATTTCAAAATTAACCAAATAATTATCAGCTAAAAATGATGAGAAAATTAACTAAAAAACAAGATTATGTTATGAAACAATAAACTAAATATTTTTCGTGAAGTTAGATATTCATGATATATGTGTATATTTTGATACCATGTATGAATTCGAGTCATTTCTAAAAAAACATTTTATCTTATTAACACGATAAATTTGTTTGTTCTTATTAGTACTATAAAAACTAAAATACACAAAGGATCAATAAATGTTTTATATGAAATAGTTTTTATCTATGTAAATAACTCCTCTAGAATGCTACTTTTTTTGTTATATGTTATCTATCTTAACGTTTCATACATAATAACCATAAACATTTCCATTGGTCTATTTCAAACACTACTTAAATAGTGATATTTTTTTTCTTATATGTGTTTTTAGATTGAAATATTATTATATATATCCTAATACTTATCCACTTGTAGAATTATATTGGAACCTTGAATGCAAGGATAGTCATCCTGCCATGATGTTGATGATAATTAATCACAACCATATCATAATATAATTATAATTAAACAATAATATAAAATATATTACATGAAATTTAGGTGGAAATTCTAGAAATATTGTATGATAAATTACCAAAAACATCACCTGTGTTCAGTTAGTTGGATATCCGGGTAATGAATCCTTAAATGGAATATTTGGAGTATCCAAATTTTAAGCAATGAGGAAAAATGTTTCCTTAAAAAATAACTATGTAATTAAATGAATGAAAATATATTTTATGTGATTTAATTATAGGTTTTTAGATTAGAACAACTAATAATAATATGAGTATGTGCTTATATGTTTTCATTCAAACAGTACATGAAATTTTGCACTATTTAATCGATTTTATTTGAATCCAATGAGGATTGTTTTTTATATGCTATTTGAGAACTAGTGAGTCCATATTTATGATCATATGTGTGGGAAATTTGTTATTTCATTGTTAAAAGATAATTTTTTTTATTTTTCTAAGGAGAATACTATTTTTTATAACATTTTATTTTATAAGGTTATTTCATTGAATTTAGCTAATTGTTGAAATGATTCTACACCATACATCACTCACAACGAGACCCGAGTCACTTTTAGAATGACTTACCACTAGGAATGAGTCAACACCAGAATTGATTCACCACTTGAAATGAGTCACCACTACAATGACTTACCTCCAAGAATGAGTCACTACCATACTTGAGTGAAATCCAGAAATAAGTCATTGCTAGAATGAATTACCAATATGAATAAGTCACCACCCGAATTGAGTCACCACCAGACTTGAGTCACTTCCAGAATTACTTATGGTGTAGAATGAGTCACTATCATATTTTTTTCACTCCATATATATAAGTCACAATCATATATGAGTCACCTCGAGACTGACTAACCCCCAGGCTAAATCACTACAATACTACCTCACCTCCAGATATCAGTCACTACCATGAGTAATACCATTGTTGATCTTGCTAATTTGAATTAAATTCAACAATAACTAATTTATTGATTTTAATGATGAATGATTATTTATTTATTATTCATTAAACAATTTTTCAGAAAAAGTGAAGAATATGTCAGAAATGGGTATTATGATAAATAATATATAGATGATTACTCTGCAATAACTATTTGAACCTATAGTGATTTATATTTATTAATTACTCCACCAAGATGATAATATGATTATCGGAATATGTGGTTGCATAATCATTATAAGAGTTCTTAAATGATATATACTAACTTTAATTTGACCATGGAAAATTAGCCTACACTTAATATATAGATATTTTAAAATATAAAAAAATAAAACATCATGATTCTCAGTTTTCCTACAACTTTTAGATAAATATTTAGAGTTATCACCAAGAAAAACTCTTGGAATAACATGTATTTATATAATTACAAATTTACTAGTGCTTCATCTATTTACTACTATTTAGATTCTTTTTTATTTTTCTATACCTTTTAGGTAGTTTCTTGTTTTATCATTATTTTTATAGACACTGAAACTTTCACCATAACAAGATAATACTGAATATTCCCTTCTATCTCATTTCATCAACCAACCCATGATTATTTTAGAATAAGTCCCTTCACGGCCTGGGTTTTTTGTTCCCATGTATAATTAAAGATGTGGCTTTCAAAAAGGACGTCCTATAAGATATTTCTTGAATAATATATCTAGGTTTTGGATTGGACTATTATTATATTATCTACAAAGAAGTTGGTGGTTGTCGGTGTGATACTGAAACCCTTGTTTATTCCAGTATGTGTTGTAGTTTTTCATTCATCATTTCAATGCCTTAAATTCACTTTTTTACAGTGAAAAAAATATTTAAATTTATAGTTAATCTTAACTAGTCTGAATATAATAATATTTTTGAGTAAATTGGTTTAAAATGATAAATTTATTTCAATTATTGTTTTAACTACGTAGCAATCAATAATTGATAAAATTTATAAAAGATGAAAAAAATATTAAACTAATTATTTAATTAAATCGGATAATTATTTTTATTTTGTGAACTTATTTGATCAATAATTCAATAAAAATTTATTTGGGGTACTCAATTCACCCCCTCTTGAGTTACTCTCTCTGACAAACAGTTGGTATAAAATATTTTTTAAATAAATTTTCAACTATAATTTTAATTGTTTATTAATGATATCAAATTTCTATTAGTCCTAAAGTTAGATCTTAGGGATATGAAAAATGAATCTTCTTTTAACATTACAACTCATATTTTAATGGCACTATATATTCTTAATGGAAAATTTAAATTAGAATGCATCTTGATAGAATTGGTTTCTATATCTGGACATTAATAGAAGATCAATATAATTTTCATAAATCATATTGAATTGATTGGATTGATATTAATAAAGAGTATTATAATAATAACAATATTTATAGGAATTTATTGTACTATTCTTTTGGTGATTAAGAGTTTAATTTAATATCTCCATTTAAAATTACTTTTGAAATTTGTATCACTTTAGCTATTCCCCATGAGGGAAGATCTAATGTTAATTAAATGCACATAAATACATATACTATTAAATATTAGTCTTTAAAAATGAATCTTTATGAGGACATTTCTTACATATATCTAATGTTTAATGATATTGTGAATAAAGGAACTCACAAGGAAAACATTTTTCTAATAAAGGCCATGTGATGTGACAATTGATGATTCTTCCAGATAGATGGAGATGAACCTTATACACAATCAAAGAATTGTGTGATGTAAGTAAATATCACAATATAGAGATGATTATAAAAGAGATGATGTACATGGATGACCTCAATGTCAATAGAGAATATGGGCATTAACGAAATAAAAAAATTCTTTTCCATCAAATCCACATCCTTAAAACAAAATAAAAAAATATAAGATAAATGTTAATTTGATGATGAATCTCCTGCTGATTGTGATGAAATGATGTAAAATCTAGATAAAATATTCAAAACGTTTTATAAAAAGAAAAAAATCATTACGAAACCATGTGATAATGTAAATATTTCAATATAGGAAATTGGAGGAAGGATTGGATGTAGAATGATGCTTCAAATGGGATCATCTTCTAAGAGTGTAAAAGTATAGGTAATTTCATAGATTACATTATGAAGATAAAATATGATAGGAAATTTGATAACAAGGATAAGAGATAGAATAATGAAATATAAGAAACTAGGAGTTCTTTTGAAGAATTATCACATGACATAGAAACTACCCAAGATGGTAAATGTTCATTTGATGATGAATCTTCTGCTGATTGTGATGAAATTATGTACAATCTAGATAAAAGATTCAAAAAGTTTTATAAGAAGAAAAAAATCATTAGGAAACCATGTGATAATGTAAATATTTTAATAGAGGAAATTGGAAGAAGGATTGGATGTAGAATGATGCTTCAAATGAGATCATCTTCTAGGAGTGTAAAAGTATAGGTAATTTCATAGATTACATTACTAAGATAAAATATTATAGGAAATATTAAAACAAGGATAAGAGATAGAATAATGAAATATAAGAAACTAGGAGTTCTTCTGAATAAATATCACCTGACATAGAAACTACCCAAGATGTAAGAATAATGAAGATAACATGTGTTTTATGATAAACATAATTGTGGGATATTTCTTGAAGTTATAATGTAGGAAGATATGTCTAATAAATAGTTTTTTATAGATATATGACTAGATATTATTCATGATTTAGGAATTTCATATATATTTATTGTAGACATATGAATTTTGGTGGTAAATCAAAAAATTCAATAATTTTCCATGGACAAATTGGTAATTCTAATATAGTTTGAATTTGAAACAGTCTATCTAATGATGGTTTGAAGTACAATTTTCTTACAATATCACTGCTATATAATGATTTTTTTCATGTGTTTTTTGAAAAAAAAATCATGAAATGTTTTTTATTAAAATAATTCATTAGTAACAAAAAATTTAAGAATTGAAAATCTTTATGCTGTTAATTTTTATTCATTATTTTCTCAATATAGTTCATGTCTCATCGCCTTTCATAATTAATCATGGGTTTGGAATATGAGATAGTTCCATTGAAATATTCACACACTTATAAAGATCATGAGGAAATGGTTAGTCAAATATCCTCAAAATCATATATTCTCAAAAGAAAAAGTATGTAACCCAGGTCAACAAGGGAATCACTAGAAGATATCATTTGAATGAAATAATGATGTTTCAACATATTAACACCTATTCTTGGTTGACATTTATTAGTTTGAAACAACTATAATTTCTACTCCAAATGGGGAGAAATGCATCTATGTCCTTATATATATCATTTCTAGGAATACAATGGTATTCTTTCTAACTGAAAAAAGTGATTATTGCTCTTATTTTTTCCATGTATTCTATGTATGTAGAATATAATAGTTGTCTTAGGATTATGTTCTTAAGAAGTGATCATGTTCACGAGTTTGAAAATAATGAATTTATCACACAATGGATAACTTTTATACACCTTGAACAACATTATAGACTAATGTTGTTGAAATATGAAATAGGACCATACAAGATACTTTTCGGACTATGCTTAATGAGTATGAAACCCCTGTTTATTATTTGGGAATATGTTTTGACTATAAAGTATTGTATAATTAATGGAGTTTTAATTTGACATATATTTAAGAAAATTATTTAAGAATTATTGAATAGTGGTAATAAAATTCTATTCATAGCATATTTTTTAGATCCTATTTCATTATTCTTAACAGTAAGTATAATCATGAAAATTTTCAATCTAATAGTGATGAAGGAATTTTCCTTGGATGTTCAAATTCAAGTAAAAAATAATGGGTGTTAAATAAAAGAACCAATAATTTGAATGAATAAGTTCATATAATGTTTGATAAAACATAACCTTCTAAACCAAAAAAACCTTTTGAAATCCTAGTGGATGATCTGTCAACTCTGAATATTAATACCAATCCTTCAAAATATTTTGTGAAATAAGCCAAAAAATCATCTACTTTTGAGGAGCATTGTCAACAAGAACCTAAACATATATATGACCATGATTTTTCCATCCATTATATTCCTAGATCATTTAGGTATTATTGATACCATGAACTCTATCATTTATATAGATTCCTATATAAAGGTACAAAGACTAGTTCATATCGTAGAATCCAAGTTTAACATCCTGAATTTTTATCTCATCTTGAAACAAAAAACTACAATGATTCCATTTTTTGAATTTTGGGTGATATAAAATCAATATTAACATATTCAGTTTGAAAGGATAGTGTTTTGTAATTTTATCTAGACATAGAGACACTATGAGTATTGGAACTAATTGGGTGTTTAGAAAAAAGGTTAGTGAGTCATGAAATATAGTATGAAATAATAAAATATTGGTTTCACGTGGGTATAGTTGAGAATAAGGTATTGACTATGAGGAATCCATTTCACCAGTTACTACACATTAATCAATTATAATAATTCTTTCCTATATAGAAAAATTTTATTAAAAAATATATAAAATGGATTCATAAAGTTAACTATTAAATGGTTATATATTTGAGATCATTTTTTTGACCAAGCTCATGGATTTTAAAGTCCTTATTTTTCAAATAATGTATTTAAAATTACAAAAAAAATTAAACGGTTTTAAAAAATATTTTATACATTAATATGATAGGATCGTATCTTTTGTAATTTCTAATTTCGTTTCAAAATGTATTGTTCATCCAACACATTTTAAATAATTATTATCAAATATTTTTTTAGTATTTCAAATTTATGGTGATGATATTATCATTGGGACTTATAAAAATTCATGTTTGATAGATTCATAAAAAATAATGATAAATATATTTTAAATGGGTTTAATTGGATAACTAAAATTCTTTCTTTGTTTTCAAATTTTTCAATATTATGATTTCATTATTTTAAATCCATGTAATTAAACTAAAGACCTTATAAAACATTTAGTTTAGATAGAATTATATTTATTGATAATCCCATGAGTACCACTTTTAAGGTACATCTTTCTGAAGGTGGAAAGCCAATGGATCAAACCAGTTATTGTGGAATGATTTGAAGCTTCCTATAGTTGACTGTTAGTCAACAAGATATTATGTTTAGGTTGAGTATGTGTGTCCATTTTCCATAAAACCCTAAATAATCTCATTTACATTATGTTTAAATTATTTTAAAATACATAAACTATAAAACAAATTTCGGATTTTCCTTCCCAAGAAGAAAGCCCTTTGGCTTATAATGTTATTCTGATGTGGTTTTTGGTGGTTTAATGTTAGATAAAAAAATCTCATATTGAATATGTTGCCTTTTGGACAAGTCACTAGTATATTAGTGTAGTAAAACGCAGAATATTGCCACATTGTCTTCTACTAAATCTAAGTACATATTCATAGAAATTTTATGTTCATAGATATTTTAGATGAATCATTTAGCGACTTGGGTTTTTGGCCCTGTTAGACTTTGGAATATTTCTACGAATAATTCCAGATCTAGGCGCGAAGACGGCATGCGATTCCGAGGCCCGGTGTGCCCGGAATTAATTTTATAAAAATATTAAGTATTTTTTATACTATGCACGTGGTGGGGATGTGATATCTCCTAATCGGTAGCTCAGATCGTGAATCTGAGGGCACGGTTGCATCCGGAACGTGCCGTTTACCCTAGGAGGGGTGTAAACTTTGCGGGCACGGGCCTGCGGGGAGAAACGCCACCAGGGGTGTTTTCGTAAATAAGTGGTGAAGTGAGTGTGCCAGTGACGGCTCAAATAACTTGTGAACAGAGTCTCAGATGGGAAATATGAGTCCACCGTTGTGTTTAGAACGACGCGTTTACCTTAAGGGTGACCTTACTTTTGTTCGCATCGGGCGTCGAGTCCGAGGCAGGTTTGGCGTCGGCGGGCAGCTGATATAAATATCAGCTCCCGCCCCCCCTTTTATCATTCCTCTCGACGTTCTTCACCGTTCTTCACCGTCACTATGCCGAATCGAGAAAACGAAGCGCCCACGAGCTCGGAATTCGACGGCGTACGTTCCAGGAGCGCGCAGCGGAAGCTCTGGAGTGCAGATCTGAGGCAGAACGTCGGCATTTCGCCCGCGAGGTAGGCGGATTTGAGTTTTAACCCCCAATCCGGTGTTTGCTGCGTTTTTCTGTAAATTGTAGTTGTAGCAGTATAGATCGGGTCCCGAGAGTCGTGTGGACGCCTCTGGATCGCAAAACGGACCACCGGGGTGCCCCCTGCGGTCCGCGGCGGAGCCGCGGCAGCCGGCCGCCCAGCACGGCGGAGCCGCGGAGGCGCGCCAGCGGCGCGCGGCGGAGTGCCGCCGGCTAGGGCGTGCCGGCGGCGGCGGCCGGTCCAGGCTGGCCGGACCGGCCGGTCCGACCTCTTTTCTTATACGGGGGTCTTTAAACCCCCGTATCATGCAAACCGGAAGTCGGATTCGCGCGTAGTTTGCGGTGACGTGACCCTGACGACGAGCCGAACCTTCCGGTGTGGGTTCGAGGGTTTAAAGGTTCGGGATCGTGGCCCGAGAGCGAGAAATGTTGTAAAAAATAATATTATTTTATTATTTTACGACTTCGGGCCGTTGTAACTTCTACCCGGAGCGTCCGATTGATGTGTCGTCAGTGGCATTGAGACCCTGATGGTAGGACAGAATTTTTGAGATGGTTTCCGGGTGTTGGGACTGAGAACGGGGTGCAGGCCCCACGAGGCTGGTTTTTGGCGTTTGGAGAGAAATGCAGCTTTTGCACCTGGAGTCCGATTTTGGCGGATAAATAGTCGATCCTGTGTGTTTTTCCTAGAGGATCACAGTAGTGTGATCTGTTCGATGAGTTTAGGAATCTAGGCGTGGGCCCCACCCGAGCTGGACTTCGGTGAATAATACCTTTTTCACCGGGTGTCCGTTTTGGACGAGCGAGTAGTCGATTCCGCTTGTTTTTTCGACTGGATCGTCGTGGTTTTAACCGCTCGATGGGTTTCAAGATCATTTTGTGGGCCCCGCACGAGCTAGCTATGGTGAATAGTTCCTTTTTCACCGGTGCTCCGTTTCAGGCGAGTAAACAGCCTATCCTGCGTGTTTTTCCGCTTGGAACGCGATGGTGGCCTCGGTTTTGGCTTAGGAGGTGTGCAGTGTGGCGTTGTGGTGGGTCGCTCGGGTTAGCGACGTTTGGACCAGCAGTGGTTGAGGGTTCTCCCTTGGTTCGTTCCTACGAGGGTTCGTGTGGTATGACAACCTTCATATGGGTTTGTGATCCTCTCGATGGGATGTTTAAACTGTTAGAGTTGTGGTATCCCTCCGGTGGGCCCGGAGTGGATCCTCTAGCATCTTTACCCTAGATCGGGTTCTTGGTATCGCTGTGACCGCTTATTTATGGGCGGCGATCCCTTATCTAGCAGGTTAACCCCGTAGGGTTTGTGGCATCATCAGGAATATGATCCCCTACAAAGTGGGTCGTGCATAGTAGGGTTGTGGCATCATCGGGTTTACGATCCCCTACTCAGCATGATGTTTATAGTAGGGTTGCGGTATCATTGGTTATACAATCCCCTACTCAGCGCTTGGTGTCGGTAGGGTTGCGGTATTGTTGGTTATGCGATCCCCTACTTAGCGTGTGGTTTCGTTAGGGTTGCGGCATCGTCGGTTCGATCCCCTACATGGCGAGTTATACTAGATAGGGTTCCGGTATCGTCGTGACCATCTTTATATGGATGATGATCCTCTATCTGAGTGTTGAGCTTCTGTCGAGCGCCAGATCGGGTTGTGGTATCCCCCAGCAGATCCTGGGTGTGATCCCCTATCTGTGAGTACTACGTATGCCAGATCGGGTTGTGGTATCCCCCATCGGACCCTGGGAGTGATCCCCTATCTGTGAGCTACATATACCGGAGTGGGTCTTGGTATCCCCTAGCAGACCCTAGAGGCGATCCCCTATCCGAGGAGTTTGGTGGTTATGGTTTTTCAGCGATGTTTCCTCAGTGATGTTATCCGACGAGCGTAGTCTCTCGGGTGAGCGTCTGAGATGTTTGATTGGGACCTGATAGAGTGTGTCTCTCGGATGAGTGTCATCTGGTATGAAAATGTTCGTGTGGTGTACTCTCCTGGTTGGGGGCAGTTGCTGGTGATGAGTTCGGTACCTCTTGTGGCTTTGTGGCGTGGGATGAGTATATCTGGATTGTTCAAGGTGTATTTATGGGCATACACCTGAGCTGAGCTGAGCTGACTTGTTGTGTTTAGCCGAGGATGTTCACGAGATGGAGTTTCTCTCTCGTCTGGGTTCCCTCTTGGCTGCGTTGAGCGGACTGTTGCCTTTCAGTTGCTCCCTTGCGTTTTGGGTTTTTGGGGTGCCTACTGAGTATGTTTATACTCACTCCTGCACGGGCTTTGCCCGCACATGTTTGTGTCTTGTGCAGACCACAGGCCCTTCGACGGAGTCCCAGGAGGACCCAAAGCAGGCGGAGCTTAGTGAGCGAGTTGACCGGGGTGTTTACCGGAGCTGTGCCGAGGGAGCTTTCCGGCGGGTGTGTGTGTCAGCGTTCCCCTCATCGGAGCAGGTTGGACGCACTTGTAGTTTTCTTTTGGTGGGCCCTGTTTTTCCCTTCTGTACTTCTGCTGTACTCTGGTTTGGGATAGTGTATGCATGCATTTACATTTCAGTTTCTATATCTTTGCACTGTTGCATGGAGGTGTTTGTGGGTGCGTGTGTACATATACCTTAGGCTAATGCCTCCCATGTGTGTGATAGCCTACTCGGCACTGGTCACCATCCCCTGGCCTATTGGAGGCGGGCTTGGGGAGTCGCGGCTCGAGCCCCGTTGGGTCGGGCCGTGACAGAGTGGTATCATAGGAGGTTCCACCTTTGGGATCTCAGAGCATAGCTGGTCTAGCTGTGAGTTTGGTTTGGGTTGCATAGCGGTAGTGTTAGGGTGTTTCGAGTTCGGCTTTCAGGCCAGGGACTCTAGTGTTGGTGCGGCGGCCAACGTATCCATACACCAGGACTCGGATAACCTGCCTTTTGACTCGGGACATTCGTACACTGGTCGCGAGGACATAATGGTACATGCATCATATAGGACTGGGATTTTGGTTTTTCTTTTTCCTTCTTGAGTCAGCTCTCCAGATATACTCTTTGATTGTGGTGCATCTTGAATGTATTTCAGGATGCCTCCATGATGACAACCAGCGAGGGTTCCGCAACAGGATTGTTCTGATGACCTACCCTGTGTAGTTGCTGTGGAGCAGGGCACAGGTTCTGAGGTTTCACCTCCAGGTGGTCTGCCAGTTGAGCCACCACCTGTCGAGCACCTGGTTGTGCCGGCGGTGCAGGACAAGGTTGCGCGCAGGCTGAGTGCGCTGCACGAGTTCCAGAGGCAGCAACCTCTGAGGTTCTGGGGTGATCCAGACCCCCAGGTTGCTGATGAATGTCTTGAGGCAGTCACCCGAGTTTTCCGCTTAGTGAGGACACCTCCAGATCAGATGGTGGTCCTAGCGGCGAGCCTTCTGCAAGGTTCTGCCGGGCGATGGTGGAGTTTGGTGACACAATCCCATGATGAGGAGATGCTCATGTGGGCAGAGTTTGAGCGGCTCTTCAGGGAGCAGTTCTATCCGGTGACGCTGAGGTCAGTGCGGATTCAGGAGCTTATGCAGCTTCGACAGGAGAGCATGACCATATCGGAGTACTCAGCGAGGTTTACAGACCTGTCGCGCTACTCCGTGAATATGGTTCGAGACCCGTTCTTTAGGGTTCTAACCTTCGAGCAGGGCTTACACAGGGACATACGAGCAGGTTTGGTTTCCTTGTGCCTGCCCACATATGCTGGAGTGCTGGAGCGAGCGTTGGTGGTGGATAGTTTTCTGGCTAAGCAGATCCCCCCTGTTATTGCCGGGCATGTGAGAGCTGAGACTTCGTCAGTCAGATCGGCATCTGGTAGCTAACGACAGACTCAGGGGTCAAGACGTGGTCGACGTTTCAGGAGGCGACCCCGGGATGGAGGATCTGAGCCTCAGGGATCACAGGGCTCACAGTCCAGTTTTGGTCAGCCGCAGTAGAGGCGGTGTTACGCTTGCGATGGTCGGGGACATCTTGCTAGAGATTGTCCGACTTGACGTGCTGCTGAGAGGGAGCCGGTCGATGGACCGCCTCGGCAGAGGCAGCGTCTCGAGCAAGGAGGTCCGCATGGCGGCGGACGTGGCGGCGGAGCTGGTGCAGGAGGAGGAGGTGGTAGGCAGTATCATTTGCCACACCCCCACACCCAGGTGGTCCACGCCAAGCTCAGGGAGCTGGTGGTCGAGGGCGAGGATAGCTGCATGCCCTGGAGGCAGTCGACCCAGAGGCACCGCGGATTGATTGAGGTACGCCTTGTGTCTTTTCTACTTACTGCAGTAGTTTGTCAGACACTGTTTAGCGGTACTCTTTCCTTTTTGTTGCTTGCTCGAGTTTTGTTCTGGGTGTTGGTAAGACCTTGTGTGGGTGTTATTCGACATTCTTCGAATGCGTGAGGAGGAGGGATCCTTCCCCCACCGAGATGAATTTTTGGTGACGCAGTTAAAACTGTGCAGGCGAGTCAGTGCCGCCCAAAGCGGATAGTATTGAGGTGTGGCAGATGAGTCCCTCTAACATATGCGTTCGGGCATGTGTGTTAGTTGGTGAGCTCGTTGGTGTGTGAGACCCAGTTGAGAGTCCAGTCGCTTTCCTTGTGCTTAGGGATTTTCGAGGACGAAAAGTTCTAAGGGGGGGAGGATGTAGAGACTTGGGTTTTTGGACATGTCAGACTTTGGAATATTTCTACGAATAATTCCAGAGCTAGGCACGAAGACGGCGTGCGATTCCGAGGCCCGGTGTTCCCGGAATTAATTTTATAAAAATATTAAGTATTTTTTTATACTATGCACATGGCGGGGATGTGATATCTCCTAAACGGTAGCTCAGATCGGGAATCTGAGGGAACTGTTGCGTCCGGAACGTGCCATTTACCCTAGGAGGGGTGTAAACTTTGCGGGCGCGGGCCTGCGGTGAGAAACGCCACCAGGGGCGTTTTCGTAAATAAGTGGCGAAGTTAGTGTGCGGGCGACAACTCAACTAACTTCTGAAAGAGGTCTCGGATGGAAAATCTTAGTCCGCAGTTGCGTTTAGAACGACACGTTTACCTTAGGGGTGACCTTACTTTTGTTCGCATTGGGCGTCGGGTACGAGGCGGGTTTGGCGCCGGCAGGTAGCTGATATAAATATCAGCGCCCCCCCCCCCCCCATTTATCGTTCCTCTCGACGTTCTTCGCCGTTCTTTGCCGCCACTCCGGCGAATCGAGAAAACGAAGTACCCACGAGCTCGGAACTCGACGACGGACGTTCCAGGAGCGCGGATCTGAGGCAGAACGTCGGCGTTTTGCCCGCGATGTAGGCGGATTTGAGTTTTAACCCCTGATCCCGTTTTTGCTTCGCTTTTCTATAAATTGAAGTCGTAGCAGTATAGATCGGGTCCCGAGGGCCGTGTGGACGCCTCCGAATCGCAAAACAGACCCCCGGGGTGCCCCCGACGGTTCCCGGCGGCCCTCGGCGGAGCCGTGGCAACCGGCCGCACCGTGCGGCGGCGCGCGGCAGAGAGCCGCCGGCCAGGGCGGGCCGGCGGCGGCGGCCGGTCCCGGCCGGCCGGACCGGCCGGTCAGGGTCGTTCCGACCTCTTTTCTTATATGGGGGTCTTTAAACCCCCGTATCATGCAAACCGGGAGTCGGATTCACGCGTCGTTTGCGGCGACGTGACCCTGACGACGAGGCGAACCCTCCGGTGTGGGTTCGAGGGTTTAAAGGTTCGGGATCGTGGCCCGGGAGCTAGAAACTTCGTAAAAAATAATATTGTTTTATTATTTTACGACTTCGGGCCGTTGTAACTTCTACCCGGAGCGTCCGATTGACGTGCCATCAGTGGAGTTGAGACCCTGATGGTACGACAGATTTTTTGAGATGGTTTCCGGGTGTCGAGACTGAGAACGAGGTGCGGACCCCACGAGGTCGGGTTTTGGCGTTTGTGGAGAAACACAGATTTTGCACCAGGAGTCCAATTTTGGTGGATAAATAGTCGATCCTGTCTGTTTTTCCGAGAGGATCACAGTGGTGCGATCCATTCGATGAGTTTCGGAATCCAGGCGTGGGCCCCACCCGAGCTGGCCTTCGGTGAATAGTACCTTTTTCACCGGGTGTCCGTTTTGGACGAGCGAGTAGTCGATTCCGCTTGTTTTTCCGAGGGGATCGCTGTGGTGTGATCCGTTCGATGGGTTTCGGGATCGTTGTGTGGGCCCCGAACGAGCTAGCTACGGTGAATAGTTCCTTTTTCACCGGTGCTCTGTTTCAGGCGAGTAAACAGCCTATCCTGCATGTTTTTCCGCGTTGAACGCGATGGTGGCCTCGGTTTTGGCCTAGTAGGTGCACAGTGTGGCGTTGTGGCGGGTCGCTCGGGTTAGCGATGTTTGGACCAGCAGTGGTTGAGGGTTTTCTCTTGGTTCGTTCCTACAAGGGTTCGTGTGGTATCACAATCTTCATATGGGTTTGTGATCCTCTCGATGGGATGTTTAAATTGTTAGTGTTTTGATATCCCTCTGGTGGGCCCGGAGTGGATCCTCTTGCATCTTTACCCTAGATCTGGTTCTTGGTATCGCTGTGACCGCTTATTTACGGGCGGCGATCCCCTATCTAGCAGGTTAACCCCGTAAGGTCTGTGGCATCATCAGGAATATGATCCCCTACGCAGTGGGTCATTCACAGTAGGGTTGTGGCATCATCAGGTTTACGATCCCCTACTCAGCATGATGTTTGTAGTAGGGTTGCAGTATCGTTGGTTATACGATCCCCTACTCAGCGCTTGGTGTTCGTAGTGTTGCGGTATTGTTGGTTATGAGATCCCCTACTTAGCGCGTGGTTTTGGTAGTGTTGCGGCATCGTCGGTTCGATCCCCTACATTGCGAGTTATACCAGATAGGGTTCTGGTATCATCGTGACCATCTTTATATGGACGATGATCCTCTATCTGGGTGTTGAGCTTCTATCGAGCGCCAGATCAGATTGTGGTATCCCCCAGCGGATCCTGGGTGTGATCCCCTATCTGTGAGTACTACGTATCCCAGATCGGGTCGTGGTATCCCCCAGCGGACCCTGGGAGTGATACCCTATCTGTGAGCTATGTATACCGGAGTGGGTCTTTGTCTCCCCTAGCGGACCTTAGTGGCGATCCCCTATCCGAGGAGTTTGGTGGTTATGGTGTTTCAGCGATGTTTCCTCAGTGATGTTATCTGATGAGTGTGGTCTCTCGGGTGAGCGTCTGAGATGATTGTTTGGGACCCGATGGAGTGTGTCTCTCGGATGAGTGTCATCTGGTATGACAATGTTCGTGTGGTGTACTCTCCTGGTTGGGGGTAGTTGCTGGTGATGAGGTCGGCACCTCTCGTGGCTTTGTGGCATGGGATGAGTATATCTGAATTGTTCAAGGTGTATGTATGGGAATACACCTGAGCTGAGCTGAGCTGACTTGTTGTGTTTAGCCGAGGATGGTCACGAGATGGAGTTTCTCTCTCGTCTGGGTTCCCTCTGGCTAGGTTGAGCGGACTGTTGCCTTTCAGTTGCTCCCTTGGGTTTTGGGTTTTTGGGGTGCCTACTGAGTATGTTTATACTCACCCCTGCATGGGCTTTGCCCACACATGTTTGTGTCTTGTGCAGACCACAGGCCCTTTGACGGAGTCCCAGGAGGACCCGGAGCAGGCGGAGCTTAGTGAGAAAGTTGACCGGGGTGTTTACCGGAGCTATGTCGAGGGAGCTTTCCGGCGGGTGTTTGTGGAAGCGTTCCCCTCGTCAGAGCAGGTTGGACGCGCTTGTAGTTTTCTTTTGGTGGGCCCTGTTTTTCCCTTCTGTACTTATGCTGTACTCTGGTTTGGGATAGTGTATGCATGCATTTACTTTTCATTTTCTATATCTCTACACTGTTGCATGGAGGTGTTTGTGGGTGCGTGTGTACAGGTACCTTAGGCTAATGCCTCCCATGTGTGTGATAGCCTACTCGGCGCTAGTCGCCAGCCCCTGGCCTATTGGAGGCGGGCTTGGGGAGTCGCGTCTCGAGCCCTGTTGGGTCGGGCCGTGACAAATCATACATTACAATACTATTGATATCAATTCATAAATTTACCTTTATGTTGTGACAAAACATTAATGATAAATATTTCTAAGAATCCAAGGTCTCATTCAAGAACAAATCATATTGATGTAACACATCACTTTTTGAGAGACCATTTTTAGAATGGTTATACAAATACTGAATTCAAATGAACTGAAAATCATCTTATTTATATCTATAAAAAACCATTTAATTATGATATATTATATGAAATTAAACATGAATAAAGAATGATATAGTCTCCACCATTAGATGATCCACCATTGGATGATCCTCCATTGGAAAAGAGATCGTTGGATGAGCCATCGTTGGATAAGACATTATTTCATGAGAAAAAATTGGATGATCCACCATATAAAGATCCAAATTTGATGATCCACTACATGAATATTCATTATTGGACTATCCACCATTGGAAGAGACATTGTTGGATGAACCACAATGAGAAAAGTAACCAATGGACAAGTCATCAATCTCTATTTTGTTCCTGATATTTGTTTCAAGTGTTTCATGAGATACTAATTTTTTATAATAATTTTTATTTGATATATTCATTTTATTTTTATTATATATTATTATTTCGTGTATCCAAATGATAAATAGGTATTAATGTAAAAATTTGAGTCACTCTCACTTGTGACTGGTCCCTTTGATCTATTTCAACATCCCTTTCACTCCTGTGCATAAACATTCATTTTTCCTTGGCTTCTCCATTGTTTTTCTAAAATGGTTAGTTTCAAGCTCCATTTTTTGTCATTTCCTATAGAATCATTACCTGATAATATATTTATAGGATACCCAAGATGAGATGTTATCGAACTATGGAACCCGCAACATAGGAACAGTGTGGTTGTTATTGAAGAGGACATAGATGTTAAATTGTTTTTATTTAGTAATTAATTGATTCTTAGGGTGATCCAAGACTAGGTATGGGTTAACAGGTTCTCTTGAAATGACATAACATTCTATCCTACGTTGGTTCTATAATTTTATCAGTAATGATATTTAATTTTTGAAATAAGAAAGATTCTATTTTTAGAATGATATATGGTAAATATTTTACCGTTTATTAAAAAGAGTGTGAAATTTGATTAAATTATTCTCATCAAGGAGTTTTTTAGGATTATAAATATAAAATACCCAGTGATAATAAATCCATTGTTTATGAGGATTAACTGCCTAATCTGACTGGAGATAGTTGCCTATGAAATCACATTGATACTATGTTGGCTGGAGAATTTAATCTTTTTTACAGGTTCATTCAACATTTGTTATGTCCCAAAATGGGAGATTTAATACAGTGAGATATCATTATTTGTACCTTATTTTTTGTATTAAATGATTTGATATGATAAAAAAATTGAGATAACACATGGTACTCATGATGAAAATTTTTATGTTATGTTGAACATCCAATTATCTAATTTAACATATTTCCATTTAAACCATGTTGGAACCTAAATTTTAGATTGATGATTAGGACATAGATGAAGTGAAATTTGTTATTTTCTTCCTAAATAATTTTTCTAATATATGGATGATATTTAGATGGAACCCTTGGATAAAAAATTGGGTACGAGATAATGATAATCTCTATGATTCTTTTAATCATGGAGAACATCCTTCATGACCAAAACTTATTAGGGGATCCTATCTTTGAGCTAAATGAGATAGTAAAATACTCTGATGAGGGAGAGGAGGAGGAGGTTGTTCTAGATATTGATGAAGAGGAAGAGGAAACATTTGTGGAAGACCTTAGTTATCCTTACATCCCTATGATCCCCTCCATGTCTTATTCCATACTAGTCCTGATGTATCTCATCTATATAGATAGATTATCTTTAGTTAGAGATATTATGATTATGATGATACTATTTTAAATAGAGAAGATCATATCAAGAGTTCTTCTTTATTTTCTATGTCTATAGTGGAGGTGTCAAATGTTTATGATGATAATAATAAGGGGATTATGGTAATATAAATAATAGAGACGGTGAGTATGATAATTTTTTTGTTTAATTTATCATGATGATTTTAATGATTTTGAGAGGACTCAGTCATGTCATTGTTATCCTACTTCTTTTATTAGGTCTATGAAGGGACTTGGTTTGACTAGATCTATGTCATTAGAGATATATTTTTTTAATTTACTTGTTAGTGATTTTGAATCTTCTAGATAAGATATTTGAGTACCTTCTGAGGGGGATAAATCCCCATGTTCTATTAGTCGTGGTATAGATCTTATAGATCTTTTTGAGATGACTTATGCAAGAGAGGAAGTTCCTACTCATTATGAGTGGATGATATTCCAAGGATATGTTTATCTTGGTTTTTCATATTCAGAGTACATGGATGTCAAGGAAGATATTGCGGAGTTAGGATAAGCTTAGGGTGATTCAAATTTGGAAGATGAAAATGTATCATCTAAGGGGGTGTCTTCCCATGGTTCCAAATTTCTTTGGCTATCATATACTGATTTAGATGATGATTGAGGTGGTGATGACCACAACATACACCAGAGCATGGTGGACGTACAGTCTCTGTTGGAGTTTGGATATATACTAACGGATCCTTAGTTAAGATGATTAACCTTGTTGGTATTCTTCAAGCCTTCCTTTTAGATGCAATTTTTTATATATCATAGTTTGAAGAGGATGGCATGACTAGTGTTGAGATATCTATAGCACCAGATCCTTTGGATGATGATTCCATGGAAGAATTAATGTCCTTAAAAGGGGTATTCCTAGTTAGTTTTTGTAGGATTTTTATTTCTCAGAAACCTCCAGTCACTCAACGTATTAATTATGATGCAAGTAACCCCTTTGAGCTAAATTGTATTTTCTATATTCATCCTATGATTAATTTTCACATTTTGAAAATTGATATTGATAACCAAATGATGGTTTGTGAGATAGAAACTTTGAGATATGTGACGAAGGATATAAGGACCTCCTGTTCATTCAATTAGGATACTATTATGGATAGGTTGGATAGTTTACCATTTGTATAATATATATATTATGCTCCATCTCTACCATATTCTATTAATGGAAATTTTATTATATCCATATTTTGAGATATTAGCATTTTTAGAATTCATAGATGCCACCTATTACTAAGTCATTCAAGGAATGGGTAGGCCAGATCAATGATCTGGTACCATTAATTGTGTTATTTAAAGAGGATAATAATGATTTCTTTACTACTATTTTGTGAGGGGGAAACATTATTATGGATTTTTGAAACCTTATATATCCCTTCATGTATGTATCTGGAATAGAAGTTGTTTCTCTTATGTTGATTCCTATGACATTCATCATAGATCCTCCTTCCTTAAAACTTTTACCTCCTCAATACCAGTTATTCATAATGTGTAAAATGGATGATGTCTAACATCTAATACCCTTGGTCATTATAGAGATGCTTCGCCCACTTTAGGACCATAATCCACCACCACATCACCTTCAACTTTTACATTATTTCCTCCTGCCACTAATAAGGGAAAGGGACATGTTGATCCTACCTCCTGAGATGAGATTGATTTCAATTATCCATATTACTTTATCAGGATATCTATGTCTTTGACCTAAATTTCTTATTGGGATGTAATTTCATAACTATTTTCATTAACGGAATGTATCACATATTCATCATATATTTCATATTTACGTTTTCTTTTTTGCTTTTTTTATAACCCCAAAATGGGGAGAAAATTTATTACATTTACTTTTCTGATAACTATTTAATACTAAAATTCATTTCATTGGATTTTTATTAACATTGATATATTTTATTCCAAATTGAACTTTGATACTGTACTTTTTTTGTACCTAATTTATTTTGATGTTATTATATAAAACCAAAGTACTTGAATAGATTTTATCAGTTGATGAAATACTTATTTACGTACAATTTACATACTTATGTTGTTTCATTTGGAATTATATTCTGAATAACAAATATCGCAATATATTTTTGATATGATATGAAGGCTTGTACACCTCATCCTTTACGATTAATGTTTCATAATGGTTTATAAAACTCAATGATTTGTGTTCATCAAAAGGGGGAGATTTTCAGATCCTTTTGATTTTAATGCTAATAAATTTTGTTTATTATGATTTTAATGAGATAACTCTTGTATGATAGGCTATTTTTTATATTGAAATTTTATTGAATTTATTAATTAATTTAAATTATTTTACCGCTAGACATGACTCACCTCCACACTTGAGTCACCAACAAGAATTTATTACCACCAATAATTATTCACCACCAGATATGAGTGTAGAGACCCAAAGCTTAACGTACATGGACATTACATTACTTTTTCTGAATACTTAGTACATAACAAAAACACACACCCAAGGAACGTAATAGTTTAGTGTCTTTGGAAACTCAGAATATAATCTTTTAATCGTGGTGATAGATCTTCAACATCTCCCATAAAGATCTTCCATTTTTACCTAAAACCTTTCTTTATGTCCTGGGGAAAAGAAAACATAAAAGGTTGATCTCAAATGCTCAGTAAAGGTAAACAAAAGAAATATCAATCACATCATATTCATAAGAACATAACATTTTGGAAATCTTAACCTGCAAAAGAGAACATAATTTCATAACATGGAATAAATCATAGTAGTGAAATGTAATCCCAATAATCATAACGTAAAACATGAAACTTTGTGGAATACACACATAATCATAGAGAATAATTTCTTATTATTCAAGACTCATTTCCAAGACTATCATAGTGGACAAAGTCCATTTCTGAACTGAGTTCACTCCTCGTTTCAGTCCTGTTTCACTCAACCAGATTAACCTGCCGTTCCAGCCTTGTCTATCTCATGAGATATAAAATCATTACCCAATGCATCGGAGGGAGATATAGGTCCCTCCCATCTCATAATGATACCATTATTATGTGTGACACAAAATCATATACCATACATCATAGCATAACCCATGTAATAAAAATGGGATTCATAAACATCATGACATCATAAAACAATTCATATGAGATAAAGGAATTTATAAAAATAATTCCATCACAAAATAATCTAATCAATGTATTAATAGGGATATAAACATAACCCTATATTATCTTAGATTGAAAATAATTTTAATAAAACACTTGAACACCATTCCTGAGGAAAATATCCTTTCAACTTCAAATTTTTTTTCCCTCTCTTAACATGTCATAATATTTTAAACTAAAAGAAGTTGATTAAAAATAAACTTGAAAACTTGTAAAGGAAGATTTTTGGTAATAATGTTTTAAAAATCCATTCATTAAGTATAAGTTAAAAGAAAATATTCTTCTCGTACTTTTGTCAGAAAAGTCAAAAAGTACCTCGTACGAAAAATGACAAAAGATTCCATTCATATCATTTACTAAAAACTCACCGAAGGGTAAAATTGGATATAAAATACTGTATAAGTATATAAATATTACATATTGAGGAAACATGGATGTGGATGATAAAATACACTCCAGTAAATTCCAAAGTATAAACAATCTCGGATAAAAATGAGATTGTGATATTTCCCTTACCTTAGGTCCAATTTGCTTCGTAAGAGTCCGAACCTCCTGTATAATGATTTAAATAACGTAATTGACTTATTACAGAATCATATTAATTGTTATGATATCATATATGGTTCACTTATGACTTTATATTTCCCATTCTAATGTAAATTAATGTTAAAGTAGCGTTTTGGGTAAAATCATCTTATTTATCGTACGTGTTTGGACTTGTTGTTCGTGATGTTATTATTACTTATATCATGATTTACTTACCTCCAAAATGTAAATCATGATTTATATATCATATAAATTAATTATATATCCAGAATATACAATCATTTATAATAGTACATAACATATGGAGGTAAGAAATGAAACGCACCGTTCATGGAGACGGTAAGCCGTACGTAGGCATGAACGCTACTTTCATTTCTATTTATTATTTTAATGGAATTAAAACATAATTATACATAGGTATATTATAATTCCAGTATAATATCATATATAATATCATTACCCACATCCTTTACACATCCCACATAAGGTATTAACGAATCACATCACTTTGAGGGGGCGATAGTCCACACTTCCTCAAATGAGATTATCGTATTTACCGACTATGGAAACCGTAAAGGCTTGATATAATTGGGAAGTAAAGAAGCATAAGGAAATAATAAACATAATATATATTATATATAAATAAAGTGCCATCATAACGGCCACCATGAGAGGCGGTAGGAGAAAATCGAACAATCATCGTTTCGTGAGGCGTTAGTTTTCCATCACAGAAACATTATGTTCTTCATCCATTAGATGGAGGTGGGTGTAAATTTTTTTTGAATCCTTATCATAACAACATCCTAGTATTTTGAGGATACTGTTGTTGTCACAAAATAAAGGATTAAAAAGATTTTAGGGGTAGGAGAACTAGAATAAAAGAAAACAACTTAAGAGAAACTGTTACCTTTAATTTTGGTAACATCCTTTGGTTGAACTAAAATGACTTCTTGGAGAGTCTTCTGCCTAATTTAAGGATTAAAGGGGGAGGAGAGGGATGTAGGGAGCTTATTTGGGCAGAGTTTGGACGAGCCAAAAGGCTTGAGAGGTGTGAGGAATTGCATAGAAGTGGTCTCCTTTTATAAGGGAGTGGAGAGGCTCTTTAGGAAAGTGTGAAAACATTATTTTATTATAAACTTATCTTCGGTTTCGAGAGGTCCAAAACACATTAATATCGAAGATACGATGACTCATATTCGAAATAAAATCATAAAATAGGAATTGTAGAGGTTTTTTATGATATTTTAATCATTTTAATCTTATTTATTTAAATCATTTATTAATGAGGTAAATACTACATCATTATTGTGTCATAAATAATTTAATTTATTTGATGTTTAAAAATTATAAAAAAATTTCAACATGTAGGAAATAGATTTATCTTTCCAATGAATATTTATAGTCCAAAATATAATTTATATAGCCCCTTATAAAAATTAATTACTAAACGCTTTTTGTTAATTCCAATTTTGTCTTTATATTAAATCAATTAATCTAATGTGTCATTGTCTTTCATAAGTGGCTCCATGGGGTCCCAAAATCGACCCAAGGATGCCCATGGTCGGACACAACTCATCCAATAAGTTTAGGACAAGTGTAAAGGTATTTGTGAATTATTATAATATTCTTTTAACCTTGAATTACCCTATTTACCTTTAACCGTAGTAAATAAAAATTACCGTAGTTACTATTCATAAAGCCCAAAAATAAAAATTAGATTATTAACATAATTTGGACCCACTTATTCCAAATATGGAATCCATTTTTTCAAATTCAATACACAATAGTTGCAGAAATTAAATTAAAATTAATCCCGTTGTGGAAAGAAAACGGGTTTTTGTTTAAAACATTGCAAAAGATTGAATTGATTTAACCTACGAATTCAATGTAAAATCAATGCTAATGAAATATATTATATTAAATGGTAAAAATATATTATATTTATACTTTAAAACCATTCAATATTATTATTTAACAACATAATTTATTACGATGAAAAAAGTTGTTTTTAATTAAAATATAGCGTGTTTTTACTATTCATTAAAATATGAAAGTTATCAGAATAATATGACTAATTTATCCAAGGTAAAATTTTATATCTTTATTCCAAATAATAATTTTATTCTGTAAAATTGTACTTCTAAACATGTCAAAAACTAGATTTAATGTGGGTGCGCCATCAAAAGGCGGCAAAATTGCATTTTTTGAAAAATACATATTTTACCCAAAAAATTTATTTTGTTCTTATACCATGTTCTAGATAATGTGTAAGATGAATAATAATGTTATAAAATTAAAAATTTATTTAATACTATTCATAACGGCTAGTTCATAATAATATTATAATAATATATCGTTGTTTAGTAAAACCTGGTATTGTGTACAACACACGCTATCGAGGAAGGTCGTGATTGCGTGTATTGCAAGCCAAGTCAGGGTTGCGTGTTGTGAAAGAATCCTTCGTTGTTTCGTATAACAAAATCCAACCATATTTCATTTATAAATTGAATATATATTTATACACACACACACACACACGATGTTGGGTAGAATGACTATTATAAAACGAACATGAAATTGTGTGTAACACGATCCAAGAATAGAGTTGTATATAATGAAAGCTAATACGGTGTTGCGTATAGTACAAGCTATACTTGGTGTGATGTATAATAAACGAAATCAATGAAATTAAAAAAATATTTTTCATAAAATCTCGGGGTGTTACATTCTACCCCCCTTAAAATGAATTTCGCCCTCGAAATTCGTCGGGGTTACAAATCATTTATTACTCAAAAGTTTTTTTAATAGAAACTAACATCGTAAAAAGGAATACCAAAACATGTCTTTAAAAAACTAAAGTATGAAACGTAATGGTCACCCAAATTGAATAATCACCGGGTTTCCGCATATGAGAACATAGGTGGTAATATGGATATGGAAGATAAATCTAACCATCATGTTCTGATGGAGAGTGGTAGAGAACATGGCTATGAAAAATCCAACAATCACAAAGCCATAAATTTTTGATGATCTAGGGTACCATCTGATTCATCAGATATAAGGGCACTAGGACAACATTTTTGGTTTTCAAGAGCATTTCCCTAAAGTTGAAGAATTTGAATTAGAATAAATACTTACTTTATTTTGGTACAATCTCACTGTTGTTTGTGCTTTGAACAATTTCCACTTCATCTCTTAAATAAATGAAGTTGAATTTGTTATTCGTGAAGTGTTAACAGATCATGTGATAGATTGATGTGTCATTCCATCTGTTTCAAACAAAAGGTTAGCAAATGTTATCAAATATACATAAGTCCATCTATGTTGAGGTTAATCATATATGATTCGAAAAATGATCTTATATATCATACCACTTAATAAAATAAAACTAGTTTCTACTAACTAGGGACTTCCTGTAGGCTAGTGGTAGGCAATAAAGGCCAGTCGCACTTCGGTTGTGGGTTCGATTCCCACAGCCTTGTCCGACGCGATGGGTTGTCGCCCGTCCTGCAGGTTGTCTTTTTTCTAAAACTACATTACAATAACATCCCATCAATAATATCAAAAATAAAAAGGTCGATCCTTAAACAATTCTAACTTTTGTCCAATATAATCCATTTCAATCTTTAGGCTTATCCAAAATACTTCTTTCCAAACTCATAGTATAAATAAAAAAATTTCTAAAAAGTTCATATAACAAGAATGTGAATAATATCATTTATCCCTCATATATCTTGTTGGTCACATTCCAATCATGAGAATACCTTAATCAGGTAATCTCTTGAAAAATGAATACCCATTAAACATTATTGAAAAAATGAATGATGTTAAAAGATAACACTTTCCACATACCAAAATCCTCAAAATTCTATATACTCAAACCATGAAATCACTTAGTCCTTATATCAATCATGAGCTCCTGAATACAATCAAACATATCATTGTCTTCTTATCCCTTCATTATGCGCATATCATCTGCTTTCAAAAATATTTTAATCACTTTTCATGGTTACCGGTACCATAAAAATATTGAAAACCACAATAGACTAATACAAAAATATTCTAATACACCATAAAAGTACCTCAACAACATTATTCTTGAATACCAATACATAAACACATTAATCCATCATCCTCCATGACTGTCCTAGAATAAGTCCTTCCTTGATTTAGAAGTAACTTTTTAGGCCAGGGCATTGAGTTGGGTAATACCCATGTTCTCCACAAATAAGACATTGAACTCCATAATAGTCTATCACTCTATGACCCTTTTCTCCACACAGATAACATATGTCCCGCCATTTGAGGTATTCCTCAAGGTTCTTCTTCCCTTCTTTAGAAATTTCAATCTTCCTTTCTTTATGCTCCTCAACATGCGAACATGCATTAAAGTCTATCTTCCTCTTATTTTATGAATTATGCATACCACTAAATTTCACCTTGTTAATCATATATCGTGATGACTGATTCGGCATAATCACAATAACTTTCTCTCTAGGCATTACACAATTTTGTTGCTCATAGTCACCAATTTGTCCATTGGATTCAATGTTAACCAAATTCCTTCTGGTTCCCTCCATTGTCTAAAACACTAAAAGAATTCTGTGAGAGGAAAAGATCATGCTAGGTAAAACAACATAGTAAAGGGGGTGTACCCTCAATATCTAACATTTTAGGTTAAATTTTAAGATCGTTACCGTAGTTCTAGGACTATATCCTATACGTATACTTATCCTTTGGGACATCCCAAGACATACTTTAGAAATATCTCTAGGGATCTCACTAATGTTTTTGCATCCTCGTTTCCAAAGGTTGACTAAACCTTTCCTCTGATACCAACTGTAGAGACCCAAATCTTAACGTACATGGAAATTACATTACTTTTGCGGAATACTTAGTACATAACAAAAAAACACACCCAAGGACTGTAATAGTTTAGTATCATTGGAATGTCGGAATATAATATTCTAATCGTGGTGAAAGATCCTCGACATCTCCCATAAAAATCATACTTTTTTTACCTAAAACCTTTCATTATATCCTGGGGAAAAGAAAACATAAAAGGGTGAGCTCAAATTCTCAGTAAGGGTAAATAAAAGAAATATCAATCACATCATATTCATAAGAACATAACATTTTGGAAATCTTAACCTGCAAAAGAGATCATAATATCATAACATCGAATAAATCATAGTAGTGAAATGTTATCCCAATAATCATAACTTAAAACATGAAACTTTGTGGCATACACACATAATCATAGAGAATCATTTATTATTAGTCAAGACTCATTTCCAAGACTATCATAGTGGACAAAGTCCATTTCTGAACTGAGTTCACTCCTCATTTCAGTCCTGTTTCACTGAACCGGTTTAACCTTCCGTTACAGCCATGTCTATCTCATGAGATATAAAATCTTTACGCAATGCATTGGAGGGAGATATAGGTCCCATCCATCTCATAATGATACCATTCTTATGTGTGACACAAAATCATATACCATACATCATAGCATAACCCATGTAATAAAAATGGGATTCTTAAACATCATTGCATCATAAAAAAATTCAAATGAGATAAAGGAATTCATAAAAATAATTCCATAACAACATAATCAAATCAATGTAGTAATAGGGATAGAAACAGAACCCTATATTATCTTATATGGAAAATAATTTTGATAAAACACTTGAACTCCATTATTGAGGATAATATCCTTTCAACATCAAAACCATTTTTCTTTTCTTAACATGTCATACAATTTTAAACTAAAAGAAGTTGATTAAAAATAAACTTGAAAACATGTAAAGGAAGCTACTTGGAAATAATGTTTTAATAATCCATTCATGTCGTATAAGTTAAAATAAAACATTCCTCTCGTACATTTGATGGAAAAGTCAAAAAGTACCTCGTACGAAAAACGACAAAAGATTCCTTGCATATATTTTACTAAAAACTCACCGAAGGGTAAAATTGGATATAAACTATTATAGAAGGATATAAATATTTCATATTGAGGAAACATGGATGTGGATGATAAAATACACCCCAGTAAATTCCAAAGTATAAACAATCTCGGATAAAAATGAGATTGTGATATTTCCCAACCCTTAGGTCCTATTTGCTTCGTAAGAGTCCGAAACTCTTGTATAATGAATTAAATAACGTCATTGACTTATTGCAGAATCATATTAATTGTTATGATATCATATACGGTTCACTTATGACTTTATATTACCAATTCTTATGTAAATTAATGTTAAAGTAGTGTTTTGGGTAAAATCATCTTATTTATCGTACGTGTTTGGACTTGTTGTTCTTGATGTTATTATTACTTATATCATGATTTACGTACCTCCAAAATGTAAATCATGATTTATATATCATATAAATTCATTATATATCCAGCATATACAAGAATTTATAATAGTACATAACATATAGAGGTAAGAAATGAAACGCACCGTTCATGGAGACGGTAAGCCGTACGTAAGCATGAACACTACTTTCATTTACATTTATTATTTTAATGGAATTAAAACATAATGATACATAGTTATATTATAATTCCAGTATAATATCATATATAATATCATTAACCACATCCTTTATACATCCCACATACGGTATTAACGAATCACATCACTTTGAGGGGGCGGTAGTCCGCACTTACTCAAATGAGATTATCATATTTACCGACTATGGAAACCGTAAAGGCTTGATATAATTGGGAAGTAAAGAAGCATAAAGAAATAATAAACATAATATATATTATATATAAATACAGTTCCATCATAATGGCCACCATGAGAGGTGGTAGGAGAAAATCGAACAATCATCATTTTTTGAGGCGTTAGTTTGCCATCACAGAAACATTATGTTCTTCATCCATTAGATGGAGGTGTGTGTAAGTGTTGTTATAATCCTTCTCATAACAACATCCTAGTATTTTGAGGATACTGGTGTTTTCACAAAAGAATGGATTAAAAAGATTTTAGGGGTTGGAGAAGTAGAATAAAAGAAAACAACTTAAGAGAAACTGTTACCTTTAATTTTGGTAACTATGTTTGGTTTGAACCAAAATGACTTCTTGGAGAGTCTTATGCCTAATGTAAGGCTTAAAGGGGGAAGATACGGATGTAGGGAGCTTAGCTGGGCAGAGTTTGGACGAGCCAAAAGGCTTGAGAGGTTTGAGGAATTGCATAGAAGTGGTTCCTGCTAGTTCCATCCCTTTACTAAAACAAAAAAGTTTTATCCCACATCATTCAGTTGCTTGATCAGAAAACCATCAAAGTTTTCTCCATATCCACTGTTACTTTGGTGCCTGCTAGTTCCATCCCTTTACTAAAAAAAGGTCAATGTACTTATATTAGTAAAATCATCATATAATATCTTAGGAAGAGGGTAAATACTAATATATACGTATTCATGTTATCTTAATATCATTCAAATTATAAAAATAACTATGACTCTTTCTAAAATCCCAACCATTATGTTAATGTCACTTGTTCTTAAAGAATACCCTAAACTCTAAAGTAATCTAAACCGAACTCTGATACAAACTATAAGGTCCCACCCTTAATACTTTATATAATCTTGAATTAAAGGAATAATTCACATTGAGTATATTTTCAGGTTTAGTGTTTTAGATAATTAGGGCATAACTATTACATCTCAAAAGATTACAAAGTAGGCACTTCCACCTAGTTTCCATTTTTTAATAAAATAAAAACTCATAAAAATAAACATGTCTAGTTCCATGTTTTAGATAGAATGCCTTTCCTTGATCCCATCCTTGACCTTATTCATCTTTAATTCATGTGGAAAACATTTCAAAAACTTTGGATGACCATAAAAAGATCAATAAGGGTTATAAAACAAGGAAAGAAAACATTAGATCGTCCATATATACATAACATAAGATTTTTAACATACCTCATTAAATTATAAGATTTGTGAAATACACCTAGAAATCATAAATCATAAAGTTAACATAAGGCATACATAACATGCTTAAATTGTAGTTATCACAACTACATAGGGAGTCACCTTTGGAATACCCATTACAGTATATTCTCAAAATCTCTTAGGAAAAACATTAACGTTTACCTCCATCATGTTATCCAATGCATTGAAGAACAATCTCGGGCTCACACGCCCTAGGTTTATCACAGAACCACCCATATATGTTACAATGGTCAATAAACATAACATAATCATATAACATAACTAAAGCATAAAGGAAAGATAACATTCCCACATTGCAATAACAATATAACAATTTAAGATATTGAAATAGTAAATCCATTATAAAAACCATTTTCAATACCAAAATACGTAAAAATATTATATGGTATTTATTTTTCTTTTGAATACATTATGGCTTGTTAAGAAATCCATTGATCAAATAATACTCGCGACGGCGGAAAAGGTCATTTCACCTCTTACGTTAAAGAAAACATTCCTTTTTGTCGTTTTGTATAACTCTTTGTAGAGAAAAGATTCCCTTTGAATGAAATGAAATTTCAAAAGGGTTTTATACTCCATATAAAATAAAGTCATGTAAAAATCCAAATATACCTCAATAAAAGGAGATTGAGACGAATTCCCTTATAAAGATTGTATCCTTAGATTAAGAATAAATCAATGACATAATTATGTGTGACAAATATAAACACACCAAATATAAGTGGATATTGAGTTTAAAATAATCAGAGGTCATCCACAAATATTCTTATCACGACATAGTCATGAAGTGGAGGATTAACCCAAAGAATTGAAATTGGGTAAAGAATTTCCTTTACAGAAATTCGAAAGCCTAATGACTTCACATTAAAATTCTGAAAATGAGTTGATCATAGATGAAAAGGGTTTGTCATCACATGGACAGGAAATTTAAAAAAGTAAGGATATATAAGAACATATCCCAACATAAGAATATGTAAATTAAAATACATAAAAAAGAGGTCTTTTTTAAAAAAAAGATGAGGGTGAAGTGTTCCCTTACTGATTTGGGTAACTTTTGAAACGTACAGCCCATGATAAAAGGACAATACAATTAATATGTAAATACCAACAAATTAATTTATATTATACAAGGAATAAAATAAATGGCATTACGTATACCACAAGAAAATAAATAGTGATAGATGTAGCATGATTCTCACAGGAATAAAAGTAAGATGACAACCCCTTACCTTGATGTAATCAATCGAGTCATATGAACAAATGATAATAAACACCAAATGAATCATAGAATACCGTGAATATAAATAGAATCGTGATAATATATATAAAATGGTACTACACAAAACACCCCATGAAATAAATAAGTAGGAAACAATGGAAATATCACAGAATTAAAAGTGAGATAAGAAATCCATTACCACGTGTCCAACTTGACTCGCTCATTTGCTCCTTGTTCTTCATGAATGATGAAATTAATTTAATTTCTACTTGATTAAAAATATTTTTCATGTTTATTATTCATTTTATATCAATTATTACCTTTATATAACAATTATTTAATTTTTTGAATTCATATGGGACATTTTTTTTGATGTTCGGAACTTGAGTCAAAAATGAACATGTTATAATTATAAATTGTCCATGTGGTCAAGAGTCCATTAACTACATAATGATATTCATCATTTAGATGTAATATATATAATATATATCCAGTATATATATGTATTTATGATAGTACATAACATTTGGAGATAAGAAATGAAATGCACGGTTAGTGGAGACAGTAAGCTATACGTACGCATGAACGCTACTTTCATTTCTATTTCGTATTTAATGGAATAAAAACATAATGATGCATAGGTACATTATAATTATAGTATATTATATATGTTATATATGTTATATAAGATCATGAATTCCCTCCTTTATACGTTCCATGTATGGCATGATCGAGTCATATCACTTTGAGGTGGCGGTAGTCCGCACTTCCTAAAATGAAATTATTGTGTTTACCCATCATGGAAACCATAAAGGTATGACATAAATGAAAAATACTGAATCATAAGGAAAAAATATACATAATATATATTATATATAAATATAGTGACATCTTAATGTCCACCGTGAGATGTGTTAGGATAAGATTGAACAATCAATGTTTCTTGATGCTGTAATTCGCCATCCACAGAAACAGTATGTTCTTTAACCATTAGACAGAGGTGTGTGTAAGTGTAGGTTAAATACTTATCATAACAAAATATTATTATAATTATTATACTGTTTTTATTATGTGCTCAAATAATAAGAATATAGTGGTGATTGTAGAAGGAAAATAAAAGAAGGAAACTCGAGAGAAGACATTACCTCTAAATTGGGTAACTATTTTCGATTTGAGCCAAATGATTCCTTGAAAAGACTTATGCCCAAAGTGATGCTTCAAGGAGTAAGATAGGGATGTGGATAGATAATATGGTCATAGGGTGGATGATACAAGGACTTGAGAGGTGTGGTTAATGGGGTAGATGTGGGGCCCTTTTATAAGAGAGTGGAAGATCACTTTTGGAAAGTCTTGAAATGTTACTTTATTATAAAATGATTTTCGGATTTTAAAGGTACCAAAATGATTTAATTTGACGATAAGTTGATAATGGTGATAAATACACCCATAAAATAGGTTTTATAAAAGTCTATTTCTTATAGTTGAAATTATATTTTTATTTTATTTAAATCATCCACTAATTAGGTAATCACTGCATCATCGTGGTGTCAAAAATACATTTATTTATTTAATGTCTAAAAATTGTATAAAAGATACCATGATGTAGGAAATATTTTTATCATTCCAATGACTATTTATAGTGCAATATATCATTTATGTAAACAAAATTAATACTGGTTTACTTAGTATATACAAACCATTGTTATATTTCTCTTCTTTTTAAAAATAATGTCATAAATGTCACTATCACACCCATGTGTCTCCATGGGCCCTCAAATTTGGTAAAAAACTTTGCATGGTAGGCCATGACTCAATAAAGAGGATTTGGACACATTTTGGGGTCATTTTATATTATTATGATATTATTTTATTACCCATAATACCTGATTACTAATTAATCATGATAATTAATGATAATTACCGTCGTTACTATTCATAATGTCCAAAAACAAATGAGTCTTAATTACATAATTTGGACCTTATGATTAAAAATATGGAATCCGTTTTATCAAATTTCAAACAAATAAATTGCATTAATTAATTTAAAAATAATTCCCTTTGTCAAAACCAATGACGGGTTTTTAAGATATAAAATCTATCAAAAGATTGATTTATTTTTACATCCAATTTAAATGTAAATTTACATCCAAGGACTAACATTGTATTAAATGGTAAAAGTATATTCTAATTAAACTTTAAATACAATTAAAAATATAATCTAACCATATGAATAAATTAGATTAGAATGAGGTTTTGAATTAAAATACATCATTTTTCATTATTCATTAAAAAATGAACTGTATCGGAAAAATAACAAAAACTTACACAAAGTAAATTTTGAAATCCGGATTCTATATAAGGATTTTATTTTGTAATATATAACATATAAAAGTGGAAAAATTATATTTAAAAATGGATCTCCATCAAAAGGAGTTTAATCATGATTTTCTCATTCTTCTTACATTTTCCACATAAACAATTCTACAAACATAGATATACAATGAAATTTTTCATCAAGAGAATCTAGTCATTCATGTATCGATTTCATTTTTTTATCATTAACCTGCTATTAATTTATTTTCCCCAAATATTTTTGGGGTATCACCTTAAACATCAATCCTATAATTTTTACATACTACTCCAGCCACTTCATGGACATTAATAAAATATGTTAATCTGGTACAACAAATGATGATTATTGTGTTTATGTTAGATAATATATAAATAAAAATAATTAATTATTATTAAGTAAAAAAATTGTTTTTTTTCATTATTTCATTGATACACATGATTCCTAAAAATGGTTTTTACAACTATTATAATCCTATATTTATCTACAGATGCCTCTATACATAGAACATGAAATGTGATTGATTTGGATTTGGATTTGGATTCATCAATGTGCATATAAATAGTGGAACAGAGTTATTTTTTTATTTTCTGTCACATAAATATACAATAGTATATTGAAAAAATGTGCCATTTATTCATGTTAAGTTAACCCATCCTTGTTTTAAATTAAGGGTACAATGGTTTTTTATCCCATTGCATATTTTCAGCACTCATTTTAGATTTCATAAACATACAATTCAAAAACACAGTTATTACTAGATTTTTTTCAATCAATTTATTTCCACTGACAATATACATGAATATATGCCTCCATACGATGGAAAATATACACATCCCACAATTATTGGCTTATTATATTTTCATATATTTTTGGTGCGTCTGTATTTATTTTCCATTCAATAGCTTTGCGATGAACTTTGTTAAAATTATTGGAAAGCCTCTGTGATCCTTTCTAGTAAGGATTAATAAAAAATTCCTCTAGCATTAATCTATTTTATTTCACGCTTAAAGGGATAATTTTGATTAATTCAGGGATTTATTATTATATTTTCATAAAAGGTAGTATGTATATCATAATTTTTCCCTAATATCTTCCTAAATCAGTGTCATAAGTGTGGGAACATCATTTTTCCATGAATATAAATCTATATGAACATTCTTCAAGTGGTTGAGCCCATAGAAACTATCAAACATTGCCATGTTACGGTTATTATCTTATGTACATCCATTCCATCAAAAATTGAATTTGATTCCATTGTTTCTCCCATTTAATTTTTTTTCAAACACCACCATGCTATGAAGCTCCTTTGTTTTCTATGACACCAGTTTTTCATCATAAACCATATCCTCACGTTCAAAATTGTTAATATATTGTTCCTCTAGATTGGTAGTGTTATAATGTGAAGATGGATGTTGTTCTTGTTCATTGGTAACTCCAAAAAGTTAAGAAATATATTTTTCATAAAAATTGGGAACAACAACCCATGAAGAAGTCATTATAATAATAAGATTTTGAAAAATTAATTTATATTATGTAAATAAATCAGTGAATCGATAATAATATGAGGTAACACAGTTTATATTAAAAAAAACTATAACATGATTTTTGAAATCTCTTTTTTAAAGGATTGAAGCGATTTGACATCTCTATCTAGTATCCAAATCTCTTCATTATGGTCTCCTAAAACATACAAGACCCCATTTTCATTGGAACCACAGTGAAATGATTGTGATGTCCGCATGAAAGGCTGATCCCCAATTAGATTTTTATCTAAACTTTACGTGGTTTTGGTTCAAAAAAAATACAATTGACAGCATTCTTTTTTTGAGATCTGGAACAAGAAATACATTTACTTCATGTGATTCAATTATAAAAAAATAATCATTGTAAAATTACTTTCTAAATTACACTTTCACAAATACCAATTCATTAATTTTAACATTACTTCTATTATTAACCAAATTTAAATAAAAATACTACTTGTAATATTTTATAATACCACACCACTATTTGTTGGATGATTCCAAAGTTTTACATATTCAAAAATATTTGATTATATTTCTTGGTACCAAATACATGCATTTATTCGTCAATAAGTGTACATCTACTATTTTTTATTGTATTGTGTTTATCAAATTCATTTGTATAAAACACATAACCATTATTTAAGTAAACATTATGTGATAATAAAAACACGCTTGTTCCTTTTTCTATAGTTGATTTCATTCTTAAATAGAATTTATATTTTCGTGTTATTCCTAAAAAAATCTTGAAACAATCCAATAAATTGTTTATTATGTGTATTTTATATCCAGATTTGTATCTTTGATTGATTAAAATGACTATGAATTTCAATTAATGTTTCAACATATAGGGAAAACTGTAAAATATTATACATAATATATATTTGGTATTGATCTCAATAAGAAATAGATATTGTGACAGTATCTATTTCATAATGTTTTTCTCCCACAAGGATGCCATTATGATAAGATTTCGATTGACTAATGCTTTTTAAACTAGACGGGTAGTCTGTACAGAGTTCAATGGATTCCTCAACAATATATCAATATGTCAACGAAACTTTTAGATGACATTGGTTTTTGATATACCCTATTAAAAAATTTACATATCATTCAATGGGGTACATTAATCAATAATGTATAGGACCACATAGGTGAATCTATCTTACCATGTAAACCGTCAACTTAACCACCATATTAAATAATCTCAACATGGAGAACATTTCCAATTCAACTAATATGATGTAAATATTATTTTCCATATTTTAAATTTCAAAGTGACAATAACTTTACTGCTTAAATAATTGAAAAAAAACAAAGCATGGTTAATGTACAATGGTCATTATTGGTCAAATTGAAAAATAAAACTACATGGATTAGATCTTGCATCAAAAGATGATGATCATGTGACTTCAAATCCTCTAACATTAAATCAGTCATTGATATGATATTCCTGATATCTGATGAATACCCCTATGTATCCTTTATATCATTCATTAAGTTCAAAATATTTTATATCTCATTCATAGAAGAAATGTAAGTAAATGGAGGACGAAAAGTAAATTTTAAACCCTTAATTGTAATAAAAAATTCCTTTATTCACATTCATATCATTTCTAAACAATCCTTAATTTAATAATTTTTTTCTAGGATCCTTTATTAATGATCCATTAGCACTATAACATATACTTTTTCAAAATTAATATCATCAGGAAAATGTGTGACTTAAATAAAATTCGAGTATGGTAGTTCAAAAAATATATTTTCCTTTTTCAAACTGGTTTTCATAAGGTTTTTCAAAAAAGGATTACCAATATAAGTGTCCATATCTTTTAGATTATCATATAGTTGAACAATTATAAGTGGAGACAATGTTGTATGTTATTTAGAACTCCCATCACAGGATTTATTCCACGATCAATACATATGTCCATGGGGTCAGAATCTAGGATGTCCTAGAATGAAATTATTTGATGAATTGGTCATCTCAATTGATTGTGTAGCTTTTTCAAAAATAAGAAACCCTTGAGTCCCATTAATATTATTTCCTTAAAAATTTCAATAAGAATGAAAGAAATTTATAGTCCCCTACAACATGGATCTCAAGGTGACATATTCTTTTCTGAATGCATCGTATAACTTAATACCAGATTCCCACAAAAAATTCAAATCCCTGATCAATCGATCCAAATAAGCATAACTATAAGTACCCAATTGTTTTGGTTATGACATTATAATAAATAGCATAAGGTATTTTTTTTAATTCATAACCACAGTGGATGTTATAATTTTCAAACATAACTATCTATGTTATACGAGTTATTATTTGAAAACCAAAATTATTCACTCCGTCTTTAGATAGGAAAAGACGTAGGATTCTCAGCTCATTTCTAAATGCAGGATTCTCATGATCAATTCTCTTCCACTAAAAAACTCTTCTAGCTGATAAAGAATCACATATTTATTTATTGTATCTCTGTACACTATCAATTTCATTATACAATCCTCCATTATATATAGGTACATAATCTATGGATTTATTAGAAATTAACATACATCTATTTTAGGAACAATTTTTTTTCTTTTATTGATAATAAATAACCAATAGGAATTCTGTAAATTATCTTTTGAATACAATATAAAGTATAAAATCATTTGGAAAGTCTAGTTTCATTTTATATATAATAAACATTGACCATATCATATTTTATCATCGTGTGTTTAGATAATAAGCTCCATATATTATGAGAACATATCATTCCATAGAGCATGTAGTTAAGTAAAACTAGTACCACTCCATCAGTTTCTAGATTTTAAATTATATAAAAATAGTAGGTCTGAAAATGTTTAATATTTTTTACAACCATCATAAAATTATTTCTTTTCACAACCCATTATCTAATAATTTTTTTTGTAAAATCACAATTTTCATCTACAAATGGTATTTTAATTTCCTTTAAATGATCTTCCTCGTCATTTAGACATATAATCACATTATCTATACATGATTTGTCATTGTCCACACCTATAATCATATCAAGTGATCTTTAAAACACATTTTTGTCCCACTCAATAGATACATTAACTTTTTCCTCATATTTAGTCCAATATTTATAGCATCGATCAATTCAATAAAACATCAAGTGTTCTTCCAACTCCTCTACACTAATTAATCTTGTATAGAAACAATATAAACATGAAAAATGAAATTGATAAGGGTTGTATGAATGATCTTATGAAAACATAATGAAGTCTTTCACCCCATGTTCATAATCATTTTTCATACAAATATCATTCATTCATTTTCAATTTATATTCATCCTATATTATTGGATAATATTAATATTTAATAAAATAAATTAATACATTGGAATGGGACGTTTCAAAATAGTCAAACCCAACACTATAGTGTTTCAAAAAATTTCATTATGCTTTGATGGAAATGGGTAACTAAATTTAAGAAAAGAATCACTCCAATAAGTGCAGGTCTTATCCTATGAATTCAGCCTCAATGATCACCAGTACCTAGTATGGGTGGACTGCTACTCAAGGTAGTTCATGAAACATAGTTTCGTGTACAAAATAGATGGAGGATGAGTCTCTAGAAACAAAAAGAAATAATTAGGATATGGGAGATAAAGCCAATCAGGATAAAAGTTTTATTATTATAATTATTTATATAAGTATTATTTTTTTATAAATATAATTATAAATTAATATATCTAAAATTTATTTATATATAATTATAAATATATTTCAAAAAAGTTATATATTTTTTCATATATAATTATAAATATATAAAATATATAATTTGTTTAAATATTTATATTATAATTTTATATTTAATAAGTTATATATTTATGTCTTACAATTTCATAAATAAATTTTTAAATTTATATTTTTTTATAATTATATAATTGAAAATATAAATTAAAAAATTATTAAAAGCTATTCAAATATATTATTTATATAAACCTAAAATATATGTTTAATGTTAAAATATAAAAAATAAAATAAAATAATGGGGTGAATCTACCACAAGATATTCTCTCACTCGTTCCTGATGGTGATTCAGGATTCATCGACTAGTTTCTTCACCTACTCTATCTATGGATGATCTTTCCCACACAAATGGGCTGTTCAATTCTCACAAAAAATACAGTGGTGGTTGGGATTTTTGGAATACCATTTATAAAGATACCTATGTGGTTGTTGAGAGTATATTCAAGAATATTTTTTCTCTCTACAAGGGATATGTTTTTTATTCTATTTTCTAGAAGTGGTGCATTGATAAATTCAATGATAATTTGGTTGTGGCCTTGTAATGATTGTAAATTTTTCAAAACTCTATTATTGCATGAATTATATTTCTCATGGATTCTTCTACACTAAAAAACAGACATCTATACAAGAGGATCATGGTAATATGATGATTTAGAAATTGGAAATTTAAGTCGTTCGTTGGAAGATTCTTCCATTTGATTTTCAATCCTGAGGAATTGATGGTTTGTGACTATATTTTTGGTTCTATCACTCCCATTCTTGGTTTAATTCCTATATGAGAATGGGACAACAAATATAATCAGTTGGAGGTTGTAAACTATACTTCTCAACTCTAGGTCCAGGTATATATTGTCAAATTGATACATTAGCACCAATAAATCCCTTATGATACTGAAAGTTCAATGATTGTTCCCTTTTAAATGTATAAAGAAATTGTAGTATCTAGATTTTGTCACTGGTCACGATTATTGGTTGATTATGATGTGTGTACTAACTTAGTGTAGCATATTTTCATTCCACTAATGATGGAGTGTTTGAATTAAAAATTGTATATAGGAAGGTTCCAAAATTATGTATGAACTATATGGTCACTAGGAATGACCATTAAAACTATAGGAGATCAACTGTTTGTGTGTTTTTTTTCTGTGTGTGGGATGATTTAAAATTGTGTTTTAAGAAGCTAAAATTACAGAAGCTCATGGAACTTCTTATTTTTATGATCGGATTTTCCCCAATTTTGTGAACAAAATGTCCATGGGAATGGCTATATTGGATTGAATGTTGATGTTACTAATGAAGGGTCTCATAGTGCTTGGACTAAACCTCATTTTGGAGGACAAATTACAGGTGGAATATGTCTTTTTTTCTAATGAGGGGTATTTGAGATGTCATACTGATTCAAATGACACTCACAGTGAGGAATTATTTTCCCCTATTGGGAATGACTCTATATAGATGGACAGTACTGATGATTTTCCTATCCTTATTCCCTAAAATCGGAAGGCATCTATAGGTGATCAAGACAATAATAGTGGGCATAAAGCTTCCACCACATTGGTTGATAGTGTGGATCGATGAATGTATGCATCAACTGATGAATAATTAGCTCATGATATTGCTGACCGAAATATCATACATGATAATATGTTAAATAAAATATATAGGAAAGGAAATAATAAAATGGATGATCTATTATCTAGAAGGACAAGTTTCAATAGTACCAAAGTAAAATACTCCTCACTTCTGGTAGGTTCTTCTCCTATTAAAAAGGCATGGGGTCCCAACTTGTATCTTTATATTTTCATTGACATATATATTCTTATGAGTGTAAATGTGGAGTATCATAGAGTAAGTTTTTTGAGAAAAAAATATATATATGATGTTTCAGTGGATATTGAAGGATTTCAATTGGTTAATTATAGAAAGTTTAGATCAGCTGTTAATAATGGACAATTTTATTATAATGCATCTTAATTAGAAATTACTTTGGTTCCATTTATAATGCCTCTAAAAATATTGCCTTCACTATGAATTGGCTTGTCAGTTGTTCCCGTCATGCTTGAGGTTTATTATGGTCTTTATTATAGGGATTTCTTTTTTTATGGGAAGTCCATGTAAAATTTATATGTCAAATACAATCCTCTTTATAGTTCTTGACTCGCTTAATGATATTAATAATGAATCCCTATATGAAGAGGTTCATGTAGCCTCCCCAAAGCTGCAGTACCATTCATTGGAGAAAGGGGATTAGGATACAGAAGAAGGTGTATAAATGATTATTATTGATGTGCCTCACATAAGGATGGGAACTAGAGGGATTTTGGTTTGTGGCCCATCTCGGAGTAATAAATCTCAATTAGAGGCTGATAATTATGACACGGAGAGCACCGACATTGAATGTATCTTGCAACAATCAATAACATGGTGGAGAGGCCAACATCCCATGGGTCGTGGTAATGGGCGTGGGATCGAGCAAACTGAATGGAATGAAATTCATGATAAGGGGCATAAGATCGGTATTAGAATTAAAAAACATCTAGGTCCCTAATTCTTCACGGTTGAGGGTTGTATCCATGTTTGACGAATATAGTGTTCCCTATGCCTTCTATTTTTAATAAAGGGTATTTGTTCTCACCTTTTGAAAAATAAATAAATATTTTTCATAGAAATTTCAAACGCGTTGAAAATATTTCATTTAAACTAAATTAATAAATGTACAAATAAATATTATAGAATGACTAAAAATATTTTTAACATTATTAACGAATATATAATAAATAATGGTTAAATTAAATTAAATACATTTATAAAAACTAAAAAATAATTAATAAAATTTTTGTGAATTAATAACATACATATGTACAGAAAAACATCTATACAAACACACACATATACATACACACATGTATACATACATATACATATTCATACATGCAGTTATACATGTCCATATATTTTAAATTATATAATATCCATATATATATATATATTAATTTATATTTATTTTATATTATATTACATACTTAGGGGTACAATTACAATCCAACACACATATAGTCATGAGAGGCAGTTCATTACCCCACTAAGGGAGTACCAACCCATCCAATCACCATATTACATTGATGATTTTTGGTCTAATGTCCCATTGGTCATGAAGCCCATTATATGGCCCATAATACCACCATTAGATGGCCAGAATACCCAGCTTGCTTCATTCATGCATCACAACCTACCCATCGTCCCTAATCCCCACCTCTCCTTGATGGCTTGACAGTCCTTGTGGCCCGTAGTCCCAAACCATTAGCCCGATGGCACACAGTGATGAATAGTCCAGGATACTTTAGTGACACTATAATAAATTCTACATTACTGCTGTAGTAACCTAGAAATCATCATCCACTACAATTTTATCCTTTGTTTCAGACAGAAAAATGGTGTGTGTTAATTATATGCACATTTTTAATTAATATATGTAAATAAACTATTGATCTTTTTGACTTATTAAATTTTTTAAATTTTTTTACAACATATTAAGAAAATACGATTCATTTTTTTTCCAAAATGAAAATAAATCACATTTATTTATTAATTTATGCTATATATATACAATTATTTTGATATAAATCATATATAAATTATATTAATATATATTAATTTTCTACAATTATAAATATAAATAAACAAATTTATAAACAGTTGTATGAAATTATAAATATATTTATTTAAAAATATATATAATAATTTATTTATTTATTTATATTTATTAATATTTGATTATATATAATTTTTAAAAAATTCATTATAATTATTATATTTATTATATTTATTTTAATTTATATTTAAAAATATAATTACAAATATATATATATATATTTGTAAATATTAGTACATAAATATAAAAATAGTTATATAATTTTATATATGTGTGTATACAAATAATTATTTTTATATAATTATATATATATATTAATATACAAATATATACATATATTTATAATAAATATAATAATTTTTTAAATATATATATATATATATATTTATTTAGGATATTATAAATAATTTATTCATAACATTATATATATATATATATATTAATAAAAAATACATATTAATATTTTGTATTTATATCAATTATAGATATACATTTTTTAATTATAGTATTAAAGTAAAAATTATTTTTTGAATATAAATATGTTAATTATATATATATTAGTAACATTTTTTAAAAAATAGTGTTATTCATAGCACTCATAGTGATCTACATTTATCAGTGGTTTCTTGGAACCGATAAAAGTTACCATTTTCAATGCTTTTAGCTTGCACTGGTAAAGGTAACCATTTTATCAGATTTTTTATTAGAATTAATAAAAGTTAGTTCTACATAATCCATGATCTTTGGTAGCGTATTGTTCTGACCGCACACTATGGCGATTTGCTGAAATACCATTAATTCTATTTTTTTCCCTTTTATTTGAGACAATTAACTGAATTTTCATTTGGATTTATACATTTTCTCAACTTTTTTCTTGAGATCCCCCGGAGACAGATTGCCTTACAGTGCAGAGACAACCCCATAGAAAAAGAAGGAAAGTTGGTTTTCAGGCTTATTCTCCCTCCCCTTTTCCTTTACCATGTTGATACTTATAACTGATGTTCTATCCCCATTGAGATTTGGCGGGGAATTACACTACCTTGTGTTTAAGAGGATTGTGCACCAGAACAAGTTTCAAATAATGCCATCTATTCATTGTAAATATATTGTTATTTTTTATTATAGGATCTATAAGCAATTTATCATTTCTTTAGTTATTGTAACTGCATCCTACTTGGGTTTGTGTGTGATTCCATCGAGGAGTGTATGGTGTTTACCCTCCATGATGGGTTTCACCACCATAACCTAGTTAAAGAATGGTTTCCTACTCAGATTGTTTCTCTTGTCAAATTCTTTTCATTTGAGTTAGTATCACTATATTATTTTTCCTTTAGTAATAAAACTAGTTGCATGGTTGCTATTCGGACCTTGTATATTGGATCATGCTGATCTGAAGCACGCTATATCGTGGTGTTGATTACTTTTTTCTTTCATTTTTTATTCTAATGCATCTGTATTCAGAATCTAGATTCAAAGAAGCAAAATTTATTTTCTACTATAAATAAAACAAATTTACCATATCATGTCTTCATAACATGATTATATGAGTCAGTGGTTCCATGGTCATTCTTGTGGATAACCACTTCAATGATTCCCCCAATAAGCTAAAAACTTATCCCAGCATTCCAAAACTCTAGTACACTTAGATTTAAAATGAATCCATCTGTAAGGGAATCTAGAGAAACCAAAGAACGATAGAACATTTTAGCAAATAACTTCTTGTAATTTTCTCATTGAAGAAAATGACAAATTAGTACCATTATTCTTCATTCTTGAATGTAAATTCATAAAAATTTCCACTAAGCAAGTGCGTTATTGAGGAGTTAAACTTAATAGTCATTAGGAGATCCAAAAATCTATATTTTCATGCTTGATTAGTCCACCCATAGAAACCCACAATGGTCTACTTAATATTATCATCATGGAATATGGATACATTAATGTGATGATAATATTAATGTTGAATATAAACTTCCTGATCATTCCTCAATAGAAAAAACAAGCCAAGTTAATTCCCATGATGATTAACATAAAGGTCCTTTGAAATCACACTTTATAAGCCATATCATGCATGTATTTATTTTCAAACATGGTTTTGAAAAAATAAACCATATTACTGTAGAACATTGAGTTCCAAAACTAGAGTATTTGGACTTTTCATGGGTTTCCAAGTCCAAAAAATTACAATATAATAGTTTCATTGGGAAAAGTGGGTATCACTCTAAATTTCCTCCTCATCTAGAGGAAATTTTTTTGATTTACTAAATATTGAAATCTAATAATCAATATAATGATTAGGGAAAACAATTTCCCTATATACTCTATTTTTTGGGTGGTTACTCTTAGAATGATTAGCACCTAAAAATTCAGTTCCTTATACATGGGGAATTTCCAGTTGGAACTTTATCATCAATATTCTTAGAATCATTGAATGTTTGAAGATTCTTTATGATAAATGAACTTCTATGAAGGAGTCCTTTAGAATTTTATTTTATCACAATGTTCCTTTAGATGAATTTTTGGAAATGTGGTGTTTTATGAAAAAGTGTTCACTGCTCTCTATGATAATTTATTTAACTGAACCTATTCTTAATCTTTTCAATAGTTCTTAATATTAATATATATTACATTATAATTTCTGTCAATATATATTCATACATGTTTTTAATATATATATATATATATATATTTAGCATATAGTACATATAATATTATTACATATACTAATATATATTAAAAAATTGTTTTTTAAAAATCAATTTTTAATAAAATGTTATAATATGATAATATCATTATTATAATATAAATAAATTTATGTTTCTTAATTAATGTGTTCATTAATTGTAATATATATATAATGTAATATAATTAGTATAATATATATTATTTTGTATTAAAATTATATATATATATATATATTTGTATATGAAATTGTTAATAATGAAAGTATTATTAATATATATTAATTTTAGATTAATAATATAATAAATATTTATTTAAAATAATACTGTTAACTACTTCCTTAGTAATATTAATATTTATTTCATTTACATCATTCTTATAAATTATTATCGTAATTATTCAAAATTACTAATAATATATTTAATATTTATAAATAATGTAATATCAAATACATATGTGAGGAATTATATGAAATGGGGTTGGGGTGATTTCATCATGATATTTTCTATCTAGTTTATGAAGACGATTGGGATTTCATCTTGAAGTAATACTCAAATATTCAATCGATTGCTGATATTTTCCAAACGAATGAATGATTTGAGTCTAATAGGACCTTCAATGTTGGCTTGGATTCATGAAAATATAATCGTCAGGATGCATGTGAGTTGATGGGAGCACAACCAAGTGCTCTTTCTCTTTATACAAGGGCTCTATTATGGGTTCCATTTGTAGGAAGGGTATTGTTTCCCATAGTACGGAGGATCCCGTTTCAGTTTCAGAACTCTTATATATTGGATATAACTCGATTATAACTCAAATTATCTTACCTAGGGGTTCCATTATATAGAATTTTTGAGATCCAGTTGAGCGGTAATCAAAGATTTGGGTATTTTCAAACATAATGTTTGTATCGTTAGACTATGGATTCTTTCACATTCTCTTCCACTCCGAGGATTTGATGATTCTCAACAGGGGATTTATATCGATCACTCTAAAGACAAGCCTCATTGACATCAGAGAATGGGATATAAATTTTCTTCCACTGGATGTTGCTCAATACATTTTTTAGTACGGTATTAAATAAATTCTTCGGCACCCCAAAATACATTATGAAACTTCTTTATCAATCGGTGTTCAAATTAAAATGGATAAATAAGTACATGTAGATAGATTTGGTCATTTTTACCATTTTTTGGTTGAAGTAGATTTTGGTGTTTCCTTTAAAATCATTGTCAATCTTTATACTGGGGAAGATGAATTTTATTTTAAATTTTCCTATAAAAAGGTTCCAGAATATTATAATGTATAAAAGTTTATCAGTCAAGATCTTTCTAACTATAGTAAAACTTTTGTTTTTGTGTTCTGCTCTGTGTGAGGACATGATATGAACTCATGATTTAAGAATATTTTAATATTGAATGTCCATACTGCATCTGATTTTTCATATCAACATAAGACAAATTATGGCCGAAAAGAAGTCTTAGGGTTGTTTCAATTTGAAAAATATGTCAATGTTAATTATAATGGGTCTGAGGCAAGAAATGTGGAGAATTGTTTGAGAAAACATGATGATAATGATATTTTCTAGAATTAATTGTTTGTTTTAGATTCTATTAATTCAAAATCTGATATACCTACTTTGACTATAATCATTAATGAATATGATGGTAAACTATTTAGAAATACACTACATGTAAGCATATATTTTCTGATGAAATCATTGCATAAGAATTTATTGAACATGAGTCTGACAAATTCAAAAGCCTCTCTATCCAGAATAGTGTTTATTAAAATAAGATCACTGGCAATACACCTTATATGCATGAAAATGTCATGGGCCTCATTTTATATAATGTTCATCCATTGTTTATGTATAACGATCATAAGAGAAGGGAATTGATGTTTTGAACTTCCATGATGAGAAAGATGTTGAAATATTTATCTAGGATTATACTATCGAATATTTTATACATGATTAGGTGATTTCATCAAAAAATGAAAAGGTAAAAAAAATTAAATGTTAAATCTCTTGTGTAGTTTAGAAAAAAAAGGCAGAAAATGCTTGTTGAGCTGATGTGGGTCAACATAGTCTCTTTGGGATTTCCTAGGAATCAGATGAGAAGAGGGATCCTCAAACTAGCCTAGTGTATTAAGAGGGATTCCAAATTGTTTCTTATTGAATGGAAAGACCTATTATGCTAATATCATGGATGATGTAGCACAACAAAATGACTCAAGTACATCCAAATATGATTTTGAAGCAGTATTGAATCAAACAAATGAGGTGAATGTTAAAACTGTAAATATTTTTGGAGTCCTTGAGAAACAAAATGAAGGTATATGCCATAATCAGGAGGAAATATTATAGTCTCAAGCCCTGAGGGCACAAAATATGAAATCCACTATATTAATAGATTATGATGACAATTAAATGGATAGAGTGGTGCCCCAATTTGATGTTTACTATGGTTTAGAGAGTACTGATTTGGAAAGACTCCTAAATATGGAGAGATCTTCGAGAAGAAGGAATCATCTACAATGTTGTGTACATGAGGATGAGGATTAATTGACAAGAATTCCATACTGGAAGAAGAACTTATGTTAGGTATTAGAAATATGGAAAACAAGAAATTTGATTTCGACGTGATAGAATAATTGACACCATCATATGTTCCCATAGATTTGTTGTTTCTAATAAATGGGATCTCCCTCCCCATTTTAAAAAATAATGTAATTTATAATATTAACTAAAAATAAAATAATTAATAACACATAATAATATTTTAATTAATAATATAATAATTAATAGGAATCATGCATGTTATTTTTTAAAACTATAAATGTTATTATTTTAAAAAATAATTTTTGTATTATTAAATTAATTTTTGATTATAATTATGAAATTATTTATTATTTCCTTTATTGTTTATATTTTTAGTTAATGGGTTAATGTTTATTTAGTTTTTGTTTATAATTTTTTATTTATACACATTCAAAATCACTTACCTGAAATATAATAATATAATATGTAGGTGACATTGAAAGATTATTCATTGTAATGTAAAAATACATTGTAAATGAAATTTGAAATAATGAATAAAAATATAAATTATGATTACAATTTATATTTTATAATCTTTTATAGTTAAAAAATTATTTTCATGTCCAAATTTTATGTTTTGAAACAACATTATCTTCTACAATCCATATTATTGATGGTTTATTATTTCATTGAATATAATTTTATTTCTAATTAGATTTTATGTGTTTACTTTATGGTTTAAATATCATTTTGATTCTATTTATATTTTTTAATCTTACAAATCAATTACATGAAACAAAAAAAAAATTATTATTTTTCAAAAGGTAAATTTGGATGATTATAAAACATAAACTGCAAGTACAATATAAATAAAACATAAGATATGTATAAACCGTACTAAAAACATTTTAAAATACAAATAATTTCACTAAAATAATGAACCAAAATTATTTTAAATTTCAAAAAAATTACTAATTAAAAACATTTGATTAAAAATTTAAAAAATGTATCCACCTAAAATATGGTATAAATAAAATATAATTGAATTTAAAACATTGTCTATACAAATAAAAATTAATTTAAACTAAAATTTATGTCAAAATAATATTCAACAATAAAATATAGTTTACATAATAAATTTTTTCTTCAAAACAAAATTATACATACAAATGATAGGGTCTGAATCAACAATATATTGTATCATTGAATTAGTTTTCCTCATTTTATGACCGTATTTATATTTTCAATTATTTTTTATATGTATATAAAATGTTTAAAATATTATCTATATTTTATTTAAATTTTTTTAAATTATAATTTTATTTGCATTCTTGTTATTTTTAATTAATTTTTATTTGAACAATCAATTTTTTAATTTTTCTAGTTATAATTTATTTATAAAATATTTTATATGCATATAATTTTTGGTGTATAATTGTTATAAATTTTTTTCTAATGTTTGTGTAATGTAAATTAGTTTCTTATTATTATATTTATAAATTATATTTATTTTATTATGTTTTTTATGAGTTCAATCCATGTTTTATGTATCCTTTGGATTGTATAAATAATTAATCTATTACAGGCTTCCAAATTTATCTACATGAAGTGTATTATGTTTTGTTGTGTTTCATGTCGATGAAATAGAATTAATATACAAAATAATCTATTAATATAATGAATATGAAATTTAAAACATAGACTAAACACATAATAAATAATTAAAAATAAAAATAATTTCATCGAAATAATAAATAGACATTAATATAGATGATACAAAACAATGTTGTTTCAGAAAAAAAACTGACATTAAAACAAGTAGGTAATCCTTAATGCATGTATGACATATATTATAATAAAGTTTTAAATGAAATATTGGACATGCACATAAAACATATAATATAACTGAAAATGAAATTATTTTCATAAATCTAATAAATAGATAATATTAAAAATAAAAAACAATGCATAAATTAGTAATAAAAATATGATTGCTTAATTAATTAATAAAAAATATTTAATATTTTACACTTATTACTAATATTAGATATTATTATTAGTTATATTATTATAAGAACAGACAGAGTGTCAAACCAAGGTTTCATTTTCCCAAGATGATTGAAAATACAGTTTCAGTAATATAATACACGATATAATTTACCTAATAGTTATATCCATAGAAATGTATTCAAAGTTAATGTGAAATGTTGTGGTAGTTTTATTAGAATTATTTTTCATGTTGGCATGAAGTTGACACATCCATCCGAAAAGCGATGTTCTTGTACCATCTAAATAAGGAATTCTTATAAAATGAGGGTCTTCAAAAAGATGGCCCATAGTGTGTAAACTGGATAAATAAGATTGTATTTCTGTGAAAACATAGGACAACAACCATGGATAGATTGTTAAATTAAGGGAATAAAAGGCATGCCAAACTGAGGTGTTGTATGGAAGACATTATCATCTGACATGTTTATTTATTTAATTGGTTTCTTAAATTTCACTAACATCAATATACAATTCACATCAATTTGAGATAGTTTCCAATTATTTACCTATCAAATGTAGATTTTATCATTTTAAATTACTAAAAATACATTTTTGGTTGTCTTAGTAAAACAAAAACATGGTTTGACATAATGTTTTTTACTAAAATTAAAAAATAATTCTCCTATTTTTCTCCTATAATTTCATAGTGATATGTGAATAATTGGAAATCATACGCTCTATGGAAAAAAATTATAAAGACCATAATTTCTTTAAAAAATATGTATTTAGTTCATTAAAATACATCGCGTGTTATATTGATACATTGGCTGCTCGAACATGTAAAAATTTATTATGAGAAAGATATCATAAGATTACACAATAATTGGAGATCATATTATATGGTTTTAACAATCAAACACAAGTTATAACATTTTAAATTATTAAAACAATGTGTCTTGTAATCATGAGAAAATGAATCTCGGTGTGCTCTCCATTAGTTTCTAGAATTAAAAAATAACTCTACAATTTTTTTCCTATGATTCATTGCAATCTAAGATGATATGGATGGCTTCCACTCTGGTGCATGTTTTTAAACATTTTCAACTGCTAAAAACATCATATTTGGTCTGTTTGAGAAGATTGCCTATCATAATATGACGCGACATTTTCTCACACATATCATAAATAATTCTTTGAAAGCTGTCATACTATTTGACATCAATTGGATATTTATTTCCATGGTTTTAACATTTAGACACCTTTATTAGCATTATAAATTATTGAAATTATGTTATTGGTAATCATAGGGAAAAAACAAAACATCTATTTATTATCCATTCCTAAAATTTAAAAGAATATATACAATTTTTTTCCTATGATTTCATAGAAATTGATGATCATTTTCTGACTTTTTCACTTTTGTGTAAATTCATAAAAACCATCATTTTCTAAAAAATCCATATTTAGTTCATTCGAGCACACATCATGCCATATTGATGCACCGTATACTTGCGCAAATAAAAAATTAATCTAATATAGTTTTCAAAATACTTTACATCAATTGGAGATTTTTTATGTATGTTTGACAGTCAAACCCATGTTTTACCATTTTAAATTACTCAAACTGTTTTTTTGGTCATCTTGGGAAAACAACCCCTCAGTTTAATGTAATGATAGTTCCTAAAATTCAAAAATCAATATTCATTTGTTTTCCTCATATTTGACAGTAATACGATCTCATTTCACATGCTTGTGCTCTATGTTTTGTGATTTTATAGACCAGTATTTTCTAAAAATTCCTTATTTATTCCATCTTAGAACAGTGCATGTCAGATTGACAGGACGTCTACCCACTCATGGGAAAACTAAAATGAAGATAGATTTCAAAATATTTATTGTCAAGTATAGATCATTTTCTATCATTTTCAATGTTAAACACACTTTTTAGAATTTTATATTATTGAAACATAATTTTCATTCACCTCATGAAAAGGAAACCACATATTGATGAACTGTCGATTCCTAAAATAAAAAATTCAACATACAGGTTTTTTCGAGTGAGTTCACAATAATCTGTGCTCATTCGGACAAATTTTGATATGTAGCATGTGTTTTTAAAAAACATCATTTGTGATGAATTTAATATTTATTATATTACAGCACATCACACATTGGATTGACGTGTCTTACACTCGCACATGTTAAAAATAATTCTAAGATTCAATTCATTATATTACATGTCAATTGGAGGTGATTATTTTGGATTTACCTATTAAATGAATGTTTTAGCAATTTAAATTACTAAAAAAGTGTTTTTTATCATCATGGGAAAACAACACCTCAGATTGATGCATTGCTTATTTCTTAAAATCACAAATCGACCTGTGGTTCTTTTTCTAGGATTTCATAGTAATATGATCTCATTTGGCTAGTTTGAACACTATGGTGCATGTTTTTAGAGAGCATCATTTTCTAGGAACACATTATTTAGTTATTTCGAGCATATCAAATGTTAAATTGACGAGCTGTCATATTGTAAGCAATAAATTTCATTTAAAACCAAATTATAATTTATAATTTATATTCTTTTACAGTTACATAATAATTTAATATTTCTATTATATAGGCATATTAGCAAAAAAAATATTATAAATAAAATATATATGAAAAATAAAACATTTTTTGTGAAAATAAAAATAATTTAAAATAAAAGGAATGTCAAGAAAATAATAAATAATAATTTATTTTAGAAAAACAATTCATGCACTGAAAATGATTTATATGTAAAAATATTTTGTTTTGAAATGATAATATTATGGACCGTTGAAATTATTTTTCATTATTATTTCTAAAGAATTATTTTTTGTTTTAAAATATTTCATATATATTTAATACATAATTATGTTCATTTAGATTTGTAATATAGTAATATTGTATAGGCTTTTAAAGTCAACCACTTCATAAATTATTACATTTCCTGTAGGTTATATTATAATCCTATAAAATATAAACTATAATAATAGTATAAATAAAACATAAAACATCGATTAAGCACATAAGAAATATTTGAAAATACATAAAATTAATAAATAAAAAAACCAAAACTAATTTACTAGACACAAACTTTATTGATAAAAAACATAACATTTACACTAAAAAATTTACGAACATAAAATATAGTACATATAAAATGTATATGAAATAAAAAACATTGGCAGTAAAAATAAAAAATAAAATAAAATAAACAAAATAAAAAACAAGTAATAATGAAAAATTTAATATTCCCAAAAAATATTGTAAAAAATTTATAATTACCAATGTTATGTTTTGAAATAACAATATTTTGCACCAAAAAAATTATTTTTCATTAGTATTTAAAAATATATTAATAATTTCCTCTATTTATTATATGTTTAATGCATGTTATTAGTTTAATTTTAATTTCTCATATAGTTTATATTTTATATTAATTCAATGTTTCATTCTTGAAACATTATTACATTTCAAGTAGATGGATTTTCCGTCTTATAAAATATAAACTATAAAATAAATCTAAATGAATCATAAAAATGGATTAAACATATATGTAATAGTTGAAATAATATATATATATATATATATATATATAATGAAAAAAAATCACTACCCAACTTTATTAACTTAAAAAACATTTAAACTTCAAAACAATTATGTTCATAATATAAAGTTTAAATAAAATCTATATTAATTTAATAAATTTAATCTAAAAATAAGAATTACCTGATAATAAATGGAATATAAATAAATAAATAAAAATTATGTTATTATTGTTAAATGTTTTGAATTTCATTTTTAATAAATAATAATAATATTTTAAAATATATAGAATAAAGAAAATAACTATGAATAATGATTTCAATAATATAATTCTTTATGTAACTAATCAATTAGTTAATAATATAATTTCATATAAATATTAATTAAAATATTCACATAGAAAAAATAAGTTTTTATAATAATTTTATTATTAACAATTTGTAATAAAATTATTAATAACTTATTATAATCGTAATAGTAATATATTTAATATTGTAATAATAAATAAATAATATGTAATATTATATGTAATCTAATTATTTAAATTCTTAATAATAACCATTAATAAGATATTTAAAAAAATTATTAATTATAAAAACCAATAAGTTGAAATGAATATATGTGCATAATTTTTATTTATTGTAAATAACATTCAGTTATAAAATGATCGTAATTTTTTTAAATATAAATAGAAAATTTTAATTATTTTAATAAATAAAAAATATTTTTCATATTTAATAATAATAATACTAAAAATAATTTTTTTTTATTTTTAATGTTTAAAAATAGTAATTCTGTTATTTTATTTGTAATTTTTTATATGAATCATTATTATTATTTTCAAAAAATGTGTTATATTATATATATATATATATTTAAATAATACATAACAAATATATATATATATATGGGAAGACGTTGTTTTAAACATATCCCTGGACAGTTCCTTAATCATAATCTTTTTATAGAAGGCCAATTAGGCCTTGGTTTCATATGTACATTGGGAATAGGATTCCCAAAATCTATATTTTCATTTTTTTTATTTTCTATTTTATGGGAATTCTTTCCTCCTCAAGATATATGATAACAACATCCTCACTAATAATGTTTTAGAAATTTAATGAAAACTTCATGATTAAGGGATTCATCATTTAGATACTTATAAGAACTGGAATTCACATTTCGAGTATGAAAATTACAACCGTTCCTTGGTCTATGATTCAATGCATTCGTTTTCATAACCCCATACATGTCAGCATTAGTGTGTTCTCTGGATAAATAAATGAGAATGAATAATTGAGGAGAAACCATGAGGATGGTCATCCTGATTTGGTTCATAACATGATATATTTATGTTGAAAATAAGAGCCACTATATTCATTTAGAGGCACTACAAAGCTATTGAATTTAGAGGCATAATAGAATACCCACAATCTGGGTCTTGAATGAGGAAGTGATAGTCAAATTGGTATCTAGGTGAGGTGAAAGATGAATTGGCAGAGATGAAAAAAGAAATAATGAAACCAACATGTCTTCCCGTCAAAGTCTCCTGAAGTGAATTGGAACATTGATCATTATTAGTTGCTAGTGCACTGGAAAAGAAGCTAGTAAGGGCATAATAAACTTTATCCATTTTAGGAGGGGACCTAGACACTGAGGGGATTGAAGGGGTACCAAAACAATAACTATAGTATGTGTTGTAATTGATTAAATCATGTCATCGACCACTACTTGCCTTTCTATTTGTCATATTCAATAACAAATGAAATGATAAATTTTGTTCAATGAATCCACCAACAATAAGTTAGGATTATATTAAATCATCACTAGCATACAACCACAAAATATATATATGTTCAGTATATTTTAAAATTAAATGTATATCCATACATTGGACCTATACGTAGCAAAACAAATTCCATGAATAAGTGGGAAACATCCATAAGAACTCTAATAAGGGAAAAATTCACACAATTAATAGAATATGATAGATACCATTAAATAAATTCACCAAAATGATTAAAAATAGCAATCATAGTTTCCAAATGATCCATAAAATTATATACCCATGATACATACCTTGAAAAGATATTTAAAAAGAATAATGATGGTGACATTTAGATCACTACTGATATCCTTCATCAATATAAGTTTATTGAAAAAGTAACATGATTTACATATAAGACCTGGATTTTATTTGTTTCATTAATGAATTAAAAAATCAGATAGTCGGCCTTGATATCCATTATAGAAACTCAAGTCTCCAATCACCAAATAGATTGCAGTGTAGATCATGCTGAATTTTGGTTCTATTCATGGAAGGTTCCACTGATCTAGAAGGTCATCCACCATGAAAACTATAAGTTTTCACGTTAAGAAAACATAGATCCAGAAAAAAGATCTCCAACAACACCATAAATGAAAAACTGTGGTAAAATATAAAAATATAACATTGGAATTATCCTATGATCAATAACCACTCATCGTCTAAAAACATGAAAGAAAACAACCTCCATCAATAAAGAGGAAACCAAAACTGTGAGAAATATGATAATTGAATCTATAACATTTTCCGGGAATCAAAAAAGGTTTCCAATCCAAAAATCATAGGAAAATAATGTTGGTCGTTGTTGAAGTAGTAAATCATTGAACAATGTTGAACAGATAAGTCCTGAAAACTCAAATCAGCATATGTAATTCCAAAAAAAATAAGGAAACACTAGGCCCGAGACCCCTCCACAATGACTAACTTCCAATAAATATATTTAAATATAAATTTTTTCTTTCGAAATTTTGTTTCTAAAATGTTTTTCTACAGTAAATTTCAAAAAAAAATATAACTGTTTTTTAAATGTCAATAAAAATAAAAATATAATATATTTAAGAAAATTATAATACATTTAGATATGATGATATATAATTATATCATCATTACTATCTTATAAAAAAAGTACAATTTTTTTTTAAAAAAAATAAATGAAATCCAAAAAATTTAATTCTATTTAATTCATTTAAATATAATCTATAGTGACATAATAAGAAAATATGAAAATGAATTTGTCCCCTAATTTTCACCTAAATAAATACTATATTCAAAAGATTAATAATGTAAAACTGCAGTAATAATATCAAAAAAATATAATTCCACATTCACAATAAATATTTAATGAATTAATTGTATAATAAAATTTCAAATATCTGAATAAATATCAAATAGGAAAATAAATAATTTTAGTATTAATTATAAATTAAAAAATTAACATAAAATATTTAATTCCAAATTATCTTCAAAATTTCATTTAAAATAACATGATCATAATAACAATATTGATGAATTTAATAAAAATAGGAGCTTTATTATAGAGTTTCATTTCGAATGGTTTTTATCAGGTTTATACTATCATGAAAAATAATTCGTCATCAGTAAAATAACAATATCTATAACACATGCCAAAATACCTCATTTCACATCTATATCTTTCTGTTACAATTCAAAATATTTTTTTAATCCATTAAACTCACTTTAATATCCATATAAAACTTCATTTTTTGTTTAAATTGTGATTTTAAATTAATTTTATCTCTACTTGTCATTCATGTCCCCTTATGAAATTTGAAAACCCTTAAAACATATACCAATAATAGTATAAAAATAATAAAATTTCTCCACTTCAGAACACATATGAAGGTTAAGTAATTCCAACATGTCAGTGGAAGGAACACATAAAAATACCTCCCACCAACTCAAAGTTTTATTCCATTAGTCATTGTTCCAATGTATGAATACTAATATAATATTTATGTTATATCAGTCATAGGAAATAATCACATGACATGTGAAAATACATTCCTATACATAATTCATGAATGCACCCAAATCCCACAAACTATAACAATATAATAATTATACTCAAAATCTATCTGAAATAGTAAGATCATGAATGATAGATACAATCACATCACCCTAACAACTAGAATATAACTAACTTGTTAGTTGGTTTGGTACACAAATGACTCCATTATCAATGTTCTACACAACCAATCCCCTTTTTTCAATCCCAAAAACATAGTCTAGAGTAAGAAATAAAAAAATATGAAAAACACCTTTGACACCACTTTGTAATTCCCCTACCTGAATCACTTTCTCTGGCCTGTAGTGTCACCTAACCTCTTGAATGCCTCTCCATATGTAAGAGTAATCCTACTAGTGGTGAGGGAATAAATATAAACAATTGTATACTATTCAATTCTTTTAAATATACAACCAATCATAACATGAAAATTTCATAATAAAATATGAGAATCAAACAATGGAAGAAGAAAATAGTAACTACGTTCTATCAATATTTTATTACAAGTAAATCACCAATTATCCAAATAATAGTCATGTACTAAATAAAATAAAGAATATATATAAGCAGTGATTCCATAACAAGCCACCTATAATCTACCATAACTTGACCATCGACCATGCTCATACATCCCAATGACCCAACACAAGGACCATGCCCTTTACTAGATCCATGTCCATAATGTATGCAAGAAAATGAAGATTCCTTTGAACGGTGTGAGTCTAAACCAAATATGAAAACATCAATGAATCCTTAAAATTAGTTCTTATTTTAAATAAATGTGTATTAAATGATAGGAAAACAAACTCACAAGTAATCTATCACAAGTTGGTTCATCATACACCAACTAGAATGGAAAAACCTGAGCCCCAATAGCTTCGACATAATGTCATAAGAGAAGTTATTTAATGTTTCAATGAATTCAGATATTAGAGTAAGCCACAAGTCCAACTTGCCTCAGGGGTTCGGGGGGATGGGTGGAACATCCTTACTTTTATAAAAAAAAACTAATAATCTATGGATGGTTAACAACCTCCCCTAAATCAATGTCCTTTCATTATAGTTTTTTAAGTTAGTGGGGATTGTTATGTGTGGGGTGATGGATCATCCATGTTTTGTTTGTAAAAACAAAATTTAAAACAATAGTGGTGGATGGAAACCTCAAATAAGTTTAGGTTTTCTATTTAAATATAGTGTTTTGTAACCATAATTTTAATCATTTTTTTAAGAAGTAAGGGGTTAAAACTGTTTTCATAACAAATTTGGGGTGTCATCCAACCTGACACCTGACCCAACCTATGGCATGGCCCAAAGGGAGTTCCCGATCTCCACTAGTTGTAAAAAAGGGCATGGGTATCAAAAAACGAAACATTTGAATGATTTCACCCATGTAAATAATCATAAACAACCAATTAGTATAAATAAACCAAAACTAGACACTCATAACCAAGCATGACATAAAAAATATTAGATTCAATTTTTAAAACATTTAACAAAACCCATGTGGGATACAACCAAAAGAGAATATGAAACTATCCCAAAAAAACACCACTCAAAATATGGAGCATCGCCCTCAAGAAATCACCACAACACCTATAAGAGAAGATCACTAACATCCAGAACCACCGTCACAATACAACTTTCCTTTTCGTGTGTCAGACAAAACCAATTCTACTAACACCCTAAGGAGTATATTGAGTTTGAGAAAATGCCGAGTATGATGACACCCCAAAAATATATATTCCATTATAAAAATATTAAAAGGAAAATTAAAATTCAATTTTTATAAGAAAAATATTGTAGACATATTTTTATAGAAAACATTTAAATGAAAACATTTCATAATAATAGCCTTTTTGAAAGAATAACACCATTTTCTTCTTAAAATAAAACACAAAGTGCACCGTATGCCAATGGTAAACATGATATAACAATAGATAACTATGTCACGATAAAACCCTATAGGTACTAGATCAAATGGGACACTAGGTACATCGTATCTCAGAGAAACATGGTATAACAACCACAACAAATTGTGTTCTCATGCACAATACACTATAAGGGAACATCCCACATTCCTACAGGTCTCCAATAATCATTAATTAGTTAGGGTTGTATTCATCAATCAATCTAGATAAATACAATACATGCCACTTCTAATTCAACTAGATTACTATTCATTGTCTGCCAACCTAGATAATTGGGGTTCCCTTTTCTTCTCAATTTACATTCCTACTATAACAAGGATCACAAAAATTTACATACACACATACAAAACAATATAAAAACACACGATAAATCACTATTTTCACAAGTAACCCCACATTCAAATCCAAACGTACACCAAAACCATTCCAAAATGTGTTTCTCACCACTTATATTTTTATCAATCATCTTTGAGAAGCAAACAAGGAAGCATTCAAAATATAAAAATGAAACATAACCCATTTTCATTGTAAAATAAATTCTCATCACATAAGAACCTTGAACCATTTTAAAAACAAATATCTCATATCACATATAATCTATTAAACATAAAAAATAGAAATGAAACATATTAAAATTTTAAATTAATGGTTAATCATGAAACCTCCTACCTCATGTCTACAAAATTCTTGAAATCAGTTCTAAACCACAATCACACCACAAGAGGACCCTATAAATGCATGTTCAAACTAATATCATCAATATCTAACCTCTGAGAACACAATATGACCCTTAAAGTGTCACCATACCAACTGTAAATAAGAATCCTCGGGAAAGAATAAGAAAGAACCCTTGGAAAGAGGGAGAAACCAAGAAAATAGGAATTTTCTTGAAGAATCATATAGATATCCCACCAAATACACCACCAAAATGGAGGTCCAACGGAGAAAATGGGAGAGCGATAGGTGACTAGGAGGAGGAATCCCAAGTGGGGATGTTTTGGAGGGTTTTGGGTAAAAAATAATGCGAGGATGAAAAATAAAATACACAATTTTTAATGACCTGGATTGTCTGAATGTTTATCCCACATGGTTTTCCAAACCATGTGGCAATCATGTGGTTTCCACTACCCTAAAGGGACGTTCCACAATGTATGAAACATGGTTTGACAAATTGTGCACCAATTGTACGATTCAGCTCTTTCCAAAACACCACTTGGCCACACTATTACCTAGGCATGGGCGCATAGTTTTACAAACCATTATCCAACTATGAACCACCATATATTTACCTAAAATTCATATTTTTATAAAAAACCATAAGGAAATCCCAATGGTATGATTTCTAGACCAATGAAATATAAACTAACTCAAAATGAAATCATGAATGTACCAATTCTACCCACCATGAAAACCCTCCACCCCCCCCCCCCCCAAGTCAATTCATAGACTGATCATAAAAAAATAGATTCTCTTTCACATGCAATGAATTAAACTCCAATGTATCATGATATTTACTAACATGTTTTCAAATAACTCAGACTAGTGGAATGTACTTCCCTTGAATAACTTTATCATGGGAATCTATAATCTGCATCAGCCATTCAAACACTGATAAATAGGTCTCCAACTCCCACTCATCCCAATTAAACACATAAAACATATCTGTGTTATAAATTTTCATCCTAGATACAAGAAAAACGTCATGAATTGTTTTAAACTATGAATTAAATTCCAACCTGTATGCCACCATAATGATTCGCTCAATAATTTCAAATGGGACATCATACCTTAGCAATATTTTTAATTTCCTTCCTTAATGTTGATGTCCCCAGTGAGGTTCTACTATCATGAACACCTAATCACCCATATCAATCTCAATATCATATCATCACTGATTGGACTAAAATTTGTGGTGACTCTAAGCTATCAAAAAATTCTACATGCTAAACATGACTTTATCATATGTCTCTTTCACACGGCACAATCCCAGTAGAGAGGTATCACTTAATTTGGCCTAACATAAATGTGAACAACATGAAAACCCATATAGTGACTCAAAAGGATCCATTTCAATCGAATATTGTTAACTATTGTTATATTAAAACTAAAACAATCCCAAAATGGTTATCCCTCAAGCTGTTGATATCCAAGACCTATGCCTGAGGCATGTTCTAATAATTTTGATTCATCCATTACATCTAAACATCTTTCTAGTGATGGTATCTCATGCTTAACTTGATATGTGACTCCATTGACTTATTAAGGTCTTCCTAATATTGATAGGTGATATAGGGGTCCCTGTTTCAAATGATTACTGACAGTGCACCATGGGGCCCCACAATATCCTAAACATATAGTCAGCCCATCTATTATACCTTCACTAAATCTCTGATCAGAATGATGTCAGAAGATCTGGTCAGATGGTCAATCACTACCCATATAGAATTCCCCCTTGGTGAATTAGGAAAATGAAAAAATTAGTCCATGCCTATCTCTACCCGCTTCCAGGTAGGAATGAGTAGCATCTAGAGAAATCTTATGGGTCTTTAGTGCTCTGCATTCACATTTTGGCTGCACCGTGATACGAATTTATCTATGTAACCATGTGCCAGTGCACCAAAAATGTCAACATACATTATAATAAATTTTTGTAGCACCTGGATTAATGGCCCATTGTGACCATTAACTAACCTACGCCATCACCTTTCTCAGAGACAACATCAACACAAAAAACCCCTTGAAGAATAGAACTATCTCAGGAGAAAAAAGACAAATCACAAGGCAACTACCCACCATGAATAAAATACATAGAATAATGGAACACAACATCACCATGTTTATCCTAATGAATCAGCTCCAAAATAGATGGAGTCACTGGATGCTAGCCAAAAATAGACCTATACTATGCTCCTTGGTTTCCAAGTGCATCTGAGAAAATAGACCCATTAAAGACCATTAGTATCTGGACTATTCCAATTGTTATACTACCAATTTTATGCTCAAACATCTTCCACCACATTACATTTTCCTATGGATTAAACTATATTAAAGTGAAACCCCATAAGGAACTCAGCCAAACGATACTCCCTTAGATTCATATTTCTCTGAGAGAAAATTTTGGCCAAACTCGTATTATCAGAATAAACAATAAATTTATCTCTTAAAATATAATGGTGCCACTTATTCAATGGATGAGTAACCACATCAAGATCTATGTCATGAGTTGGGTAATTATTTTCATGTGGTCGAAGTTGGAATGAACCATATTCCACCACATGACCATTAACCATAATCACACATCCAAGACCCATAAATGAGGCATCACAATAAACCACATAAGACTTCTCGACGTCTGTAAAGATCGTGATAGGGGATGTAGTCAACCATCAGTTCAAATCCTCTAAGTAATCTTGGTATTATGGGATCCATCCAATTATCACCCCTTTCTAGGTGAGAGTTGTCATGTATGATTCTACCCAAGAGAAATCATAAAGGAACCGCTTGTAATAACCCATAATAGAAAAAAAATATCATGATCTAAAAAACATTCTTCAGTTGTTCCCATGAATTCTCTAAACTGGTCTTCTCTAGGTCTAATGAAATCCCTCTCTATAAGATTACATGGCCTAGAAATTTCACCAAATGAATCCATAAGGTTTTATTAGATAACTCTTAATAGAGAAAATGATCTATATTTTCTCACAACATGATCCTCAAATGATCCTCATTCACCTTCTTGGTCCCAGGATAGAAAAATATGTCATCCACATATACCACGAAAAAAGGAATCAAGATACTGGTGGAACACCCTTCACAAAAGTTCTATGATGATTGCAGGAGAATTTTTAATCCTCAAATGCATGACTTAATACTCACAATCGATGTAGCTACTTAAAAAAAACCTCATCAGAACATCAACCTCTCTAACTTTGACATAGTGATAACTAGGACCCATGTCAATCTAGGAAAATCACATTTATCCCTTTAACTATCCTAGAAATTTATTAATATTAGGAATGGGATACATTTTCATGATGATTAACTTGTTTCTCTTCCGGTAATCAATGCATAATTAGAGGGATACATTGTCCATTTTTTTAAAAAAATGTGGTGGACAATGTTATGATTATTGGTTGAATTATTCCATTGGATTACAAATCATCCAGCTGTAACATTACATCCCTACACTCAGTAGGGGCCAAATGGTATGAGGTAAGAGATATCAGTTGTGTTCCTGGAACAAAATCTATTGAGAACTCCACATCCCACTCTGGTGGAAAACCTTAAAACTCATAAAGAAATACCTATGGGAACTCATCTTCTATGAGGGGTAATCAACAATCAGGAGAACCTCCATTTTCCTCCAATGTGTTCAATGATGACAGGAATATTAGATTACCCAATTTCACATGTGGAGGTCCATCACATCCTAACCAAGGATCTGATTCACCATGAATGTCCTAGGTACTACAACTAGGTTTAACAATACATACTCTCCACCTATAAAAATAAACGTATTCCTAAAAAACACCATCTAATCCATACTGAGTATTATGTAAAATATATCCATTTAAAAAACAAGAAAATATTATTCCAGTTCAACCCCTGGCGTGGGGAGTGTATAAGATAGACACCTGAAACCCTACTCTAAAATCTTATCATGTGGTGTCACTAACTCCATATCATAAGGAATAACAAAATTTGAAAATATTATAACATTAGCATGGAGGAGGGGAAAATGGCATAGAACCCCCAATATCAAAGAGAGAAACAACTGAGGATAATTCAATAAGAACGACACCTAAATCATTTATAGGTCATGCATATGATCCAACTAGTGCACGATCCACCACATGAAATTTTCCCATTTCATCCGGACCTTGAGAACGAGCACTAAAATTTGGTTCAAAACTAAACTATCTCTACCCCAAAGATGAACCAGCCATGAGACCACAACCACTGAACCATTAACAAGCTAACATGGATGGTTTTGATTTGGCTATCATCCCCTAGAATCCACTAATCATACCCCTCTCTGATATGTGTGCATCACATTGTGAATGGGATTCCCATATCCCATAGATCTACATTAGTGATAGCATTTTGGAGGAGATGTTCATGCAGGTCATAGGTTCCCTCCCATTACAATATTTTTTATCACAACTAATCTAGAATCAGAATCGATAAACAATGACTGTTGGGAAGGATGGCCTGAGCTACCCCAACTATCAGTTCTCTTCATTTCTCACTCCATCTTTTTCATATATGGGTTTCCACTACCCACATCTATCACTACCACATGAAATCCAAAAATTCCTTTTTGATCAATTTTAATCATGAAAGAATGATCAAAAACCTCAGTGTATGTCTTCAACAAGAAAAAAAATGCTATAGAATAAATCACTATCCACGGTCCCATCTAGAACGTCTGATCATTCATCTATTCGTTGGAAATGATTTTGGGTGCCTAACATAACAACTCAGCAAAATAGTAAGTATATTTCATCATAGACTAGTCATCCGGGGTAATATCCATGAACATTACAGGATCAGGTGTAGTCCAAGACGTCAAGATAATACGTATCATTGAAAATGATATTGAAATATTTTTAACTCATCTTCTCGGTCATTCCAGTTTGAACCATTATGTCCAACCACCTCCGACTATCACCCTCTATCAAGAATGAATCACACTTCATATTAAGACCCAACATAACATAACATATTATACTAAATTTTGAGTTTAATTTATATTCATTCATTCCAAAATTTATTTTAGGTACAAGGTTTTAGATAATTAGGATATAATCATATATAGTAAACTCATACATTAGAATTGGACACGTTTACTCAGTATACATTTTTTCATCAAAGGAAACTCTTTTAATATAATACATGGTTTCTTTTCAAGACACATATTCAATACTTTCATCCCAGTATCTTCATTCTCCTTAGAAATCATAAGACCCATAGAAATCATTTAATACATATTATGAACTAAAAAATCTCAATTAGGGATAAAAAATAATGAATGGAACTATTAATCTAAGAAAATTTATTGCTCTTGAAAACTTTTTCAAAAAATTAAACATTTAATATATAAAACATAAAATCATTAGCTTATGTCATGAAATCAAAATAATTCTATATAACTCCATATAAAACATTAATTATAATGCTAACCGGTTGCATCCATATTATACATACATTGTAGCTTTCACAAATACGTTGGGATGAAACTTCCGAGTTACCTTTGAAATAATCATCACATTATATTCTCTAAATCTATTTTGAGAGACCTTATCATTTACCTCTTTCACGTTACCCAATGCATTGGAGACCTATCATCGGCTCTCCCACCCTCATTTTTGCAAGGGACCACCGGTAAAAAATCAATGCCCATGAACCACAACATAATCATAACGCATAAAAAATATTAAATAAAAAATAACCATTCTACATTAAAATCACATTTCATCATTACAAGCCACACACTCATAAATGAAAAAACATATTTTTAAACTAAAATTTTAAACATATAAAGAAATCATCAATACATAATAGAAACATAAAATCTAGAAATTCCCTTAATGGAATATATTTAATAAATAATTCAAAGTTTTTAAAATAATCAACCCATTTTTATAAAACAATTAAATCATTTAAAAAGTTGTTTTTTGAATCAAAGTGTCCAATACAACATTGAAAAACATTTGTTGTGCCCCAGTGATTGCATTTGTTTTCAATAACCTATAAATGAGTTCCAACTGATGATGTAGAGCTTGAAGAGTGATAAAGCTTGGGGAATGATGGTTGAAGAAGCTTTATAAAATCAGACGATTATAGAGTTGATCTTTAGTTCAATGAACTTGTATCAAAGAGATACAAAGTCACAACATTGTTAGAAGTCCATGCATTGTATTCACAATGCATGAGGAGAGTAAAAAGATGAACCATCCACATCTATTAAGTGGATGAAGTGGTCTGAAGAATACCATGCACTATCTCTTAGTGCATGAGGATTTTAAGATGATCCAACCTCATCTATGGTTGGATCATTGAAGAACACTAAAGGAATATTTGATTCAAGAGAAACAGTTGAAGAAGAACCTTCAAGAATTCCCTTATAAGTGAAGAATACAGGTTAATAGGAGTATAGAATTCTAATGAAGAATGGGAGGTGAAGAAGTGGAGAATGGCATGAAGAAGACTTGTTCCTACTTGGTCATTTAACCATGTACACAAGTGTAGTTTATATAAAAAAATGTGGCTTGCCCATGAGCTAGCTACCCAAGATTCAACCCAAGGCTCATGCGGGACTACAAGGGGTTGACCGCGCCCATGAGGAGCCCACTGGAGGCCGGGTAGTGTGTAAGCCTAAGCCACGTGGAGGTCAAGCCCGCGCAGCGTGGGCACTAAGGGCACGCCCATGGAGGAGCATAGTGGGTGCTAGAGCGCGCTCGCAGGAGAACTGGTGTGGGGCGGCACCAAAGGGGGGAGAGGAGTTTTCTGGGATGGAAACGGCGGGAGTTGTTTGTTAAACCACGTGATAAACTCGGCGCGTTTCGATATGGGTTGGAAATTTTGAGACGCAGATCTAATACTGGCCACTCATCTAATTGCGCGCTGATCTGAACCGTCTAATGCATCCGCGGTGCTGCGTTATAATCTCAGCCATCCATCATCATAAAATGATGATCCAATGGCTTGGGAGTCATCTCTTATCTCTTGCTGAGCTGAGGAGCCTCCTAATGCCTCTCTTGAACCAGTGGCATCTCGTACGAGGGAGATGGATCTCCCGTCCACCTACATTGAAGGTGAAGCCTCCAAGATGATTGGTTGGGTGTACTGAACACATGCATGTGTTAAATGTCACATGCATGCAGCGATATAATGAATTCGAAGGAGCCTGAGGCAGACGAATTTGCTAGGGGTACACTGCATGTTCGATGTATAAGGAATATATTTACGTGCATTTTTAAATGTATGCACGTGATTCACACACCAAGAACGAAGGATCCCACGTTTGGAAAAAAAGAAACACCCGAGATATGCTACATATCTTTAACACTAGTTGAATGTTTTTAAAGAACCATATATTTCAGTTTTTCAATTGAATTTATCTCGGGCTTTCAAGATTTGAACTCCGCAGTTCTGTTTGCATTCCTCACCCATAAAAAGAGGAGCCCATGTATGAGAAGTGTTTCTACCATTCTTGAAGGAAGGAGCTCTTGTTTCTCCAATGAAACAGAGCAACTGTGAATCCCTCTGATTTGCTAAGGGCAGAGGTGTCTGCACAGACTTGCTCGGGAAGAAGAGGTGTCTCGTGCATCCCTTGCGCAAAGGAGTCTCGTGCATGTCTTACGAGAAGGAGAGAGGAGAACCCTTTGGTTCGTGAAAGAGGTCGTGCATCCCTTGCACAAAGAGAAGAAGTGTGAACCCCCTTTGTTCAAAAAAGAGGTGATCCTCACCCTCTGTGCGGAGCATCCCACAAGCGCCTGACAGGTTCTTTGAACCCTCGCAGTGTCTTTGTAAGGAGTAGACCGTGGGAAAAACAAACGGTGTATTTACACCCTTGAATTTCTCATGTGAGGACAGAGCCACGAACCTCTTAGGTTTTTTGAAGACGCTTTTATCTCACCCGAAGCACGAAGGAGGAGAACTCATGCCCTCTTGTTTTTCACAAAGAAGAAGAACCGTGCACTCTTGTTTTTCACAAAGAAGTAGAACCCGAGGCCTTTTTTTGTCACAAAAAAAGAATACATGCATGAGGTTAAGGCATTGATAACCTCTTGAGAAGAAAATTCCACACTTACTTCATCCACAAAACTATTTGGATTGTGTGTGATTTACTTGAATAAGGAGTGTGCTAGCATGGGGGTGTTAATGTGCATGCAAACATAAGAAAAAAGTGTTTATTCATGTGTGAAGGAGGAATTTCATGTATGTTCATGCATGCATATTGAATAAATGTATTTGTGAGCAAGACCGAAAAGTTCTCCTAGAGTTTTTTGAAGCTACTTGAAGAATTGAACAACACATTTGAAGAAGATAAGTAGAGCTGTGATGAAGAAGATGTTGTGAAGTTGGGGGGGGGGGGGGGGGTTAACCAACTTGTAATTGTGGGGTATAACCAATTACCATGTAAAAATCTTTCGGCTTAGTGAAGAATCCATGTTGGGGAGTGCACCCAACACGGAAAGGAGTAGGTCTTTGTACCGAACCATGTAAATCTATGAGTCCTGTGATTTCATTTTCACTACACCACTAAAAGAGTATATCTAGGCCTTAACCAGCCATAGAGGTTGAATTGATCATTCAAAGGGAACAATTCTTAAAAAGAAAAAGTTATCTCTGATTCACCCCTCCCCTCTCACTGGTCACAATTGATCCAGGAATTTCAAGTGGTATAAAAGGGAGGTTGCCTCTGTTAGGATCTAATTCTGAGAAAATTGACAATCTGAATTCTGTTAATAGTAGGGGTGTTCCTACTTTCGATGGAAATAATTACCACAGCTGGAAGAATCAAATTTTACCCAACCTTCTATCTCTCGGCCTTGAAGTTAGAGATGAAGCCTTATTTGGATTCCCTACTCTTTCTAATGAAGCTTCTATGACACTTGATAAGAAAAGAAATATGTAAGTTGATGGTAAATCTCAAAATTCCATTCTTATGTCACTCTCAGAAAAGGTATACACAAAAGTCATGAGACTCAAGAATGAAAAAGAAATTTGGGACAAATTAGAAAGCAGGTATGAAAGCAACATGAAAGTCAAGGAAGCTAAATTACAAATTTGGAGAAACAAGTTTCAAGATATCAAGATGGGAGAAGAATAAAATATTGATGATTATTTCACAAGAGTCAATGAAATTGTCAGTAACATTCCGGGCTTTGGAGAAAAGTTGGAGGACTCAACTATCGTTAAAAAACTAATGAGAAACTTTCCTGACAGGTTTGACCCCAAAGTCTCAGAATTAGAATAAATATATGATCTCTCTCTTAATGAACTACACAACATTCTCATTGCATATGAAATGAGGAAGATCCCATTATTCCGGAATAAGATCAAGGATGAGATGGATTTTGAGGCCATGAGGCAACTCAAGATAAGAGATGATGAAATCTTAGAATCAAGTGAATATGAAAATGAAGAATAGGATGAAGAATTGAACAAAATTATTTCTATTTTATCAAAATGTTTTGGAAAAGATAAATTCAAGGGAAAAGGGAAATTACCACCGAGGTGTTTTAATTGAAATAACATCAGACACTTTGCTGTTAATTGTCCCAAGAAAAGATTTAGTGCTCCAGAAGTTGACGAAGAAAAATCAATAAAGAAGAAATGGAGTAGAACCCCAAGAGAAGGAAGAAAATTTGGTTCAACAAAGAAAAGGTTCATTCCATGTGAAAGAAGAAGCTATGTGAGCAAAGAAGAAGAATCAGACTCCACATCATCCAGTCAATCAGAAGAAGAAACTAATTGTATGTCTCATGTGAAAAAAGGGTTTGACACCTGCAGCAGTGAAGATGATGAAAGTGAATGAACAGAGCTTGAATACATGTTGAAATATGAATTAGAGTCCTGCCTTGAGCAAAACAATAAGCTCAAGAAATAGAAGAAACTGATAGAAAAGGAAACCAAAAGGATGACTGAGGAGTTGGAAGAGTGTATGAAGAATGGGACACTGTACATTGATGAAATCAAAAGACACAGCTGAGATGGATAAGATATCAAATGATTTTGAAGGAAAACTTCAACTCAAAGACGAAGAGCAATCAGTGACACAATCCAAGTGGATTGAAGCAGAAAATAGATTGACAAAGATGAGAGAAGACTTTAACAAGGCTTTTGAGGTCAAGGCAGAATCATCTCATGCTGGTGCTTAGAGGAAAGTCAACTCACCAATATGTATATCTCAAAAATACATCTTTTATCTCTAACAATGCAGGTCTAGAGATGAAATTGAGACAAACAAAGAATACAAATACTTGTGAAAAATCATCTTAAATGGAATAAAGGAAATCCCTACAAAGGACTACTCAAATCATGGACAGAAAATTACAACATGGCTCCTATCAGCAGAGAAGGTCAAGTTTTAGAGGCTACTGCTGGTGTTGTGGTGTGTTTGTACACAAGGAATATACATGCTAGTATAACACGTCTCTTCCAAGTATGAGTCATGATTCAAGGGGGAGATATCCTGAAACCCAGAGTATATTACAGAAAACATCAAAACTTCCAATTCAGAACAAATCTGACTCCCTAGGTGAAGCTTTTTGAAGATGTGACCAACAAGGTTATAGAGTTGATAAATGTATAACTATTATTCATGAACAAAGAGTCAAAGACATGAAAGGAAAAAAAATTTAGGAACCCAATGAAGAAATCACATGCTTTGATGAAGTTGCTCTAAAAGCCAACAGTAAAACCAAGTCATGGATTCTTGATAGTGGATGCTCATCACACGTGACTGGTGATACAAAAATTCTAAGGAACATAGAAAGTCATGAGGGAGGAACCATGGTGTTTGGAAATGATTGTTCTCTGAAATCAAGGGAGTTGTAAAGGTTATGATTGAAACAGAAAATCTAAAATCCAATGATGTGTTGTTTGATGAAGGATTAAAGCACAACCTACTGAGTGTAAGCCAATTATGTGATGATGGACATGAGGTGTTGTTCCAGAAGGATTCATGCATCATCAAGAGCTCAAAGGATGGAAAAATCATCACTCAATGAAGAAGAACCACTGGAAACCTATTTCAAATTGGTGAGTCCATCAATTCTTGTTATCATAGTTCTAAAGAAGAAAACAATATTTATCATAGAAGACATGTCCATCTTGGTTAAAGGAGTATGAGTAAAAATCTTGAAGTACAATATTTTACGAGATCTACCCAAATTAAAGAGAGAATGATATGAAATTTTTGAGGATTTTCAGAAGGGAAAACTGACCCATAGTTCACACAAAAGAGTAGATATCATGTCTACTACGCCTCTTTAACTCATCCATACATACATATGTCGACCGATGAGATAGAAGTCTATAATAGGAGATATCTATTTTATAACCTTCATTGATGATTACACTCAGATGACCAACTTCATGTTCATGAAACACAAGTCAGAAGCAATCACAATGTTCAAAAATTTCAAGAGGTAGGCTGAGAAAGAACTAGGACTCTATATCAAGAAAGTGAGATCAGACAATTGAAAAGAATACACTTGTAATGATTTTGAAAGCTATCTGGTCAAGAATGGAATCAAGCATCAATACAGAACACCATATACTCCACAACAGAATGGAGTGTCTGAAAGAAATAATCAAAGCATGGTCAAAATGTGGAGGAATATGTAAGTTGAGCACAATATATCTATGGTTTTCTAGAGAGAAGTGGTATGCACATCTATACACAAAAAAAATAGATGTCTCCTGAGACCAGAAACAAAAACGAAAGCCTATGAAATGTGGTTTAATATAAAACCAACTGTTAAATACTTCAGAGTCTTTGGAAGTCCTTTCATAATCAAGATTTAAAACATTAATCTGGGAATGTTTGAGGAAAAAGTAGAAGAAGGAATCTTCATGGGTTACCTACCTGATGGAAAAGGCTAAAGATACTGGAATAAAAGGATGAACAAAATGATTGACTGTATTGATGTCAGAATAATTGAAAACAACACCAATCCATACAATGTGGATAATTATGACTCCAAGAATGACACAACCTTGGAACAGAAGAATGAATAATTAACTGTGCCAACACCAACTTCTAGTCAGATCAACTCTGAACACACTAGTGATGATGTAAAAGGTAATGAAGATGGAAGAAGGAGATACAAAAAATTGAAGAAACATGTCAACACAGAAAATGTCCTTGGTGACCCACTGTCCTCAGTAAAAACTAGAAGATGATTGAGATTGGAAGATCAGACTGGGCTGGTTTCTCAAGTTGAACCTCACACAGTGGCTGAAGCTGTTGAACATGAGGAATGGATACAAGTTAAGCATGAGGAACTCAATCAAATAGAAAAGAAATCCACTTCGCATCTTGTGCCAAGGCCCAAAAATAAAAATTTCATTGGGACAAAGTCGGTTTTTAGAAACAAACTCAATGAAAAAGGAAATGTTTCCAGAAATAAGGCCAGACTTGTATGAAAAGGGTATTCACAAATGGAAGGAATTAACTTTGAAGAAACCTTTGCACCAGTTGCAAGACTGGAAACTATTAGAATGTTCTTAGCTGTTGCATCACACAAGCAGTACACGGTCTATCAGATGGATGTGAAATCTGCATTCCTAAATGGAGATCTTGAAGAAGAAGTGTATATAGAACAAACAGAGGGATTCGTGCTGGATAAAGAAATTAGTATGGTATGTAGATTGAGAAAATCTTTTTATGGATTAAAGCAGGCCCCCAGAGACTGGTACTCCAAATTGGATTGCTGTCTCAAGAGCATAAAGTTTGTTAAAAGAATAGTTGACAGTAATCTCTATGTCAGAGAAATGGCCACTCGTACTCTCATAGTCATTATCTATGTGGATGATATTATTTTTGCTGGTGAAAAGGAAGGACTATGTGAAGAATTTTCTGAGCAGATAAAGAGAACCTTTGAAATGTCCATGCTTGTTCAAATGACATATTTTCCAGGATTTTAGGTGGAACAAAGGAAAAACTCTATATTTCATTAACAATAAAAGTATGAAAGGGACTTAGTGAAAAGGTTAGGAATAAAGAGTGCAAAGGAAGTCTCCACACCCAACTCTGTTGGAACCAAGCTATGCAAGGATGAAGAAGGCAAAAATGTTGATCAGAAAGAGTTCAAGAGAATTATTGGAAGTCTTCATAATCTCACGGCTTCAATGCCAGATATAACATATGCAGTGACTTTGTGTGCCAGATTTCAATGTGACCCAAAATAATCTCAATTATCAACAGCTAAAAGAATATTGAGATATGTTAAAGGAACACTCAACTATGGACTCTTATACAAACACAGTACAAACATAAAGTTGTTGGTATTTACATATGCTGATTGGGCTGTTGATTGTACTGATAGAAGATCCATATCTGGTGGAACCTTCTTTTTGGGAGAAGGATGTGTTAGTTGGTATAGAAAGAATCAAAATTCTCTAACATTGAGAACAACAGAAGAATATTATGTGGCAGCTACACATGCATGTACCCAAATGATTTGAATGAAGGTGCAGCTAGCAGATTTGAGAATTAAAGCTGAAAACCCATTGAGGATCTTATGTGATAATCAAAGTCCAATTGGATTGTCTAAGAATCCAATAAAACACTCCAGATAAAGCACATTGATATAACATATCATTTCATCAAAGAAAGGGTAGCCAGTGGATACATCAAGCTCAACTACATTTCTACTCATGGTCAGGTGGAATATATTTTCACCAAAGCTATGCCTACAGAATGATTTGTTGAGCTAAGGATGAAACATCATGTTCAGCTATCTCCTCTCACATGTGGAAGAGAAAGGTCCCTCCTTATTCCCTAAATCTATATGATTTTGTACTAACATGTAGGGAATTGAAGGAAATGAGTGCATCCTTGGAGGGGGGCATTGGTTGCTGAAGTTGTGCAGGGTCAAGCGGTTATGCATTTTGGGAATGAATTCTTATTCATCCCTTTGCATTTGTTGGCCAATAAGGGGGAGAAATCATCAGCACACACATTATGACATTCTTCAATGTGTGCCTAAGAGTATTGACAACCAAATACAATGGGGGAGATTGTTGTGCCCCAGTGATTTCATTTGTTGTCAATAACCTGTAAATGAGTGCCAACTAATGAAGTAGAGCTTGAAGAGTGATAAATCTTGATGAATGATGGTTGAAGAGCTTCAAAAAATCAGATGATTGTAGAGCTGATCATTAGTTCAATGAACTTGTATCAAGAAGATACAATGTCACAACATTGTTAGAGGTCCATGCATTGTCTTCACAATGCATGAGAAGAGTAAAAAGATGAACCATCCACCACTACTAAGTGGATCAAGTGGTCTGAAGAAGACCATGCACTATCTCTTAGTGCATGAGGATTTGATGATGATCCAACCTCATCTCTGGTTGGATCATTGAAGAACTCTCAAGGAATATTTTATTCATGAGTAATGGTTGAAGAAGAACCTTCGATAATTCCCTTCTATGTGAAGAATACAGGTTGAGAGGAGTATAGAATTATAATGAAGAAGAGGAGGTGAAGAAGAGGAGAATGGCATGAAGAAGACTTGTTCCTACTTGGTCATTTAACCAAGTACAGAAGTGGAGTTTATGTAAAAAAATGGGGCCTGGCCACGAGATAGCTTCCCAAGATTCAACCCAAGGCTCATGCAGGACAATAAGGGGTCGACCGCACCCATAAGGAGACCTAGATAGAGCCATCCCACAGGAGGTCGGGAAGTGTGTAAGCCCAAGCCAGGTGGAGGTCAAGAACGTGTATTATGGGTACCAAAGGTGCGCCAATGGAGGAGCATAGTGGGCGCTAGAGCGTGCCCGCAGGAGAACCGGTGCGGGGTGGAACTGGAGGGCGGAGAGAAGTTATCTGGGATGGAAGCGGAAGGATCTGTTTGTTAAACCGCGTGATAAACTCGGTGCGTTTCGATGTGGAATGGCAATTTTGAGACGCGGATCTAATCCTGGCCGCTCATCTGATTGCGCGCTGATCTGAACCGTCTGATGCATCTGCAGCGCTGCGTTATAATCTCAGCCATCCATCATCATTAAATGATGATCCAATGGCTTGAGAGTCGTCTCCTATCTCTCGTATATCCGAGGAGCCTCCTGATGCCTTTCATGAACCAATGGCATCCCATACGAGGGTGATGGAGCTCCCGGACAACTCCATTGAATGTAAAGCCTCCAATATGATTGGTCGGGTTTACTGGACACATGTATGGGTTAAAAGTAGCATGCATGCTGCAAGATAATGAATTCTAAGGAGCTAGAGGCAAACAATGTTGTCGAGGGTGCACTGCCTGTTCGATGTACAAGGAAAAGCATTATGTGCATTTTTAAACGTACACACGTGATGCACACACCAAAATCTAAGGATCCCATGTTTGGAAAAAGTAAACACCCGAGATACGTGGAATATCTTTAACGCATGTTGAATTTTTTTAAAGAACCGAATATCTCTATTATTCAAAGGAATGTATCTTGATCATTCAGGATTTGAACTCTGCAGTTCTGTTTGCATTCCGCACCTATAAAAAGAGGAGCCCGTGTACAAGAAGTGTTGCTACCATTTTTAAAGGAAGGAGCTCTTGTTTCTCCAAACAAATAGAGCAACCGTGAATCCTTCTGATTCGATAAGGTTAAAGGTGTCCGCCCAGCCTTGCTTGTGAAGAAGAGGTGTCTAGTGCATCCCTTGAGTGAAGTATCCTCACCCAGGTCTTGCACGAAAGAGAGGGGATAACCCTTTGGTTCGTGAAAGTGGTCGTGCGTCCCTTGTGCGAAGAGAAGAAGCGTGAACCCCCTTGGTTTGTGAAGGAGGTGATCCCCACCCTCTGCGCAAAGCATCCCACAAGGGCGCGACAGGTTCTTTGTACCCTCACTGTGTCTTTGTGAGGAGTAGCCCGCGGGAAAAACAATCAGTGTATTTAAACCATTGTATTTCTTCTGCGAAGACAGAACCACGAACCTCTTAGGTTTTGTGAAGACGCTTTTATCTCACCCAAAGCACAAAGGAGGAGAACTCGTTCCCTATTGTTTTGCACAAAGAAGAAGAACTGTGCACTCTTGTTTTTCACAAAGAAGGAGAACCTGAGGCCTTGTTTTTTCACAAAGAAGAATACATGCATGAGGTCAAGGCATTGATAACCTCTTGAGAAGAAAATATCTCACTTACTTCATCCACATAACTATTCGGATTGTGTGTGATTTACTTGAAGAAGGAGTATGCTTGAATGGGGGAGTTAATGTGCATTCAAACATATGAACAAAGTGTGTATGCACGTCTGTAGGAGGAATTGCATGTATGTACATGAATGCATATTGAATAAAAGTTTTGTTGAGCAAGACCGACAAGTTCTCCTGGAGTTTGTTGAAGCTACTTGAAGAATTGAACAACACATTTGAAGAAGAGAAGTGGATATGTGAAGAAGAAGATGCTGTGAAGTTGGGGGGGGGGGGTTTAACCAACTTTTAAATGGGGGGTATAACCAATTACCATGGAAACATATTCTAGCATAGTGAAGAATCCGTGTTGGGGAGTACAACCAACACGGAAAGGAGTATGTATTTGTACAGAACCTTGTAAATCTATGTGTTTTGTGCTTTCATTTTCATAGCACCACCAAAAGAGTATATCTAGGCCTTAACCAGCCACATAGGTTGAATTGAACATTCAAAGGGAAAAATTCTTAAAAAGAAAAAGTTATCACTGATTCACCCCTCCCCTCTCAGTGATCGCAACTGATCCAGGCATTTCAACATTAAAGGAGTTAAAATATTAAAACAATAATTTCATTATAAATAAATTCTAAAAATAATTTTTAAAACATGGAATGTAATGAGTATTTTTTAGAAGAAGAAGTTGTTTAAACATTTATAATATCGTTTTAGATAAATAGTCTTTGTTCATTTTTAACAATTAAATTATATGCCATGTTAAAGTATAAAATTTTCCAAAAAATTAAATATCATTATTATAGATATATTTTGGATAATTAATTTCAATGGGGTATAATATAAACTTTATAAAATAATAAAGGTGCATATCATCAAGTAATGACTCAAAGAAATGAGATTGAGACATAATCCCTTACTTTGAGTCAGACTTGTGTCGTTCATTAATTAACTACCTAAAAAATAAACATAAGATAATTTATCTTTAAATCAGAACATTTTTAAAGTTTATTATTTATTTTATATCACTTATTACCCTGTTATGACAATTATATAATTATTTATGTTCATGGCTAATGTTCTATCAATATTCATTACTTAAATTGAAAATAAACATGGTATGATGTCACTAGTCCATGTGGTTATAATCCAATCATATCCATAATAGAATTCATGAAATAATAATCACTTGTATAAATAATTTATTCTGTTAAATAAAACCATTAATTGATGGTATAAAAATTAAAAAGTTATATTCATGGAGACGGTTGGTCGTTTCTACACATGAGTAACGTTTTCCATTTTCCATTGATCATTATGGAAATAAGGCGATTATTAATTTATCTTTATAGAAGGATCATAATATTATTAACATTATAATAATTTAAATATACTTATATATACCATACAAGTGATGTGGTGAAGAAAAATTATTCACATCACTTCGTGGAGGTGATAGTTCCCACGTACACACTGAAGAATTTATAGTTTTTATGTGCATGAAGAGTCCAAATGTTATTGATATTTTATTCTATTATATTGATATATATATGATATTTATATCACATATTAAGAGTAATTATATAATTATAACCAATATCGGTAGACAGTAATGGAAAACAAACTAAATCGGTTTGTGGAGGTGATAATTCACAGGTCCAAATAAATGATTTTTTCCAATCACTTTTGATGGAAGTAGTGATGAATTTAAGGGATGATATTAACATAATATCATATCATTATATTTATGATATTATTATTATTCTTTGATCTATGATGAAGAAGATTTAATGGAAGTGGATGAATAAACACAAATAGAAACACATAAAGAAAACTATTCCTCTTCTTCGATTGATCTCCTTTTCAAAACACCTAAAAAACTCTAAAAAGGTCATTTTGCCTAAACTAAGTCATAAAGAATGTGTTGAGGGAATATAGAAAGAGGTTTGGTCAATTATGTTCCAATCAAAAAGGCTTTGGAAGTGTGAGTATTAGAGAATATTTTGTACCTTTTTATAGGAGAGGGGATGGAAACCCATGGAAACTCTTAAAATATTAAATTAATTTTAGATTCTAAATGGTCCAAAAATATTTTATATTGATTTTAATATATTATTTGGATAAATATAAATCATAAAAATAAGATTAGATATTTTTCAAATATATTTTAATCCTTATATTTTTTGTTTATCACTTTTATTTCCTTTTTAATCTTATCGTGATTTTTTGTTATTTATATTTTGTGTGTAAATTTAATTAACATAACTTTTCAAACCACTGAAAAAAGGTTAATATATGAAATATAATGACTTATCCTAAACATTTGGTGAAATATTATATTTTTAGGATTTTTGTAACATTTAATAAAATATTTGATATTTTATGTTATGAATTATGTCAATTTTTACACTATTAATACATGACTTTTTTAAAAATTCATAACATGAATCCTTAAAAAAATACATTAAATCAATCATAACATGATATAGTCATCCTTAAAATTCTTGTATGAAATAAAATATTTTAAATGATATTTATTTTGATATTTATAAAATCATTTATATGATTATTAAATTAACAAATATATTATTTCATCATAATTACTTCAATAATAAATATATTTATATAATTCCTAACAACAATAAATAAATAAACATGATTATTTAATATTTTTAACATTCTTATTACAATTTACAGTCTAAGAGATCAATTATATAACCCCATATTAAAATTTTTTGAGTAAGAAGATATATGTTCAAACCATATTTTCCATTACATTAAATTAAAAGTTATATGTGTCATAATCACACCCATGTGTCTTTTAAATTCAAAATTTTCATCCCAAGGGTTTTATTGGTCACCCATAAATCGTCCAATATAATTATGTCATGTTTAGGGTAGTTTAAAATTATTGAAATTTCATGTTTACCCTTATTTACCTGATTTACCCTTTAACTGTGGTAAATAAAAATAATTAGTAAAGTTATTATTCATAATGTCGAAATATAAATAGGACCTATTTAAATAATTTGGATCTTCTAATTCCAAATATTTAATCCATTCTTTTAAAAAAACATATAAGTTTCTATAATTAATTTATAATTACTCCGCGTTGTCAAAACGAGAAAATGTGTTTTTTAAAATTAAAAATAATCAAAAGATTTCTATGTGTTTAAATCAAATTTCAATTTGAAATTACATCCAAGGATCCATATTTTTTTAAATAATAAAAAAATAATCAAGTTACACTTTAAATCCTATTTAGACGATAATATATCTATATAAATAAAATGGATGAAATTCTATATCTGAATTGAAATATAGTATTTTCACTATTCATTAAAAATGTGTTTTATCATAAAAAAATATATAGCAATGTAAATTTTTATGTTCTTTTTTCAATTAAGAAGTTTAATTTTTTAAAAAAAGGGGATATAAAAGTAAGAAAATTACATTTAAAAATGGTTCTCCATCAGAAGGTGGTAAACTAACTTTTAAAAATGATGTATTTTATAAATAAAATTTGATATATTCTAACTTAAGGACACTAATATTTTTTATATGAAAGATAATAAATTTAATAAATATGTATGAACATAATATATTCAGTTCTATTCATTCCCACAAATAAAACAACTAATTAATAACTACAATTTAAAATAATAATATTTATAATTTATTTTTTTGGGTACAAATCTATCTTGTGTGCAATATAAGATTTTGGAGAAACCCATTGTTGTGTGTCAGGTAATCTATCTCACATAGTATCCCCATTAAACTAAAATTAACTTATAACTCTTAAATATTAAGTGATATGGAAAATTCTTATTCCATAGTTACCTTGGATGTTACACTTCACTCGAATAGCCTTAGGATTATCGTCGAACTTTATCATCTGATCTATCTTATCAAGCCACTAATATGATTCTAGAGGATCATAATTTCCCAAGAAGGAAGGAGTATTTTTATTTAGGAACTCTTTAACTTTTTCCTTTCAAAGACCTGGTTTGGCTTCTCCAACCGGAGCAGGAGCAGAACCTACTCCCTATCTCATGTATTGGATATCCCAAACTATAACATCCACTAATCACTGATCAATTAGTGAGGGAGAACTCTCTTCAACCTCTTCCCATGACTGTACACAAATTATTCAAGGAAGAATATTTCTACAAGATGCAATAACAACAACCAAATCCATCAACATAATCAATCTGAATTTTTTTTGTAGTAACAATAAATATCAAACACATCAAAAAATAGAAACATCCCCAAATCCATATCAACAACACGACAAACAATCGAACCACTCTACCGTATTTGAATGTTAGTATAAAATCTGTATCACCTACCTCTAACTATGGTAAGAACTCAAAAAAATCTCAATATCCCATGGTGACTCATGATCTATTGTCAGATGTGTTGGTAAGACAGCCTACTCGCACCATGATCACAAATCCCTTAATATACTATCTACAGTCTATCTAGTCTCATCTCAAATAAAATTTCCCTAAAAGAGCATGACCTTATATCATAGCATTTTTTTATAAACCAAGACGGTGTTTCATCTATCTCGACACCCGGCCCCTCTTGTGGAATGGACTGAATGGCTTTCTTGATCCTTATAGGTTGTAAACAAGTGAATGGGGATTGAAAAATGATACTTGGGAAAGATTTCACCCCTGTAAATAGTCATAAACAACCAAATAAAATAAATAAACCAAAACATGAAATCATAACTAAACACGACATTAAAATTTTCAAATTCAATGTTTAAATCCTATAACAAAACCCAAAACTACTACAAAAAAATGGAACAAGTCACTATTGGTCTATAAAATAGATTTATATGTATATTATATAGCACAGTACAAGAGGGGGGTGAATTGTACGTTTAAAAAAATTTATTTGACCACTTAAGAAAAAACATATTTTACGAAGTCTTAAACTAATACGATTGAAACTCAATACAATTCACCATATAGGTCTTGTATCCGATAGATATGATATGATGTAACACTATATGTAATTTGATACAATTTTATTCAAATTGAATACAGTGAAAAGAGTAATATAATTGGATAAGATTCTACCATACAATTTTTAGAATCTATTAATATAATATGAAATGAATGTATCATAATTGATACAATTAAAATTGATATGAATATGAAAAGAAATAGGAAATAATACAATTCCATTTCTAATAAAAATTGTAGAAAAAAATAAATGTTTTATAATTATTTCATCCCAAAGATAAATGTATCGTTTCACATAGGATAAAAGGTCTGGCATAACACCACCTATGTAAGACCTCGATACGATGATCAGCATCACATCTTATTATCCCTATATTCCCTCGATTAAGAGGGTAATCATAACCTATGTATTTTAAACAATTGATGCCCTTGATACGACGATTGAAAACAAATATTCTTATCCCCATAAGACCTCGGTTAAAAAGAGAGTCATCACCTCTGTCTTTTAGAAAATTAAAATCCCTTGATATGATGATCGAAACATTTCATCTTATCCTTGAATTCCTCGATCGTTATCAGAATAAACAGTCGCACAAAGAAGAAACATAGAACTTATAGAAATACAAGAACAAGGATCAAGTTGTTCACATATTTTATCTTAATGTAATTCACACGAACAAAGATATAATTCACAAATTATCTCTCTAGAAAATGATTAATGAAAAAGTTTTGTAATCTAGTTCGAATGACCTCATATTTATGGGATTCAGGTTCAGACAGTTATATTTACTCCAATGGACATATTTCTCTAAAAAACTCATTGGGACTTGGATACTTTTCATTATAACGGTCAAAACAAATATAATAAAATACATAATTTTTATTGGTGAATAACCAACTTAATGACATCTTTTTAGTTAGAAAAATGTATGTGAAACAATATGAAAAAAGAGTATGAGTTACATGTAGTCAGTATTAAAGTTATGATAAGAGTATCATGTATTCCAAAATTACAACACATAACATGGTTATTAGTAATATCATGATAACAATTCATATTGTGATTACAAATCATAACCTGGTTTTGATTATTATCATTGTTATAATGCACAATATTTACTCAAGTTATGATTCTTTTATGCAATGTATAATAATTGTATGTTACAGAACTTGGGTTTGATTCATAACATGGTTATGATTCATAATTATGATATAATTCATAATACATTTGTGATTCATGTTTACGACGTGGTACTTAACCTAGTTACGATGTATAATTAAAATGTGGTATTTATCCTTTTTTACGATGCATAATTATGATGCGGTACTTAACCTAGTTATGATGCATGACCGGGTTATGAAACATGAAGTTGTTATGATACATGTGATTACAATGCCTGTGAAATCAAAGCGGTTTATAATATTGTTAAAATTCATGATTATAATGTAATATATATTCTGTTTATGATTCCTCATTATAATGCAATGAATAATCTGCTTACAATTTCTGATTGTAATATAATATATAATATGATCACGACTATGAAACAACAAATAAAACAATGTGAGTGAATAACCTACATTATTTTGATAAGAATGAAACATATAATAAATACAATTTGAATGATTATGATTTCAAAACACACACATGAAAAACAATATGTGTTATTACAATATGTGTGATTTTTGATTTCAAAATCAAATGATTGATAGGAGAGGCGAAACACGTTTTGACTCAAAAATCTCCCCCTTTGGAAAAGAAAAAGAAAATAGAAAAAACAATAAAGACTTATATGGTCTTCATTTTCATAAATCTTCTGAATGTAAAAGTGAATAAAACTAATTCAACCCTTGGTTTAAAAGCAACTCACAAGGGATCATATTCTCTTTACTTTAACTTGATATATTTCCCCCTTAATAAGGCATTCATAAAAATAATTCTTTTCACAACTGTTCTCCCCAATTTTTATTTTCAAAAAGAATAAGGGGATGAATTTTATTCCTAAAAAAGGTTACAGAAATAGATTATTAAACAATAATTGGTACTTGAATCAAAAATTTATTACAAAATCTGTTCAAAATTCATTCTTTCTCCTTTTGTTTTTTCAAAAGATTAAACAACGTTTGATTTATCTTTTTGATCTCCTTTCTATCCTCCATGAGTTTATCAATATCTTCTTTCTGATGCTTTGACTTCACATCATGTTCATCAGTAACCATTTATTTATTCTAAAGACTTTGTTGTAGAAGACAATTGATTTCTTAATGGGCTTTAAGCTTTACTTACTATGTTACAGGCCTTGCTTCCTTGTTATTGGAATCATCCAACATGAGATTGTAGGATTTTTATAAGTTATCAACTCTATTTGAGAGTGAAACAATATCATTATTCTCATTTTCCAACTTCTTCTTTAAACTCTTATACTCTTCTGAGACTACTCCTTTTTAGGTAACAAGACGTTGAAAGTCTTCAAGCTATTCATTCAATTCAGCATTCACCTTTTGATACATGTTCTATAGAACATTTACTCAATGTAAAAAATCATGTTTCTTGTCCAGATTGTTCTTAAGTATATCATCAATGTTGTTAGACCACTTCACAACCACATTTAAATCCTTAATGTGAAAAGCAACACGTTCCTTTTAAATCATGAATTAAACTTCAAGACTTATAAATATATCAATGAAAAGCTTAAGATATTCTATTTCATCATTATGGTAGTTTGAATGATTATATATCCTGACATCATCTTTTTGAATGAATGGTAACAAAACCTCCAATCAATTCAATGCATGTTCAATGTACTGAATTCCTTCACAGTAATTGTACTTTCTAAATCAGTGTCTTCAGTGTATTGTAAGAGATCACCAAAATGAGTTTCAGTGCTGATCACTTGAGCTGGCTGTTTATGAATCTTATCAAATTATTACTATTGTTTATATGAAATGTCAATAAATTTTTTGGATGAAACCTTTGAGAGGTTTTCTTATAAAACTGAGGATTCGGAGATGGAAAATTGAAATATAGAACATCTGTGGATTCTGGGGTATGACTTCTTATATTTGTATATTATTTTTCATCCACTTATATTTCTTTTTGTCCCTATTATTCTTCCCTTTATTCTCCATGATCATGTTTCTCTTTCCCTTCTTCTTCCTTTTCTTCTTCCACAACATCAAATTCTTTAGTAATATAGAGGGTATCTGATTGTTCATAAACATGTTTCCCCTTTCCTATTTCTACTCAAACTAATAAACTCATACCATATATATCCCTTATTTCAATTATGGTTTTTAGTTTCATAGCTATTTTGAGATGACTAAAAATATTAATAGCCTCAGACTTTCTCTTAATCAATATCATATTTCCCTCTTCTTCATTCAATGTTTCATTAGAGATTACATTCAAATCCAAGGCTTCAGCATGATCCAGAACAAATTTAGGATCCCCTTCTCTAGTTTCTTGTTTTTTCTTTATCCATTTGGAAACCACCGTATCAGATACAACCATTTGATTCTTTGATGGATTTGGAGTTTTAGTCTTAACTACCTTTCATTTATTTGATGTTGTCTTTGATGGATTAGAATGTTTCTCACTACCTTCAACAATGTCCTTTTAATTCTCATCATCTGTATCTTTCTCAAAAAATTTCTATTCTTGATTGAATTGTAAATTGGGAATCATTATAACATCCTTACTAATTAAGGGCTCCTTGATGGAAGTTGGATCTGACATTATTTCAATATTAAATATGCTCAAGCATTTTTCCATAAACATACTAATAATGGCAGGAAACATGATCAACTGTGATTTTGTACTACCAAATTTGAGCATCTTGATTTTCAGAAAGATTAACCCCATATGTTCGAACATTCTCAAGTTCACCAAGTAATTAAGAACAGGGAAATCTAAAACATTTAATGTTTCTTTGTCACACTTTCTCAACAACATAAAGCCTTGCATGCAAAGGGAAATAAATCTATTGTCTCCTGATAAATGACATAATATTCTCTTGTCATCAGAAATCTCAAAATGGTTTCTTTGGCTTTAGACCTATCAAATGTTCTATCACCTTCTAGTAATTAATGATAAGGACATAATTCATCTCCCCACAATTGAACACCTTGAAACTCAGTGTCCTGTTTTGAAGAGGTTTTATAATTCTTATCGTACATCATAAAATAAATATTATGCTACTTGTCTATCTGTACTGATTCAAAAAAATTTAACGCCTCATAATGATAGATATAATATTGATCAGAATCTAGTCTTTCCAAACACGTTGATTCCCATCCTTGAAAACATATATCTATTTTTAAATATGAATCAAAAGACCCATAAATGTCTGTAAGGACCAACCATTCACCTCAAAAATTGATGCAATATAATTCCTTTGGAGCCATTTATTTTAGAGAAGAAGAAATAGACTTAGTCATGAAAGACTAACTCACACCCTAAATATCCTACCAATTACAAAAGCTTAGTAGATATCTAATTACAAAAGATAATATAGGAACTGATTTCAAACCTTGATGACTATTTATAGAGAAAATGGTCTTGAGATAAATACAAATTAGTTTGATGTGGGTTAGGTTCTTTTTGAATGAAATTGATGGCCATGATTAGATCTAAAATATCCAATGGTATAGAATGATTTCGAACACCTGAGTTTTTCCTTAAATGAAAATTTTATTCCGTTTGAAACTGTTTAAGAATTAAAAGAAAGAAATGAGAAACAACCAAAATAAGACTTTAGAAATTGTACATGTCGAAGTGCCAGAATAGATGAATTGTTTTCAATATATTCTACTTCTTAATGTAGCATAAATAATAATAAAAATGTGAAACTGATAATAATCATAAAATAGATAAAATCAAATAGGCTGATATCGATTATTTAGTTCTGAGAGAATAATCCACAACCGATCATCCAATACCGATAAGGTATTTCAATGAAGATATATTAGTACCAATAAAGTATCATAATACTAATACTATAATCTGGAACAGATTATTATGAAACTGAAACATGAAACTGATAAAAACATGAAATTGATAAATCCATATAACTAAAAAGTGAAACTGAAAAACATAGAACTAAACAGTAAAACTGATAAACATAAAACATAAATTTTAAAATCGATGAAATAATGTATACACACTCTTTGAAAAGGAGTAAAAAATGTAAGGATATGGGTTAAAAATAATTTTATGTGAAGGATTACATACTAATGATCATTCACAATTTTTCTTTAATGTATTGAAATCTATCAGAAGATAATGGTTTTGTGAAAATGACAGTAAGAGGTTCTTTCCATTCGCTGAATTCTAAATAAATATCTTCTTTTTGTGTGTGATCACTAGAGAATTGATTCCAAATATCTTTGTGTTTTCCATGTGACTGGTGTGTGAGGTTTTTACTAAGAATAATGGCACTCTTATTGTCACATAGTATTTGAATTTTGGAAAAACTCATTCCATAGTCAGTGAGTGTGTGTTTCATCCACAACACTTGAGCACAACAACTTCCATCTTCTATATATTCAGCTTCACCAGTGGAAAATGCTACTAAGTGTTGCTTCATTCATGACCAAGTAACTAAATAATCTCCTAAGAAAGGACATGTTATGGATGTACTCTTTTTATCTATTCTACAACCACTAATGTTTGTATCTAAATTTTTTTTTTCAGAAAATTCATTTCTAGAACAATAAAATAGTCATAAATCCAACATTCCCATTTTGTAGAAAAAACTTATTTTCATTTCTTATAAATGAGATTCTTTTGGATTAGATTAGTATCTTGGAAATAAGAATACTGAAAACATTAGGTATGGATGACTATATTTTATGTATAACAAACATCCTATCATACCTCTAAATGTTAATTGATCCACTGGTTTCCCATATTCATCAACATCGAGTTTGTTTGAGGTACCTATTGGTGTGATAATACTTTTACTGTAATCATATACATTCATTTTGAGTATGTTTTTTATATACTAATTTAGATATATATAATTTTGTTTTTATTTTTTAGATATTTGAAAACATAAAAAGAATTTTAACACACCCATCATATTCATTTCAAACACAGATTTAATTATATTTCCAAAAGAATCAATTAAGGATTGCTATGTTGAATCGAATATAATTTCATCTACATAATTTTGAACAATCATAACATTTTTTTCCAATATTATAAATAGAATTGGGTCACTAGTAACTTTTTCATAATTTTTTTTTAAAATAAATAATTTGATTCGCTCATTCCATGCATAGTATCTTTTTAAGGCCATAAAAAGCCTTGGTATGTTTAAAAATATGATCAGGATGTTTTGAATCTATAAAACTAGGATGTTTTTATACAAAAAACATATTCTTGTACAAATCCATTATGAAAAGAACATTTCACATCCATTTGAAAAAATTTGAAATTGATATATGGTGCAAAGGCTAATATAATAAAAATAGATTCATGTATAGCTACGAGAGCATAGGTTTAATAATAGTATATTCCCTATTGTTCATTATATCCCTTAGAAAAAATTCTGGCATTAATTCTTATGATGACTCCATTTTCATCACATTTGTTTCTAAAAAACCATTTACACCAAATACATGTGTTTGTATCAAATTTTAGTGTCAAATTTTGTCCAATGTCCAACATTTGTTTAAATGATAAAAAAATTATTCAAATACACATGAAAACCAATTAAAAGGATAATCTCTCTATATAAATAAAATGGATGAAAATCCAGTTTTGAATTAAAATATAGTTTTTTCACTATTCATTAAAAATTAGTTTTATTAGGAAAATAAAAAAAAATTACCAAACCAAATTTATATGGTTTTTTTCCAAATAAGAAGTTTTTTTCAAATAAAACATATAAAAGTGAAAAAATTATATTTGAAAATTGTTCTCCATCGAAAATAGGTAAAGTACATTTTGAATATGATGTATTTTATACATACTATAGTATTTATTCTCATTTAAAGATAAATAAATTTATTTTAATAATTTAAATTCATTTAGTAAATATGTGTATACAAAATATTGTCAGTTTTGTTCATTCTCACCAATTCAATGACCAGGTGATAACTACAATTTAAAATAATAATATTTATTTTTTATTTTTTGGGTATATCTCTGTCTTATGTGAAACACTAGTACTTGGTCGTGCATTTTCAAGATGATAAAATATAATTCTTAGTTCATACGTTCTCATGACGATATGGTTCACTTCTTTTATAGAGGCAATAAAATATTTTGGAAAAATAAAAGAAACTAGGAAAGTTGTTAACTATACAATGTCTTGTCATTGGTAACCTAAATTAAGTGGAAGTAATTCATTTAAAGGAACAACAGTTTCATAAAAAATTTGAATAAAACATGTTAAGAATATATACATAATCTATTAATAGTATATACTATAGAGGAAATAAAAATTAAGAAACAATGTCAAAAATAACTGAATAATACTTGATTATAAATTACCATGCAATTACATAATTCTTTTGGTTTCATAAATCAGAAAACATAGATACTGGTGGGCTATAACCAATGAATAATCGATGCACCGTCCCAATGAAATATGAAATAAAGTTTTAGTATAGTATTGATATGAAAAGATAAGTTGTTGTCATTGCCACTCCTGGTTTTCCATCCTTCCTTAAACCTGTGCGAGAGCTCCTGCCAAACTGTAGTCCCCTGGTGTTGTGTCCTGGAGCTGCTTGACCCATGTGCAGAGCTAAAATTTCCAACAATGAAATTAACAGTAAAAAAATTAGTTGGTTCGTGTACCTGTATGTCATGCTGATGAGATGAATCCATACAAGCAGGCGACCAGGAACCAGTACCCATGGCTTCGGGAGCCTGAGAATTAGGTGCAGTACCAGGTGGAGACCCTGAACATACTTCTCATAAAAACCCCATTAAAATATGAATGGCCTCTTAGCAAGTACATATCAGTGAAATGTAGAAAAGTACCATAACAGGTGGAGATATTGGCTGAAGTGTTTCAGAGGCCCGGGAGCTGTAGGGCGAGTGTGTGGTTGAAGGGGAAGGTGGCAGCCATGGTGTTGTTGATGAGGATGCATAGGCAGAATGGTTGTTGGGTTGAGAGATGAAAGTTATCATACCCTACAACTATAATATGAATAAATATTTATCATCAAATTTTTCTATAAACATCAAATTATGGAGTAGGAGAATCCAAATTATCAACCCATGGATTTGAATCATCATCTTTAAATTCATATCCATATTGACCTGTTGAAAAAATAAATTATGTAATCAGTATATATAATATGATATGTCTAGAAATTTCATGTTGTAGTCAATGAAAATATAAGATATGTTTTTTCCCACTTAATAAAGTAATGGTATGTTTTATGTTTCTAATGAGAAAACACTTTGTAATAAAAATTAATATAAGAAATGTATAAATCTATTAAAAAAATCTCAAACCAGAAAATAAGAAATGACCTGAGTCTATATAGAAAACTTCTGAATGATTCTGGTAATAGTTTTTAACAACATACATTAATTTAAGGGAAGTATATTTACATATACATTTGAATATCCCTTATGGATAATGAATCTACTACATTGACTTCACTGTAGAGGGTAGATTAAGATTGTGAGATTCAATTTTCATAATAAATAGTCAGGGATGTATACCATTTTTCTATAAACCATTTCATAATCATATTTCAATGTGAAATAGCAGATTTATGTGTGGATGAAATAAATTTCAAATTTAACTAACATCTTATATACCATGCAGTCCCTGAGGTGGTGTTTGGTAAGTTACAGTAGTTTAACATGAAACTAAATTGGTAAAAAATGTTGACTCTCTAGTGAATGTAGTACCATGTGTGTAATTTAAAATTTATAATGTATACTAATTATTTATGTTTTGAATTGTTAGGATGATTAGAATATGAAATAATGTATTTAAAATAATTCATAAATTTCGAACTCTTGAAAAAACTGTTATGTGACATTGAATTGAGGTTTCAAGAATTATTAGAGTTAGAGGAAGAAAACTGTTATAAGAGGTTTTTAATTATAAAACAGAAATCATGAAAACCTTATTTTATTACCACTATGAACTGGTCAAATTACTATTATTATATATATGATGAAAAGACAATTTTATAATTAAATGAAAATTCAACTACCTCAAAATTACAATACGGTTTTCCTCTAAAATATCAAATAAAACATACGAGATCATAGTAATTGTATGTTCACGTCCTCAATTGTTTTGAACTGGTATATTCACGCCCTCAAAAAATGATAATAAATTGTAGTGTTACAGACAAAATGTGACAATCTAAACGAAAAAATTAAGCTTCCAAAGAACACAAAGTCAGCCAAATATTGCATCAACCAACCCCATTCTAGACCTAAAATGATAGGAAAGAACCATAGAAGCAATAAAAAATAGGAAAGCACCAGAGCAATACATACCAAACTGCTTACCCATTTAATTATACAATGCAACATGGGCGAATCTGAAAATTGTCAGTGCAAGGACATAGTTAGGAAGGAGCCGAAATGGAGTCCTACAGAGGTGTTGCAAGAATTATTAGGATTAGGATGATAGATTTCTTCTTCATTCTAAATGAATCAATCCATTGGTCATCATGGTTGGTGATGGATATGAAGCAGATGAAAACAGTCTCATATAAAAAACACAATTTTATATGGGACTCTTAATAATGAAAGTAAGAAAAATATATAGGTGAAACTTGAACACATGAACATTCTTCGTCTATTTAAATTGAAAATACATGATAAATTTTTGTACATACCTGACCTTCCTCAAATTGCAAGCTCTTGGTTTCAGACCCGGGTAACGTATTTGCAACCTGTTAGAAAACATTTTAACAAAAATTGATAAGGTACTGCAACTAACTTTAATATAAAACAGATTATAACAGATTATAACACAAAACAAATTTGAATTCGGCTCTGCAACTGAATAAGTGTATTTAACATATATTTTTTGTAAGTTACTACAACTCAATGTAATAAAAAACAGATTATAACAAAAACAATTCTTGAACACATGAGTATCCATTTTCTTCTATAAGAAATCAATCCAGGAAATGAAAAACATAATTAATGTTTTCCAATCAATACTTTTATAAGGATCCAACCATACATTCAAGAATACAGAAAATCCATTAGCAACAATAATTACAAATTTTCGATGTCACAACTCCTTCAATACAAAATGATTGCATGTCACGTACCTAGGAATAATAAGTGACGAGAAGTACTATGAAACTAAAGCTGGTAAAATCTATTAGCCAAGGGTGTCTATGGGAGTGAATCGATTTGGTTTAAGGAAAAATATCACCCTAATCATATAAAAACATTATATTCTGAGGTAAAACTAAATAAAAATATACCCCTACTCTACCTGACTCTCCAAAAACATTACCACATTGTGTGAGAAAATAATCCTATTAGAGAAATTGTTACAGTTATCATGGTGATCCTTAGATATTTGAAAACATGCATTGATCCCCTATAATGAGAAATGATAGAAAATCAGGTCCATGAAAAAAAGATGAGATATTAACATATTAGAGAGTATAAAGGACATATCACATACCCTTCTCGATCTAGGAGGCTATAGGAATGACGGAGTAGTGAATTATTCACGGTGATAAGTACTCTTCCACTTCCTGAAAGTGTTATTTAGAAACATCAAATTGGATGCATATTCTGTGGTACTCAAGAACCTAGATATAATAGGTACCTTTCATAGGAGTAGTTTGGTCATTCTAGTGGAGATGAATTCCAGTTTAATATCATGTAAAACTATTTTGAGGGGGCAGCTCAGGCTTTCTGGTGGAAAAACATTGCATTAGTAAGACACCTATTATTTCCAAAAGAATAAAGACATGCAGTTCAACGCCCCTGGGATCACCTATGTGAATCGCTGGTTACAGCATAACAGACATCAATGAACAGACACTGATTCAATCAATAGTTAATAGTAGAGAAGTATTTGGAAAAAGTGAATCTGGATATATGCACATGGAAAAATGGGATGGAGAGGGGTCATGCCATGTAAGGATATATTCTTGTATCATGCCCCTAGTCTGAAGAAATAAATGGTGCATGAAAAAAATCAGTATGTTAATGTTACTTCTATGTCTAATCAATTAGAAAAATTTATATCAATCAAAATCTATTATGACACCCTTTCAACAAAAACAATTTCATCCCTGCCTTAATGCATAACGAAGGTTGAATATAAAATAAAAGTACTTACAATTACAAATGGTTCAATACTTTTTATTAACATGATATATTCATTTCAATCACATTCAGATATTATGTTTTCAGTAAAAATTAAATTATCATCTGTTACATTACTATAAATGATGAATATGAGTGAAAGTGAGGCAGTGATTTGAATTTCATACCATGCCTCATTAGCGAAGAAGTCTTTATTCATGATGATGGTGATGAAAGCAAGTCAATGATTCAAGATACATAACAGAAATATGTGAAGGGAAAAACTACAGAAGACACTTTCTTGTAAAACTAACTAATTACTGAAATATATTTGATAGAAATAATCTAATTCTCAAAAAATATGACTTTGGTCAAATGAAATTTCATGAATGGGTAAAAACACACAACAATAATGAATTAACACAAATCAAAACTAAAATTTTTATAAAGAAAAACACGGATAGTTATGAATTTACAAAGATAAATGATTTCATTAAGATGATTAAAGACAGGAAAATTCGGGCTTACCAAACATGTTTAGTTTGTCCTTTTAATAATAGAATATGTAAAATTAAAAGAATAATAAGAAAAAGAATAAACGAATTAAAATAATAAAAACTTTAGACACAGTAGAAGTACCTGCAACTGAAATCTGCTTCAACATAAACAGATATACCCACAAACATGAATGTGGGAAAATGAAATAGTTAAGATATACCTGTATGATAAGAGTCAGCATCACTGTGAGGGTGGATGGCGACCAAGAGTATGGTCTGAACTTGTTCGAGTCCAGTGGAGATAGTTTTGTGGAGTGGTTAGACATGAAGGAACCTGCCTTAGTGGTGTACCTTTTTTTTCAGCAGCCTGGAGAAGCATGGGTAGGAGCAGATGGAGGAGCTATCATTGGGGAAATCCAGTCTATTCATAATTGTATTCCTAAAACTAAGTAAACAAAAACACACATAATCATAAAAAGCATTAATTTCACAATACCTAACTCATATTACTGAAATATGTTCAATTTGATATTGTGATGAAACTGAACAATCCCAGTATAATTCTTATCATATTGAAAGCATCTACTCTCAAACCTTTGTAAAAAAAATCATCTTCTTGCTAGTAAAATTTTTAATAGAAAATGGATTTCGAAAAATAATTATGGCCAAGGTATTGTGATAAAAAATTAAAGAAGCTCCTATTTGATTAAAGCCACAAAATTCATGAACTAAATTCCACAAATTCAGCTTATATGATAAATATCGTTTTAAAGGACTATTTCCCTATGGTTTATAGTATTTAATCACTTGGACTTTGAAGAAAAATAAAGGGCTTAGATTAATTAAATCGTACAGTACTAAAAGGGTGATAATACTCTTACAATGTTTTTTATTGACTAAAATTGATCACAGTTTTAACATAAAAAATAACAAAATTCTTTAAGTCATCATGGTCCCTATCATAATTACTATGTAAAATCAAATGGTTTTGGACTTTCCTCTTTATTTTAAAATAAAACATAATTTATTTTGGAGGGAGGAATGAATAATTTCGCTTGATGTGGAAGCATGGCTAGGTGACACGTAGGAATAAGCCACCCATATTTAGTATATATAATTGATGTCAATTATATTTTTAAAAACAATTATCATAAGTGAAAAATATGTTAAATATATCTTTAGGTTTCACAAAAAATGGATTCTTGCAAACTTGATTATAAATATAAAGGAATTATGCACAATTAGAAGTAATACTAAAACAATTCCATTCAATTTAATGGAAAAATTATATTCTAGTAGGATATACTGAAGAAAATCATATAACTTCAGCAAAACATAGCAATAGGAAATGCACCTAGAAAATTTCTTACCCATGCTAAAATAGTTACAGAATCCATCCATAGAATTCATGATGTCCCTCCAAGATACATAGCCTAGAATATTAATTATAAACATGAATGACATTAGGATAATTGTGCTCTTGAGATGCATCTAAAAAACATGTACAATAAAATTAATTAATAAAGAAACATGAAACATAAACAAAATCATTACAGGAGTCAAATTTTCAAGAGTTGGGACATGGTCACATGCATGACAAGAATATGGTAGTTTAAAACATACTTCTATTAGTGAAAATAATAAAAGATTTATATTTACTAAAATAAAAAGAAGCAATATAAGAAAAGGAGGAAGTGAGAGAAAGGGTTTTGATCAGGGTATTCAACCATTTCATGTTCCGCTCTAAATGCTTTAATGAAATAAATAAAAAAATAAAAAAATAGTTAAACAGTGTAAATTTAACAGAATATGAAATACATAATTACTCTCTCTACCCATATTCATCAATAGGTTGAACATATTCCATGTTCATTATAAAAATACAACATAACACATGTGACAGTCAATCAAAGGTGTAAAAAATATTCCATGTACTCACAATAAGAGATTTAGAAAGGATAAAACCTCTTAATATTTGTTCTAAAATAAAGGAAACATGCCCAGAAAAGTCATATACAATGCTCGCTCTCATATCCCAATCTCTTAAATCCTGCACAAGAAGTCCAATTATAAAATTATCAACCAAACTAAGCCTTGCGAAGTGTCCTCAATGAAACCTCAAATTAAAAATGGGAAAATCGTATCACCGAGTTAGTCCAGGTTTTTAGATTATTTTTCTATTCATACCACAATTATATTTAGAGATATAGTAATGGCTGGTATATATGATTTCCACTATACCTATTTTATTAACGCTTTTTATAGTAGTGTGATGTGACTTTAAAAAAATGGAGGAGTACACCAATGTGATAACATGGAAAACTAGAGTGGGTTATTCTATTTTTTCAAGGTTCCATGATCACAAAACATGACATTAAAGTATCTCTCTCATTCTTCCTAGAAACCAAAATATAAAAAATTGGACATGGAAAATGAAGAATCACATATCACCATCTGTTATATTCCAACTCAAATGACATAATCAATTAACTGATTTGAAAACAAAGATAAAACCAATGAATATCATCCAAAAACATAAATAATGGAAAACATCATGTAAAATTTTTCATTATATATGGATAAATTTCATCATACAATGGTGGAAGAAATGAGATGAAGTTCACAGTAGATTTAAAAATTAATTCAACACTTCCTAAAAACCCTTTCATAAAGGGTTTAAAAATAAAAAGAATACTTAAAAACAAGATCATTCATATCGTTATAAAAGAAATCAATCAAGGAAATGAAAAACATAATGAATGCTTGAGAATAAAACCTTTTAGAAGGATTCATCCATACCTTTGACAATACATCAAATCCTTTAGGCACAATATTTACTCTTTTTCGATGTCACACCTCCTTAAAAACATAATAATTGCATGTCACATACCTAAGAAAAACAACTCATACCTGCCAAACATATTCAGCTTGTTCGATTTAAGCTAGCATAAAATAAAAAAATATCGAAGGAAATGAAAGAATTTTATTTTGAAGCAGCAAAAGGTGACCTTTCTTGGTAGAAATTTTTTCTGAAATTGAACATTTCTGTACATGAAAAAAATGACCAAAACACCTCATATCAGCCCATCGAATCCAAATTCTAGTTCTGTCAAGTAAAACGCAAGAAGCACATGATTATCGACGTATCATTAACCCCTTGAGTTCTAAAAAATATAAAATTGATGAGTTCTTAACCATGAATCAAATTGAGATGAATTATTAATTGGTAAAAAAACAATATGATCAAACCTCCATGAGCCAAAAATTATATGTGTCTTTTATTTTTATCCTCCCCCATGCTTGTAAATCGAAGACAATCATTCCATAATCCCATGCACATTCAAGAGGATTTTACTTCTTTACTATGCAAGGATGATAAATATGAACCTACATATTGAAATTTTGGAAATAAATATGAGCCTGCATATTTAAATTTTGAATACATATACGTTACACAAATAATGGCTCTAGGAGGCTAAATAAAATGGAAAACAATGTTGTATTTGACTGATAATAAAATGAATTCTTAAAGGATAAGAGTCTCAACCATGAATTCACAGCTCTGCGGAGAGCCATCGATCTTTCCCAAGAATGAATAGCATGGTTAAATCCATAAAATATAAAACAAATAAGGAGATTGTATGAGATTACATAAAAATCAGTTTGGTATTACCCAGTACAAACATCAAATGAACCGTCACATTCCCATTCAGAAACATTCACTTCCTTGTGAACCAATTTACTAATGAACAAATGAATCTAGAAACCATGTATGCAGTTATACACAAAACAATAGTGAAGAGAGGCTGAGGCTAACTGATTCATCTAGGAGAAGCTTGACAACAATTCAATGCAGTCTTTTTTGAAAAATAAATTGAACTGATAATCAAATAATCATGAAGGATGGGGAAAAAGTAATCCAAATTTCTATAAATGATTTTATTTCATACGCAACCAGAGTTTCATATCACCAAAGAATCCTTTTATGATGATGAAGGTGTTGCTAACGAATCCTGGTATAGAGCTCCTCGACCCCGGATTGAGAGTCGCTAACAACCAAAATTTTGAAATAACCCCAACTCGATGCCAACAGTATAGTCTGGTAGAAGATTGAAATCCAATGTGATTTATGGTCGCCACTATTTAATCAGAGGAGGCGTAGGATACGGATGCGATGGATCCGCCAATGGAGGACACAGAGCAGACTGATAGAGAGAAGGCAATGGAGATGGAGTAGGCTGATGCAGAGAACATGAAGGAGGATGCCAAGAAGCGGAATGTAGACATGGTAGTTTAGGAGGTAGAGGTACCCAAACATTGAGGTCGGAACGACGAAGGAGTGGAGGTAAATGTCAAGGTGTAAATCTATGAGCAATGGGGGGGTTTTCTAAGCCGGGGATGGTATGTGCGATGAGGGTGTCATGGCCTGGGAAGCTATGTGGGTGGGGATGAATAGATTCGAGGAGTGATGAAACACTATTTACGGTTGGAGAAGCAGGGTTAGATGGAGAGGTGATAATAATGCTATGGGTAGGGAGGAAGGAAAGAGGAGATCAGGCACGGTGGTGCAGGGGTAGAATTGGGATTGAATTAGTATAGTAGGTGACGTCATTGATTCTGGTGATGAAAAATCAACTGGGAGGTACCCAGCTTTAGTATATATAGTGGATATGATTTTTGAGAAACCCATTATTTCATGTCGGGTACAGTATCACACATAGTATTCCAATTAAACTAAAATTAAAATATAATTCTTAAATATTAATTGATATGAAAAAGTCATATTCGATAATTACCTGGGATGTTACACTCCACTCTAATAGCCTTAGGAGTATAGACTAATTTGAACATCTGAACAATCTTACCAAGACGCTCCAATGCTTCTAGAGGTTCACCGTTTCCCAAGAGGGAAGGAGTATTTTTATTTATAAAATCTTGAACATTTTCCATTCATAGACCTTGTTCGGATTCTCTAACATGAGTGGTACTAGATCCCACTCCATTTTTCAGAGATTGGACATCCCAAACCAATACATCCCCTAATCAATGATCAATTAGTGAGGGAGAACTCTCTTTGGTCTCTTCCCATGATTGTACTTGAATTATTCAAGGATTTATTTTTCTACATAAAGCAATAACCACATGAAAATGAATCAACAAAAACATTCTGATTTTTTTACAGTAATAATAATTATCAAACACATCAAAAAATAAAAAAACAACCATGTTCTTATCAACAATAAGACAAATAAAGAAACCACTCAACCCCATCCTAATATCCCTATACAATATGAATCATGTGCGTCTATTCCAAGGTGATAACTGAAACAAAATCACAATATCCCATGGAAACTCTAAATCTGTCATGAGATGTGATGGAAATCCACCTTACTTGCAACGTGAACCTCAAGCCCGGAATATAATAGCTACAGTCAATCGAAGAGAATCCCAAATAACATGACCCAAAAAGAGTGTGACCTTCTTTAATACCATTTTTTCCTGAACCATGTTGGGGTTCCTTCAATCTCGACACCTGACCCGGCCTGTGGCATGGCCCGAAGGTCGTTCCATATCCTCATAGGTGGGAAACAAGTGAATGGGGGTAAAAAATGTTACTTGGGTAAGATTTCACCCATGTAAATATTCATAAACAACCAACTAAAATAAATAAACCAAAATGTGAAAATCATAACCAAACATAATATTACAATTTTCAAATAAAAATTTTAAAAATTTTAACAAATCCAAAATATTCCACAAAAAAATGGGAATAATAAATTTTTGGATCGTAAAATATATGTATATGTATATTAGATGGAACAATGAAAGAGGGTGTGAATTTTAGTTTTAAAAACATTGTATTCAAACAGATATGAACGAACATAGTTTATAAAGTCTTAAACTATTATAATTCATAATCAATACAATTCACTATATAGGTTTTGGATCCTATAGATATGATATAATTCAATACTATAATTAATGTAAAAAAATTGTATTCAAATTGATTATAATGATCAGAGTATTACAATTGAAAAAGATTCTACCGTACAACATATTGAATCTACTAGTATAATATGTTATTAATGAATCGTAATTGAAAGAATTACAATAGAAATGAATATGAAAATAACGAGGAAACAATACAATTCCATTTCTAATAAAAATAGCAGTAGAAAAGTAAATTTATTACAATTCATTTATCCCAAAAATAATGGTATCCTTTCACCAAGGATAAAAGGTCTATCTTACCACCACATTGGTAATCCCTCGATACGATGATCGGAATCACTTCTTCTTATCCATGGAAGCCCTCGATTAAGAAGTTAATCGATACCTATGTCTTTCAAGCATTTGAAATCCCTCAATATGGTGATTTTCAACACATCTTCTTATCCCAAGAATCCCCTAATTAAAAAGGTAATCATCACTTCTATCTTTAAAACACATAAAATTCCTCGATACGATGATCGGCTGTAGGACTTCCTATACCCAGAATCCCTCAATCGTTATCAAAATGATCGATTACACAAAGATGAAACAAATAAAATATTGAAATACAATAACATGGAACAATATTTCCACTTCATGTATCTTCAAGGATTTCACAAGAAGAAGGAATGAAGTCACAACTTCTCTCTCTAGAAATTTATTAAATGAAAAGTTATGTATTATGGTTCGAATGACCTCCTATTAATAGGTTTTAGGTTGCAAAGTTCATATTTACTCCAACAGTAATATTTTTCCAAAAAGCTTGGAGGGACTTAGACACCTAACATTACAATGATCAAAATAAACAAAATACATGACATCATTTTGATTGGTGAATAACCAACATAACGACATAATTTTAGTTAGAAAATAGTATGTTCAAAGATATGAAACAAAGAGTGATGTGTAACATGTAATCAGTATTGATGTTATGATAAGAGTGTAGTGTATTTGAAAAGTACAACACATAACTTGGTTACATGGATTATCATGATAACAATGCATGTTGTGATTTCAAATTATATCCTGGTTAGGATTCTTAACATGGTTATGATGCATGATATTTAATCTTGTTATGATGCATGTATAAAATATATAATAAGAGTATGATACATAACCTGGTTACGATTCATGATTACAAAATAATTATTAATCCAGTTGTGATGCAAGATTACGATGTGGTAATTAACCTCGTTACGATGCATAATTATGAAATAGTAATTAAGATAGTTAACATGCCTAATTAAGATGTGGTACTTATCCTAGTTATGATGCATGACCTGTTTATAATACATGACCTATTTATGATACATGTTATTTCAATTCATGTAAAATAAATGTAGTTTAGAATCTGTTTATGATTCCTGATTATAATGCAATGAAAAGTATGGTTATGATTCCATATTATAATGAAATGTATAATCTGGTTACGATTCATGGTTATATGACAATAAATAATCTGGTTACAATTGTGAAACATCATATAAAACAATGTGAGTGAACAACATAAATTCTTTTTATAATAATGAAACATATAATAAAAACAATGTGACTGATTTCCATTATGAAACAAAACACATGATAAAAAATATATGTGACTAAAATTTGTTTGATTTTTCATTTAAAAAACAAATTATTTATTGGAAAGTCAAAACACTTTATGACTCAAAAATCTCCATATTTTTGGAAATAACAAAATAACAATAATTACATATCTTTCCCTAAGTTTAATAACACTTCTAAAAGTAATAGTGAATATGACTAATTCCAACCTTTTTTAAATAAACTCACAAGGGATTGTATTCTTGTTACATTTACTTGATATTTCTCTCCCTAAAAAAGGAATTCATAAAAAAGTTATTTTCACAACCATTCTCCCCCTTTGAGATTTTGAAAAAGAATAAGGGAACGAATTTATTTCCTGCAAAAGGTTAGAGAAACAGAGTAAGAAACAATAATTGTTACTTGAAACAAAAAATCATTACAGCAAGAGTTCAAAAATCATCCTTTAACCATTTTTTCTAGATGTTAAACATCATAAGAATCATATCTTTTAACTTATTTCTGTCTTCCATTAGTTTATCAATATCTTCTTCTTGAGTCTTCAACTTCACATCCTATTCAGCACTAACCATTTCTTGCTTCTGGATCCTTTGTTGTAGATGATGATTGGTTTCTTCTTGGGATTTGAGATTTACTTCCCATGTTTTAAGCCTTTCTTCATGGTTATTGAAATCATCCAACCTAGTATTGTATGTTTTTTCTAGTATAACAACTATATTTGAGAGTAAAACAATCTCATTACTCTCATTTTCTAACTTCTACTTTAAACTCTCAACCTCCTCTGAGAATACTCCTGTTGAGGTACCGGGTACTTGAAAGTCTTCAACAATTTCATTCCTATCAACACTAAACTTTTGATACTTGTTATTGAGAACATTTACCCAAAACAGGAAATAATCTTGCTTGTCCAGATTGTTCTTAAGGATTTCATCAATGTTGTAAGCCCACTTCACAACCTTATTGAAAGCCTTACTGTTCTCATTAGCAATTTCCTTTAAAATATTGAATTCAGATTCAAGACATAGAAATCTATCCATCAAAGCCTTGACAGAGTATATTCCCTCAGAATAGTAATTTTAATGAATTTATATCCTAGCCTCAACTTTTGTAATGAACGGTAACAACTTATCCAATCTTTTCAAATCTTTTTCATTCTACAGAATTCCTTACACAATGACTATTCATTCAAAATATGGTTCATCAGTGTATTCTGGGAGATCAACAGAATGTGGTTTAGTACCAATCACTTGATATTGATGATTCGGATTATTATCATATTATTCCTCTAATTTATCTAAAATGTGAATAACGTTCCTAGAGGAAACCTTTTGAGAAGCTTTCCTGGGAGACATAAGATCTGGAGATGGAAAATTGTGTGATGGAACTTATGATGATTTTACAGTATGACTTCTCCTGTTTGTATCTTATTTTTCTTATACTTATATTTATTATTTTCCTTATTATTCTTCCCATTATTCTTCATGATCATGTTCCTATTACCTTTAATTTTCTTGTTCTTCATTCTCTACATCAATTTATTTAAAAGATATTGTGTAGCCGATTGATCAGAAACATGATTCTCCATGCCTATTTTTTCTGGAACCAACTGAGTCTTAGCTGATGTCTCCCATATTTTATCTACATTTTTTAGTTTCTTAGATATTCTGTGGGGACTATAGTAGTCAATATCCTCATCCTTTCTCTTCTTCAATATCTTCTTTTTCTTTTCTTCTTTCAGTGTTTCTTCATACCGTACTTTCAAATCCAAGGCTTCTGTAGGATCCAAATCAAAATGAGGATCCCCTTCTTTCCCTTCCTACTTTTTCATTCTCCATTTGGAATAATCCTCACCAAATACAAACTTTTCTTTCTTTGATGTATATGGAGTTGTAGTTTTAACATCTTATCTTTTATTCAAAGTACTCTTCGTGGGAAGAGAATGTATCTCACTACATTATACAACATCATTTTCTCTCTCAACATTGATATCTTTCTCAAACATTTTCGATTCATAATTGAATTATAATATTAGCCTCCATATCATATCCTTACTGATTAAGGGATCCTTTAAGGAAGTTAGATCTGACTTGATTTCAATATTATACAAGCTCAAGAATTTTTCAAAAATGTACTAATAAATGTGGGAATAATGATCAGGTGTGATTTTATACCACCAAATTTGAGCATCATGATTGTCATAAAGATGGACCCCATATGTTTGAACATTCTCATGTTCACCATGTAATAAAAAATGAAGACATCTCAAATATTCAAGCATTCCTTGTCACCTTTTCTGGGTAATATAAACCCTTGCATCCAGTGGGTTATAAGTCTATTATCTGTTGATAAATGACTTATATTTCTTTTGTCATCATGAATCAAAAAAAGTATTTCATCATATTTATACCTATAAAAAGATCCATCGACTTCAATTAATTATTGAGAAGGTCCTAATGAATCTCCCTCAAATGGGACACCTAGAAACATTTCTACCTATTTTGACAATGTTGTATAATTCTTATCATAAATCATAAAATAAATATGATGATCCTTTTCTATATCTACTGATTCATAAAATTGTAGCAACTCGTCTAATTAGAAATTATCTTTTTCAGAATCATATATTTCCACACAAATTGATTCTCATCCTTGAAAATGTATAATTCTTTTTAATGATGAATAAAAAGACTCGTAGAAGTCTTGAGAGACCAACCATTCACCTAAAAAAGTTAGGGAAGATAATTCCTTTGGGACCATTTCATTTGGAGAAGAAGAAATAGACTCAGTCCTGAAAGGCTGGATCACACCCGAAAGATTCTCAAGATTAAGAAACATGATTAGATCTTTGATTATGAAAGATGAGGTAGGAACCAATTTCAAACCATGATGACCATTTATAGAGTAACTAGTATTGAGATAAAAAAAGATGAGTTTCATGTGGGAAATTCTCTATTTAAATAAAATTGATGTCCATGATTAGATCTAAAATATCCATTGGTCAAGAATGATTTTTAACTCTTGAGTTTTTATATAAAATTAAAATTGTATTCAGAATGAAACCATTTAGGAATTAAAATAATGAAATGATAAACAAACAAAATTAGCCATTAGAAATTGTACTTGTCTTAGTGCCAAAATAGTTTTAATGCTTTAAATATTTCATCCTATGAAGACAATTAAAATAATAATAAAAATGTGGATCTGATAATAATCCTAAAACCAATATAATAAAATAGTCCAGTATCGATTATTTCTGACTAGTAAAATAATCCACAACCTATAATCTAGTACCGACAAGGTATTTCAATGCAGATAGTTTTGTACCAATAAAGTATCATAATATCAATAGTATAATCTTGTACCGATAGTTAAAAAACTCAAAAATTAAATCTAATAATAACATGGAATTGATAATGTAATGTAACAAAAAAGTGAAACTGATAAACATAAAACTAATAAGTGAAACTGATAAACATAAAACATAAATGGTAAAACCGATAAATAATGTATACTCCCTTTTTGAAAGAGAGTAAATTAATATAGGGATATTGGTTAAATAATAAATTTATGAGAAGGATTACATTACGGTGATCATTCCTAGTTTCGGTTTAATGTATTTAAATCTATAATAAGATAATGGTTTTTTGAAAATGTCAGCATGTTGTTCTTTCATTCTGATGAATTGTAAAATAATTTATCTTTTTTGTGTATGATCCCTAAGAAAGTGATTCCTAATATATATTTGTTTTGTACATGAGTGGTGTATAGGGTTTTTAGTAAGAGAAATGGGACATGTATTGTCACATAGTATTTGAGTTTTGAAAAAACTCATGCCATAGTCAGTGAGTGTGTGTTTCATCCACAACACCTGAGCACAAAAACATCCAACTGCTACATATTCGGCTTTAGTAGTGGAAGGTGAAACTAAGTGGTTATTTTTTCATGACCAATTAACTAATAAGTCTCCTAAAAAATTGCATGTTCATGATGTACTCTTTCTATACTTTCTATAACAATAAAAGTCAGCATCTGAATAAATTTTCAAAATAATATAATTTCCCAAACAATAGAATAGTCCTAAATCCAATGTTCCCATTGAGTACCAAAAAATTATTTTCATCGCTTTTACATGAGATAATTATGGATTAGATTGGTATATTTCACATAATCATACTGAAAACATTAGGTCTGGACTACTAGCTGTCAAGTATAACAAACATCTTATCATACCTCAACATGTTTTTTGATTCAATGGTTTCCCAAAATCATCATGATCAAGTGTAATTGAGGTACCGATGGGAATGATAACAATTTTTGTGTTGTCATATCCATAATTTTATAGTACGTTATTGATATACTTATGTTGGGATATATTATTTTCTTCTGGTTTATTAGATACATGAAAACCTAAAAAGAATGTTAACTCACCCATCATACTCATTTAAATCTCATATTTCCTTATATTCACAATTGAATTAGTTAAGTATTGGTAATTTGAACCAAATATAATGTCATCAACATATATTTGAAAAATAAATAAATAAATTCTATTTTTATAAAGAGATTTGGTTATGTAATACATTTTTCTCAATTGTTTTATAAAATAAATCATGTGTTTCTATCATGCAATGCTATATGGGATTGTTTAATTTCATACAATGCATTTGTGTGTTTAGAAACATAATCAAGATGTTTTGAATCTATAAAACCAAGATGTTTCTATACAAAAACATATCCTTGTACAAATCCCTTATGAGAAGAACATTTTACATCAAGTAGAAAAAAGTTTTAAATTGATGTATGCTGCAAAGGATAATTGAATGAAAATAGATTCATGTCTAGCTACCAAAGAATAAGTTTCTTCATATTATATTCCCTCTTTTTTATTACATCCCTTACAAAAAAGTCTATCTTTATTACTTAAGATGTCTCCATTTTCATCACATTTGTTTCTATAAACCCATTTTATACTAATTACATGTGTTTATATCAAATTTCAATGTGAAAATAATTCCAATGACCAACATTTGTTTAAATGATAAAAAATAATCTAACTACACTTTAAAACCAATTAAAATGATAATATATCTATATAAATAAATTCGATGAAAAGGAAGTTTTGAATTAAAATATAGTATTTATCATTACTCCTTAAAATGTGTTATATCAAGAAAAATACAATAAAATTTAACAAATTAAATTGTTGTGTCCTTTTCCCAATTATGATGATTATTTTTTCTAATAGTACATATAAAAGTGAAAAAAGGAGTTTTAAAAATGATTCTCCATCGAAAGGCAATAATGTACCTTTTAAAAATGATTTCTTTTATACATAAAATTGGATTTATTCTCATTTAATTCCACTAAAAATAATTACAAGAGAGTAAATAAATTCAATAAATAATTTTTAACATAATATAGTTAGTTATGTTAATTCAAACCAATACAATGACTAGGTGAAAACAACAATTTAAAATAATAATATTTACATTTTTTTGGTGTACATATGCCTTATGTGAAACATAAGATTTTGGAGAAACCCATTATTTTGTGTCGGGTACGCTATCGCACATAGTATCCCATTTAAAACTAAAATTAATATTTAACTCATAAATATTAAAAGATATGAAAAAATATTATTCTGTCATTACCTGGGATGTTACAATTCAATCTAATATCCTTAGGAGTATCGACAAACATGAACATTTGATCTATCTTATCAAGCCACTCCTATGCTTCTAGAGGTTCAGTATTTCCTAATAAAGAAAGAGTATTATTATATAGATACTCTTTATCATTGTCCTTTCAAATACCTCTTTCATCTTCTCCAACCTATGATATACGATAACCCACTCCATGTCCCAAATATTAGGCATCCCAAACCATAACTTCCACTAATATCTGATCAATTACAGAGGGAGAACTCTCTTCAGCTGCATCCAATGATTTTACATGAATTATTCAAAGAAGTGTTTTTCTACACGAGGTAATAACCACAAGAAAATACATCAACATAACCATTATGAATTTCTTTTCTAGTAAAAATAAATATTAAACACATCAAAAAATAAAAACACAACCAAATACATATCAATAACAGGACAAACAACCAATCCACTCCACCCCATCCTAGTGTCCTAATAAAATATGATTCTTGTACCTCTATCTAAGGGGATAACTCAAAAAAAATTACGATATCACATGGCGACTAAAGATCTATCATGAGATGTACTAGAAAGAAACCATACTCGCAACCTGAACCTCAAGCCCCAGATATACTAACTACAGTCTATCCAAGCTAATCTCAAATAACATGACCCAAAAAGAACATGATCTTCAATGATACCATTTTTTCACAATCCAATCTAGGGTTCCATCCATCTCGACACCTACACTGGCCTGCGGCATGGCCCGAAGGGCGTTCCTAGTCCTCATAGGTGGGAAACATGTGATTGGGGATCAAAATATGATACTATGGGAAGATTTCACCCATGTAAATAGTCATATAAAACCAACTAAAATAAATAAAACAAAAAATTATATTTATAACCAAACAAGACATTAAAATTTTCTAATTCAATGTTTAAAACATTTAACAAAACACAAATGTGCTACAAAAATGGGAACAATACATTGTTTGATCGTAAAGTAGATGTATATGTATATTTTATGGAAAAATAAAAGATCGAGGTGAATTTTAGGTTTAAAAAAATTTATTTATACACTTAATAAAGAAATCAGTTTAAGAAGTCCTAAACTAATACAATTAATAATCAATAAAATTGACCATATAGGTCATGGGTTCTATAGATATGATATGATCTAATACTATAAGTAATGTAAAATAGTGGTATTCAAATTGAATAAAATGATCAAAGTAATGCAATTGAAAAATATTTTACCGTACAATGTATAGAATCTATTAATATAGTATGTAATGAATGAATCAGACTTGAAATAATTACAATTGAAATGAATATGAAAACAAAGAGGAAACAGTACAATTCCATTTCTAATACAAATAGCAGCATAAAAGTTAATATATTACAATTATTTCCTCCCAAAGATAAAGTTATCCCTTCTCCAAGGATAAAATTTCTAGCATACCTCCACCTTGGTAAGCCCTTGATACGATTATCGACAACACATCTTCTTATCCCAGGAATCCATCGATTAAGAAGGTAATTGACACCTTTATCTTTCAAACGATTGAGAGACCTCGATATGATGATCGTTAACATGTCTTTCTATCCCTCGAATCCGTCGATTAAAAAGGTAATCAGCACATCTGTCTTTCAAACAATTGAATTCCCTCAATACGGTGATCGGCATCAGGTATTCTTATCCCCGAAAGACCTCGATCATTATCACAATGATCGGTCGCACAAAGTAGAAACAATGCACCTATAGAAATAGACGAACATGGAAATAGCTATTCACTTTTTTGATTCCTCAAAGATTTTTCATGAAGCAAGACAGAAGTCATATCATCTCTCTCTTGAACATGATTATATAAAAAGTTGTGTATTATGGTTCGAATGACTGCCTATTTATAGGATTTAGTTTTTAACGGTCATATTTAATCCAATAGTCATATTTATCTGAATGACATGGAGGTACTTGGACACCTAGAATTACAATGTTCAAAACAAACAAGATACACGACATCGTTTTTATTGGAGAATAACCAACATAATGAAATCGTTTTAGTTAGAAAATAGTAAGTGAATAATATATGAAACAAATAGTATGAGTAACATGTAATGGGTACTAAAGTTATGATAAGAGTGTAGTGTATTTCAATTGTACAACAAATTACTTGGTTACTAGGATTATCCTGATAATAATTCATATCATTATTACAAATTATAACCTGGTAATTATTCTTAACATGAATTCAATGCACAATATTTAATCACATTACGATGCTTGTATAAAATGTATAATAAGATTATGATACATAACCTAGTTATGATACATAAAATGGTAATGATTCATGATTATGATATAATTTTTAATCGTGTTGCGATGCATGATTATGATGTGGTACTTAACCTGGTTACGATGAATAATCACGATGCGGTACTTAACCTGGTTATGATAAATAATTACGATGCAATACATAACCTGTTTACAATGCACGACTTGGTTATGATACGTGACCTGGTTATGATACATGTGTTTACAATGCATCTGAATTCAATGTATTTCATAATCTGGTTACGATTATTGATTATAATGCAAAGCATAATCTGTTTACAAATCCTGAATATAATGCAATGCATAATCTGGTTACGATTCCTGATTATAATTTAATACATATTCTTATTTTTATTTTTAAAGAACATATAAAACAATGTTTCTGAACAACATACATGATTTTGATAATAATGAAACATATATATTAAGACAATGTGAGTGATTATGATTGTGAAACAACACACATGATAAGCAATATATTTAATTATAATATGTGTGATTTGTGATTTCTAAAAAATCATTAGTGGGAAATTTTAAACACTTTTTGACTCAAAAATATCCCCCTTTGTGGAATTCACAAAAAACGCAATAAATACTTATCTCTCCCTATGTTTAATAACACTTATGAAATTAATTGTGAATATGACTAATTCCACCCTTGGTTTAAAACCAACTCAAAGGGGATCATATCATTATTAAATTTAAATGATATTTCTCCCCCTTAATAAGGAATTCATAAAAAATATTTTTTTCATAACCATTATTCTCCACTAGGATTTTCAAAAAGAATAAGGGAAAGAATTTATTTCCTAAAAACGGTTAGAAATACAGAGTACAACTAAATAATTGTAACTTGAAAACAATAATTACAACAAGAGATAAAAAATTATTTTTAATCCTTTTGTTTTTCCTAGTGATTAAACCTCATAAGAATAATATTTTTTAACTCCTTTCTATCCTCCATGAGTTTATCAAGTGCATCTTGTTGAGCCTTAAACTTCACATACTGATCATCAGTAAACATTTCTTACTTCTGGAACCATTGTTATATAAGACGATTGATTTCTTCTTAGGCTTTGAGATTTAATTCATATGTTTTAAGACTTGCTTCCTTGATATTGAAATCATCCGACCTGAAATTGTAGGTATTTTATAAGATAAAAATTCAATTTGAGAGTGAAAAAATCTCATTAATCTCATATTCCAACTTCTTCTTTAAACACTCAAGCACTTCCGAGACTACTCCTTTTGAGGTTCTGGGTGTATGAATGTCTTCCAGATTTCATTCAAATCGGCAATAAACTTTTGATACATGTTACTGAGAACATTTACCCAATGAGAAAATTTGTCATGCCTATCCATATGGTTCTTAAGACTATCATCAATTTTTTAAGACAACTTCAAAACCTTATTGAAATCCTTACTATGCTCAGCAGCATTTTCCATTAAAATTCTGAATTCAGCTTCATAAGATAGAAATCTATCCATAAAAACCTTGAAAGAGTTTGTTCCATCATTATGGGCATCTGAAATAATTTCTATCCTTACTCAAATTTTGGAATAAATGTTAACAACTTCTATGATATATTCAATACATGTTCAGTGTACTAAATTCCGTACACAATGATTTTCATAGAATCTATTTCTTCAGTGTATTGTTGGAGATAACCAAAACTATTTTTAGTACCAATAACTTGAGTTGGATGATTCTGATTCTTATAATATTCATCCTCTTATTTATCTGTAACATGAATAACTTTCTTTGGGGAATCCTTTTGTGAATCTTTCCTTGAATACTAAATCTCCGGAGATGGAAAATTGAAAGATGGAACTTCTGAGGATTATGTGGTATGACTTACCCTATTTTTATCTTTTTTCTCCCACTTAAATTTCTTATTCTCCATATTCTTCATCCCTTCCTTCTTCTAGATCATGTTCCTCTTTTCCTTATTATTTTTATTCATCTTCCTCTACTTAAAATTCTTTAACAAAGATTGTGTAGCCGATTGTTCAGAAATTTGTTTCTCCTTGACTTTTTATATTGGAACCGACTGTGTCTTACTAGATGTATCCCTTATTTCAATGACAATTTTTAGTTTTTCTTCTTCTCTATGTGTAATATAAATTTAAATAACATCTAAAATTATCTTTTTTAATATCATCGTTCTTTCTTATTCTTTTAATGTTTCTTAAGACCTTACATTTAAAGCCAAAGCTTCAGCAGGAACCGAACCAAACTGAGGGTCCCTTTATTAACTTTCTTGCTTTTTCATTATTTATTTGGGATAATCCTCATCATATAATGTCTTTCGTTTCTTTGATGTATTTTTTTTAGTCTTAACTACCTTTATTTTATTCGAAATAGTCATTGATAGCATAGAAAGTTTCTCACTACCTTAGTCACCTTCCTTTTCATTATCAGCGTCTGGATCATTATCAAACATTTTCTATTCATGATTGAATTATAAATTGAGCCTCCTTATCTTATCCTGAATGATTAATGGATCCTTTAAAGAAAATCAGATCATACATCATTGCAATATAACACAAGCTTAGGAATTTTTTTCAGAATCATACAAATAATGGCAGGAAACATGATCAGATGTGATTTTATACCACCAAATTTGTGCTTCTTGATTGTAAGAAAGATGAACCCCATATGGTGTAACTATCTCATGTTCACCAAGTAATCAAGAACATATACATCTGAATCATTCAATGTTTCCTTTCACCCTTTATAAGTATAAAAAACCCTTGCTTCCAAAGGGTTATAAGTATATTATCTCCTGAAAAATGATGTACTTTTCTCTTATCATCATGAATCTCAAAAAGTATTTATTTGGCCTTATACCTATCAAAAGTTCCATCAGCATCTGATAATTTATGAGGACATAATGCAGCTCCCTAAAATGAAACACCAAGAAAATCACTGCATGTTTTGAGGTGGTTGTATACTTCTTATCATACATCATAGAAGAATACGTAAGATCCTTGTATATCTCTACTAATTTATAAAATTGTAACATCTCATAATGATAGACATAATCTTGATTTGAATCTAGTATTTCAAAAAAAAATTGATTCCTAGCATTGAAAATGTATAATTATTTTTAAAGATTAATCAAATGATTCATAAAAGTATTGTGAGACCAACTTTTCACCTCGAAAGGTTATGGAAGATAATTCCTTTGTAGCCATTTCTTTTGAAGAATAAGCAGTAGACTCAGTCATGAATGACTAAATCACACTAGGATGATCCTTATTATTATAAAATCTACGTATATCTTTGATTACGAACGATGAGGTAGGAACCGATTTCATACCATGCAGACTATTTATAGAGCTATAGGTCTTCAGAGAAAACAGATGAGTTCAAACAGGGATATGTTCTTTTTAATGAAATTGACTATCATGATTAGATCTAAAAGATCCAATGGTCAAGAAGGATTTAAAACTCTTGAGTGTTTCCATAATAGAAAATTGTATTGATATTGAAATAGTTTTGGAATAAAAATTATAAAATGAGAAACAACCACAATAAGACATTATAAATATTAACTATCGGAGTGTATGAATAGATTTTTTGGTTTTAATATTTTTATATTTTGGAAACAATCCAAATAATAAAAAAACGTTATGAATCTGATAAGAATTATAAAACTGATAAAATAAAATTTAATGGTACTGATTATTTAGTACTGATAGAATAATTCACAACCTATAGACCAGTACTGACCGTGTATTTCAATGTTGATAGTTTAGTACCGATAATATGTCATAATACTAATATTATAATCTAGTAGTGATAATTATGAGACTGAGACATGAAAATAATAAAAACCAAGATATCGATAAAGTCATGTAACTAAAAAGTGATACCGATAAACATAAAACTAAAATGTGAAACTGATAATCATAAAACATAAATGGTAAAACTGATAAATTAATGTACAATCACCCTTTAAAAAAGAGTAACCTAATGTAACGAGATGGGTTAAACAAGAAATTTAGGTGAAGGATTAAATTATAGTGGTCATTCATAGTTTTTGTTAAATTTAATCAAATCTATTTGAAGATAATCATTTTGTGAAATTTTCAGAAAGTTTTTCTAGAATTCTGATGAACTATAAAACAATATCACCTTTTTTGTGTGATCCCTATGAATGTGATACCTAATATCTATATGGTTTTCAAATTGCAGGTGTTCATGGTTTTTACTAAGAGAAATGGAACTAGTTTTGTCATATAGTATTTGTGTTTTGAAGAAACTCTTTCTATAGTCAGTGAGTGTATTTTTCATCAACAACACCAAAGCATAATAACTTCTAGATGCTACATATCCAGCTTTATCAATTGAATGTTCTACTGAGTGTGTCTTCTTGAATGACCATGAATCTAAAGAATATCCAAATAAATGAAATGTTGTGGATGTACTCTTTCTATCCATTCTACAAACACCAATTTCAACATCTAAAAAACTTTTCAAATCAAAATCATTTCCATAACAATAGAATAGTTCTAAATCCAATGTATCCTTTATATAGAGGAAAATTATTCTCACTTCTTTTAGATGAGATCTTTTCAATTAGATTTGTATCTTGCACATAATAATACTAAAAACAGTAAGTATGTATGACTATTTGTCATGTATAACAAACTTCTTATCACACCACTACAAGTTTTTTGATCCACTAGTTTCCCAGCTTCATTATGATCAAGTGTATTTGAGGTTCTGATTGGACTGATAATACTTTTAGTGTTTTCCCATATCCATACTTTTGGTGTACATCTTTTATATACTTATCTTGAGATATATAATATTCTTCTGGTTTTTGAGATATTTGAAAAACTAAAAATAATATTAACTCCCCTATCATAATCATTTCAAACTCATATTTCATTAGATTTGAAAAATAGTCAGTTAAGGATTGGTAAGTTGACCTGAATATAATGTCATAAATATAGATTTGAATAATAAAAACATTTTTACATTCCATTTTTATAAAGAGATCTGGGTGAGAAGTACTTTTTTCATAATTATTTTGTAAATTGAATCTTGTGAGTCTATTATACCATGCACTAGGGGCTTGTTTAAGGCCATAAAAATCCTTTGCAATTTTATAAACATGATCAAGATGTTCTAAATCTATAAAACCATGAGTTTTCTCTAAAAAAACTTTTTCTTGTACAAATCCATTTAGAAAAGAACATTTTATATCCATTTGAAAAATATTGAAATTTATGTATGCTGAAAATGCTAATAGAAATTGAATGGATTCACGTCTAGATTCTGGAGCACAGATTTCATCATAGTCTATTCCTTCTTGTTGATTATAGCCCTTAACATCATGGTTTTCTTTATTTCTTATGATGACTCTATTTTTATGACATTTGTTTCTGAAAACCCATTTTACACCAATTAAAATTGTTTCTTTATTTCATTAAACCATGGTCCAGACATGATTCCTTTCAAATTAATTAATTCTTCTTGAATTCATTAATCTAATTTTTATCACCTAAGGCATAATTCAATGTTTTAGGTTGAAATTAAGAAAGAAAATAAATATGTTCTATTTGATTTCTCAAATAATTTCTAGTCCTAAGAGGTTGATTTAAGTCACCAATGATGTTATCACAAGGATGATTCCTAAGGAATGATTGATTTATATTTTTTAAAACTTTTTCATCATCATAAGATAGAAAGTTTTATAGGGAAAATGTTTCAGAAACATTTTCAGGATTTTTTTCTTTTTTAGAAGAGTTTTCAATCAAAGGATGATAATTAGCTTATGAAAATACATCAATTGATGTAGGTATGGATTGTTTAAAATCAAAGGGGTCAGTTTCATCAATCATAACATGAACTATTTCCTCAACAATACAAGAGATTTTGTTAAAAGAACTATAAGCCTAAGAAGTTGTGGAATAACCAAGAATTATTCTTTCATCGGGTTTGGGTGAAATTTTATTTAAATTATCTTGTTTACTCAATATGAATATTATTCATCCAATCACTCTGATGTATGAAATGTTATGTTTTTGGCCAGTCCAAAATTCATTAGATGGTTAATTAAGAAAATTTCTTGTTAAAATATGATTTATAGAATATCATTAAGTACTCATAGCTTCATCTCGTAAATTCATACTAATTGATTATTTTGTCAAAATGGGTCTTGTCAATTTTTGAAGAATACAATTTATTTTATCTACAAAACCATTTTTCTGAGGGGTTATTACAGATGAAAAGTTATGGCTAATACCTTTTTTACTATAAGAAGTTTCAAAATAAGAGATTTTAAATTCTCCACCATGATCACTATGAATATTTATCAATGTTGTAATTTTCTCATTTTTATCTTGGGATCTAAATGTTCTGAAATAGAAAAAGGATTTAGACGTATTTTCAAGAAAATATACCCTTGTAAATGTAGTGTAGTCATCAACAACATCAAATACATAATACTTCCCTCCAATTCTTCTAGTTTGTGTTGGACTAAAAAGATCCATGTGCACTAACCATAATTCATTTCATATTGAAACATCATTGATTTATTTGAATCAAGTTTTATGTTTATTTCCTTATTGATAAGCCTCAAAATATTTTGAATAATCCTACCTTAGATCTGGTAAATCCTTAACTAGTAATTTAATTGAGAGTATAAAAAAAAAATTAGATTACATGACCCTAAAATTATATTTCATAGCCACTATTAAAATTCAATTTCACATAATAATTGTAGGTATTTGCTTCAAAGGTCTTCTTAGTTGATTTTCTATACATTATCAGAGCTATGGGTAGAAAGAATTAATTTATCCATGGAATTGTGAAATAAACATTTATATTTACTAAAAATATCAAGGAAACCTTAATAACATAATTGAATTCTACTTATAATGTTGTTCTAAATACCATTAAAAAAACATTTTGAATTAAAACAATTCCTGAAATAAAAATATTACTGATACCAATGGTCTTTCCTTGAGAATTATCTCTAAATGTAACACTTAACTCTTTAATTTAAATTAAATTTTCAAAGAAATAATTGTTTCCCATCATGTTTTGAGAACAACCACTATCCAGGTACCAAATGTTCTTATTGATGGTACAATTCTTTTTTTCCTGTAAAAGAAACTATTTATTTTTCAAAACCCAAAATTGTTTGTATTTGACAATATTAGATACAAAAAATTTAGGAATCAACATTTGTTTCATAAAATGAGCATTATGAAATCATTAATATTGAGTTTTATTAGGAGAAAATGTTCATTCCCAATGTCCTCCACATTGACATTTAGTACAGAATGGGGAACTTTGAAGAACAAAATATGAATGACTAAAAATATTTTTTATGTTAGTGTAAACAATTCTAGAGCTATTTCTAAGAGGATAAATAAGAGAATACATTTCATAAAATTCTTTTCTTCCAATGGTGAATTTTTTAAAATGTTTATAAAGAGAATAGAATTCATATTTTAGTCTTATGACTAAAATTTAGTTCTGAGAAGAAAATGTTTTGGAATTACTTTTTTTTTGAGAAAAAATGTTCTTTAAATCGAATTGATCGAAGTCATTGGAATTTTTATCCTTCTCAGAATGTATATCTAAAATGGTTTTTGAAATATTTTCAAAATAAATAGTTTTAATTTCAAAATATTTTGAAAAATATAATACATATTTTTTAAGAATAGATATTCTAAAATTTTCCTTATCATGATTTTTCTGGGGTTTAGAATTTTCATTTTCATTTAATTTTATAAATCATAAAACATCTTCAAAATAATGTAAATTTTCATTTACTGAAGATAAATCTTTATCTGAAAAGTTAGATTATTTCTCATCAGGGTAATTATCATTTAATGATATATTTTTAAGAGATTCATCATAGTGTACCTTAAAAAGGAAACAACTATTTTAAATAGGTAGCTTGGCTATGAGTCCTATATTTTTCTGACCAAATGATTTATATTATAATGATTCATCTGATTAATCACCACCTATTTCACTCCAACTATCATTTTCATTCAATACTTTATTTGTCTTTGACATTTAATATTATTTTTTCATTCAGAATGTTTATCCTTCACATATTTCATTATTAGTAAAGGATAATATAGTCTAATATGACCTTCCCTTTTTCATTCATAAAATTTTACTTCAGATTCATTATTGTTCGTCCTATCTTTATTTTTGAATCTATATTGAATGTCTTTCTTTCCAAAAACCATGTTCATCCTTATAGAATGGTTGTCTAACTCATTCTCTGAGTGATCAATATCAATTAATTATCATATAACAATGGATTTATTATCATTGGATCTAGTTATCCTTTCTGGTGTCATCGCTTTTGATGTATTAGTAAAATCTAGACTTCCATTACCATTCTTCTTCTTATTGAAATCAGCATATCTTTTCAATCACGTCTCATGTTGTAAGAGTGTACCAAATAACTCATTAAGAATGATTTGATTAACATTCCTATTTTAATCAATAGTTATCCTTTTCGATTCACAATCATTTATAATTATATCTATTAACTTATAAACAAGTTCTTCAAAATTAAGACCCTTTTAAACCATGGATTTTAGACTATTTAACATTTTCTTAAATCTTTGTTTCACCTTGCATACTCGTTCTCCC